>CM038678.1:662547596-663147596 GCA_021605205.1 Aegilops longissima
GGAAGTGCATTAGTGGGTTTCGGTGATGAGGTAAAGCTATCTTGTTTCCCATCGGACCACTTTCTTGAAGGGCATCGTCTCATCGGGTGGGAACTCCGGTAGCAAAATGGGGTGAACTGGCCCATCTAAATGTTGCAAATGGGAAAAGAGAAAACAGGGAGAATTATGGAATGAAAAGGATTCAAAGTAAATGGTCTCGCTTATTTTCCGATCCTGGGGTTACGATCCTCCAGGTGTGCCATACCATCCTCTGGCGACCGACCCAAAATCGGTCAAATCTACGTATCATCCATCCCAAGATCATCTTTGGTACTCACGATTACATCGATAAAGTAATCAAAGTTCAATCACACCTGAATATCATTAAGCGATTCTCATATAGAGTCTTTATTACAAGAGAATAAATTTGGCTCAAGGCCAACTCATAAAATAAACTAATCATGTGAGCGTCGAAGAAAGCGGTATGGCCCGGGCCATGGGCGGAGCCCTCCTCTGATGGAATATATCTACGCAACATAATCGTTGCAGCCATGAGTCACTTTTGGAATAAGGGCAAGTCATGAAGAATAACAATAATAAAGTTACTAACTCTATATGCATTTTGGTTGTGGAGCTCTAAGTTTCATCATTTTAAAAAAATTTTATCCTACTAAGTGGACTTGCTTGCAAATTTCTACAATTGTTGGTAGTTATTGAGATGGTTCCGCCAACCAAAATCTGTTCCCAAATTATTAAGTCATAAAACCCTCAAATTAATTCATTAGTTTTAGTGTTGATATATCCGAATACTTCCAAGTTCGGGCTCAAATGTCCGTAACGGGGACACGGCTAATTGATTAGATCTTTAACTTCTGCGAGAGGGTTACTTTTCCCAAAAATCATTCCCTCCTTTAAAGTCTTAGCACTTCATGGTGTTTGAAGGCGGGGCCAGATAAACGGGTCTTCAAAAGAGTTCTTAAGCCCCGGTTAATCAATCCTCTGGTTCTTCTACTTCTGTAGTCCCCAGGTCACTACAATTGACCGGCAGGCCCATAATGGCTTGCGGCTCTGAATCTTCGGTCATGGGGCATCCATCCTTCTCTTTAGTGGCTGGGTGAAGCTTTCCAAGATGTCATGGCACTTCTCCATGCATCCGGCCGGGTTCCCGGGTCCGGCAAATCCTCCACCAGTAGTGATTTTCGAAGTCCATCTTGATCATTGTAGTTCATGGGGTTGTCATCATTATTGACTCCATCTTGCTTATGAACTTCCCCCAAAACCCGTCTTGAGCATAGCAAAGTAACTACTACGTCCGGGGTCATGGTAACAAGGGTTGGTTCATCCTACCATGATACTACTCAAGTTTAATGACTTCAAGATTTCACTCCATGCATGGTGGGGTGGTGACAATTACTAATGCACAAAAACATAGGTATGGAAATAACATGATCAAAACTTGCCTTTGATGATCCTCGTAAGCTAAAAAAGAGTTTAGTAGCAAGGAAACTCTCAAACCGAGACAAACAATAACACAATAAGCACAAAGCAAAAGGATCACACAACATAACAAAAGTAACATAACACAACAAAACAAAAAACCAAATCCAAAAACAACTCAAAAGAACCAACAAAGTTTTTCCCTACTAAACAATAACTAACATAGTTTTTATATAACAAAAATTCCTTAATATAACCTAATCATGGTTTTAAGTTAACTTAACAGAAAAGGTTTCACTAAGCAACTAAGGACAAAAATTAATTAAAAAGCTATTATAAAACTCATTTTAGGCCTAATCAATTTCTATTAAGAAAAATAAATTAAAACTTTTATTAATTATAAATAAAAGTTCATCTACTAGAATAAAGAAACTAACCTAGAATAACTAATCACAAGTTAAAATAAATTCATTTACTAATTAAAATATTAGGAAAAAGGAACTAGTTAATTAATTAGGATTAATAGGATTCTGTTTAAAACTAATTATTTCTTAATCCTAAAATACCCAAGTTAATTTCTAGGGTTTGGCAATGTCAAAATAAAGTTGGGACAAAAGAATCATGCAAAAATAATTTTTCTCCAAATTATAGCAGATTTACTATTCTGACTAAAACTAATTTAAAGCAGTTTTAATTATTTTAACATAGCTAAATATATATTCTACAGAAACTACATAAAATTTGCAATCCAACAAAAAAGAATCACTCAAAATATTAAACAGAATAAAAGATATGAATTTTTGAAAGGAAACTATTCGCTAAACAGAAAATCAAAAAAAAAAAAAAGGCCTAATGGGCCTATCTTTGTACCCTGTCGTCAAATAGTCTAATTGGGCCTAGGTTTAAACTAAAGCGAACCGGGCTAAAAAATAAACCTAACTAATAAATAAACCCGATTGAACCGGGGTTTTCTAATAAAAACTTACCCTTGGGGTTCTAATCCTAACCGCTCATTTAGGATCGGACCAAGTTTTTCCAGTCAGGGCCCAGGGCGTGGGGAGTCGTCGGGGGCTTGGGAGGTCAGGTCGCCGTCGGTTCCAGACGAGTCGGGAGTGGTTCGGTGGGGGTCGGGGTGGTGGGGAGGGTAGGCGTCGGGTGGCGACTTTGGCGGCGATCTGGCGGGCTCCAGGAACCTGAAGCAGGAGGGAGAGGTCTGGGGGGTCTCGAAATGGGGTCTGGGGCTCCGGCCTTTTGAAGGGTGTCCCAGCCGGGGGATCAGGCGAGGGGATCCGGATCCTTGGGATCCGCGATCTCCCCTGCGATGGGGCGAGGGAAAAGATGGGGTGGGGCCCGGGTGGAGAGGGGAGGGTGGGGGCGATCGGGTGTGAGGCACAGGGGTTTTAGGAGGGGAGTGAGCTGGGTTTGGTGAGTGAGGTGGGATTGTTGGGGGCTGGGGGAGGGTCTTGTTGGGTTGGGCTTTGGGGAGGGGATTTTTTTAAAATTTTATTTTTTAAATAAAACAAAAGCAGAAATAAAACAATATCTATAAATATTTTATATAGGGTATATATATAAAAATGATCAGGGAATATTCCCTTTCATTTGAACATTTTTCAAAAGGCAAAATCAAACTTTATAAAAATCCATTTTTTCAAATACAAATAAAATTCAGATTTGAATCCAAATCTTTTGGCAATTTTTCCTCTGATATTTTGGAGTGTCATGTTTGCTCCTCTATTTTGACAAGTATTTATAGGGCTTAGTTTTTGAAATGTTTCCCACTTGCCAAAGTTTGAAATTCAAATTCAAAACTCAAAATTCTCTGAAACTTCAAATGGCATTCAAATTCAAACAGGATGCATAGGATGTTAGCTATAATTGTAAAACATTCCAAATAGGAAATTTGGGATGTTACATTGTAACATTCACCGATCAAGAGGTGTAGTATGGTTCGGATCGACCAAGCCCCCAAGTGATTTATAAAGTTTTGATAAGCTGAATCAAAGGTAAATGGATGCCTTTATGAAATAGAAACCCCGTGATCAATAACATGATAAGCCAATAAGGCAGGATACCCATGTTTGAACCGCGCATCATGGCAAGGGTCCTCTTTGGCAACCTTTTTTAAAACTTTTGCCAAAACAAGATTAAATTTTCTTTTCCCTTGAACCCAATTTTTTGGAAAACGGATTAAATTGAAGGAAGCCTTTTCAAAGCTTTGGGGAGGGGAAACAATTTCTTTCCCTTTTGAACGGGAATTTTAGCCGGGAATCCTTCATTTTTCAGGCCCCGGGAAAAAATTTTAAATTGACCTTTTTTGAAACCTTTCGAAACTTGGCCCGGGAAAGGTTTTAATTCCCTTTTTAACCTGGGAAACATTTTTAAAACCGGGAATTTGGGGAAAGAGGGCCTTGAAAGGCCTTTGGGTTTGGGCAGATTTTCCTCTTTGAAACCCGGGAATTTTGTAATTTTCCCCGGAAAAATAAATTTTGAAAGAAAACTTGGGGGATTAAGACTGACCTTCCTTGAGCCAGGGAATTTTAAAACAAATCCTTTACCGGAATGAACCCGGAACCCTTCCTTTTCCCAAATTGAGGGATTTTGTAAATCCCCATTATAACTTTTTCTAAAAGGCCCCGGAAAAATTTTTAAATGACCTTTAAAAATTTTTTCAAAATTCCAATAAATAAAAACCCGGTTTAGGCCCCTTTTCCCCGGGGGGACGGGTTTTAAAATCCCTTTCCTCCAAAATTTTCGTCAAAGGGTTTTCTTTGAATTTCAAAACCTTGGCCAAAGCAAACCCACTTTTGCTTTGGGAGGTCCATTATTCTTGTTTGCCCCGGTTCTTCAAAAAAGGCCGAACTTTTCGGAAGGGAAGGTTGGTTTTGATTTCCTCCCAATTTTACCGGTTGGAAATAATTAAAATCCGGGCATAACTTGTTAATACCCATTGGGGTGGTGGATAGCGGGAATTTGTTTAAATTTCCCCCATAAGGGGGAAGGTTTAAAAGGGTTATTTTGGGGTGGGGTGGGGTTAAATTAAAATGGAAATCCCGGGGGGGGTTTATGGGAAAGCCGGGGGTCGACAACCCGGTTCCCGGGGGATTTGGAAGTTAACCAAAAACTGGTAGTAAATGGGCCCGGCGCGACTTTGGGAAACCACCAGGAGGCGGTTTCCAAGGGTTTAGAAATTTGCCTCCATTTGTTGCCACTCCCGATGTGACTTAAAAGCAAGCGGCTTCCTTGGTTGAATGGTTAAACCAGGCGAAGAGGCGGGCGGTTAAAAGCGCCCAGTTGGAAGGCGGTGGCCAGGCGGGAGGCGGCTGAGGCGACGGGCGTTGGCTTGTTTGGCCCGGGAGGGCGGCCGGCGGCAGGCGGAAATCCCGTGGCGGAAAACCAGCAGCGGAAGTCCTCGGGGTTCCTTCAGTTGAAGGTTGAGCCGGGCCATCGGGGCCTTTTCTCCTTCTTTTTGTTATAATTTTCCTTTGGGCAAATTGGCACTTGCTCCAATACCCTGGCCATTTTGATGTGATTGGCCATTTCTGTTTGCTTTCCAAAAAAACGTGAAAAAATAGTTTTAATTAGACCTTTGATTTAAGCCGGTTGATTTGGGGGTCCTCCGTGGGGAAAATCCCTCGGTTCCTTGTTTTTCCCAAAAACCTTGAGATTTAAAGGCGAACCCTGTAATATTATTCGGAAATTGAATTGTTCTGTAATTTTCACCGCCAAAGCGGAGATTTTTAGTTAACCCGGAGAAGCCCGTCAAGGTGTTTGCCTTTCGGTTCCGGTTGAAGGCTGGGGAAAATAACCGGGTTAGCAACCTTGGTAAGTTTGGAAAAGCAACCATAACCCTGTATTTAGGCTTGTTGGGAACTGGAGGAACTGCTTTGAAGGGGCCGGCCATCGGCGGAACGGAGGTCAAGGCCGTAACCCTACCGGTTTTGAATTTGGGTCTTGTTTTTGGGGCTCCGGGCCATATTGGAGGCAATTCCCCGGGGCTCCTTCAACTAAAATTGGGCGGAACCTGAACCCCGGGTCCTTAAGAACTTTAACACCCCGGCCCCCAAACGGTGGCGGTTTAGGGGGAGCCCGGCGAAGGAAATTGTCCTTTGTGAAAGGACTTAGGGTGGCATTTAAGGGAACTTGGGGAGGGGGTTGGCGGAAATTGGAGGCCAAACCAAGGGCCCAAGGATTTAGACCAGCGGAAACCTTCCGGGAAACACACCGGGTAACAGCCCCAATGGTGGGGTTTGGGCTGAGCCAAATGGCTCCATCAAATGGGAGGCGGCCGGAAACCGGCCCCGGGGAGGCCCTTTAGAGAATTTTTCCTTCTTTCTTGCCCTCTTTGGGAAGCCCGCCCCTCCTTAAATAAAGGGTTGAAGGCGGGTTCAAGAACTGCCTTAATAGGGGATTAGGGAGGGGTTCTATTTACCCAAGGGGCCTGGCGGCCCATAAGGGGGAAAACCAGGGCAATTCCTCAAAGGCCCAATTTAACTTGAACGGACCGGGTTTGGGCCTTTTCCTCTTTTTGAAACCCTCTTGAGGATTAAATTGGCCGGGCTCTAAACCGGCGAGAGGTGAAGGCGGTCCATTAACCCATCCCCGGGTTATTAATTAACACCAAGCGGGGGTTTTCTTCCGGGGGTTGGCCGTGGTTTCCCCAAACCTTGAATTTAACAAAACTTATGGTGAATCCCAAAGTAGCATCCTGGGGGAATTTTTGTAACCCAGGGCCTAGTGTTGGGTTTTCTTTTCCGCCATTGTCCAAAATAATCCCGGTTCGGGAGGCTTGGATTAAACAGCCCATTCCCTTCAAGGCTTAGGCGGTAACCTTAGGGTTACCCTCGGACTCCAAACCTAACCCTTCCCTTTTGGATTTGGGAAATTTGTAGTTGGGTTAAATTGGCAATGAATTTGGAGCTCTTCTTCCAACTTTGGTTTGAACCCGGGAAAAATTCCTCCAAGCCTTAAAAGTTATTAAACCCACGCCGGTTGGATTTCACCAATTTCCTTGTGAATTTTGGTAGGCCCATCTATTTACAAGGGGTTCGGTCAAGGCAAAACCAAGAAAGGTTTGCATTCCTTGGGAAAATCTGAAAGCCCACATCTTTCCTTCTCATTAGCCATTTGGATGGGCCGTCTTTTTCCCTAGTTTTCTTCTTTCCTTGCCCTTCTTTGGGACCCTTCCTTTTTTTGAAGGCGGGTTTGCATCCGGTTGGAGTTTAAAGGGATCCTTGGGCTTGGCTTCCTTTAAAAAACAAATCATTCCTTCTTCCCCTTCTTGAACCGCCTTAGGGTTTGGGGCCTTTTCCTCTTCACCCGGTATTTCCAGGCTTCTTTGGGTTTTTGTTTGGACCTGAAAAGCCAGCCTTGGGAACACCTTTGGGGGTTTAATGGAAGCACCCAAGGTTGGCTTATAACTTTTGGCTTTGGGTTTGGGTAAATCCCCCTTTTCCTTAAGGTTCCTTGCATCTGGGACCTTTTACAATGTTGGATTGTTTTCTTTCTTCCTTCCTCTTTTCCCTTTTCAGTTCTTAAGCCTTGATTTTAAAACCCTTCCCAACAGTTGGATGTTCGGACTTTCCATCTTCCTTCCTTGGTTGGTTTTTGGTTTTCAGAGGGCTTTTTCCACTTGGTGGCCTTCCCAAAAAGACCCTTCCCTTTAAAGTTATTTAAAACGCCAATAATCTTCTCCTTGATGAATTTTCCCTTCCCTTATTCCCTGGGTTTGGCAAGGGTAGTTAAGGGGTCCTGCTTTCCTTAGTGTGAAATCTGAACCCTCACCTTCTCCATGCTTTGGACCTGTTCCATATCTCAATCCTGCAAATCCTTCCAAGGACCATGTTTTGAATGGGTTTGATGGGTGAGTTAGGGATCTTGGGCTTGGTTTTCAAAAAAGAATACTTTTTTAAAAACTTAGGTTTTGTTCTTCCGGAAAGGATTTCCATCTTCCGGGTTTTGTTTTGGGTAGAAAAGCACCTTTGGGAACCAAGCTTTGGGCTTTGGTGGACAGCCCGTTTGTTATTCCCAAAGGCGGCTTTGGGTTTTGGTGAACTTCTTCCCCCTTTCGAAGGCCGCATTGGAGATCAACTTAGTTTCTCGGTAGGACCGAAAAGGATGAATCGGTCGGACCGAGATGCACAAAGAGGTTTTGGAGGTTTAAGTCTATGACGAATCGAACTCCAAGTGCTCCTCACACGCAGTGGTTCGAATCGACTTGATCAAACTTTGTGATGTAGCATGAATAGAGTTTGAGACGAGGAAAGCATAGATAGCTAGAGGGAGTTCTTAGGCATTCTTTTCCATCCATTTGGCAAAAGATAAAGAGCCAAACAATCAAAACAACAAATGGATGTCCTCGAATGAGTAAAATATGCAACCAACATACTCGCACAATAAAATGGCAAGTGAAATATGTGACAAAGCATGCACAAACACTCTAGCATCTATCAATCAATTTGGCGATGACTAGGTCATATATATGAGTATATTGACTTAGGAGTCAAATGACAACATTTGATCATAGGTCATACTCATCGTTTAAGCACAAGTGGGGTTACCACTTTTACATAAAGCATTGTTGTGTTCACACCATTAGAGTTGCTTTAGCTCAATTGATTAGAGTAAAGCTCCCCCTAGATGTGATATCCCCCCTAAGAGGGATGAAATAACCTTGGGTTTTGTCGATGATGACTTCATGTAGGTGTTGAAGATGTAGATGCTCAATGTTGATGTAGATAATTTGGAGCAGTCCTTTGGAGTGAGTTGCACTTTCAATACCTACACGGGTTAGTCCCACAAGGATAAAACAAGGGTATCCATAGACATAGAGTGATGCATACATGAGATGATGTCCATGAAGCATTAGGTTACCTTGTCCCTTGTCTTACCAACAAGAGGGTTTGTGACTCCTTGAACTAGTGCAAGATATTGAAGTTGTTTGCACTTGTCCTCGCCAAAATGATAAGAGTGAAGTATGTTGGCGGAGTCACCCTGAAGAACTATTTAGTTCTTCTTCTTATGGATCCACACCATCTTGATGGGAATCCTTGGAGTTGTAGTTGTACTTGATGAAGTAGAACTTGAACCTACTTGACCAAGGCCTTAGGTGCTTCTTCAAATGCATCAATTTCCTCTTGAAGCTTGTCCTTGCCTTTTTGCTTGTGGTCTTGTGGTGGAAGATCATCTTGATCTTGTGTCCCTTTGAAAGAAGTAGGATCATACTTCTCTTGTTTAGGAACAAACTTCGTCTTGGGGTATTGATCTTCTTCCCACTCAACTCCATTGGCATTGAAATTTCGTTCAAAACCAACACCTTGATTCTTCCGGTGTCTTCCTTGCTTGCGTACAATTTCCTCAAATTGCTTCCTTCCGGCAAGGCTCTTGTAAACACCTTTCTCCATAATTCCCTTCAATAAGCTATTTTCTTGCTCAAGTGTAACTTCGCTAATAGAATCATTAGTGGAATCAAGAGAATTACTAGAAGCAACAACATTGGATTTAGCATTATTGTTGTTACTACTAGATGAAGCATCTTTCTTGTTCTTGTTGCTAGATTTAACTTGTGGCATGTAAGTAGACAAGAGTAAATGCTTGGCAATGTAAGAAGAACTTTTCTTGCGAAGATCATCATTGATTACCTTTAAAAACTCATGCTCTTGCTGAAGGTTGAGCTTTTCAAAGCATAGCTTATCATGAGTCTTTAAAAGTTCTCGATGATTTTCCAAGGTAGTTTCATGAGCTAACTTAAGAGTGTTTAGTTCTTTAGTTAGACGCTCAATCTCCTTCTTATCATCGTCATTTGTTTTATCTTGATTAGCATGATTCATTGATGTTTCATCATAGTTTTCATCACTAGATTTGTCAACAAGTAAATCATCATCACCTAGCAAATCATTTTCATCACTATTGAAATCAACATACTCGGGATGTGTTACCTTTGGACCTTTGTCCATGAAGCATCTTCCAATGCCTTCATTTGGTGAGTCAAATATGTCGTAGAAGTTGGTTGACACAAGTGCTAGACCGGCAACACCTTCATCTTGAGTATATTCGGAGTCGGAGTGATAACTTCTTCCAGTGTGATTGTCGGAGTTGGAGCCGGATACCCATTCACCAACATGAGCTTGATGTCTTCTTTTTGTGTAGCTCCTTGATGACTTTTCCTTCCTTTCCGAATCCTTGCCTCTCCGAGAGGATCTTCATTCATAACGATCATCTCTACTCCTCATTTCTCTTGGTGGTGATTCTTCTCTTCTACTTCTTCTTTTGGGAGAATCTTCTCTTCTTTTGTAGGGGGTCATACACTCATTGGAGTAGTGTCCGGGTCTTCCAAAATTGTAGCAATTATGCTCACGACTAGAAGATCTTTTGTCATTGTAGGAGCTTGACTTGGAACTTATTTCCTTGCTTCTACTCTTGTAGAACTTGTTGAAGTTCTTTACCATTAGGCTAAATTCTTCATTGAAGGTTTGTTTCTCACTTGATGATGTGGGAGCATCACACGAGGCTTTGTAAGCACCACTTGACTTGTTGTGAAGCTCTTCCTTATCCTTGAGTGACATCTCATGAGCAACAATTCTTCCAAATGACTTCCGTTGGCTTGAGATCTTTGTAATTGGGCATTATTTGGATCAACGTGCACGGTATGATATTTTCCATCAAAGGCTCTTAGGATCTTCTTGATGATGAATTTGTCGGTCATCTCTTCACTTCCTAAGCCGGCAATCTCATTTATGATGAGAGCAAGCCTAGAGTACATTTCGGCGACACCTTCACCATGCTTCATTTTGAACTTGTCAAGTTGACTTTGAAGCACATCCAATTTGGATTCCTTGACGGAGTCGGTACCGTCATGCATATCAATCAAAGTATCCCAAATTTCCTTTGCATTCTCAAGACGGCTGATTTTTTTGAATTCTTCGGGGTACAATCCATTGAAGAGAATGTCACAAGCTTGAGCATTGTATTGTAGCATCTTCAAATCTTCCGCGGTAGCTTCATAGTTTGGTTCTCTCCCATCAAAGAATTCGCCTTGCAAGACAATACACACAATAGACCAAACAGCGGGGTTATGTCCAAGAATATGAATTTTCATCTTATGCTTCCAACTAGCAAAATTTGTACCATCAAAGTAAGGACCTCTACGGTGGTAATTTCCCTCGCTAGACGCCATACTCTACTAGGTTGTGAAACCAAGGCTATGACCACCTAAAGCTATGGAAACCAAAGCATATGGAGACCAAAGCTCTGATACCACTTGTAGGATCGAAAGTATGTCTAGAGGGGGGATGATTAGACTACTTGACCAAATAAAAATCTAGCCTTTTCCCAATTTTAGTTCTTGGCAGATTTTAGCAACTTAGCACAAGTCAAGCAATCAACCTACACATGCAATTCTAAGAGTATAGCAGCGGAATGTAAAACAATTGCATATGAAGGTAAAGGAGGAGATTGAGGAGCAAACGCAATGTTGACACGGAGATTTTTATCCGTGGTTCCGATAGAGTGGTGCTATCGTGCATCCACGTTGATGGAGACTTTAACCCACGAAGAGTAGCGGTTGCGTGAGTCCACGGAGGGCTCTACCCATGAAGGGTCCACGAAGAAGCAACCTTGTCTATCCCACCATGACCGTCGCCCACGAAGGGCTTGCCTCACTCGGGTAGATCTTCACGAAGCAGGCGATCTCCTTGCCCTTACAAACCCCTTGGTTCAACTCCACAATCTTGTTGGAGGCTCCAAAGTGATACCTAGCCAATCTAGGAGACACCACTCTCCAAGAAGTAACAAATGGTGTGTTGATGATGAACTCCTTGCTCTTGTGCTTCAAATGATAGTCTACCCAACACTCAACTCTCTCTCATTGGATTGGATTTGGTAGAAAGAAGATTTGAGTGGAAAGCAACTTGGGGAAGGCTAGAGATCAAGATTTATGTGGTTGGAATGGAATATCTTGACCTCAACACAAGTGTAGGTGGTTCTCTCTCAGAAAATATGTATTGGAAGTGTAGGCATGTTCTGATGGCTCTCTTCACGAATGAAGAGTGGGTGGAGGGGTATATATAGTCGCCACACAAAATCTAACCGTTACACACAAATCACCAAACTCGGTGGGACCGATTCAAAGAACTCGGTCAGACTGATTTGGTTCATAATGTGACCATTAGGTGTTTCGGTGGGACCGACATCTCAACTCGGTGGGACCGATATCATTAGGGTTAGGGCATAACGTAATCTCGGTGAGACCGATTACACAAACTCGGTGAGACCGATTTGGGGTAATAGTCAAACAGAGAGTTGGTCTGGCAAACTCGGTGGGATCTATTCGCTCATCTCGGTTGGACCGAAACGTTACGAAATGTAAACAGAGTGTTTGCATTGCAATCTCGGTGGGACCGATCGCTCATCTCGGTTTGACCGAAACTTTACGAAGGGAAACAGAGAGATTACAATCCCATCTCGATGAGACCGAGATCCCTATCGGTGAGACCGGAAAGACTAGGGTTTCTGGCAATGGCTATGTCAACTGAACTCGGTGGCTCCAGATAGAAAGAATCGGTGGGGCGAGTTGGATATTTGGTTTGGGGATATGTGGATACGAGTAAGTAGTGGAGGGTTTTGGAGCATATCACTAAGCATTTTGAGCAAGAACCTGATTAAGCAACACCACATCCCTTCTTAATAGTATTGGCTTTTCCTATAGACTCAATGTGATCTTGGATCACTAAAATAGAAAATGTAGAGTCTTGTGCTTTGAGCTTGAGCCAATCTTTTGTCCTTAGCATTTTGAAGGGTCCACTTTCTAATCCATGCCATGCAAATAATTGAACTTTCCTGAAATATTCATCTTGAAATAGCATTAGCTCAATGAGCTATATGTTGTTAGGAATTATCAAAACCACCCAGGGATAGTTGCACTTTCAGTAAGGGGCTGATTTGGATCCATATGTTTCATGTTATGGTTAGGTTTACCTTAATACTTCTTTTGTAGTTGCGGATGCTTGCAATTGGGGTTAATCATAAGTGGTATGCTTGTCCAAGTAAGGATATCACCCAAGAACCGGTCCACGCACATATCAAATTATCAAAGTACCCAACGCGAATCATATGAGCGTGATGAAAACTAGCTTGACGATAATACCCATGTGTCCTCGGGAGCGCTTTTCTCTATATAAGAGTTTGTCCAGGCTTGTCCTTTGCTACAAAAGGGATTGGGCCATCTTGCTGCACTTTATTTACACTTGTTACTTGTTATCCGTTACAAATTATCTTATCACAAAACTACATTACCGATAATTTGGTGCTTGCAGAGAATACCTTGCTGAAAACCGCTTATCATTTCATACGCTCCTCGTTGGGTTCGACACTCTTACTTATCGAAAGGACTACGATAGATCCCCTATACTTGTGGGTCATCAAGACTCTTTTCGGCGCTGTTGCGGGGAGTGAAGTGCCATTGGTAGGTGGAATTTGGTAAGGAAAATTTATCTGATGTGATGAAATTTTGTCACTTGCTACTATGGAAAGTAATCCTCTAAGGGGCTTGTTCGGGTATCTTCAACCCGACCAGAGAAACACAGAGTTGCTCCTCAACCCACTGAACCTACTGAAAATGTTTACTTTGAAATTCCTTCGGGTATGATAGAGAAACTGCTAGCTAATCCTTTTTGCAGGAGATGGAACACTGCATCCCGATTTACACTTAATCTATGTGGATGAAGTTTGTGGATTATTTAAGCTTGCAGGTATGCCCGCTGATGTTATCAATAAGAAACTCTTACCTTTATCTTTTAAGGGAGAGGCATTGACATGGCATAGGCTATGTGATGATATGGGATCATGGAACTACAAACGATTGAAACTGGAATTTCATCAGAAGTTTTATCCTATGCATCTTGTTCATCGTGTTCGTAATTATATATATAATTTTTGGCCTCGCGAAGGAGAAAGCATCGCTCAAGCTTGGGCGAGGCTTAAGTCAATGTTATATTCATGCCCCAATCATGAGCTCTCAAGAGAAATCATTATTCAGAATTTTTATGCTCAGCTTTCTCTCAATAACCGCTCCATGCTTGATACTTCTTGTCTTGGCTCTTTTATGATGAAGACTATTGAATTCAAATGGGATTTATTGGAAATAATTAAGCATAAGTCTGAAGATTGGGACCTCGACGAAGGTAAAGAGTCAGGTATAACACCTAAGTTTGATTGTGTTAAATCTTTTATGGACACCAATGCTTTCCGTGAATTTAGCACTAAATATGGACTTGACTCTGAGATAGTAGCTTCTTTCTGTGTATCCTTTGCTACTCATGTTGATCTCCCTAAGGAGAAGTGGTTTAAATATAATCCTACCATTAAAGTAAAAGTAGTTGCATCTATTAAAGTTGAAGAAAAGACTATCACTTACAATGATCCTATTGTTCCTACTGCTTATGTTGAGAAACCACCTTTCCCTGTTAGAATAAAGGATCATGCTAAAGCTTCAACTCTTGTCAACAAGAGTAATATTAGGACACACAAACCACTTGAGCAAGATAAAGTTGAACCTAATATTGCTATGGTTAAAGATCTCTTGGCTGATAATATTGATGGGCATGTTATTTACTTCTGTGATGAGACTGCTAGAATTGCTAAGCCTGGTGCTAAAGATAAACATAGACCTGTTATAGGCATGCCTGTTATTTCTGTTAAAATAGGAGATCATTGTTATCATGGCTTATGCGATATGGGTGCTAGTGCTAGTGCAATACCTCATACCTTATACAAAGAAATTATGCATGAAATTGCACCTGCTGAGATAGAGGATATCGATGTTACCAATAAGCTTGCCAATAGAGATACTATTTCACCGATTGGGATTGTTAGAGATGTTGAAGTCTTGTGTGGGAAAGTTAAATATCCTGCTGATTTTCTTGTTCTTGGTTCCCCACAAGATAGCTTTTGTCCCATTATATTTGGTTGACCCTTCTTGAACACTGTTAATGCTAAGATAGACTGCGAAAAGGATGTTGTTACTATTGGTTTGGGTGATATGTCTCATGAGTTTAATTTTTCTAAATTTCGTAGACAACCCCGTGATGAGGAATTGCCTAGTAAGGATGAAATTATTGGTCTTGCTTCTATTGCTATGCCTCCTAATGATCCTTTAGAACATTATTTGCTTGATCATGAAAATGATATGTTTATGAATGAAAGAAGGGAAATAGATGAAATATTCTTTAAACAGGGACCTATTCTAAAACACAATTTGCCTGTTGAAATCCTAGGGGATCCTCCTCCACCCAAGGGTGATCCCGTGTTTGATCTTAAACCATTGCCTGATACTCTTAAATATGCTTATCTTGATGAAAAGAAGATATATCCTGTTATTATTAGTGCTAACCTTTCAGAGCATGAAGAAGAGAAATTATTGAAAGCTCGAAGAAGCACCGTCTGCCATTGGATATATTCTTGATAATCCTAAGGGCATTAGTCCCACTCTATGTCAACACAAAATAAATTTGGAGAAAGAGCGCCAAACCAGTTATTGATCATCAACGACGGTTAAATCCTAAGATGAAAGAAGTGGTAAGAAAGGAAATATTAAAGCTCCTTAAAGCAGGTATAATTTATCTAGTTGCTGATAGTCAGTGGGTAAGTCATGTTCATTGTGTCCCTAAGAAGGGAGGTATTATATGGGTTCTCTTGCTACAAGAATTTTATTTGCATATTATTGATAGAAAGGGAGCTGAGAACCCCGTTGCAGACAATTTGTCTAGGCTAGAGAATGTTCTTGATGACCCACTACCTATTGATGATAGCTTTCCTGATGAACAATTAGCTATCATAAATGCTTCTCGTACTGCTCCATGGTATGATGATTATGCTAATTACATTGTCACTAAATTTATACCACCTAGTTTCACATACCAGCAAAAGAAAAAGTTTTTCTATGATTTGAGGCATTACTTCTGGGATGACCCACACCTTTATAAAGAAGGAGTAGATGGTGTTATTAGGCTTTGTATACCTGAGCATGAACAGGAACAGATCCTACGCAAGTGTCACTCCGAGGCCTATGGAGGGCACCACGCTGGAGATAGAAGCGCACATAAGGTATTGCAATCCGGTTTTATTGGCCTACTCTTCAAGGATGCTCGTAAGTTTGTCTTATCTTGTGATGAATGTCAAAGGATTGGTAATATTAGTAGACGTCAGGAAATGCCTGTGAATTATTCACTTGTTATTGAACCATTTGATGTTTAGGGCTTTGATTATATGGGACCGTTTCCTTCCTCTAATGGGTATACGCATATTTTAGTTGTTGTTGATTACGTTACTAAGTGTGTAGAAGCTATTCCAACTAGTAGTGCTGATCATAACACCTCTATTAAGATGCTCAAAGAAGTTATTTCTCCGAGGTTTGGAGTCCCTAGATATTTAATGACTGATGGTGGCTCAAATTTTTATTCATGGTGCTTTCTATAAAATGCTTGCTAAGTATGGTGTTAATCATAGAATTGCATCTCCTGATCACCCATAGTCTAGTGGTCAAGTAGAATTGAGTAATAGAGAGCTCAAATTAATTTTGCAAAAGACTGTTAATAGATGCATGATGTCTACTACGCAACCTTCTCCTTGTAGACGTTGTTGGGCCTCCAAGTGCAGAGGTTTGCAGGATAGTAGCAAATTTCCCTCAAGTGGATGACCTAAGGTTTATCAATCCGTGGGAGGCGTAGGATGAAGATGGTCTCTCTCAAACAACCCTGCAACCAAATAACAAAGAGTCTCTTGTGTCCCCAACACACCCAATACAATGGTAAATTGTATAGGTGCACTAGTTCGGCGAAGAGATGGTGATACAAGTGCAATATGGATGGTAGATATAGGTTTTTGTAATCTGAAAATATAAAAACAGCAAGGTAACTAACGATAAAAGTGAGCGTAAACGGTATTGCAATGCTAGGAAATAAGGCCTAGGGTTCATACTTTCACTAGTGCAAGTTCTCTCAACAATAATAACATAATTGGATCATATAACTATCCCTCAACATGCAACAAAGAGTCACTCCAAAGTCACTAATAGCGGAGAACAAACGAAGAGATTATGGTAGGGTAAGAAACCACCTCAAAGTTATTCTTTCCAATCAATCCGTTGGGCTATTCCTATAAGTGTCACAAACAGCCCTAGAGTTCGTACTAGAATAACACCTTAAGACACAAATCAACCAAAACCGTAATGTCACCTAGATACTCCAACGTCACCTCAAGTATCCGTGGGTGCGATTATACGATATGCATCACACAATCTCAGATTCATCTATTCAACCAACACATAGAACCTTAAAGAGTGCCCCAAAGTTTCTCTTGGAGAATCAAAGGAAAACGTGTGCCAACCCCTATGCATAGGTTCATGGGAGGAACCCATAAGTTGATCACCAAAACATACATCAAGTGAGTCACGTGATATCCCATTGTCACCACAGATCATACGGCAAGACATGCATCAAGTGTTCTCAAATCTTTAAAGACTCAATCCGATAAGATAACTTCAAAGGAAAACTCAATCCATTACAAGAGAGTAGAGGGGAGAAGAAACATAAGATCCAACTATAATAGCAAAGCTCGCGATACATCAAGATCGTGCCAAATCAAGAACACGAGAGAGAGAGAGATCAAACACATAGCTACTGGTACATACCCTCAGCTCCGAGGGTGAACTACTCCCTCCTCGTCATGGAGAGCGCCGGGATGATGAAGATGGCCACCGTTGAGGGTTCCCCCCTTCGTCAGGGTGCCGGAACAGGGTCCCGATTGGTTTTTGGTGGCTACAGAGGCTTGCGGCGGCGGAACTCCCGATCTATTCTCGTCTTTGGAAGTTTTAGGGTACGTGGGTATATATGGGTGAAAGAAGTACGTCGGTGGACCTCCGGGCTGTCCACGAGGTAGGGGGCGCGCCCTAGGGGGGTGAGCACGCCCCCCACCCTCGTGGGCAGCCCGGGACTCCCCTGGTGAGCTTTCGATACTCCGTGGCTTCTTCTGGTCCAAAAATAAGTTCCGTGGAGTTTCAGGTCAATTGGACTCCGTTTGATATTCCTTTTCTTCGAAACACTGAAATAGGCAAAAAACAGCAATTCTGGGCTGGGCCTCCTGTTAATAGGTTAGTCCCAAAAATAATATAAAAGTGGATAATAAAGCCCAATATTGTCCAAAACAGTAGATAATATAGCATGTAGCAATCAAAAATTATAGATACATTGGAGACGTATCAATGCACTATGGGCCTATAGAACTTCATACAAAAATCCTATGGGTATGTCTCCGTATAAAATGGTCTATGGAAAGCATGTCACTTACCTCTCGAACTAGAACATAAGGCATAATGGGCTATTAAAGAGCTCATTTATGATTTCAAACTTGCCGGTGAGAAGAGGTTCTTTGACATAAGCTCACTTGATGAATGGAGAACCCAAGTGTCGGTGTCAAAACCGGCGGATCTCGGGTAGGGGGTCCCGAACTGTGCATCTAGGCGGATGGTAACAGGAGACAAGGGACACGATGTTTTTACCCAGGTTCGGGCCCTCTCGATGGAGGTAATACCCTACTCCTGCTTGATTAATATTGATGATATGGGTAGTACAAGAGTAGATCTACCACGAGATCAAGGAGGCTAAATCCTAGAAGCTAGCCTATGGTATGATTGTTGTTCGTCCTACGGACTAAAACCCTCCGGTTTATATAGACACCGGATAGGTTAGGGCTACACAGAGTCGGTTACAATGGTAGGAGATCTACATATCTGTATCGCCAAGCTTGCCTTCCACGCCAAGGAAAGTCCCATCCGGACACGGGACGAAGTCTTCAATCTTGTATCTTCATAGTCTTGGAGTCCGGCCGTGACGATAGTCCGGCTATCCGGACACCCCCTAGTCCGGGACTCCCTCAGTAGCCCCTGAACCAGTATTCAATGACGATGAGTCCGGCGCGTTGATTGTCTTCGGCATTGCGAGGCGGGTTCCTCCTCCGAATACTTCATAGAAGGTTTTGAACACAAGGATAGTGTCCGGCTCTGCAAAACAAGTTCCACACAACACCGTAGAGAGAATGATTTTTGCACAGATCTGCTGACGTATCCCGCGGCGTGACATCACACCACGGCAAGGCCTTTATATGAATCGTTTTTACTGTTCCCACCTCAGCGTGTTTAGCGAGGCGGTTTCCTTGGCACGTCTTCTCAAAGCGTAGATCGTTCCCCCTTATTCCGGGATTCTCATCCGGACGTGGGTAACCCATCCGCGCCATTGATTACGGCGCTTGGGAAATAGGCGAGTTTTACTAGGCTGGTGGGGGACGCATAGCTTCGTCCGTATATATAAGGGGATAAGGATCCACCTTTTCACCTACGCCTTCTTCCTCCTTTGCTTATCCATTTCCGCGCACTCGAGCTCCAGCGCCCAAGTCCGCACATCCCACCTCAACCTTTCTCCAATCATATCAGGAGCAGGAGGCAGGTGGATGGCCTCCTCCATCACGGAGCAGCACATCGCAAGACTGCGGGAGGCCGGATACTTGTCCGGCAACATCGCGCACAGGCTTCCCGACGAGGGCAGCTCATTCCGACCCCTGGGCCCCGTGAGAGGGTGGTGTTTCTCCCCCACTTCCTCTGCGGACTAGGCTTTCCTCTTCACCATTTGTCCGAGGGCTCATGTTCTACTACGGCCTGTACTTCCACGACCTGGCCCCGAATTTCATCCTCAACATCTCGGCGTATATTGTCGTGTGCGAGGCTTTCCTCTGCATACAGCCCCACTTCGGCTTATGGCTGAAGATCTTCAACGTCCGGCCGAAGATAGTGGGCGGCCGTCAAGCGGAGTGCGGAGGCGCCATGGTTGGCAAGATGGCCAAAGTCTCATGGCTCGAAGGCGCCTTCGTGGAGACAATAAATGGGTGGCAATCGGGGTGGTTCTACATCACGAGCCCCGCAACACCAAATGGGTGGCGGCCCCAATTCAGATCTGGCTTCCCCACACGGCTCGTCATGGAAAGAGCGGGCCTGGCGTTGGGGAATTGGACGAGACATCCGGACTTCAAACATGCGTCCGAAACCTGGTGGCCAAGAATCTTAGGCTCGTCGGCGTAATCCGGTGATGCTCATCCGCGGATTCTCCCATGCCAACAAAGGGCCTTTAACTTGTGGGAGTTCGATCCGGCACAGCACAAACCTTGAACGGCTCTTGACACTACGCACGAAGATGCACGGAAGGTGATGTTCAAGGCGCGAAGCCCCAAAGATCGGCTACCAAAGATCACGGATACAGCTCGCAGCGTCCAGCCGGCGAGGTAAGTTATTTTACCCTTTACGGGACTCTTCTTTCATAGATTGACTCTATGTGGGATCTAAAACTCCCTAATCTTTGACAAGACTGGCTGAAGACGTCCGGACAGATTAACTGTCGGGCCCTTTGCCAGAAGACCCAACGGACGCCTCGATTGATGGGGCTGCTGGCTCCGGCGCCGTACGTGGTGCCGGAGAAGAAGGCCAAGAAGGAGGTCACGGGAACTCGAAGGAGCTCCGGCGCTTGAGTCTTGTCAGATGCAGCGGAATCTTCTCCTGAAGATGAGGAGGAAGAAGAAGAAGCTCCTCCCCAGCCGAGGAGGAGAAAAAAGGAAGGCCGCCCAGTGGGAGGCGGAGGAATCAAGAAGGAAGAACCCTTCCTCCGGACTTCTCCACCAACGTCGACGACGACGAGGAGGACTGGCCTACAAAGACCAAGCCCCTGGCGAGATCGTAAGTGTCCGGATACCCATGGTTTTTTTATTATTGCAGAGTGTTCTATAATGTTGAACAACCGTGCAGCCCGCCTGTCGGAGTAGTGGGCCACGGGTAGGCAGACCCGAGCCCCTGAACCTTTCAAAACATCGGGGCAGACTGCGCCCCTCAAGACCCCAAGACAAAGAGCCGCCTTCAGAGAGTCGGCAACAGAGTCGCCGACTGCCCCTCTAGGCCGAGTCCCAGAGAAGGCCTCAGGACGAGCCGACTCCAAGCCAGCGACCTCCGGTGAGGCCGGCTACAGGGAGTCGGCCCGCGACTCCAACCACCTCCTTCCTGAGCGACTACGAGCAGGATGGGATAAAGCCGCCTCGCGGCCCATCCTGCCCGCTCATAAAGGGCAGGTATAGCCCTGAGCGCCCGTCTTGACGGAGATCTCCGTCCGGCGCGGCACTGTTGCCACGCCGGCCCTGACATCAGCCCCGTGGGCAGATCCCTGTACCCACGATGGCTTATCTGTATGACCCGAAGACGGCAGGACCCGCCTGTCGGCTGGAGTACCGAAGACGGCGAGAGCGCCCCAAAGACGGACCTGTTGGAGTCGGCCTCCGGGAGTCGGCCGGCCCCTCCCACGGGCTCCATGCGCCATTAACCAGACAAGACGGGGAATGGCAACAGTGATCGCCCGCCAGGCGGCGGCACTGTTGCCATGACCCCATGACCAAGCTCGCGTCATTAGAAGCACGGCTACAGTAATCCACAGCCGGCAAGACCCGCCCGTGGCGGACAAGGGCTGTCGGCCCCATGCTGGGCCGTCGGCGGGGCCCACTAGTCGGCCGGCCCCAGAAGTCGGCGGAGAAGACGGCGACTTAAGAGACTGACGGCTTGGACCCGCACCCATTTGGATTACCATTGTACCCCCGGGGGGTAGGCCTATATAAACCCCCCGGGGCACCCATGCAAAGGGTTGGAACCTAGTAGTTCTAGACACACACATAGAGGGAGAGAAGAGCTAGCCGTGCCCTTCTCCTTCCTCACCCCGAATAGCTCAAGGAGCATCTTGTACTCACTTTACCATAGTGATCATGCGGAGACCCCGCAGAGCAGCAGTAGGGGTGTTATCTCCTTGGAGGGTCCTGAAGCTGGGTAAGATTCGCTGGCGTGCATGTCTTCGCCTCATCCCGTTTCCAGGCACCGGCGACGTTCTACTCGCCCCCTCCATGATAAGCCATCCTTTGGCATATGTCGCGCCCAACCCCCGACATTTGGCGCCCACCGTGGGGCCTGGTGCACCGTCGTCCGGAGACCTGCTCTGGACGGGAACCCTCTTCCTCCCTGGCAAGCGCAGCCAGCCCGGCACGCCAGGCGGGGTCTGCGCCGACGCGCTGCATGGCGCTGAGGTCGCTTGCACGGCGAGCTGCCTCGCCGAACTTGTCGGCGAGGTTCGCCTCTCCGAGCGAGCCTGCATCCGGCGCGAGCACGGACGGCCCAAAGCCTCCTCGCGGGCCTCCTCGAGCAGCTCCACGTCGCCGGCGAGCCCGCCGCCGACCTGGAGTCCGTAGGCTCCACCGACCCGATGCTGGTCGATTCCAACACCGCGTCGCTCGACGCGTTCCCCACCAACATGGTGGTCTACGACGAGCCTCTCCCTCGCGCGGAGAGCGGCGAAAGCACCGTCACGGAGGTGCTCGTCATCGGTCACAGCGAGACTTCCGGCAAGGGAGCTCGTGACCCTCTCGACGCGGTTCTGCAAGACCTGACCACCTCCATTCCGGAAGACGCCGACGCTGGGACGCTGGAGGCACGCCGCCTCCAGCTCCTCATGGGCGCACAGAAGCTGGCACGCATGAGACGCTTGTCAGAAGCCTACCAGCACGAGATGGATCGCACCGTGGGCGGCTCGCCGGCTCCGACTGGGCCTAGCCGCCTAGGCGCGGTCCAGCAGCGCGGCGTAGCCATCGCCAATCTGTTTGGGGCCAGTCGCCCCGTGTACGCCACGCCCGCGGAGAACATCCGTGCCACCCAGGCGGCGGCAAACGAGTTGGATAACTTCGAGGGCGAGGAGCGCCGCCTGATGACGGAGCGAGTCCAGCAGCTCCTCGACGTGGTCGCTGCGCAAGACGAAGCCGGCTGCCGCACGGAGGCGCCGCGACGACAACACGGTGACTTGCCTCCCCGCCGAGATCAAGGCGCGACGTCTCGGACACCGACTGGCGGCGTCCGTGGAAGAAAAAACAAGGATCCGGCTGTCAGCCATGGCCGGACTCACATCTCCATCGAGCGCGACGAAGACGGCCGCCAGAGAGCAGTGGAGCGGCGGGACGACTATCAGCCTCCTCCTCCCCGCAGAGAAAGGCGAGTCTCCCCGCCACCCGTCGAGCATCCGACTCTCGGCGACTGCCTTGGCCGCCGAGAGGGAGTCGGAGAAAACGACGCCCGCCACCGGATCGAGCGACTCCACCGATCCCTGGCGCTGGAAGAAGAAGACGAGTTGGGCCCGCCCTGTTTCGGACCTCGCATCCGAGACGAGCCCTTCCCCAGAGGATTCACACTCCCCCGAGACACGCCCAAATACACCAGCTCCGTGAAGCCGGAGGACTGGCTGGTGGACTACTCCACGGCCGTCAGCATAGCGAACGGCAACAAGCGCGTTGCTGTAAAGTATGTTCCCCTCATGCTCCAGGGCACGGCCCGGACATGGTTGAACAGCTTGAAGCCCCACAGCATCAACAGCTGGGTCGACTTCATCGAGGCCTTCGTCCGCAACTTCACGAGCACATACAAGCGACCTCCCAAGCCTCGTCAGCTGTCCTTGTGCGTGCAAGGCCCCAACGAGTCTACTCGCGACTACCTCACGTGCTGGGCCGAGCTTCGGAACTCCTGCGAAGGAGTGCATGAGGTGCAAGCAATCGAGTACTTCACAGCCGGGTGCAGAGAAGGCACCCTCCTCAAGCACAAGCTCCTTTGCGACGAGCCGGAGACCCTCGATGAGCTGCTGATCATAGCAGACAAGTACGCCACAGCCGACTCCTCCATGAAGTCGGAGATCGAAGTCAGTGCGACTGGCAAGGTGGCTCCTCATGCTCCCAGAACTCCGGCTGGCGACGCCAGTCGGCGACAGCAGCAGAATGATCACAAGCGCAAGGCCCCGCAGCCGGCTTCCAACAGCCGGCGGTGGCGGCTGATCGAACCAGCAGCGGAGGGCAGCCTCGCCAAGCGGCGAGAAAGGCGGCAAGTCCAACTGGTTGTCGGCCTTCTCTTACCAGCAGACTCTGGACGGACCCTGCAAGTTCCACAACGGCGCGAAGCCGTCAAATCACACCACCCGGAAGTGCCACTGGCTCACCAGGATCGCCAAGGGAGACGGCCTTGCCCCTCCTCCGCCTGCTGGGCCGCCGCCTCCACCACCGCCCCAGCAGCCGGCTGTCAGGCCAGTCGGCCCAGTACAAGACGATTACCCAGAAGAGCACGGTGCCTATGTCATGTTTACCAGTATGGCCGACGATCGCCGCAGCAGGCGGCAGCAACAACAAGAAGTGAATGCAGTAGCATCAGATACCCCAGAATTCATGCACTGGTCCGAGAAGCCCATCAGCTAGAGCCGTGCTGATCACCCAGAGGTGATGCCGAATCCGGGCTCCTACGCCCTGGTCTTGGGAGCCACCCTTGCCGCAGATAGGCGGGCCGCTCGCTTCTCGCGAGTGCTGATAGACGGAGGCAGCAGCATCAACATCCTGTACAAGGATACGATGGAGAAGCTAGGAATCAAGCAAAGACAGCTTCAGCATAGTCGGACTGTGTTCCACGGAATTGTAACTGGCCTTTCCTGCTCACCGATTGGCAAGATTCGATGAGCGTCCTCTTTGGGGACAAGGATCACTTTCGCCGGGAGCCGTCTGGTTCAAGTGGTGGACCTCGAAGCCCCTACCATGCTCTGCTTGGCCGACCTGCTCTGGCCAAGTTCATGGCGATCCCCACTCGCCTACCTCAAGATGAAGATGCGAGTACCAAGGGATTCTCGACCGTGGCCGGCGACTACAGAAAGTCGTCACTTTGTCAGGTTGAAAGCAGCCGGCTGGCGAGTCCTGGTGATCGCAATGTGAAGCGACTCCTGGATTGGGTTGTGGCCATGGCCGGCAAGCAACCAGAGATATCGCCCGACCCCAAGGAGTCAGAAGCTGAGGGCTCGTTCAAGCCGGCCAAAGAGACCAAGAAGATACCCTTGGACCCGGAGCCCGGAGAGATACGCTGTCGTAGGTGCAAACCTCGACAGCAAATAGGAAGGCGAGCTCATCGATTTCCTCCGTGAGAATCGGGACATCTTCGCATGGTCCCCCAAAGACATGCCGGGTGTACCGACGGAATTCGCCGAGCACAAATTACATGTCTGATCTGATGTGAAGCCCGTCAGGCAACCCTTGCGCCGCCTGTCAGAAGAAAAAAGAAGAGTTGTTGGAGAAGAGATAGCCCGGCTCCTCACAGCCGGTTTTCATCATGGAAGTGTTCTTTCTAGAGTGGTTAGCAAACCCGGTCTTGGTACTAAAGAAGAACAAGCAGTGGCGGATGTGTATTGACTACACAAGCCTCAACAAAGCCTGCCCCAAGGACCCGTTCGGTTTGCCAAGAATTGATCAGGTGATAGACTCCACAGCCGGATGCGAGCTGTTGAGCTTCTTAGATGCATATTCAGGATATCACCAGATCAAGCTGAACCCGGCCGACAGATTGAAGACCGCCTTCATCACGCCGTTTGGAGCCTTCTGCTACCTGACCATGACGTTCGGCTTGAGGAACGCCGGTGCCACCTTTCAGCGTTGCATGCAGAAGTGCCTCCTCAAGCAGCTTGGCAGAAACGCCCACGTTTACATGGACGACGTGCTGGTGAAGACGGAGAAGCGAGGAACGCTGTTGGAAGACCTCGAGGAGACCTTTGAAAATCTGCGCCGATTCTAGATCAAGCTCAACCCAGAGAAATGCGTCTTCGGAGTACCAGCCGTCCAGCTCCTTGGTTTCCTGGTCCCTGAATGCGGCATAGAGTGCAACCCCGTGAAGATCAAGGCGATCGAAAGGATGGAAGTACCCCGCCGACTGCTAGATGTGCAGAAGTTCACCGGCTGCTTGGCGTCTATCAGCCGATTCATCAGTCGGCTGGGCGAGAAAGCTCTTCCTCTGTACCAGCTTATGAAGAAGACCACCTTCTTCGAATGGAACTCCAAGGCGGACGAAGCTTTTCTCCAGTTGAAGAGAATGCTGACTACTCCCCCAGTGCTGGCGGCTCCGACTCCAAAGGAGCCCATGCTCCTGTATATTGCCGCCACCAGCAGGGTAGTCAGCACAGTCATTGTAGTTGAACGCAAGGAGGAAGGCAAGGCGCTACCTGTCTAGAGACCGATGTATTACAGGCGAGTCTTGTCGACCTCCAAGCAGAACTACCCCCACTACCAGAAGATGTGTTACGGCGTGCACTTTGCCGCCAAGAAGTTGAAGCCTTACTTTCAAGAGCATCCAATCACCATGGTTTGCACGGCCCCACTAGCAGAGATCATTGGAAGCCGAGATGCTTCAGGCCGAGTGGCCAAATGGGCCATAGAGTTGGCCCCCTACACCATCTATTACCAGCCCCGCACCGCCATCAAGTCACAAGCACTGGCCGACTTCCTCGTCGACTGGGCCGAGATTCAGTACCTTCCGCCGGCGCCCGACTCCACCCATTGGCGGATGCACTTTGATGGCTCCAAGATGCGCACCGGCTTGGGAGCCGGCGTGGTCCTCACTTCTCCCAAGGGCGACAAGCTCAAGTACGTGCTGCAGATCCATTTCGATGCCTCCAACAACGTCGCCGAATACGAGGCGCTCATTCACGAGCTCCGGCTTGCCAAAGAGCTTGGCATTCGCCGGATCCTGTGCTATGGCGACTCCGACTTGGTGGTCCAACAGTCATCTGGCGACTGGGACGCCAAAGATGCAAATATGGCGAGCTACCTTTTTTGGTACAGCAGCTGAGTGGATATTTTGAGGGATGCGAATTCCTCCACGTGCCAAGAAACGACAATGACCAAGCAGATGCCCTGGCAAGAATCGGCTCTACACGCCAGGCAATACCATCCGGCGTCGACCTTCAGCGCCTCCTCAAGCCATCTGTCAAGCCGTCACTAGAGTCAGACTCCATTTTTGTGCCGGCTCCCCCTGAAGAAGTCGGATCCGAATCCAAAGCCTCAGCAGATGGCACAAGAATCCTTGCAGATGCCCCCAAGAACGCGGCAGTCGAAGCCGGCCCGGGGACTTCAGAACCCGGCCCGGGGACTTCAGAACCCGGCCCGGGGACTGCGGCGACCATTGCGAAGACTCCAATACTCGGCCCGGGGACTGCGCCAGTCGGCCCGGGGACTTCTTCAAACCAGCGAGCTGCTGCGAACTCCAACCCGCCGCCTCCCAGCCCAGCCGCCCTCGTCCAAGTAGCAGTACTGGCAGTCGAAGAAATAGCAGCACCCTCATGGGCCCAGCCCATCCTGAAGTTCTTAGTAAGCGGAGAGCTACCAACTGATGAAACCTTGGCTCGGCAAGTGCAACGCCGAGCGGCAGCCTACACTATAGTCAATAGAGAGCTGGTCAGGCGCAGCGTCACCGGTGTCTACCAGCGCTGCGTCGAGTCAGAGCAAGGCCAAGCAATTCTCGAAGACATCCATCAGGGCGAGTGCGGCCATCATGCAGCCTCAAGAGCACTCGTCGCCAAAGCCTTCCGACACGGTTTCTTCTGGCCAACTGCCCTAGAAGAGGCCAAGGAATTAGTTCAAAAATGCAAGGGGTGCCAGGTGTTCCGCTCCAAGCCGCTTCAGCCGGCTTCAGCGCTCAAGACTATCCCCATCGCCTGGCCCTTTGCCCTTTGGGGCCTGGACATGGTGGGACCATTCAAAACGGCATGAGGTGGCCTAACTCACTTACTTGTCGCGGTGGACAAGTTCACCAAGTGGATAGAAGCAAAACCCATCAAGAAGTTGAATGGTCCTACGGCAGTGACTTTCATCACCGACATCACGACTCGGTACGGCATACCACACAGCATCATCACCGACAACGGCACAAATTTTGCCAAAGGCGCCCTGGTCCGTTTCTGCGCGACGCAAGGCATCCGACTGGACTTAGCGTCCGTTGCCCATCCGCAGTCAAACGGCCAGGTGGAGCGAGCGAACGGCCTCATCCTGTCTGGCATCAAGCCTCGACTGGTCGAACCATTGGAGCGTTCGGCCGGCTGCTAGCTTGAGGAATTGCCTGCCGTCCTCTGGAGTCTGCGTACGACTCCAAACAAGTCAACTGGCTTCACACCCTTCTTCCTCGTCTACGGTGCCGAAGCCGTCATCCCAACGGATATAGAGTTCGACTCCCCGCGAGTCACCATGTACACCAAAGAGGAAGCAGAAGAAGCACGTCAAGACGGCGTCGATCTGCTGGAAGAGGGCCGGCTGTTGGAAATCAGCCGGTCCAGCATCTACCAGCAGAGCCTGCGCCGCTACTACAACAAGAAGGTTAAGCCAAGATCATTCCTAGAGGGCGACCTTGTGCTCCGGCTGATCCAGCGAACAGCCGGCCAGCACAAGCTGTCGGCGCATTGGGAAGGCCCATTCATCATCAGCAAAGTGCTGGGCAACGACTCCTACTACCTGATCGACACTCAGAAGCCCCGAGCACGCAAGAGGGACGACTCCGGCAAAGAGACGGAGAAGCCATGGAATGTGAATCTCCTCCGAAGATTTTACAGTTGATGAAGTATGTACCACGCTACCCTTTGTGTTTGAAGTACCAAGACTCCGGGCCCCCCGAGACGAGCTCGGGGACTGCCCTCTTTTGTTATCTGTGTGATAAGAATTATGCCTTTGAGTATGTTACCCTTTGATTGTGCTGTTTGGCACCGGGCTCGACTAGTCGGCCCGGGGACTCGCCGCCTTTGGGCTATGAAATGCTTCCTGAAGTCAGACAAGTAGCGTGCGGTGCCTAAGCCGTCTCCTGTCAGAAGCCGCAGCTCGCAGAGCGACTGTTTGGTGGGCAGGAGTAAGGTAGAACGGGAGCCCACACGAAAAAATGGCTAAGGACCCAAAGCATAAACATAGTTTAAATCGGCTCCCAGCCCGTTTCGTAAAACCGACTCCTAAGTAGCCAGCTTGCCGCTTTCTACCTAACTTGCTTAACGACTCTAAAAAATGGCCAAGTACTTGCCTTCTCAAAGTAGCCAAGCACTTGACCTAGCGGCGATCCATGAGCGGTTGCCCGATGGGCAAGGCGGCATCTAAAGGAAGGCGGCAAAGGAAAAAGCCACAAGAGCAATAAGCAAGGAAAGATAAAATTAGAATAATATTTACACAAGCTTAGGCCCTTGGCCGGATCTTCGAACAGAGGTTCAGAATACACCCCGCGGGTGGAATTGTGCAAATTAACAAGTTCTTTTAAAAGACTAGCAAACAGACGAAATAAAGGCAAGGCAGTGGCCTAAGAAGCAGCGGATGGGGTTGGAAGGCTGGAGGCAGCGGCGGCGTCAGGCGCCGGGGCGGCCGGCTGGGCGGTCTCGGCTTGATCGTCTCCGGCGGAAGCCGGCTCAGATGGGCGCGGCTCGTTGCTGGAGGCGCGATCGAGCTGAGGCTGGTTGCCCGCTCCGTTTTCTGGCGCCTCCATGCCGTCTCCGTCCTCCTCCTCGTCTTCATCCTCGGCGCTGGAGTCGATCACCTCCGCCGAGTCCTCGTCGTAGTCCGGGTTCATCCCGAACCACTCCGGCGGTGCCTCCCCACCGTCTTCAGCCCGCTCAGGGACGAAGACGCTGGTGTCCGTGTAGTCGGCGATCGCCACCGCACGCTCGACGAGGGCGTCCTCCGCGGCCAGCAGCTCCGCCTGGGCTTCTGACCGGAACGCGGCCAGCCGGTCCAGATCCAGCCCTGGATACCACGCCTTGATGAACTCCAGGGCTCGGCGAGCTCCAGCCCGAGCCGCGGAACCCTTCCAAGCCTCAAGGCGGCCGCCGCGACGTCCGGCCGCCGGGCGGTCGGCTGGGAGTCGCGAGAACCGGCATGTCCGGCCACAGAGCAACGATCGCCTGGGCACCGACACACTGAAGACGGCGCAGCATCCGATGGGCCGGCCGCAGACGAGCCTCAATGCTCAGGAGCTGCTCGTCGGTCCGGGGGGCGTTGGCTGCGATCTCAGCACCACCCGCCCTCCGCGCCTCGTGCTCAGCCTCGATGGCCTGATTGGCCGCCTGCGTGTGACCGGGGAAGAAGTCTGCCAAGAAGAAGAAGAAGCAAGTCAGAAAAATAGGAGTCGGCTTGACCCATAGTCGGCAACCCAAAAGAAAAAGTAAAAGCAAACTGACCATCGACGATATCTTCGATTTCATGGAAGCCGGAGGTCAGCTGCGCTTCCCTGTCGGTCCAAGCGGAGCGCTCACTCTCAAATTCGGCCAGGAGAGCGGCCTCTTTCTTCTCCGCCTCAGCCTGCGCCGCCTTGAGCAGCTCCCTCTGCTCCGCCAGCTGCGTAGCCAGCAGGTCGCGCTCTGCGGCAAGCTTGCCGCACTCCTCCTCTTTGGCACGCAAAGCGGCCTCGGCCGTACCTAGCTACCCCGAAGAGCGGCGTTGGACTCTGAAGAATAAAAAGAAGAAGGACACGAAGTCGTCATCTAAGAAGGTCGCCAGGAAGATCCGGCCCGACTGCGCAGTAGTCTGCCCGCATCTCAAGGACTATAGCATGCGGGTGCGCCAGCGCGCCCCCGCGAAGAAGAAAACTCACCTCGGCTCCTCGCCAAGTCAGCAGCCCGCTTGCTCAGCTCCTCAACGTTGCGGTTGAAGGTAGTAGCGCGGAGGTTGTGATACTCCTGCGACAAGAATTCCAGACAGAGGTAAAAAACTTGGAAGTAAGCAAATAAAGTTCCGGGCCGCCTGCTCAGCAGCCGGCCCGAAACTCGGGGACTACACCCAGTGGGTGCGCTGGCGCGCCCCCAGAGAGAAGAGCAAGAAAAAGTTTGAAAAAGAAACATACCCGCACGGCGGATCGCGATGCCAGGTGCGCCTTGGAAAGGTTCTAGATGGCGTCGCCCTCAGCCCGCAGCTTCGCCTGGACATCCAGGAGCGCCGTGTTCAGCGGGCCCGTGTCGCCTCCTCGCACCCACCCAACGGGCGCGGCGCTTGTCGCCCCGGCGTCAGGGATGGCCGAGCTGGCGGCACCGGTCTCCAAGGGGCGCGGCGCCGAAGTCGCCTTCTCAAGACGGCGTCGCGCTGGCGAGGCGACTTGAAGAAGTAGCTGCACCACGGCCTTGTCGTCGGTCGGCGGCACAGGAGGGTCCGCCGGCTGCTTGCCTCGACCGATCTCGGCCTGCGGTGGAGGCGGCGGAGGTGGCGCGGCGGCGCCCGGTGGGGAGACCTCGCCGCCTTCCCTCCCTGCGACGGGGACCTCACCGCCGACTCCCTCCGACTGCCCCGTGAACTCCGGTGGCAGTGGCGCTGAGCTCAACGGGGTGACGAGCTGCGCCGACTCAAGGCGCGCGGCCTCCTCGGCTCGCCTTTTGGCTGCAGCGGCGGCTTCGACCACCTTCTCAGTCTCCGCCCTCTCCCGACGGGCGGCCTCCTCCTCGTCGCGCTTCTCCTGCGCATTCCGCTCCGTTGCCTCCCGGAGGGCGGCCGCAGGTCAACCCGCCGACTATTGGCGGACGTCTCCACCGACCCCATGACGGAGGCGGCGGCGACCCTCTCCAAGATGAGGGGAGCCCTGATGAGAAAAAAGACATGAGAAGACTCGGACAAGACGGACCAGAAGAAAACAAGACAGAATAAAAAATACTTACGCGGAGACCAGCGGTGGCTTCTTCACTTCCTTGCGGAAGCGGTTAGCCTTCGCGACCGCCTCTTCGCGCTGAGTCGTGGCGGCCGCTCCCCTGAATTTCTTGGCCCGGCCGCCTGGCAGACTCGGCCCGGCCTGGCGCTTCTTTGCGCCGCCTCGACCACCCAAGGCGGCGGAGGAGCTCGCGCCTGGATGGCCAACTTTCTGCTGGCGGCGGGGGACGACTTCCTTCTCGCCGTCGTCGTCAGGCCAATCGGCGAAAGTGGCCGAAGGCCTGAGGTCGTCGGCCCCTCCTCCTCCCTTGGCGTCGGCCTCCATCGCCGCCACGCCCAAGTCGGGGTCGTCGGCGTCGCTCTCCGCCCGGTCGGGGACAAATTCACGGGCCGGCCCTGCGGCGCCGGCCGAAGGCGGCATGAGGGGATTCTGAATCAAAGAAGACCAAGGAAAATTAGAGCCAGATTCGGCTGAGGAAGGAAACAGAGAAGCAAGAGACGACTTACCAATGTCGGGGATTGGCGCGCGAGTATGGCTCCTTGCCGAACTGCCATTCCTCCGTGAGGCCGTAGTTCGCCAAGAAGTTCACCGTGTCCACCACCTCCGCGTGGGGCATGTCCTTGGAGCACAGCCGGCTGGGGTCCCGGCGGCCGCTCATCTGACAGATTAGATGAGGTCGGCCTTGAAGAGGGAGAACTCGGCGCGCCACGAAGGCGGCCAGCAAGTCTGCCCCAGTCAGGCCCTCCGACTGTATCATCACGTGGAGCAGCGGGACGGCGGCGTTGCCTGCGGGAGTCAGCGTCCGGGCCCTGTAGGACCAGCTGGAGGGTCGGCCCGCCAACTCGCCGCCTACGTAAGGCGGCAAGTTGACCCAGTCGCCTTCGGAGGCGACGTTCTTGACGTAGAAGTATGTACGCTGCCACATCTTCATCGACTTGATGAGGGAGATGGCAGGAAAAGGGTTCTCGGGCACCGGCCTCCTCTTGGCGATGAACGTGCCGCAGAGCCGCAGACGCGAAAGTGGCGTGGGTCCCGAGCTTGGCTTGGAAGAATTCCCCACAGCTCGATGGTGGGAGAACTCGAGAAAGCCTTCGTGATAAGGATGCGGGCGCCAGCAGCACCACCGTATTGGGGTGAGGTGGTGCGGCCGGAGCTGAAGAACTCAGAACGCGTGGAAGAAGCCGCCGCCGGCAGCCCTAGCCCGCGTATGAGGTGCAAGCGGAAATGACCACCAGGAGTAGTCCCAGTCATTGTAGTTGAGCATAAGGAGGAAAGGCAAGGCGCTACTGTCTAGAGACCGATGTATTACAGGCGAATCTTTCGACCTCCAAGCAGAACTACCCCCCTACGGAAAGATGTGTTCGGCGTGCACTTTGCCCAAAGTTAAACCTTACTTTCAAAGCATCCAATCACCATGGTTTGCACCCCACTGCGAGAGATCATTGGAAGGCCGAGATGCTTGGGAGTGGCCAAATGGGCCATAGAGTTGGCCCCCACACCATCTATTACCAGCCCTTTTGCCATCAAGTCACAAGCGGCCGACTTCCTGTCATTGGGAGATTGATACCTTCATGGCGTGACTCCACCCATTGGCGGATGCACTTTGATGGCTCCAAGATGCGCACCGGCTTGGGAAGGGCGTGGTCCTCACTTCTCCCAAGGCGACAAGATCAAATGCGTGCTGCAGATCCATTTGATGCCTCCAACAACGTCCCCGAATAAGGGCGGCTCATTCCTGACTCCGGCTTGCCAAAAGAGCTTGGCATTGCGGATCTGTGCTATGGCGACTCCGACTTGGTGGTCCAACAGGTCATCGGCAGGGGCGTAAAGATGCAAATATGGCGACTACCTTTTTGGTCGCAGCTGAGTGGATATTTTGGGGATGTGAATTCCTCCACGTGCCAAAAGCGACAAAAGCAGATGCCACAGCAAATCGGCTCTCCGAGCAATACCATCCGGGTGCCAGCCTCCTCAAGCCATCATCAAGCCGTCACTAGAATCAGACTCCATTTTGTGCCGGCTCCCCACGAAGAAGTGGGATCCGACTCCAAAGTCTCACAGGGCACAAGAATCCTTGAGCGCCCCAAACCAGGCGGTCAGGCCGGCCGGGACTTGAACCCGGCCCGGGGACTTGGCGACCATTGGAACTCAATACTCGGCCGGGGACCGCCCGGTCGGGAGGACTTCTTCAACCCAAGGAGCTGCTGCGAACTCCAACCCGCCGCCTCCTAGCCCGCCCCCTCGTCCAAGTAGCTCTTGGCGGTCGAAGAAATAGCAGCACCCTCATTATCCATCCTGAAGTTCTTAGTAAGCCTTGAGCTACCAAGGCGATGAAACCTTGGCTCGGCAAGTGCAGCCATGACCCCCACTATAGTCAATAGAGGCTGGTCGAGGCGGCGTCCGGTGTCTACCGGCTTCCCGAGTCGAAACAAGGCCAAGCAATTCGAAGACATCCATCAGGCGAGTCGGCCATCATGCAGCCTCAAAGCACTCGTCGGCCAAAGCCTTCCGACCGGTTTCTTTGGCCAACTGCCTGAAGAGGCCAAGGAATTAGTTCAAAAAATGCAAGGGTGCGGTGTTCGCTCCAAGCCCTTCACGGCTTGGACTCAAGACTATCCCCATCCGGGCCCTTTGCTCTTTGGGGCCTGGACATGGTGGGACCATTCAAAAGCGGCAGGTGGCCTAACTCACTTACTTGTCGCGGTGGACAAGTTCACCAAGTGGATAGAAGCAAAACCCATCAAGAAGTTGAATGGTCCTCGGCATGACTTTCATCACCGACATCACGACTGATGCGGCCAACCACACGCATCATCACCGACAACGGCACAAATTTTGCCAAAAGGCGCCAAGCCGTTTACGGACGCAAAGGCATCCCTGGACTTAGCGTCCGTTGCCCATCCATGATCAAGCGGCCCGGTGGAAGCGGCGAGCGGCCTCATCTGTCGGCATCAAGCCTCGTTGGTCCGAACCATTGGGCGTTGGCGGCTGCGGCTTGAAATTACTGCCGTCCTCTGGAGTCTGCGTCGACTCCAAACAAGTCAACCCTTCACACCTTCTTCCTCGTCTCCGGTGCGAAGCCGTCATCCCAAGGATATAGAGTTCGACTCCCCGAGTCACCATGTACCGAAGAGGAAGCGGAAGAAGCACGTCAAGGCGGCGTCGATCTGCTGGAAAAAGGGCGGCTGTTGGAAATCAGCGGTCCAGCATCTACTAACGAGCCCGGCGCTACTACAACAAGAAGGTTAAGCCAAGATCATTCCTAGAGGCGACCTTGTGCTCCGGCTGATCCGTGAACAGGCCCGGCCAAATTTATTTGGGATTAGGAAAACCCATTCATCATCGGCAAAGTCTGGGAGCGACTCCTACTACCGATCGACACTCGAAGCCCGAAACGCCAAGAAGGGGCGACTCCGGCAAAGGCGGAGCAGCCATGGAATCGAATCTCCTCCGAAGATTTTCAGTTGAGAAGTATGTACCCGCTACCCTTTGTGTTTGAAGTACCAAGACTCCGGGGCCCCGGGCGAGCTCGGGGACTGCCCTCTTTTTTATCGTGTGATAAAATTATGCCTTTGAGTATGTTACCCTTTGATTGTGCTGTTTGGCACGGGCTCGACTAGTCGGCCCGGGGACCGCCCGCCTTTGGGCTATGAAATGCTTCTGAAGTCGGACAAGTAGCGTGCGGTCCTAAGCCGTCTCTGTCGGAACCGGCTCGCATTGGTTTTGGTGGGCAGGGTAAGGTAGAGCAGGATCCTACGAAAAAATGGCTAAGGACCCAAAGCAAACATAGTTTAAATCGGCTCCCAGCCCGTTTTAAACCGACTCTAAGTAGCCAGCTTGCCGCTTTCTACCTAACTTATGACTCTAAAAATGGCCAAGTACTTGCCTTCTCAAAGTAGCCAAGCACTTGACCTGGGCAGCGATCCGGCGGTTGCCCGATGGGCAAGCGGCATCTAAAGGGCGGCAAAGGAAAAAGCCACAAGAGCAATAAGCAAAGAAAGATAAAATTAGAATAATATTTACAAGCTTAGGCCCTTGGCGGGATCTTGAAAGAGTTGAGAATACACCCCTTGGGTGGGGTAAAAAACAAGTTCTTTTAAAAACCTAGCAAGCAGGGCAGAAATAAAAAGGCGGCTGGCCTAAAGCGGCGGATGGGGTTGGAAAGGCTGGAGGCCGGGCGGCGTCGGCGCCGGCGGCAGCTGGCGGTCTCGGCTTGTCTCCCGGGAAGCCGCTCGGATAAGTAGCGGCTCGTTCTGGGCCTTGATCGAGTGAATGGTTGCCCTCCGTTTCGGCGCCTCCATGCCGTCTCCGTCCTCCTCCTCGTCTTCATCCTCGGGCTGGGTCGATCACCTCCGCCGAGTTCGCCGTGGTCCGGGTTCATCCCGAACCACTCCGGTGCCTCCCCCCGTCTTCCCCTTTCGGGCGAAAAGGCGCTGGTTCCAAATTGGGCGTCGCCCGCCTGCCTTCGGCGGCGTCCTCCGGCCAGCCTCCGCTTTAGGCTTGGCCGGGCGCGGCGGTCGGTCAGATCCAACCACAGATACCGCCTTGGCGAACTCCGGGCTCGGCGACTCGGCCCGGCAGCGGAACCCTTCAAGCCTCAAGGCGGCCCCGCGACCTCCGGCCGGTCCGGTCCGGGGGAGTCCGGCGAACCGGCATGTCCGGCCCCGAGCAGCGTCGCTGGGCCCGACACCTGAAGGCGCGCGGCATCCGATGGGCGGCCGGGCGAGCCTCAATGCTCAGGGCTGCTTTCGGTCCGGGGGTTGGCTGCGATCTCAAGCGCCACCGCCCTCCGGCGCCTCGTGCTCCGGCCTCGATGGCCTGATTGGCGCCGTGTGACCGGGGAAGAATCGCCGAAGAAGAAGAAGCAAGTCAGAAAAAATAGGAGTCGGCTTGACCCATGGTCGGCCCCAAAAGAAAAAAAACAAACGACTATCGGCGATATCTTGATTTCATGGGCGGGTCCTTCGCTTCCACACCGGTCCGGGCGCTCACTCTCAAATTCGGCCGGGAGAAGGGCCTCTTTCTTCTCCGCCCCTGCCCGCCCCTTGACAACTCCCTCGCTCCGCCCGGCTAAGTAACCGGTCGCCTTCTGGGCAAGCTTGGCCTCCTCCTCTTTAGCGCGCCAAGCGGCCGGCCGTACCTAGCTACCCTTGAAGGCGGCGTTGGACTCGAAGAATAAAAAGAAGAAGGACAAAGTCGTCATCTAAGAAAGGTCGCCCGGGAAGATCAGGCCCGGCCACGGGATCCCGCATCTCGGGACTATAGCCTGCAGGGCCCTTGGCCCGCCCTGGAAAAGAAAACTCACCTCGGCTCCTCGCCAAGTCAGCAGCCAGCCTCGGCTCCTGTTGCGGTTGAAGGTAGTAGCGGAGGTTGTGATACTCCTGCGACAAGAATTCGGACGAGGTAAAAAACTTGGAAGTAAGCAAATAAAGTTTGGGCCGCCTTTCGATGGCGGCCCGGCTTCGAGGACTACACCTAGTGGGTTTTGGCGCCCGGAAGAAAAACAAGAAAAAGTTTGAAAAAAAACATACCCGCCAGGCGGATCGCGATGCCAGTGCGCCTTGGAAAAGGTTCTAGATGGCGTCGCCCTCAGCCCACCGCTGGGCGTCCGGGCGCCCGTGTTCAGCGGGCTCGTCCGCCTCCTCGCACCCTGTGAGCGGCGGCACGCCTCGGCGTCGAGGATGGCAGTGGCGGCACGGTCTCCAAAGGCGGCGAAGTCGCCTTCTCAAAACGGCGTCCTTTGGCGGCGACTTGAAAAAGTAGCTGGCAACGGCCTCGTCGTTGGTGGGGCACGGCCAAGATCGCCCGGCTGCTTGCCTCGACCGATCTCGGACTGTGGTGGAAGCGGCGGAGGGTGGCGGCGCGCCCGTTGGAAGACCTGCCGCCTTCCCTCCCTGCGGCAAGGACCTCACCCCGCTCCCTCCGGCCCCGTGAACTCCCGGCGGTGGCCGGAAACTCAGCGGGGGTGACAAGCTGCGCCCGACTCAAAGCGCGGCCCCTCGGCTCGCCTTTTGGCTGCAGGGCGGCCAACCACCTTCTCGGTCTCCGCCCTCTCCCGGCAGGCGGCCTCCTCGTCGCGCTTCTCCTGCGCATTCCGCTCCGTTGCCTCCCGGGGCCGCCGAGATCAACCCGCCGACTATTGGCCGTCTCCCACCGACCCCATGGCGGGCGGGCGACCCTCTCAAAGATGAGGAGCCCTTGAAAAAAAGACATGGAAGACTTGGAAAAGGCGGACCGAAGAAAACAAGGCAGAATAAAAAATACTTACGGGAGACCAGCGGTGGCTTCTTCACTTCCTTCAGGCGGTTGCCCGGACCGCCTCTTTGGTCGCGGCCCGCTCCTGAATTTCTTGGCCCGGCTTTGGGGAACTCGGCCCGGCCAGCACTTCTTTGCCCGCCTCGACCACCCAAAGCCGGGGAGGAGCTCGCGCCTGGATGGCCGACTTCTGGCGGCGGGGGCGACTTCCTTTCGCCCGTCGTCGTCGGGCCAATAAAGTGGCGAAGGCTGGTCGTCGGCCCCTCCTCCTCCTTGGCGTCGGCCTCCCGCCCCGCCCAAGTGGGTCGTCGGTCGCTCTCCGCCCGATCGGGGACAAATTCATGGGCCCAACCCGGCACCGGCCGGCGGCATGAGGTTCTGAATCAAAGAGACCAAGGAAAATTAGGCCGGTTAATTTGAGGGAAAAAGGAAAGAAAGGCGACATACCAATGTTGGGGGATTGGGGCAGTATGGATGGTCCTTTAAGCTTGAGTGGGAGGTATTTGATGGCATGTAGATCATCACCAAGGGCCATGTGGATATGGAGGAGATAATCCTCGATCCGCATCATGGGATCTGTGGTACCATCGTATGATTCGATGTTTACGGGCTTGGAGCCCTCGGGGATTTGATGATCCATTACTTCATCTGTGAAGCATAGTGTATGTGCGGCGCCTCTGTATTGGGCTATATCACGACGTAGCTCATATGAGCTTTGTCTACTGTGTTCGGCCCGGCCGGTTTTGCTGTATCCGGCGCGATGGTAATCATCCCGCATTGCTGGGCGCCCACGCGATCCGTAGATCGATCTTGTATGTTTTGCTTGATCCTCCAATATATCTCGCAAGTCCGGCGCGTTTTCCCGTGCCTTGGTACTTTTTGAGTGGCGCTAGGGTGTGGCTTGAGTGGAGGGCCGAGAGGCTTCTCTGTCGCGGCCACGGGGTGGCCGGTCTGCCATGTCGTGCGTTGGTAACTTGGTGCTTCCTCCTTCGGTCGAGGCAACGGCCTGCGTTTGGGGTAGCTTTTGGAGGGGCGTTCGAGTTCATACTCTTCGCCCGCAAGGACTTCAGTCCACCTGTCAGCTAGCAGGTCTTGGTCAGCTCTAAGCTGTTGCTGCTTTTTTCTTGAGGCTGCTTGCCGTGGCTATAAGCCTGCGTTTGAAACGCTCCTGTTCGGTGGGATCCTCAGGCACGACAAACTCGTAAATCGTCGAGGCTTGCCTCATCTTGGAGGGAGGCGATAATTATCGCCCTCAACCTCTCTTTCGCCGCCTTTGTCGTGCGGACTTGCTCTCCCTCCTCCTGCGCTTGAGTCCTCGCTGGAGGGGTTCTCTTCGCACCGTCCGGGTGTTATTATCTCCGTGCGGAATCACCGTTTTATTGTGGCGGGATTTAGAGCGGCGCCGCTGACGTCGGCGCTTCGGCTGTTTCTTGGAGGGTTCATCCTCCGTTCTTCCATCGCCGTTCCCATCTTTTGGGATGTCCACCATATATATGTCATATGACGAGGTGGCCTTCCAGTGCCCTGTAGGCGCTGGGTCTTGATCGTCTCCGGCATCGTTGTCCATACCGTCGATGTCTTCGGAGTGGTAGTCGAGCATGTCGGTTAGATCATCGACAGTGGCTACAAAGTGGGTGGTGGGTGGGCGTTGAATTTCGTCGTCCGTATCCCAACCTTCATGTCCGCAGTCCGGCCAGGGCTCTCCGGATAAAGAGAGAGACTTTAGCACATTGAGAATGCCGCCAAAGGGCGAGTGCTGAAAGATGTCCGCGGCAGTGAACTCCATAACGGGCGCCCAATCGGATTCGATTGGTAGGGGCGCGGAGGGTTCGGAGTCCGGAGAGGAGTCCGGCACCCTGGAGTCAAGGTCTTCGCAAAGGACAGGGATAGAGTTCGGCTCAATCACCGTAGAGATTGTAGCCCCCGAGGCGGTGTCCAACCACTCGTCCTCGATCGGGGAATCCAGCTCCGGATTAAGGGTCGGAGCGGATACTGGTGCGGCCTCCAGGGCACTGTTCGGCTACAGAGCTAGATCATGCCCATCGAGACAGTGCAGCGCGCTTGGTTGCGGCTCGAATCCGTCGAAGATCAAGTCCCCGCGGATATCGGCCGTATAGTTTAAACTTCCAAATCTGACCTGATGGCCAGGGGCGTAGCTTTTGATCTGCTCCAGATGGCCAAGCAAATTGGCCCGCAGTGCAAAGCCGCCGAACACGAAGATCTATCCGGGGAGAAAAGTCTCACCCTGGACCGCATCGTTGTTGATGATCGAAGGAGCCATCAGGCCTATCGGTGACGACACAGAGGAACTCTCAATGAAAGCACCAATGTCAGTGTCAAAATCGGCGGATCTCGGGTAGGGGGTCCCGAACTGTGCGTCTAGGCGGATGGTAACAGGAGACAAGGGACATGATGTTTTTACCCAGGTTCGGGCCCTCTCGATGGAGGTAATACCCTACTCCTGCTTGATTAATATTGATGATATGGGTAGTACAAGAGTAGATCTACAACGAGATCAAGGAGGCTAAACCCTAGAAGCTAGCCTATGGTATGATTGTTGTTCGTCCTACGGACTAAAACCCTCCGGTTTATATAGACACCGGATAGGTTAGGGTTACACAGAGTCGGTTACAATGGTAGGAGATCTACATATCCGTATCGCCAAGCTTGCCTTCCACGCCAAGGAAAGTCCCATCCGGACACGGGACGAAGTCTTCAATCTTGTATCTTCATAGTCTTGGAGTCCGGCCGTGACGAGATCCGGACACCCCCCTAGTCCGGGACTCCCTCGCCAAGTCTATGAGAATGCCAAATTATTTAAAGAAAAGGTTAAAAGATGGCATGACAAAAGGATACAAAAGCGTGAGTTTAATGTAGGTGATTATGTGTTACTATTCAACTCTCATTTAAGATTTTTTGCAGGAAAACTTCTCTCTAAATGGGAAGGTCCGTACGTTATCGAGGAGGTCTATCGTTCCGGTGCCATAAAAATCAACAACTTCGAAGGCACAAATCCGAAGGTGGTGAAGGATCAAAGAATCAAACATTATATCTCAGGTAATCCTATAAATGTTGAAACTAATGTTGTTGAAACCGTAACCCCGGAGGAATACATAAGGGACATTTTCCAGAACGTTTCAGACTTCGAAAAGGAATAGGTATGTGGCACGGTGAGTAAACTGACTCCAAAACAGTTCTAATGGCAATTTTTCTCCGTTTTGGAATATTTAAGAAAATAGGAAAATAAGAAGTAGTCCAAGAAGGACACGAGGCTTCCACGAGGGTGGGAGGCGCGCCCTACCCCCTGGGCGCGTCCCCTGCCTCGTGGGCACCTCGTGCTCTCTCCGGACTCCGTTTTCTTGCATGATACTTCTTTTGGTCGATAAAAATTCATTATATAATATCCCGAAGGTTTTGACCACCATATCACGCAAATATCCTCTGTTCTTGTTTCGAGCTGTTTTCTGTCAGGGTTGTCAAGGCCAGGCATTATGTCATCCCCCTCCTCCAACAATGGTGACAACGATGCATAGCCAATGAAGATAGAGCTGAAGAGGGATGAACCCATGGAGATCAACAAGGATGAAGGGATCAAGAAGGCCACGGAGGACCAAGTTCGGCAGCAGAAGACATCCTTCAACTTGATCACAATCTTCTTACCCCAACTGAGATCAAAGCTTTCAAGATGATTGAGTTAGCTCGTATGCAAAACAAGTATCTCACACGTGAAAATATTTTGTTGAAGGAGCATATCATCGCACTCAAGGGCATTATCCGCAAGTTGGAGGACCTCCTACGCTCGATGTGCGACTGTCAATCATCACCTCCATCTCCTTCACCAGCAAAAGAGATATAATCACATGGGTATGGGCACTCCCCTTGACAACTGCCAAGGTTGGGGGAGGTGCCCCGGTATGGTATCACCATCACACTCCTATCTTTACCATTTTTCTTAGTTCGATCCTTTTGGTAATATCTTGATCTAGTAGAATAAAGTTTTAGTATGATTTAGTTTTGAGTTTTGCTTTATGATCCCTCTATGTAATTGAGTCCGTGAGCTATATATAATAAAAATTAGTGTTGAGTCAAGGGCTTTGCTATCTTGCTAAAAAGAACAAAAGGGATCATATTGATCTTATGGAGAGTAATGACTTCACATATAAAGAGTATGATGATTAAAAGTTGTTGAGAGTTGACAAACATAGTTTTGGTCATAGTTGCAATTCATAGGAAGTAATAAAGAAAGAGAAGTCCCACATATAAATATACTATCTTGGACATCTTTTATGATTGTGAGCACTCATTAAAGTATGACATGCTAAAGAGTTGATGTTGGACAAGGAAGACAATGTAATGGGTTATGTTTTCTTACATCTGAAATAAAGTATATTGTCATGGATCATCCAACATGTTGAGCTTGCCTTTCTCCCTCATGCTAGACAATTCTTTGCACCAAGTAGAGATACTACTTGTGCTTCCAAATACCCTTAAACCCAGTTTTGCCATGAGAGTCCACAATATCTACCCATGGATTGAGTAAGATCCTTCAAGTAAGTTGTCATGTTGCATTGCAATAAAAATTGCTCTCTAAATATGTATGACTTATTAGTGTGGAGAAAATAAGCTTTATACGATCTTGTGATTTGGAAGAAATAAAAGCGACGGACTGCATAATAAAGGTCCATATCACAAGTGGCAATATAAAGTGACGTTCTTTCGAATTAAGATTTTGTGCATCCAACCTCCAAAGCACATGACAACCGCTGCTTCCCTCTACGAAGGGCCTATCTTTTACTTTTATCTTCTACCCTTATGCAAGAGTCATGGTGATCTTCGCCTTTCCTTTTTACATTTTATCCTTTGGCAAGCACAGTGTGTTGGAAAGATCTTGATATATATATCCAATTGGATGTAAGTTAACATGAATTATTATTGTTGACATTACCCTTGAGGTAAAACGGTTGGGAGGTGAAACAATAAGCCCCTATCTTTCTCTATTTCCGATTAAAACTCCGTAACCACAAGTATTGCGTGAGTGTTAGCAATTGTGAAAGACTAAATGATAGTTGAGTATGTGGACTTGCTGAAAAGCTCTTATGTAGACTCTTTCCGATGTTATGATAAATTGCAATTGCTTCAATGACTAAGATTATAGTTTGTTGGTTCTCAATGAAGTTTCTGTTTCATACTTGGCATTGTGAATAGATTATTACTTGAGCATAAGAAATCATATGACAATATTCAAATATGTTGCTGTTATAAGAATGATCATGATGCCCTCATGTCCGTATTTATCGACACCTCTATCTCTAAACATGTGGACATATTTATCGTTATCGGCTTCTGCTTGAGCGCAAGCGAGGTCTAAGCTTGGGGGAGTTGATACGTCCATTTTGCATCATGCTTTTATATCAATATTTATTGCATTATGGGATGTTATTACACGTTATGTCAAAATACTTATGCCTATTCTCTCTTATTTTACAAGGTTTACATGAAGAGGGAGAATGCCGGCAGCTGGGATTCTGCGCTGGAAAAGGAGCAAATATTAGAGACCTATTCTGCACAGCTCCAAAAGTCATGAAACTTCACAAAAGTCATTTTTGGAATTAATAAAAAATACTGGGCGAAGAAAATACTAAAGGGGGCCCACACCCTGGCCACGAGGGTGGGAGGCGCGCCCTACCCCCCTGGGCGCACCCCCCTGCCTCGTGGGCCCCTTGGCAGGCCTCCGGTGCCCATCTTCTGCTATATGAAGTCTTTCGTCCGAGAAAAAATCATAAGCAAGCTTTCGGGAAGAAACTCCGCCGCCACGAGGCGGAACCAATCTAGGGCTCCGGCAGAGCTGTTCTGCCGAGGAAACTTCCCTCCGGGAGGGGCAAATCATCTCCATCGTCATCACCAACGATCCTCTGTTCGGAGGAGGGTCAATCTCCATCAACATCTTCACCAGCACCATCTCCTCTCAAACCCTAGTTCATCTCTTGTATCCAATCTTTGTCCCAAAGCCTCAGAGTGGTACCTGTGGGTTGCTAGTAGTGTTGATTACTCCTTGTAGTTGATGCTAGTTGGTTTATTTGGTGGAAGATCATACGTTCAGATCAATTACGCATATTAATACCCCTCTGATTATGAACATGAATATGCTTTGTGAGTAGTTACGTTTGTTCCTGAGGACATGGGAGAAGTCTTGCTATAAGTAGTCATGTGAATTTGGTATTCATTCGATATTTTGATGAGATGTATGTTGTCTTTCCTCTAGTGGTGTTATGTGAACGTCGACTACATGACACTTCACCATTATTTGGGCCTAGAGGAAGGCATTGGGAAGTATAAGTAGATGATGGGTTGCTAGAGTGACAGAAGCTTAAACCCTAGTTTGCGTTGCTTCGTAAGGGGCTGATTCGGATCCATATGTTTCATGCTATGGTTAGGTTTACCTTAATACTTCTTTTGTAGTTGCGGGTGCTTGTAATAGGGGTTAATCATAAGTGGGATGCTTGTCCAAGTAAGCACAACACCCAAGCACCGGTCCACCCACATATCAAATTATCAAAGTACCGAACGCGAATCATATGAGCGTGATGAAAACTAGCTTGACGATAATTCCCATGTGTCCTCGGGAGTGCTTTTCTCAATATAAGAGTTTGCCCAGGCTTGTCCTTTGCTACAAAAAGGATTGGGCCGTCTTGCTGCACTTTATTTACACTTGTTATTTGTTATCCGTTACAAATTATCTTATCACAAAACTACCTGTTACCAATAATTTCATTGCTTGCAGAGAATACCTTGCTGAAAACCGCTTGCCATTTCCTTCTGCTCCTCGTTGGGTTCGACACTCTTACTTATCGAAAGGACTACGATAGATCCCCTATACTTGTGGGTCATCACATGTTATCAACAAGTGGAAAATGTGTTCCGTACCAAAAAATAGTATGCGCTACATACGGTACGTGGCACTAAAGGATCGGACCGTGCAACGACTTCCAAAACATTGTGTTTGTCGTTCTAACAACACATTTATTCAACCAATGCATTTAAATATACTACTGATTGTACATTGAAACAGCAGCAGCAGCAACCAGGACTGGGGTGCAAATGTAAGCGAAGCAGGCCGGAAGAGTAAAGACGCAATCTCTCTTCCAAACCAAACATCAGCCATCATTACAAAAGGGCTACCAAAAAGAACAAGTGTATGCATCAAACTAAATAAAGATCCTACTACACCAAGTGTACGCATCTAACTAACTCGCTCATTTAGACGTTACTATTTATTAAGCTATGGAGATTGGCTGACGGCTTGAACCAGATGGGTGCCTGATGGGGGAAACTCCAGCCAGCAGGTCGAAGTCTGGTACTTGCGACCATCTCTCCTACTTTGGACTGCAGAGCGTGGCGGCGCATATCAGAGTATGGTGCATGGAGAGACGCATGGTACGTTGTGTACACACAGTTTTGCCTGATTAACGAAACCGCGCTGCCATCATGATCCTTGCCGTCGGTTATCTCCTGGTTAATCGGATAATTCAGTCCGAGAAATAGAGAGAGTGTACCAAGGCTACTTACCAGCCTCCAGTCAAAAATTCATGAAGGCCTAGAGAAGCTGGGATCCTACTCAAAGACCTTGCAGTGACTGTGATTGTATTCCGTGAAACAACACATCCTGTACGTGCGAACAATCATCAACCGTTCGCTATTGTCTGATCGAGCCAGGAACCACCTGCAACTGCCATGCTGCTTTTCTTTGAAAGGTTCTGGGATTAGGAAGGGTAGATACACCAAGTGGCCTACAACATCATATCAAGTTGGAGTCAAATAAAAAAGGGCTCTTAATGTAGTCAATCTTAAGAACAGCATGTTATGAGCATGAATATCTTTTCAGTAAATGTTGATAGTAATATAAGCAAGCCATCATGATATCATAGGAAGGTAACATATTGTTGTAACAGCCATTTGTATCCATGACTAGAGTAGGCCAGCAATACGTCCAGCCATAGCAGGAGTCGACAGCGTAAATGAAGCCCTTGTGTTCAATGGCATCAGAGAACCATGGAGGATGTATGATCCTGCGATGAACGTGCAGATTTATCCACTTGCCGCAGTGACCTGTCAGATAGGCGAGACCGCAGTTGAAGAACGCAATTAGCCTGAAGTCTTTATAATTCGTAGATCTTGTGGGCACTTGGCAGATTACAACCTTGAGCAAATCAAACTTGGTATCGTGTTGGCTACTGTAAGATTTCGAGTATTCTGGGCCGCAGTGCCAAAGAAGTGTAGTGTTAATCGAAGGAAGGGGGATCAATCGCCGGGTGTAGACCTCCACGAGCATCCAGCTGCCGCGATCGTCGACGAGCACCATCCAAGACGTGTTCATGCCGACCCAGTACATACCGTTAATTAGTTGAGGGTGACGGGGAACGTATCGCAGTCAAGGGGATTGATGCTCGCCACCCTACGATCGTTATGCTGCGTGACATGCCGTTTTTGAAGATCAGGCGGCATCAGCAAGCAAGAAGTTGGCTTAAAAAGCTCCAGCGTGAGGGCTTTGAGTAAACGGTACAGCCCCGACGAGCACGAGGCGAGCGGCATGGTACTGAGATTGTCCACACGCGAAACAATGAGCTTGATTACCTCTTTGGGGAGCGAATTCCAGCCGCTATTTTTCGGTGGACGCTACTCGGTTCTACCATTCTTAGTGCTTGGGTTGCGGACGAGGGGGGAGGGAAGAAGCGCCTTAGCGTGCATGGAAGATTGGACGAGATTATGTGCAGACAAAGATGGAGAAGCGAATATGTGATGCGGGAAGTGGACAGGTGATGATGACTACAGCACGCCGCTTGACTTATGAGACACATACCAGCAGCGCAGGGTCATATCGATGCCAGACAACTTGTTTGAGTGATCACATTACTGGTACTCCCTACAGTACCTACTACTATGCCCTAACTTGTTTGAGTAGAGTAGTAGTGGAATAGGACTCTGCTCTACTACTAGCACCGAAGGAGTAGTATATTCTAATCTAAAATAGTTACAAACTTCATTGCCCGAGCATGGAACAACTACGAACCGCCATCTGTGCTAACTCCAATCCCCAGCAAACGTTCGCTGGGAGACATGGCAGTTGCAAATGCCCGCAACGCAGTTACAGTACATGTGTAAGGGTGGCGGTTTTGTCAAATACTATGTCTTAAAAACAGGCCACCGTCGGATGGAAATCTGACGGTTACGTGGGATTCGCCAGGATTGAGCTCGTGGCGAACAATCGCCAGATATCATTACTAAAAAAAGGTTAAAACACCCTGGGCTATAACTTGCACCGGCTGACCACTAACAATGATACTAACATAGTTGTAAAATGGTCAAAGACCGTGTCTACGTGGTGTTTGGAATTATATGCAAAACAATAGCAAGATGCCCGTGCATTGCATGGAACATCAAGATGCATTTTTTTTACAAAACACCTGTTGTGATTGACCCATGCAGGAGTAATCCCATGTGTAAAAACTAATGATATCTCGAGAATTTTATCGGAAAAATGGTATCTCGACCATTTCATCAAAAAATGATATCTCGGGAAAGATGATAGATAAGGTGAGGAGTGGGGCGTGGTGGTGACTGCTGGTCGGACTGGGCGGAGGCATGTGGATGGACGACGCCGGAAACGGCCACCATGCCAAATTGTTCCAGAGACTTCCTTTTTTAATTACTCAGCAATGAGGTTGTGGGAGATAAGGATGAACGAGGCAAGGCCTTATCTATAAATGTGGAGAGAGGTGCGGGTATGTTTTATAAAATTGTCATAGTTTGCTTTATATCCGTCAGATATAGATCGGACGGTCTATATTATAAGATGGCAGGCACACCATCATCACCAAATCGTTTTTCTCTCTACTCCTATCTCTATCTCTACTCTTATAAAAAGAAGAGTTGGTGATGTAAGTTGTGGCCTTTTGCAACAATTCCCACTTCTCTGCTGCAGTTTACACAAAACCCCTTAGTATCTTGAAACCAACCACATTCCTCCCTTACTTCATCAAAACAGCCCAAAGAATATATTTGGAGTGAAGCATAAGATATTTTTAGTGATATGTATATCAAAACTAAACTATTTCCTTTCAAATTTGTGAATATGCATTATTCTACTTTGGATCCGTTGCAATGGACAGGCTCATTGCTATAAAGGTTTATCTCTTGCATCGTCCGCAACAAATGAAGGAATTATGCCCTAGAGGCAATAATAAATGTTATTATTTATTTCCTTATATCATGATAAATGTTTATTATTCATGCTAGAATTGTATTAACCGGAAACATAATACATGTGTGAATACATAAACCTACAGAGTGTCACTAGTATGCCTCTACTTGACTAGCTCGTTAATCAAAGATGGTTATGTTTCCTAACCATGAACAAGGAGTTGTTATTTGATTAATGGGATCACATCATTGGTTGAATGATCTGATTGACATGACCCATTCCATTAGCATAGCACCTGATCGTATAGTTTGTTGCTAGTGCTTTTCTTCATGACTTATACATGTTCCTATGACTATGAGATTATGCAACTCCCGCTTGCCCGAGGAACACTTTTGGTGCTACCAAACGTCACAACGAATCGGGTGATTATAAAGGTACATTACAGGTGTCTCCGAAGGTACATGTTGGGTTGGCATATTTCGAGATTAGGATTTGTCACTCCGATTGTCGGAGAGGTATCTCTGGGCCCTCTCGGTAATGCACATCACATAAGCCTTGCAAGCATTGCAACTAAATGTGTTAGTTGTGAGATGATGTATTACGGAACGAGAAAAGAGACTTGCAATGTGAGATTGAACTAGGTATTGGATACCGACGATCGAATCTCGGGCAAGTAACATACCGATGACAAAGGGAACAACGATGTTGTTATGCGGTCCGACCGATAAAGATCTTCGAGAATATGTAGGAGCCAATATGGGCATCCAGGTCCCGCTTATTGGTTATTGACCGAGAGGTGTCTCGGTCATGTCTACATAGTTCTCGAACCCGTAGGGTCCGCACGCTTAAAGTTTCGATGACAGTTATTATGAGTTTATATGATATTGATGTACCGAAGGTTGTTCGGAGTCCCGGATGAGATCACGGACATGACGAGGAGTCTCAAATGGTCGAGACATAAAGATTGATATATTGGAAGCCTATGTTTGACTCGGAATCACTCCGGGTGAAATTGGGAATTTTACCGAGTACAGGGGTTACGGAACCTCCGGGGTCAATGGGCCTTGATGGGCCTTAGTGGGAAAGAGAAAAGGGGCCATATGCTGGCGCAGCCTTCCCCTTCCCTAGTCCTATTAGGATTAGGAGAAGGGGTGGCGCCTCTCTCCCTCTCCCTTGGTCAAACCCTAGTTGGACTAGGATTTGGGGGAATCCTACCCTAGTAGGAGTAGGACACCGGCGCGCCTCCCTCCTGGCCGCCAGCCCCTCCCTTCCCTCCTTATATACAGAGGCAGGGGCACCCCATGACACACAAGTTGATCATTGAGATCGTTCCTTAGCCGTGTGCGGTGCCCCTTCCACCAAACTACACCTCGAATATACCGTTGCGGAGCTTAGGCGGCCCTGCGCCGGTGGAACATCATCATCGCCACCACGCCGTCGTCTTGTGAAACTCTCCCTCAACACTCGGCTGGATCGGAGTTCGAGGGACGCCATCGAGCTGAACGTGTGCAGAACTCGGAGGTGCCGACGTTCGGTACTTGGATCGGTTGGATCGGGAAGAAGTACGACTACTTCCTCTACGTTGCGTCAACGCTTCGCTGCTGGTCTACGAGGGTGCGTAGACAACACTCTCATCTCGTTGCTATGCATCACCATGGTCTTGCGTGATCGTAGGAAAATTTTTGAAATTACTACGTTCCCCAACGGTGGCATCCGAGCCTGGTTTTATGCGTTGATGTCATATGCACGAGTAGAACACAAGTGAGTTGTGGGCGATACAAGTCATACTACCTACCAGCATGTCATACTTTGGTTCAGCGGTATTGTGAGATGAAGCGGCCGGACCAACATTACGCAGACGCTTACGCGAGACTGGTTTCACCGCTGTGAGCACTCGTTGCTTAAAGGTGACTGGCGGGTGTCTGTCTCTCTCACTTTAGTTGAATCGAGTGTGGCTACGCCCGTCCTTGAGAAGGTTAAAGCGGAGTCTATTTGACGAAGTATCGTTGTGGTTTTGATGCGAGGTAAGAACGGTTCTTGCTCAGCCCGTAGCAGCCACGTAAAACTTGCAACAACAAAGTAGAGGACGTCTAACTTGTTTTTGCAGGGCATGTTGTGATGTGATATGGTCAAGACGTGATGCTATATTGTATGAGATGATCATGTTTTGTAACCGAAGTTATCGGCAATCGGCAGGAGCCATATGGTTGTCGCTTATTGTATGAAATGCAACGCCATGTAATTGCTTTACTTTATCACTAAGCAGTAGCGATAGTCGTAGAAGCAATAGTTGGCGAAACGACAACGATGCTACGATGGAGATCAAGGTGTCGCGCCGGTGACGATGGTGATCATGACGGTGCTTCGGAGATGGAGATCACAAGCACAAGATGATGATGGCCATATCATATCACTTATATTGATTGCATGTGATGTTAATCCTTTATGCATCTTATTTTGCTTTGATTGACGGTAGCATTATAAGATGATCCCTTACTAAATTATCAAGAAGTGTTCTCCCGAGTATGCACCGCTGCGAAAGTTCTTCGTCTTTGAGACACCACGTGATGATCGGTGTGATAGGCTCTACGTTCAAATACAACGGGTGCAAAACAGTTGCACACGCAGAATACTCAGGTTATACTTGACGAGCTATGCATATAAGATATGACCTCGGAACACGGAGACCGAAAGGTCGAGCGTGAATCATATAGTAGATATGATCAACATATTGATGTTCACCATTGAAACTACTCCATCACACGTGATGATCGGTCATGGTGTAGTTGATATGGATCACGCAATCACTTAGAGAATTGGAGGGATATTTTTCTAAGTGGGAGTTCTTAAGTAATATGATTAATTGAACTTAAATTTATCATGAACTTAGTACCTGATAGTATCTTGCTTGTCTATGATGTGTAGATAGATGGCTCGTCTGTTGTTCCGTTGAATTTTAATGCGTTCCTTGAGAAAGCAAAGTTGAAAGATGATGGCAGCAATTACACGGACTGGGTCCAGAATTTGAGGATTATCCTTATTGCTGCACGGAAGAATTACGCCTGGAAGCACCGTTAGGTGCCAGGCCTGGTGCAAGGGCTGCGCCGAAGTTGTGAACGTCTGGCAAAGCAAAGCGATGACTACTCTATAGTTCAGTGTGCCATGCTTTACGGCTTAGAACCGGGACTTCAACGTCGTTTTGAACACCATGGAGCATATGAGATGTTCCAGGAGTTGAAGTTAATATTCAAGCGAATGCCCGGATTGAGAGATATGAAGTCTCCAATAAGTTCTATAGCTGTAAGATGGAGGAGAACGGTTCTCGGTGAGCATATACTCGTAATGTCCGGATATAACAATCACTTGATTCAACTGGGAGTTAATCTTCCGGATGATTGCGTCATTGATGAATTCTCCAATCACGCCACCAAGCTACAAGAGCTTTGTGATGAACTATAATATGCAAGGGATGACCAAAACAATGCCCGAGCTCTTCGCGATCTTTGAAAGCGCGGAGGTAGAAATCAAAAGGAGCATCAAGTGTTGATGGTTAACAAAACCACTAGTTTCAAGAAAAGGGCAAAGGAAAGAAAAGGAAACTTCAAAAGAGCGGCAAGCAAGTTGCTGATCAAGAGAAGAAACCCAAGTCTGGTCCTAAGCTGAAACCTGAGTGCTTCTATTGCAAGCAGGCTGGTCCTCGAAGCGGAACTGCCCCAAGTATTTGGCGGATAAGAAGGATGGCAAGGTTAACAAAGGTATATGTGATATACTTGTTATTGATGTGTACCTTACTAATACTCGCAGAGCACTGGGTATTTGATACTGGTTACATTGCTAATATTTGCAACTCAAACAGGGCTACGGATTAGCGAAGATTGGCTAAGGACGAGGTGACGATCTGCGCTGGGAAATGGTTCCAAAGTCGATGTGATCGCAATCGCACGCTACCTCTACATCTACCTTCGGATTAGTATTAGACCTAAATAATTGTTATTTAGTACCATCGTTGAGCATGAACATTATATCTGGATCTTGTTTGATGCGAGACGGTTATTCATTTAAATCAGAGAATAATGGTTGTTCTATTTATATGAATAATATCTTTTATGGTCATGCACCATTGAAGAATGGTTTGTTTTACTTAATCTTGATAGTAGTGATACACATATTCATAATGTTGAAACCAAAAGATGCAGAGTTGATAATGATGGTGCAACTTATTTGTGGCACTTGCCGTTTAGGTCATATCGGTGTAAAGCGCATGAAGAAACTCCATCTTGATGGACTTTTGGAGTCACTTGATTATGAATCACTTGGCACTTGCGAACCGTGCCTTATGGGCAAGATGACTAAAACACCGTTCTCCGGAACTATGGAGAGAGCAACAGATTTATTGGAAATCATACATACCGATGTATGTGGTCCAATGAATGTTGAGGCTAAATGGCGGATATCGTTATTTTCTCACCTTCACAGATGATTTGAGCAGATATGGGTATATCTACTTAATGAAACACAAGTCTGAAACATTTGAAAAGTTCAAAGAATTTCAGAGTGAAGTGGAAAATCATCGTAACAAGAAAATAAAGTTTCTACGATCTGATCGTGGAGGAGAATATTTGAGTTACGAAGTTTGGCCTACATTTGAAACAATGTGGAATAGTTTCAAGAACTTACACCACCGAACACCACAACGTAATGGTGTGTCCGAGCGTCAGAATCGTATTTTATTAGATATGGTGCGATCTATGATGTCTCTTACTGATTTACCGCTATCATTTTGGGGTTATGCTTTAGAGACGGCTACATTCACTTTAAATAGGGCACCATCTAAATCCGTTGAGACGACGCCTTATGAACTGTGGTTTGGCAAGAAACCAAAGTTGTCGTTTTTGAAAGTTTGGGGCTGCGATGCTTATGTGAAAAAGCTTCAACCTGATAAGCTCGAACCCAAATCGGAGAAATGTGTCTTCATAGGATACCCAAAGGAGACAGTTGGGTACACCTTCTATCACAGATCCGAAGGCAAGATTTTGTTGCTAAATTCGAAACTTTTTGAGAAAGAGTTTCTCACGAAAGAAGTGAGTGGGAGGAAAGTAGAACTTGATGAGATAATCTGTATCTACTCCCTTATTGAGAAGTAGTACATCACAGAAAACAGTTTCTGTGACACCTACACCAAATAGGGAGGAAGCTAATGATGATGATCATGAAACTTCAGATCAAGTTTCTACAGAACTTCGTAGATCAACCAGAGCAAGATCCGCACCAGAGTGGTACGGTAATCCTATTTTGGAAGTCATGTTACTAGAACATGATGAACCTACGAACTATGAAGAAGCGATGGTGAGCCCAGATTCCACAAAATGGCTTGAGGCCATGAAATCTGAGATGGGATCCATGTATGAGAACAAAGTGTGGACTTTGGTTGACTTGCCCGATGATCGGCAAGCAATTGAGAATAAATGGATCTTCAAGAAGAAGACAGACGCTGATGGTAATGTTATCGTCTATAAAGCTCGACTTGTTGCAAAAGGTTTTCGACAAGTTCAAGGGATTGACTACGATGAGACCTTCTCACCCGAAGCGATGCTTAAGTCCGTCCGAATCATGTTAGCAATTGCCGCATTTTATGATTATGAAATTTGGCAAATGGATGTTAAAACTGCATTCTGAATGGATTTACGGAAGAAGAGTTGTATATGATGCAACCAGAAGGTTTTGTCGATCCAAAGGAGCTAACAAAGTGTGCAAGCTCCAGCGATCCATTTATGGACTGGTGCAAGCCTCTCGGAGTTGGAATAAACGCTTTGATAGTGTGATCAAAGCATTTGGTTTTATCTGAGACTTTTGGAGAAGCCTGTATTTACAAGAAAGTGAGTGGAGCTCAGAGCATTTCGATATTATATGTGGATGACATATTATTGATCGGAAATGATATAGAATTTCTGGATAGCATAAAGGGATACTTGAATAAGAGTTTTTCGATGAAAGACCTCGGTGAAGCTGCTTACATATTGGGCATTAAGATCTATAGAGATAGATCAAGACGCTTAATAGGACTTTCACAAAGCACATACCTTGATAAAGTTTTGAAAAAGTTCAAAATGGATCGTGCAAAGAAAGGGTTCTTGCGGTATTACAAGGTGTGAAGTTGAGTAAGACTCAATGCCCGACCACCGCAGAAGATAGAGAAAAATGAAAGATGTTCCTATGCTTCAGCCATAGGCTCTATCATGTATGCAATGCTGTGTACCAGACCTGATGTGTGCCTTGTCTGTAAGTTTAGCGGCAGGTACCAAAGTAATCCGAGTGGATCATTGGACAGCGGTCAAGAACATCCTTAAGTACTTGAGAAGAACTAAGGATATGTTTCTCATTTATGGCGGTGACAAAGAGCTCGTCGTAAACAGTTACGCCGATGCAAGCTTTGACACCGATCCGGACGATTCTAAATCGCAAACCGGATACGATTTACATTAAACGGTGGAGCTGTCGGTTGGTGCAGTTCCAAACAAAGCGTCGCTATGGGATCTACATGTGAAGTTGAGTACATAGCTGCTTCGAAGCAGCTAATGAAGGAGTCTGGATGAAGGAGTTCATATCCGATCTAGGTGTGGTACCTAGTGTATCGGGTCCAATGAAAATCTTTTGTGACAATATTGGTGCAATTGCCTTGGCAAAGGAATCCAGATTTCACAAGAGAACCAAGCACATCAAAAGACGCTTCAACTCCATCCGGATTTGGTCGGTGGGAGACATAGAGATATGCAAGATACATACGGATCTGAATGTTGCAGACCGCTGACTAAGCCTCTTCCACGAGCAAAACATGATCAGCACCAAGACTCCATGGGTGTTAGAATCATTTTGTGTAATCTAGATTATTGACTCTAGTGCAAGTGGGAGATCAAGGAAATATGCCCTAGAGGCAATAATAAATGTTATTATTTATTTCCTTATATCATGATAAATGTTTATTATTCATGCTAGAATTGTATTAACCGGAAACATAATACATGTGTGAATACATAAACCTACAGAGTGTCACTAGTATGCCTCTACTTGACTAGCTCGTTAATCAAAGATGGTTATGTTTCCTAACCATGAACAAGGAGTTGTTATTTGATTAATGGGATCACATCATTGGTTGAATGATCTGATTGACATGACCCATTCCATTAGCATAGCACCTGATCGTATAGTTTGTTGCTAGTGCTTTTCTTCATGACTTATACATGTTCCTATGACTATGAGATTATGCAACTCCCGCTTGCCGAGGAACACTTTGGGTGCTACCAAACGTCACACAATGAATCGGGTGATTATAAAGGTACATTACAGGTGTCTCCAAGGTACATGTTGGGTTGGCATATTTGAGATTAGGATTTGTCCTCCGATTGTCGGAGAGGTATCTCTGGGCCCTCTCGGTAATGCACATCACATAAAGCCTTGCAAGCATTGCAACTAAATGTGTTAGTTGTGAGATGATGTATTACGGAACGAGAAAAGAGACTTGCCAAGAACGAGATTGAACTAGGTATTGGATACCGACGATCGAATCTCGGGCAAGTAACATACCGATGACAAAGGGAACAACGATGTTGTTATGCGGTCCGACCGATAAAGATCTTCGTAGAATATGTAGGAGCCAATATGGGCATCCAGGTCCGCTATTGGTTATTGACCGAGAGGTGTCTCGGTCATGTCTACATAGTTCTCGAACCCGTAGGGTCCGCACGCTTAAAGTTTCGATGATGGTTATTATGAGTTTATATGATATTGATGTACGAAGGTTGTTCGAGTCCGGATGAGATCACGGACATGACGAGGAGTCTCAAATGGTTGAGACATAAAGATTGATATATTGGAAGCCTATGTTTGACTCGGAATCACTCCGGGTGAAATTGGGAATTTTACTGAGTACCGGGGTTACGGAACCTCCCGGGGTCAATGGGCCTTGATGGGCCTTAGTGGGAAAGAGAAAAGGGGCCATATGCTGGCGCAGCCTTCCCCTTCCCTAGTCCTATTAGGATTAGGAGAAGGGGTGGCGCCCTCTCTCCCTCTCCCTTGGTCAAACCCTAGTTGGACTAGGATTTGGGGGAATCCTACTCCTAGTAGGAGTAGGACACCTGGCGCGCCTCCCTCTGGCCGGCCAGCCCCTCCCTTCCCTCCTTTATATACAGGGCAGGGGCACCTCATGACACACAAGTTGATCATTGAGATCGTTCCTTAGCCGTGTGCGGTGCCCCTTCCACCAAACTACACCTCGAATATACCGTTGCGGAGCTTAGCGAAGCCCTGCGCGGTGGAACATCAACATCGCCACCACGCCGTCAGGTTGTGAAACTCTCCCTCAACACTCGGCTGGATCGGAGTTCGAGGGACGCCATCGAGCTGAACGTGTGCAGAACTCGGAGGTGCCGACGTTCGGTACTTGGATCGGTTGGATCGGGAAGAAGTACGACTACTTCCTCTACGTTGCGTCAACGCTTCGCTGTTGGTCTCGAGGGTACGAGACAACACTCTCATCTCGTTGCTATGCATCACCATGGTCTTGCGTGATCGTAGGAAAATTTTTGAAATTACTACGTTCCCCAACAACAAACACCTGGTGTACTGGTCCGGGCCGGATGCTCGCAGCGCGATGACCTGAGTTCGAATTTTGTCCTAAACTTTAGCTTTTTATATTTTTTAGTATATACTTATTTCGCTACTGTACCGGTAGTGGAACCCACAGAGTACTTAGAATACAAGATTAAGGATGGATTTGTTTCTTTTTAACTTTCTGTATGAATCAGTAGCCAGCTTGCAAGTCATGTACAATGTACTGACAGTGGAACCCACAGAGTACTTAGAATACAAGATTAAGGATGCAATTAACTTTTTATAGAGGGAGAATCATACACGCAATTAACTCAAATGGATTGGAGGTGACTCTATTATTCTCCATCAGCAACCGGCAAATTTCCTCCCACGGGCCAGAGTAGGTTTCTCGGTTTGCATTCAGGTTTACCGAAGGCGTTTGATGGAGGCGAGGAGGCGTGTTCAGTCGGGCGTGCAGCGGATGGCGCAGTACTATTCGATTTGACAGCTACTACTAGTATATTATAAAAAACAAAGAAGAGTAGTAGAGATAGAGATAAGAATATAGACAGAGACTAGGGAGGAGCACTATCTACTGCTTCGTGTGCTACTCCTGCGCTCCATTCGGCGGCCGCAACGTCCCCTACAACCACTCGCTCCTGCGCTCCATTGGGCGGGCGCTGTTGAAATTTGGGGAGCGCACTCTCGCGACTGCTGGCAGCGACGACTTCACCGCGATGACTTCTTCCCCGACCTCGGCAACCTCTTCCTCAACGACATGGACGACAACCTCAACGCCAACGGTGCTGCTCCCGTTGCACTGTATTTGTTTCTGTCCTTCCTGTTCAAAATCGTGGTAGAATTCATGTTTCTAGTGTGTGTCCTAGATTCGATCTGTTCATCTACTATGCTAGTCCACATGATTAGTTTAATCTCTATTATAGTTGTCATGATTTATTTTGTGCTTATTCAGACTAAATCTCGTAGTAACTTGCTCATATATTCAACTGGCGCAACGTCCCCTACAGCCACTCCCGTTTCATGGACGGCCTGGTCGACGCCTCCAAGGAGCCCTTCGTCTACTTCTATGAGTGCCCGATGCCGTTTTGGGCCTCGCCGACGGACATCGTGCATCGCCTCACACAGGCGTGTGGCGATCACTACTGGCCCTTGGCAGAGAACATCAAGTATGAGACGTGCTACCCGTTCACCATGCCGGAGTCACTGGAGGATCACCGCCGCCTGCTAGTCTCGGAGGAGGACGGCATCGTCTTCCTCTTGATCATGGGCACCGGCGAGGCACGCACAGGCCGCTGCCCCGTCTCTATAGTGTGCGTCAGGGGCGACGCCGCTGACGCTGACACTGACACGAGGCCGATGTACGGGTGCGTGCTCACTATTACTACCTCTCTGAGGTAGGTGGGCGGTGACACTAGCTACACGAAGCTGACTAGGACTGTGCCGAGGTGGGACCTTTCCGCTGATGTGGACATGGAAGACGCATCGTATGATTCCCCCAACATGGTGCACGGGGACTCCAAGGAGGTTCACCTAGACATATGCATTACCAAGTTAAATGTTGATCATTAGTCTTTGCTCAATGTAATCCGCTGTCTAAGCATGTGGAGACTTCCATGCATGATCTTGCTCTATTGGAGTATCGTGCATGAATAAAAGTGTATCTATTTATGGTTTAGTCTAGAATCTTCCGTGTATGAATTTTTACTACAGTACTAGTGAAAGACTTATGATGAATAATTTCCTACATCTCCTGTGCCTCCTTCCAAGTCATCCTGATTTAATCCCTCCGTCTAGGTGTATAAGGGCATGGTTAATACTTAATAGTATAGCCAATTGTTGACTATAATAAAGTGCCATGTCATCTATAGCCAACATGTATAACAATCGATACTCAAAAACTAATTCTAAAAGATCATTTCTTGCAAAGCACAATAAATGTTATTTCTTCACAAGTTTTGGATGCAGGTTGAACAGTTGAACGCTTTTATTTGCAAAAGATACTTTTTTATCTATTTCACCCAGATGTTTGTGAGCTCTAGAGATGAAATAGTATCCGAAGAAATCTATTGGTCCCGTTACACATGAGATGACCCCCACATCCTTTGTCAAAATAAACAACTCCCCGATCAATGCATTTTACTGGTCCGAGCAACGCACGGGCACCTTACTATAGATTAGTACGACCATAAATTGAACTAACATTATATATAGTACGATAAATGCTGATGCATGTCACCTAAAATTATATCATTGAAAACTATGTTCAAATACGAATCCGACGATATAGTTTTTGTTGACATGCACTAACATTTTGTCAGTTAAATCTTTAGTCAAATTCAATGGGGGACTAATAAAGCACGACCGATGTAGTACTAGTGTAGAGGGCGGTGCTCCACGGGAGTCTCACCCCGCTCGTGGCGCGGCAGTAAAGCCGTCATATCACAAAACCTAACTACTCCCAGTAATAAGTGGCCTGGTAAAATAAACAGACAAGCAACCATCACATCCCTCCATCTTTTTTACATTTCATCTCTCTACATTTACTTTCTCCGGTTCATCTCGCACACTCGATCCCTAGCTAATACTCCTAGGGCCAGTTCTTTTGGCGGCTTAAAAAATAAGTTGTCTCTTCCCCGACTTTTCCCATAAGACTAGTCACAGTGGAGAGTAATATTAAGGCGCCTCACTCATTTATTTGGGCTTGTAAACTACTAGTACCTCCGTCCTGGTTTATTCGTCACCATTGTAATTTGTGCTAAATTTTGACCAAAGATTTAACTGATAAAATGTTAGTGCATGTGACATGCACAAACATTTCATTAGTTAAATTTATGATCAAAATTTGACACAGATTACAATGGGGACCAATAAACTAGGACGAAGGTAGTAGTTATGGGATTACTAATCTTGAAGCCTAAAAGAACTGGCCCCTGGTACTCCTACTAGTAGTAGTACTCAAGTTGGAATTCCAATTGCACGGCACAACTTGTTAGGCAAAAAAATCGATACAGGGTGTAGGAAGCGGTTTGGGAATTTGCATGCCTTCCCGACCAGCGAGATACTCCGTACAAAGTACAACAGAGAAATGACCACAGAGAAGGAAGCTAAAAGTAAACAATCAAACGAGAATTTTTGCATTTGTTTTGCATTGAATCATTTCAAAAGCTTGACTAGTGATGTTTTTCTACTTTAGAAAAACGCATCATAATGTTAAAGCGTGCATTTGTATATACATAAGTAATAGTACTACTCCCTCCGTCTAGGTGTATAAGTCTTCCCTCCTTCTTGGTCACGGTGCACAACCGAAGATGACTTATTCACCTAGATGGAGGGAGTAGCACAGTCTGCAAGCATATATATATAGAGAGAGAGAGACGTGTAGTGCGATATTATATAGTAAAGTTTGTGCTATATGCACGTACTTACAAAATGCGTACGGATACACAAGGTTTCCAAACTTTGCCTTTTCAATACTTAATTAAGGACGCTAATAATTCCCGAACATTCGGGATTTATCATTTGCGTCCCAAAACTAATGAGATCGCCTTATGAAACTAAATTATAGTCCTACTAAAAGCCACGGCGCTCACAGGAGCGCCTGCGGTGCGCCACGAGTGCCCTGGTGCGCGGGCGTTTCCCAGCGCGCTGACACAACGCCTCTTCCTCAGCCTCGCAACTCGTGAGGTGCTGATTGGCGGCTTGCCGGCGGGCGAGCGCGATCTCACCGGTGTGGTGATCCGTCGCCAACAGGTACTCCTCCTCGCTAGAAGCGTGCACCCGGTCCACGTACCGCCAAGCGTAGATGAGGTGCTTGGGCCCAACTGCACTCAGGGCTTTGGCATGGAAGTCCTCTGCCACCCTCACGGCCCTCGCACGAGCCTTCTACCAAAGAGCCAATTGCGTGACTCTCTCAGACGCGACATAGGCCTGCCAGGAAGCTTGCCCCGCAGCGCGCTGCTCTTCCTCCGCCTTCTTCTCTGCCTCTATTTTGGCGCGCTCTGCCGGAGGCAAAGCCTGCCACAAGGCGACATCCATTTCCTTCCGAAGCTCCTCAAGGCTGGGGGGCTCGGCGGGCGGCGCGGCATTCTCCTCGTAGCAAGGAGCCGACGCGTCCTCCGACGCGTGTGCTGGCGAGATTGGGAACACCGACGCGTCCACCTCGACGCGTCGTGGCGAGGAGCGGAACACCGACGCGTCCTCCTCGACTAGTGGCGGCGAGGAACGGAAGGGCGACGCGTGACCGTCCGCGCGGTGCAGCGAGGGGCGCCTAGGGCTTGGGAGGGGCGATGCCATGATGACGTGAGAGGGAGGGGGAGGAGATAGCGAGAGGGAGGGGGAGGAGATAGCGATGAACGAGAGCATTCTTCCGAATGCCGTGGGAGGCGCATTATTTATAGCGAGCAATAGCACACCTACGTAAGATATGGACTGAGCTACACTGACTTAATTGCAGGTCCAGTTGCTTCTCTGACATGTGGGCCAGACACCTGTTGGGACCACATGTCAGTGACCCAATGCACCTGCAGTTAAGTAACTGAAGCATTGTCCCATAAGATATGTTGCGTGATTAACGTAATAGCTACGTGGGCATAGTTGTTGGAGTAAATTACGAGGGAGGGAAGGGGTGGAAATATTGTTGGTCACAACGGATTGGACGAACGTGGGAGGAGGAGAGTCATGAATGCAGATTTTTTCCACACGGGGTGGAGTGGTGGGACTGCCGGAGAGAAAAGGAAAGTCAAGCAGGCGTTCAGATTACAAGGTGCACTAAATTATTGCACGCAATGATTAAGGTTGGCCATAGTTCTGGTAATGTGGTATCTTACTAGCTGGTACTACCTCCGTCCTGGTTTATTGGTCCCCATTGTATTTCGTGTCAAATTTTGACCATAGATTGAACTAACAAAATGTTCATGCATGTCACAAAAAATTATATCATCGAAAACTATGTTCAAATACGAATCCAGCAATATAGTTTTTGTTGACATGCACTAACATTTTGTCAGTTAAATCTTCAATCAAATTCAATGGGGGACTAATAAACCACAACCGATGTAGTACTAGTGTAGAGGGCGGTGCTGCACGGGAGTCTCACCCTGCTCGTGGCGCGGCAGTAAGTCCGTCATATCACAAAACCCAACCACTTCCAGTAGTAAGTGGCCTGGTAAAATAAACGGACAAACAACTATCACATCCTTCTGTCTTTTTTTGCATTTCATCTCTCTGCATTTACTTTCTCCGGTTCATCTCGCACACTCGATCCCTAGCTACTACTCCTAGTATCCCTAGCTACTAGAGTAACATAGGTAGATACAGTATCATGTTAAATACTATGCTACTTTGTGTCATACATGGCACTATAAAGGTAGTCCCATATCATACACTAGTATCATGCACATGATACTAGTATATGATAGTTTCTACTATGAGTAGCCTAAAGAGAATATTGACTAATCTCTACTCTCTATCTCGGCACTTATCTTTATTTTCTACTCTATATATTTATTTACTCCTATAAAAATGTAACATCCCAAATTTTCAATTTGGAATGTTATACACAGATCATCACTTGGATATCATATTTTATTGCATTTGGCTCGATACTAGAAATTTCACGCAACTCAAGGACCCACAGAGAGAGTTGGAGATTTCATTATTTTCATATTTGAGTTTCTCAAATTCTGAAAATAGGATCGTTTGATTTTATTTATTTTATCTTCAATTATTTATATTGTTAAAATATGAGAGAGGGAATAAAATAAATTTCCCAAAATAAAGAAATATTGAAGATTTAATAAAAAATCAAATAAGATTTTAATTTGGAGTTTTTTTTGCTATTTTATTTGAATTTACGAAAAATGCGCGTTTTTCAAAATTGCATTTAGGCCCCAAATAAATGTTCATCTTGTCCGGCTTGATTTTAGAATCCAGGGAAAATTTATTTCGAGATTTTTGGAGTCCGTTTAGTATTTCTTTCGTTCGTTTTTCTGCGCGTAATTTTTTTTAAAAAAATCCGAACCGCCTTTTGGCCGTGACAGGCTAGGACTCCGCCTGGTCGGGGGCTTTATAAAGCGCCGCCCAGCCGACCCCGCCCCAGCCCCACCAGCCGCCGCCCACACCCTACCCTAGCCCAGCCCGCCGCCGCCGCCCGCCACGAGAGCCGCCGACCGCAAATCACGCATGCCGAGGTTGACCCCGCCGCCTTTTTTTTAGAAAACCGGTCGGTTTTCCGTCAATTTTCGTCCGTTTTTTTTTTAGATCCTTCTTTTATTAGATGGGTTTTTTTGGTTTAGGTTAATTAGCGAGCGTTCGCTCGTTCGTTCGTTTTAACGAACGCGTTCATCATTTAGATCCAGATGACGAACGTTCATTCATTAATCTGTTCGTCGTTTTTCTTTTTCTCTGATTTATTCCGCGATTTTTCTGATCGCGATTTCTGATCCGATTATCGATCTAGTATAACTTTTCGTTCGTTTATCGGAATCAGGCGATTCAAGCGTCTAGAGTTTTGTCTCGAAACCCTCTTTCCGAATACTCAACTCAAAGAAGTTTTTGCCTCTGTAAAATGTGACTTAGGTCCAGATGAGTAAATGAAGCTTGTTTCTTTCTCTGTTTGACTTTCGTTGCTTCGTTCGATTTGATTCTTTTTGCAAACCGGAGTTCTTAAGTTGAACTTTCTGGTTAGATATTTTGTTTGAGTTTTACCTGTGCATTAGATGAGTACTTATTGTGTGTTTGTTTGTTTGCGTTAGAGTACCCAGAGTGCGCCGCTTGCTACTTCGAATCTCTAGGTTTCGCGGATCATCAGCAAGGCAAGTAACACTTTGATCATACCTCTTTACTACCCAGTTTTTATGCATTAGATCAAATCCTCAAACATTGCATGATTAGGATCTAATTGAATTATGGGTTTTGGGAAGTAGTTGAGGTAGTACCTATTACCTATTTATTATCAAACCCATGGGAGTTACTTCTACGTTTGCTTATTATGCCATGCTATGCTAGTAGACGTGGCTTGGGTGAGTGTATCCATGACAGATGTGAGATTTTAATTAATGGTTTATTTAAGGTGGAAACTTAAACACACATTTGGGTGGATTGAGGTACCTGGGTATTCCAGATTACCTTTCTTTTGGACCGCCACCTGTGCTCAAAGGGATCATGAGATTATTCATGCTAGAAATTTCTGTGTGCAGCCACAAGCTACTATGGGCTCTAGCATAGTTGATTAAGTCGTGCGAAATCTTACAGTGGTGGACTAGCAGATGTAGGGGATGTAGGTTGGTACGGTCTACCCGTTCGTAAGGTGCTAGCGCTTCTGAAAGGCTATGTCTCGGTCATCCGTTTCTCAAACACCATGTAGTGCGAGAACCCCAACGGAGGAGATCGAGTCTTGTGGGGAAAAGTGCACAATCCTCTGCAGAGTGTATCAAACTAATCATGGTTAGCCGTCTCCCCGGTTATGGACATCTTGAGTATCTAGTACTTGGATTATCATGTGAATCTCATCATGATACTTTAATTAATACTGTTGGGTTTTTAAATGATAATGCTTAATTTGGGATTGAGAATGCTGTCAACCATTCTCAACGTTTAACAACCACCATGATACTTAAATAAAATTTATTCCTTTGCAGTAGGGAAAAACTGGCTTTATGCAAAACTGTAACCATAGAGCTTTCCACCAGCCATATATGCATGTAGTATAGCATTACTCTTTCATATTGCTCTCTATGTGTTACATTGCCAAGATATTCCATGTCTTGACCGTTTTGGGCTGCAACGTTCATGTTGCAGACTTTTCAAACGACGAGTAAGGTGCCTTAGGTCGTGGTTCTATACTCAGTGATGCCGTTGGAGTTGATGGACTCGCTTATCTTCCAAGCCTTCCGATGTTATCGTTATTAGATGGCCTTAAGCCATATTTATTGTAATAGTTCTCTTTTGAGACATTTGATGTAATAAGTGTGTGATTGCTACTCTGTTATAAATCCTTCAAGCATCGTGCGCGTCAAGACATCGATCCAGGATGACATCGATGCACGAGATCGACTATTTGAGGTATGGTCACTACAAGATGGTATCAGAGCACACGCTGACTATAGGACACGACCACTAAGCTAAAGCCCTAGATCACTACTCTTTCTTCTCATTTCTGACTCCTCATCTTTTCTACTCTTTTAGGATGGCGGATGCAAGGAACAAATTCACACAACGGATGAAGATGCACCCTTTGGATGCCACTTGAAGGAAGTCACTAGATACCTGAACATCGGAGTACCAAGCTTCACCGGGACCTACAACACCACTTTACCCGAAGAGGAGCCCTGGATGATTCAAGTTCAAGTTCCAGGAAGGACGTTTGCACCAGTCACGGAGCCCATAGAGTTTTCCTTTGATGCACCAACCTGGAGTCTAGGAAAGAGCATGGCAGCCCACATCACCATGGGACGTATTGGAGAATTTTACCGCAGATCTCAAGGATACTATCTACCACATTTGTGGGCGCAGAGATGAGCAATGGGAGATGATTAGCACCAGGAGGGATAGATCAATCGCAGCATATATCCAGGAGTTAAACCAACACATCCGTCGTCAGGAGAATCAGATGTCCGCAGGCATGGAGGATCTACAGAAGGCCTTGACCAAGATCAAGGAGCTAGAGGAAGAACTCAAGGCTACACATGAAGATTACATGGAAGAAATTGAAGTTCTAGTGGAGAAGAATGACGACTTAACCAGGAAGCTAGGAGTTTTCATGGGAGACCCCGCATCAGGAAGAGGAGACGACGATTCCACTTGCCCGAATAACTATATCATCATCGACGACACCGTCTCAGATCCCGACGACAGCGATGATGACTATGTTGATGAAGCTGGAGCAGATATCATGGAGTCTTCATCGGAGCAGTTTTTCTTGTTGACCACCATAACAGTAGTAGAATTCCCCCATTGTATTTAGTTTAGTCCAAGCACTTTTGTAACGGTAGTTAGACCGTTGTATGCCCTTGTTTGAATTGATTGGAGTGATTTTGATTGCTTTTGTCTCATGTGCATATGGGTAGTGTTTTCTCACTAGACCTCATTCTATTCTATTTTCTCATCTTCTCTAACACCCTCGAGATGCCTCCAAGACGCGACACGGATTTGTTTTCCCACGGAGATCACTCATTGATTCAGCAGAGAATGCTTTGATTCAAACACCGTACGTAACCAAGGCAACAACAACAACAACAACAACCCACCACCACCACCACCTGTTGACCATTTGACTCATTTCTTGAGGCTAAATCCGCCGGTGTTTTCCAATAGCACCGAGCCGATTGTTGCAGATGATTGGCTCCGCAAGGTTGGAAGGGAGCTGACCACTGCAGGATGCACAGATGCGGAAAGAGTTCGTTTTGCCGCACATCAGCTTGATAGACCCGCATCATCATGGTGGGAGAATTACACAGCCACACGCCCTATTGACACTGTCACATGGGATCAGTTTCAGCAAGTTTTCCGTACTGCACACGTTTCAGCAGGAGCTATGGCCATGAAGAAGCGTGAGTTTATAACTTACGCCAAGGCGGGCGACCAGAAGCCAAGATGTGGAGGACTTTAGTAAGTTAGCACGTTATGCCCCTGATGACGTTGCTACAGATGCAGCTAGGCAGGGAAGTTTCTGGAAGGACTTAATGATGAGCTGAGCATGCAGTTGATGGTAGCCACTTTCAATAACTACCAGGAGTTGGTAGACCGTGCTCTTATGATTGAAGGGAAGCAGCAACAGATTGACAACCGCAAGAGGAAGTATGGACAAGGGAAGTACAATTCCGGAGCTCAGCAGAAGCTACGCTTTACCCCGAAACCGGGAGGACAATTTCAGCATACCCATGGAGGAGGCAGCTCGCACAATCATAATGGTTCCAAGAATGGAAACGGGAATGGAGGAAGCAATGGGCAAAACCGCACCAACCCGTCAACCCCAGCCAAGGGAGACCTGAGCCAAGTTACTTGCTTTAAGTGTCAGAAGACTGGACATTATGCAAATGAATGTCCCGAAGCCCAAAATGGAAATGGCAATGGAAGCTCAAGGAAGAAGCTGAACCCTTTCAACAGGGGACAGGTGAACCACGTTACCGTGGAGGAGGTTGAAGCTCAGCCAGATGCAATAATAGGTAAGTTTTGGTTAAGACATTTCTCGCAGTTGTTCTTTTTGATCTTGGTGCATCGCATTCATACATATCAAGGGATTTGTGGATAAGTATAAATTGCCAACCCAAGCCCTTAGGTCACCCATGTTAGTAACCTCGCCTGGAGCAGAATATATGGCTAGTCTATGGTGTGATCGATTACCATTAAGGATTGGTAACTATGTGTTTCCCTCGGACATAATAGTATTGGAATCGCAAGGATTGGATGTGATATTAGCAATGGATTGGTTATCAAAGTATGGAGGGAACATTGATTGTGCCAGTAAGTCGATTTTGCTTACCACCCCAGAAGGAAGAAGAATCAAGTATGTGTCACGGCATGAGCCGAGGAGGACACAAGCAAATTCCTTATCAGGAGTTGTGCAGGAGGAAGTACCCGTGGTGAAGGATTACCCGGACGTGTTCCCAGAAGAGTTGCCAGGCATGCCACCGGATAGAGACATTGAGTTTTTGATTGAATTGTTGCCAGGCACAGGGCCGATATCTAAGAGACCGTACCGGATGCCCGCACAGGATTTGGAAGAAATTAAGAAGCAGATTAAGGAGTTACTGGATAAAGGTTTTATTCGCCCAAGTTCTTCGCCTTGGGGATCGCCAGTACTTCTAGTGGAAAAGAAGGATGGATCATTAAGAATGGTTGTTGATTATCGAGGATTGAATGAAGTGACTATTAAGAATAAGTACCCGTTGCCAATGATCAAAGACTTGTTTGAACAATTGCAAGGAGCTAAGGTATTCTCCAAGATCGATTTTCGATCAGGATACCATCAGTTAAAGATTCGGGAGCAGGATATACCCAAGGCGGCTTTTACCACCAGGTATGGATTGTATGAGTACACCGTTATGTCATTTGGTCTGACTAACGCACCTGCCTATTTCATGAACATGATGAACAAGGTGTTTATGGAGTTTTTGGATAAGTTTGTCGTAGTGTTCATTGATGATATTCTGGTTTACTCGAACAATGAAGAAGAGCATAAGGAGCATTTGCGTTTAGTACTTGAGAAGCTCAGAGAACATCAGTTATATGCAAAGTTCAGCAAATGTGAGTTTTGGTTGAAGGAAGTTGGATTTCTCGGACATGTTATATCTGGAGAAGGAATAGCAGTGGATCCCACTAAAGTTGTCACTGTGAGAAAATGGGAAGCACCAACAACTGTTGGAGAGATCCGGAGTTTTCTTGGACTGGTAGGACACTATCGGAGATTCATTGAGAATTTCTCGAAGATTGCGAAGCCTATGACGGAGTTATTAAATAAGGATACCAAGTTCAATTGGACTGAGGAATGTGAGGCTAGTTTCCAGGAGTTGAAGAAATGTTTGGTTACATCACCAGTGTTGATTCTGCCAGATCAGCGTAAGGATTATGAGGAGTATTGTGACGCTTCACGTCGAGGACTTGGAGCAGTACTTATGCAGGAGGGAAGAGTTGTTTCGTATGCTTCATGACAACTTAAGCCCCATGAGTTGAATTATGCTACACATGATTTGGAGTTAGCAGTTGTAGTACACGCATTGAAGACTTGGAGACATTTTCTCATTGGAAACCATTGTTAGGTGTACACAGATCACAAGAGTTTGAAATACATCTTCACGCTGAAGGAGTTGAATCTCAGGCAAAGGAGATGGTTGGAGCTCATCAAGGATTATGACATGAGATTGCAATATCACCCCGGAAAGGCTAACGTAGTAGCAGATGCGTTGAGCCGCAAGAGCCATGTCAACACACTCATGACCGGAGGTTTACCAAAGGAGTTAGCCGAGGATCTTCGGGAGCTATGTTTGGAGATAGTGCCGAGAGGCTATGTAGCAGCATTGGAGATACAGTCTACTTTGATGGATAAGATCAGAGAAGCTCAGAAGACTGATAAGGAGATTGCCTCTATTAATGAGAAAATGAGCAAGGGAAAAGCTAAAGGATTTCGTGAGGATGAGCACGATACCCTATGGTTTGAGGACCGCGTTTACGTGCCAAATGATCCGGAGATTAGGAAGTTGATTTTGCAAGAGGCCCATGATTCGCCATACTTGATTCACCCAGGAAATACCAAGATGTATTTGGATTTGAAAGACACATTCTGGTGGACCGGAATGAAGAAGGATATTGCGGAGTATGTAGCAGTTTGTGATGTATGTCAGAGAGTGAAGGCAGAGCATCAGAAGCCAGCTGGATTGTTACAGCCATTGCCGATACCCGAATGGAAGTGGGAAAAGTTGGGCATGGATTTTATCACATGATTGCCCAGGACTCGTTCAGGCTATGACTCGATTTGGGTTGTAGTCGATCGTTTGACGAAGGTAGCTCATTTCATTCCAGTAAAGATCACATACAGCAGTGCCAAGTTGGCTAAGATATACATGACCAGGATTGTATGTCTGCATGGAGTTCCGAGGAGTATCGTATCGTTTAGAGGAACCCAGTTTACCTCAAAGTTCTGGAATCAGTTGCACGAAACTTTGGGTACCAGGCTAGAGTTCAGTATAGCTTTTCATCCGCAGACAGATGGACAGACTGAGAGAGTCAATCAGATTTTGGAGGATATGCTGAGAGCATGTGCATTGGATTATGGATCTAGTTGGGACGACAACTTGCCATATGCCGAGTTCTCATATAACAACAGTTATCAATCAAGTTTGAAAATGGCCCCTTTCGAACCTTGGTACGGAAGGAGGTGCAGAACCCCGTTGTTGTGGGATGAAGTTGGAGACTGCCAGTTGTTTGGACCAGATTTGATTAAGGAGTCTGAACGGAAGGTGAAGTTGATTCGCGATAGGCTCAAGGTAGCCCAGTCTAGGCAGAAGAGCTATGCGGATTCTAAACGCAAGGAGACAGTTTTCGAAGTCGGAGATAGAGTCTATCTTCGAGTATCTCCACTTCGAGGAGTTAAGCGCTTTGGAGTTAAAGGAAAGTTAGCGCCATGTTTTGTGGGACCATACAAAGTTTTGGAACGCATGGGAGAAGTTGCTTACAAATTGGAACTGCCCGAAGGATTGTCAGGAGTTCACGACGTGTTCCACGTTTCTCAGTTGAAGAAGTGCCACGCAGAGATGGCTGATATACCTCTGAGGAATACTGTGCCACTGGAAGCTATTCAGTTGGATAACAATTTGACCTACGTGGAGAAACCAGTCAAAATACTCGAGTATGCCAGCCGAGTCACCCACAGCAAGGTTATTAAGTTTTGCAAACTTCAGTGGAACCACCACACCGAGGATGAAGCCACCTGGGAGCGAGAGGAAGATCTGCTGAAGGACCACCCTCACATATTTTCTAGCCAACCCGAATCTCGAGGGCGAGATTCATCTTAAGGGGGGTAGGTTTGTAACATCCCAAATTTTCAATTTGGAATGTTATACACAGATCATCACTTGCATATCATATTTTATTGCATTTGGCTCGATCCTAGAAATTTCACGCAAACTCAAGGACCCACAGAGAGAGTTGGAGATTTCGTTATTTTCATATTTGAGTTCTCTCAAGTTCTGAAAATAGGATCGTTTGATTTTATTTATTTTATCGTCAATTATTTCTATTGTCAAAATATGAGAGAGGGAATAAAATGACTTTCCCAAAATAAAGAAATATTGAAGATTTAATAAAAAAAATCAAATAAGATTTTAATTTGGAGGATTTTTTGCTATTTTATTTGAATTTAGGAAAAATGCGCGTTTTTCAAAATTGCATTTAGGCCCCAAATAAATGTTCATCTTGTCCGGCTTGATTTTAGAAGCCACGGAAAATTTATTTCGGGATTTTTTGAGTCAGTTTAGTATTTCTTTCGTTACTTTTTCTGCGCGTAATTTAAAAAAATCCGAAACGACTTTAATGTGAATCGCCAGACTCCACCTAGCCGGGCTTTATAAGCGCCGCCCGGCCGACCTCGCCCCAGCCCCCCACCGCGCGCCCCAAACCCTAGCCGCCAGCCGCCAGCCACCGCCGCCGACCGCCGTCACGCCCGCTGAGGTTGACCCTGCCGCCGTTTTTTTAGAAAACCGCTCGGTTTTCCGTCGGTTTTCGTCGGTTTTTTTTAGATCTGTTTTTTTATTAGATCAGTTTTTTCGGTTTTGGTTAATTAGCGAGCGTTCGCTCGTTCGTTCGTTTTAACAAACACGTTCATCGTTTAGATCCAGATAACGAACGTTGGTTCATTAATCTGTTCGTCGTTTTTCTTTTTCTCGGATTTATTCCGCGATTTTTCTGATCGCGATTTCTGATCCGATTTTTGATCTAGTATAACTTTTCGCTCGTTTATCGGAATCAGGCGATTCAAGCGCCTAGAGTTTCGTCTCGAACCCTCTTTCTGAATAATCAACTCAAACAAGTTTTTGCCTTTGTAAAATTTCACTTAGGTATAGATTAGTAAACGAAGCTTGTTTCTTTCGCCGTTTGACTTTCGTTGCTTCGTTCGATTTGATTCTTTTTGCAAACCGGAGTTCTTAAGTTGAACTTTCTGGTTATATCTTTTGTTTGAGTTTTACCTGTGCATTAGATGAGTACTTATTGTGTATTAGTTTGTTTGCGTTAGAGTACCCAGAGTGTGCCGCTTGCTACTTTGAATCTCTAGGTTTCGCGGATCATCAGCAAGGCAAGTAACACTTTGATCATACCTCTTTACTACCTAGTTTTTATGCATTAGATCAAATCCTCAAACATTGCATGATTAGGATCTAATTAAATTGTGGGTTTTGCGAAGTAGTTGAGGTAGTACCTATTACCTGTTTTATTATCAAACCCATGGGAGTTACTTCTACGTTTGCTTATTATGCCATGATATGCTAGTAGACGTGGATTGGGTGAGTGTATCCATGACAGATGTGAGATTTTAATTAATGGTTTATTTAAGGTGGCAACTTAAACACACATCCTGGTGGATTGAGGTACTGGTATTCCAGATTGCCTGTTTTTTTGGACCGCCACCCGTGCTCAAAGGGATCATGAGATTATTCATGCTAGAAATTTCCGTGTGCAGCCGCAAGCTACTATGGGCTCTAGCATAGTTGATTAAGTCGTGCGAACTCTTACAGTGGTTTACTAGCAAATGTAGGGGATGTAGGTTGGTACGGTCTACCCATTCGTAAGGTGCTAGCGCTTCTGAAAGGCTATGTCTCGGTCATCCGTGTATTCTCGATCGTGTCAAGACATCGATCCGAGGATGACATCGATGTACGAAGATCGACCGTTTGAGGTCTGATCGCTACAAAAAATCTCAGTTGGTGGTGATGTGTGATGCCCCAAAAATTTAACCATGTTTTGTTTATTAAAATTTTGCCAGGAAACTTAAAAAATTATTTTTCTGGGTTTTCCTTTGATTTCAGAACCTTTCTTTTCTTTATTATCATGGAGTTTTACCCCAAGTGAAAACTTTTAAATCATTATTGGACTTATTTACCCTCTCTAATAAAACAAATCTTTTGTCAGTGGGATTATTTATATTATTATTTATCCCTGAGCTTTATCTCTCTAAAATGGTTTTTCATAAGTTTAGGACCCCTTTTGCACTGCAACCCTTTGATAAATTCATTTAATAATTCCACCAAAATTTGGGGATGTTATGTGATGTTTTAAAATCACTTTTATACAAAACATATTTCATTCACTGGATATTTTGAGCTCTACACCAAGTTTTCAAATCTGGTCGAGTGGGCAATTTTGCACTACAACCTAATTAAATAGTACTTTAAAACTTTCACCAAAATTAGGGGATGTCAGTAGGAGTATATTTTTCATCTTTATTCAAAAACCCAGTGATGTTCCTTGAAAATTTTGAGTGAATCATCCTCATTTTCATTCTGGTCCAACTTGATGATTTGTACTGCAACCATATTTTTACTTGCTCCTTTACCCATGATTATTTCTCCTACTTATAGACCACCCTGTCAAACCCTTAAGTCCAGAAGAGTGGACCCATTGGAGGATTTTAAGTGCATGCAATCATGCCCTTTTCTTTCTGTCCAGAATCAGTTTTCTCACAAACTTGCACTATCAAGTTTCTAGACTTGACCAACCAACCTTGTCATCCCAACCTGCATCTAAAGAGACCCTGATCTGGAGATTTTGGCCTCTCCAAGAGTCTCCTGGATGCTCTTGGCATTTGGTCAAACACCTTGAGTGCAGGGACAGTTTTGGCATGATTTTTGTTTTGCACTATGACCTTGCACCTCTGGAAAAACTAGCATGTCAATTAAGCTCCTAGACGACCCTAACACAGGCCTGCTAATCCCCAGCCTCATCCTAATCCTCTAGCACACTCTGACATTTCGTCAAGCGCCTGACGTGCACGCTCTGGGCGCGGCCAGAGCAAGCGTTTTGCACGTGCATGCGCACGGGTCGCCGCGTCGCGTTGCCGCCTCCCCCGCGCCCGCCCTGGCCTCTCCCCTCTCCTAGCCGCCGCGCCCGACACCTCCCTCACCGCAGGGCCACCCTTGCCCCTTCCTGGCGCCCTGCAGCACCGCCTCCGCAAGCCGCCACCGCCGCCCGACAGCCTCTGCCCTGGTTGGCGCCGCCCGAGCCACCAGCGCTCGCCAGTTGCCCCCTTGAGCAGCTCAAGCTCATCCGCAAGCTTGTCCGCAAGCACTCGTCGCCGCCACGTCCCTCTGCTGCTACAGAATGGCGGTCGCCGGCGATCCTATCCACGGCCGCCGCGAACCGACATCAACCGCCTATATAAGGGCCCTCGAGCTCAATCGAGTCCTCAGGCAGCCTCAAGCCATCTCCCTAGGACCCCCTTGGCCAGCAATCAACGGCAGGAGGTCTTCTTCCCCGCATACGACCGGCTCGGGCGCCGCCACGCCCCAGCTCCATTCGTCGCAACTAGGGCCTCCCCCATCATTCCAGCGCCACCGCTCGACTGCCCATGACCCCACGGAACCGCCCAGCACCTCAGACCCGCTCGGGATCCACCGTAGCCCCAAACCCCCAAACTTCCCGAAGCTGCCGTCCGCCGCGGAGCTCGCCGCCGGCGACTCCCTCCATCCCCGCCACCCACTCGACCACCGGGAGGACCGCCCGCGAGTGGCGGATCCATCCCCGCCCTCAGAGCCCCGCGAGGAGCGGCCGTTCGCCAGCGTCGATCGCCGGAGCCCCCGCCTCGGCTCGGACAGAGGAGGAAGAGGGCGGGGGACTAGTCAAACCTGACCAGTGGGCCCGCTGGACCCACTGTCAGTGACCAGCCCCGCCGCCACGTGTTTTAAGTGGTAGCGTAAACATGGAGTACGTTTTCGACGTGTGCCCTTTTCGAAACGTTTTTTTTTCTTTTTTTGTTTTATTTTAAAAACAGATTCTGACCAAAACTTTGACTAGCTCTAACTTTTTGAATATAACTCCTAATGAGTTGATTCTTTTTCCTACCTCCTTCAAATATTGTCTAGTTTATTTTAAGATTTAATTGAAAGTAATTCAGACAACTTTTTGTACTGTTTTAAAGCTATGTGTTAATTTGAATATTTTCAAAATAGGATTTTTGGAGGAGAAGAAAACTTTCAAAAAAAATTGGAGAGCACCTCACCTCTCCACACCTTGAAGGAAAGCATTCTGAAACCTGGCATGATATTTTTGTGTGTTGGATTAATACGATTATAACACCACCTTAATACGGAGAACTCGTTATTTTATGTGGTGATACGATCATTTGCATGAATGCATATTGGAAACTCCTTTGCTGTTGGAAGTGGATATGCTTGTGATGGTAATCGTCCTCGTATGACTTGCATGCATGCCAGAAAGAAATCCGGGAAAGCCTCTGCCTTGGGTAGGCGTGAGCTTGTCTCCGGTCTTCGTCGGGAGGGTTATGTCCGGTATGGCATAGTAAGGTATATTGAGTGGTGATTCTGTTGGTTGAAATATATTCGTCATGCTAACCATGCAGGAAATCTTAAACCTCCTGAGTCGACCGTAGATCGAGTCTTGTTCCAGTAACCCCATACTTGTTTCGTACTACCACTTGTCCCTGCTGCAGGTAGGGTACGGTTCAGTAAATTGTAAACCCCTTCCTAGCACACACCGTACAGAGAGGCCATGGTGGAAGATACCGGCTGCATCCGGTAGGCATGCCACCTGGTCCGGGGGCATGGGTGTTTTCCGGTTGGAACAGAGAGGGGGGCACCCCTTAGAGCGCGCGATATAAATTTGATCCCATGCTACGCGAGGTTGCAGCCTCCCCACTTAGAGTTTTGCTTAACAGGTGTCGTGGGTGATTCCAGACACCGGTAAGTTAAGCTGGTGTGTGCAAGTTAGGCGTGTTTTCAATTAAAAGACTGTAAACGGAATTAGTCCCGATGGACTAAAGGAATCCGTTGCTTGTGGGTAAAAAGTACACCCTCTGCAGAGGTCAAACCTTTTCGAATAGCCGTGTCCATGGGTAAGGACTACAGTCTGGGATGGGTCAAGTGCCGGTCTTAGTGTCGGTCTTCGGAGGAGAAACTGTTAAACCGGAACCTGGATCACGACTTGTGACTTGTGACTTGTGAGGATTATGATTATTATTACTATAGGCTAACCCCTTTATATTATTTGAATTATCGAGTATCCCTGGGATGGTTCTACCTCCTGGATATTCACTGCGATTATTTATAAGCCCTTTATGTGGTGTCGCTCAAACGCCCGACTGTGGCATGCTTGTTTTTTACTTACTTTATAAGCCCTTTATGTGGTGTCGCTCAGACGCCCGACTGTGGCATGCTTGTTATTTATTTACTTTATAAGCCCTTTATGTGGTGTCGCTCAGACGCCCGACTGTGGCATACTTGTTATTTATTTACTTTATAAGCCCTTTATGTGGTGTCGCTCAGACGCCCGACTGTGGCATGCTTGTTATTTACTTACTTTATAAGCCATTTATGTGGTGTCGCTCAGACGCCCGACTGAGGCATGCTCGTTATTCACTATCCTTTCGAGATGTCGCTTCAGAAATCCAAACAGCGCATTTTATTACTGCTCTGTTATACATACTCATGTTGCTTATAAATAACCTGCTTGCATGCATCATTGATTTTATTTTATGACTGACAGTGCGATCATAGAATATTTCAGAGCATGATTAGAAATGGTTATATTATAACCATCTTCATTATGTTTGCGAGTACATTCAAAGTACTCACTGGCTTGTCCCTGGCTATTGTCTTGGCCAGATTTCTTGCTTGGAGAGGAGCGTTGCGATGACAATCCCGGAACCTAAGCAATGGTGATAGCAGCCTCGCGAAGATAGGAGTTAACCTGGTCAGCTGTTCCTGTGGGAAATGGAGTCCCATGGACGCTGAAGATCCACAAACCGCTTCCGCCACCAACCACTAGAAACCAATTGTTGTACTCATGGGCCAGAATGGTCTTGTACTACATATTATGTGTTTTGCTTGGAATTTCTGTATCAAGTTGGTGCCTCATAAGCTAACAGTAATCCTGGGGCTGGTGAGCACAAGGGCCATTTTCTGGAATTTAATATCCCGAAAATCTGGTCCTGACATGATGGTGTGTGTGCCTTTGGACAACGTGAGCCGTTCGATCTACTTGGAACCATCGGCTGAGATGTGTGTGCATAGAGACATGGCCTTGCCACCAGAGGTATAGCAGATATTTACCCACCTCTGCCACTGTATAAAATCCAGAACTACTCATTCCAGCTTCATTTCCTTTCTGGTTCATCTCCTTGCATTCTTGCCAGGGGCGGCGAAGGTTCCTGAAGATGGAGTCCAGACTCTAGAAACCACTACAAAAAATATTCCACCGCCTCTATCTTGTCTTGGTAAGAGTAGGTGAAATTTTTGAATCAAGCCCTTTAAACTAGAAGGGGGGTAGTAGTACTCTAATAGCTAACCTTGTTGTGATGACTAGATAGGACATGGCACACACCTGGACGGAGGAACTAGTCTGCATTGTGCATATAAGTTTTTTCTGAAGTTAATGTACCTCTACTTTGACCAAACTTATAGAAAAATGTATCAACATTCACAATGTCAAATCAATATTTTTATACTCATTATAAAACGTAGTTTCATAAAATATATATTTGGTATTGTAGATATTGATATTTTTAGTAGCAATTTGGCCAAAAACTTTGCAAACTTTGACTTGACACAAATCTTATGCGGAATAAAAAGGACTAGAGGGAGTATCATGCATGCGGAATAGGCAAAAAAAATTGCTCATTTATAGCCGTCTGAAGTCTCAAAGGGTGCGACTGCGCGAGGGAGGCGAAGGTCCTGGGAGGCCCGACAGTTGACGGAATTAAGTGAAGTTACATCCACGCGCCGGCATGGCGTGCAAACGCGCAGAAGCTATGCCGTCAGGTCTATGATCTGGGTCTAGTAGACATGACATCTAGTGGGTCCCGCATAGAACTCGAGAACTCTTTGGGGGCATGCAGCCATTTATCCACCGGGCAAGCCAACAACCCCACGCCGTTCGCACGCACTAGTTGTCCGGTCGTCCCCGTCTTCTACCTTACAATAGTTCGCTCCCAGTCGTCCCGTCCTTTCACATTACACCAGTTCGCAGCCAGCCCACCAGGGTTCAAGTCTTGGCTTGAGCATTTGGTGCTCACGTAGTTTTCTTCTATAGAAAAATGCCAACAGGCTTGTCTAGCCCGGGTTGGTCTCGTTTACATTACACCAGTTCAATTTCTCGTAACCCGCCTCCAAAATCCATGGCGTCCCAAATCTCCATAATTGGCGGTGAGTACAAGGCTAGAGCCATCACCGGCGATGAGTTCATCGTCATCTACGCCCGTAGATCCGCGACGATGGAAGCTGATACATCTCCAACGTATCTATAATATTTGATTGTTCCATGCTATTATATTATCTATTTTGGATGTTTAATGGGATTTATTATGCTCTTTTATATTATTTTTGGGACTAACCTATTAACCGAAAGCCCAATGCAAATTGTTGTTTTTTTCTATCTCAGTGTTTCGCAGAAAAGGAATATCAAACGGAGTCCAAAGGGAATGAAACCTTCGCGAGGATCATTTTTGGAACAAACGCAATCCAGGAGACTTGGAGTGGAAGTTAAGGAAGCAGCGAGGAAGCCACGAGGCAGGAGGGCGCGCCCTAGTGGGGTGGGTGCTCCCCCACCCTCGTGGGCCCCTGGCAGCTCCACCGACCTACTTCTTTTGCCTATATATACTCTTATACCATGAAAACATCCAGGGGAGCCACGAAACCAATTTTCCACCGCCGCAACCTTCTGTACCCGTGAAATCCCATCTTGGGGCCTTTTCCGACGCTCCGCCGGAGGGGGAATTGATCATGGAGGGCTTCTACATCAACACCATAGCCTCTCCGATGTTTGTGAGTAGTTTATCATAGACCTTCGGGTCCATAGTTATTAGCTAGATGGCTTCTTCTCTCTCTTTGGATCTCAATAGAATGTTCTCCTCAATCTTCTTGGAGATCTATTCAATGTAATACTCTTTTGCGGTGTGTTTGCCGAGATCCGATGAATTGTGGGTTTATGATCAAAGATTATCTATGAACAATATTTGATTCTTCTCTTAATTCTTTTATACATGATTTGATATCTTTGCAAGTCTCTTCGAATTATTGGTTTAGTTTGGCCTACTAGATTGATCTTTCTTGCAATGGGAGAAGTGCTTAGCTTTGGGTTCAATCTTGCGGTGCTCGATCCTAGTGACAGAAAGGGAAACGACACATATTGTATTGTTGCCATCAAGGATAAAAAGATGGGGTTTACATCATATTGGTTGAGTTTATCCCTCTACATCATGTCATCTTGCCTAATGTGTTACTCTGTTCTTATGAACTTAATACTCTAGATGCATGCTGGATAGCGGTCGATGTGTGGAGTAATAGTAGTAGATGCAGAATCGTTTCGGTCTACTTGACATGGACGTGATGCCTATGTTCATGATCATGCCTAGATATTCTCATAACTATGCACTTTTCTATCAATTGCTCGACATTAATTTGTTCACCCACCCTAATATATGCTATCTTGAGAGAAGTCACTAGTGAAACCTATGGCCCCGGGTCTACTTTACATCATATAAGTTTCCGATCTACAATTTTAGTTTACTATTTATTTTGCAATCTTTACTTTCCAATCTATACCAAAAAAATACCAAAAATATTTATCTTATTATCTTTATCATATCTCACTTTTGCAAGTGGCCGTGAAGGGATTGACAACCCCTTTATCACGTTGGTTGCAAGGTTCTTGATTGTTTGTGCAGGTACTAGGTGACTTGTGTGCTATCTCCTACTGGATTGATACCTTGGTTATCAAAAATGTGGGGAAATACTTACGCTACTTTGCTGCATCACCCTTTCCTCTTCAAGGTAAACATGTGATCTTTGATGGCATCGCATGTACTTCAGTTTTCTTACGCCTGGTTGGTGGCTTTAGATGGTATATTATATTTCAGTTCAAAAGGTTAGTTCATGAGCCAGCTTGCTCTCGGCATAAATTCCACTGGATGGTTTAGTTTCCAGCAAGTTCTAAAATGGTTTAATTGTGCCGTTGGTTCCGACGGGGAGCAAGAGGAAGAGCTTGGCGCCAAGGAAGGTTGTCTGCCCGCCCGTGAATCTGAGATGGCTGGGAAGAAGGAAGAGCAAGTACATTGAAACCATTAAGCTACGCGTGAAGGGCGATTTTTTTGTCGAAAGAGACCCTCTGCCGACTGGGATTGCCAAAAAAGACCCCCTGCGGACGAAATGGACAAAAAAGACCCCGTCACAAGTGGCGGCGGGCGCGGCAGGCGACACGTGTCACTTGCCGCCACTCCACGAGGCGGCGGGCCCGGCCGCCACCGCAGGAGGCGGCCTCGCGGGGCACGACGGCAAGCACAAAGTGCAGCGTGCCACGACGAACGGGCAGCGCCACGTGGGCCCGCCGCCACCGGTGAGGCGGCCGCAGCTGCCATTGTCGCTCCCTGCCGACCTGACTGCTGCTGCTGCAGCGACGAGACAGCGGGCCCGGCCGCCACCAGGTGAGGCGGCATGCCCTGTGATGCGACAGTGCGCAAACGGCGCTGATTCCGAGGCGCGACAGCTACACTGGCAGCGGTGACTCCGACGCGCGGGAATATGGACGATTTTGGTTCTTTCGCCCGGGAATCAGTCTTGCTTTTGGTTCTTTTGCCTCAGCTGTTGTGCCGACACTACAGGGATCCTAAATTTCCCCGCTTAATTTTCTCGCCATCATTTATCGTCTGAGCTTATAAAAGGAGACACCGAGGCTCTCGTCCAGCCATCCTCGAAATCGGCACTGCGCAAAGTGTGTAACACATTTTTTCAGTCGGTATGAGTTTGCCTTGCTCGGATCAAAGCATTAGGCCGAGGAAAATGAAGAAAGGGCTCGTGAGGCGGAGAGGCAGAGAAAGAAAGAAAGGGCTCGTCGGGCCAAGGCAATGTAAGAAGTGGCGATGGAAAAGGAAAATATCCACGTTGGACTCAGTAGATTCCTGTGGTAGTATTTTAAATTTCGCAATCATTTGTATCTTTATTTCTGCAGTTTAATGTAGCTTTATTTCAGTAGTTAAATGTAGCTTTATTTAAATTCTACGATGTATCTTATTTTCAGTTGTACCTTGTCGTGTTGTATCTTATTTTCAATTGTACCTTGTCGTGATGGAAAAAAATATAGTTTTAGAATAAAGTAGTGGCATTTTCTTTCCCTCCACTAATTATCGAACATCGTGCAACAACTACAAAATGAAATTAAGATAGAACATAATGCCTTACAATAAGAGAGTACAAACTAATAATGCAAGTACATCTGAATTAAACGGTACAACTGGAATACAACTTAAAAACTACATGAAGGCATCATCGTCATCCTCCGTCGATGCAGAACTCTTGCCCTTCGAGGATGCAGAACTCTTACCCTTGGACGATGAAGAACTCTTGCCCTTCGAGGATGCAGTACTCTTGCCCTTGGATGATGCAGAACTCTTGCCCTTTGACGATGCAGAACCCGGAAGCGGCGGCATGAAGATATCATCTTCGTCCTCGCTCTCCTTAGTCCATAAAAATGGATGCTTTTCTGCAGTCCTTATAAAAGTTTCACTCTTCGGCTCCACTACCTTCTTCCACCTTGCATTCAACCTAAGAAGTTCTTTGCGTACCTCCTCATAGGTCCTTCGGGCCACCAGGACCACGTAATTGGTGAGCCAACTCATTCATTATGGTGTCACTACCGTGAGTTCGTCCCATGGAACTATCCTATTGTCCATCCCGAAATCGGTAGCTAGCCTCGTAAGAGTGCTGCTCATCCCGTGGTGAAAACTACGATCGAAAGGATAATGGGACATCTCGACTACACTACACTCGAATGCTTATCCACCTCCGTCTGAAGGGGGTTTTATAGGTAGAGAGGACAAAATGGCGGGAAAGAACGACTGCGGTATGGCGGGAAAGGGTTGGCGGGAACATATGGCGGGAAGGGGTTGGCGGGAAATGGGTGGCAGGAAGATATGGCGGGAAGGGGTTGGCGGGAAACGGGACTAACATAAGCAAAAGAGTGGAGCGGATAGTATGGCGGGAGATATAGGCGGGAAAAATTGTTCCTGGCTGGTGCATTTTATTTTAGCATACATAGATGTTCAAATCGAAAAGTCTGATACAGACATATGTAGATACAATGGGTCGCGCATGTGGAGAGATGAATCACCCTACTTACGACGACCACCTGGCCTTTCCTTACGACCGGAAGGCGACAAGCGATTAGGTGGCCGAGTTACACGAAGACCGCGGCCGTACTCCAATTCGGCTTCATGTGTCTGCGAGTCTTGTGTAGGTGGTGGAGTCGCGAATCCTTGTTGCGAACCTGAAGCGTAATTGTAGGCGTATGGTTGTGACTCTGCGGGGATAAAAGATGGGCCAATAACATCCCCTCCGAAGAACTCTGTAACTAATGATGTAACCGTGTCGCCATGATCATGTGAAGCTCCCCAGAGGCCTGTGTTGACGCCATGATCATGTGATGCTCCCCGGAGGCCTGTGTTGACGCCATGATCATGTGATGCTCCCCGGAGGCCTTTGTTGACGCCACGTTGGGTGTTCTCATCGCCCCAAATAACATCAGGTATGTCCTGCACATATAAACATTTTAAACAAACTGTTAGAGGATAATATATGATATCATTGTAAATGCATTGAAATGTAAACATGGCTACCTGATTATATCCCTATCCTATACTGTCTGGCGATTGTACGTGGTGTTGGTTTAAATCTGGTACACGAGTCTCCTCGGGCATGGGGATCCCTCGCGTGGAGAGATACGGCTGAGATCCCTCACCTTGGGTGTATGCATCATATCCTGTATACGCATATGGGTTAGGGAAAAAACTGCTCGGGCATCGATTCCAAGCCCGTGCCATGGTCTGAGATGTCCGCCTCGACGAAGCTGCATCGAAGAAGAGCGATGCGATGGCGAGATGAGTCCTGTCGTGGCAATGTCGTTCTAGTTCTCGTACCCTCCCCCACTGCCCATGGCTCGTGAGCGCCTCGCTTCGATGCGACGACGGCGCCGCACTTGGTCTGGCTGACCTCGGTACCGGCATGTTGTATGCTCCGGTGACAACGTCGTCGCCTCTACCGCATCTAAACTTCTTTGCCAAGTATTGTTGAAGAAGTTTCGGAATGTCTTATGAAATGGGCCTGGGCCGCATGCTATCCGTAGCCATCTGCCCTACCGTTGCAATTTTCAAGCTGAACAATATTTGGATGTTATTTAGTTCAAATGATTATGAAATGATGGACCTAAAAAGTTACAAGTGATTACCATCTGGTCACGATAGTAAGCTGCATGCAGCTCAACATGTCTCCGCTACTGCTCCTCTTGTGTGAGATGTGTTGGTATAGTAGCTGGCTGACTGGCCAGGCTAGCATGTGTTCATGCAGTACCACTGCTTATACGCTTGATCTGTACTTCCATCATATGGTCTGCAAAATTAAATTATTACATAAACCGTTGTGATGAAAGCAAAGCATCTTCACGCATCGTATGATCATCGTAATAAAATAGTATACATAAAATAATGTAAATAAAATGTACCTAAGTTGATGCACTATATCCGCTAGTGCTTCATTTTCCCACTTGTGTACCCATTCAATGTTATGTTCCCTCCAATCGTATAAACTCCAACCCCTGCCCATATTGGTTAGCCTGCAAATTATGTAACAAAGTGTGAGTTTAGTATATTAAAAATGACACTAACTATTTAGGGATGTCACATCTTACTTATGTGTTTCCTCGTCGATACGTCTAGGAATAGGTGGTGGAATTTCTTGATAGAGACCGAACTGTCTCATTACACGCTCTGGGTTGTAAGGCTCAACACACCACAGGAACAATAAGTTGCAGCGAGTCAGCCAGAATGCACTATCGCTGAACATGCCTGGTGTGAAGTGTCGAGCATCAAAGACCATTTGTAGCTGGTCCTGAGTCCACGGGTTCCATGTGACCTCTGCCTCATCAAGTATCTCAAATTGCTGGTGGTACATAGGGTAACAATTTTTTGCAATATCTGGAGACCAACGTTTCCGTGCCTTTGTCCACTGGTGGCCATAGTTCGCTGGCACCCTCGCTAAAGTCGTATGGGTATATGGGTTGTACTATACGAGGTCGTCCCCACAGGAGGTATTCCCAGGACCACAACTGTAGAAACTCATAGGCGACACAAAGTAATGGAGCTTTTTGTGCGAAAGAGGTTTTTTGCGTGGCATCACACAAGCCTCTGTATGTATGAGATAGCATGGCAGAACCGAAGCTGTATTTTGGCTGCTCGGGTAAAGGTTCATCTACCATATTCTCTGCAATGTAGATGAGACCAGGGATAACAACGTCCCCATGTGAATTTGGAAATAGATTCCCGAGGAGCCACAACAAATACGCAAACAGATGTCTTTTTCTCGTCTCCTCATTGGCGAAGCTAGATAAATTAAGAAAATTATCACAAAGCCAGACGAGGGGGATGCCCCGAGGGTTACCAGAACGTTGTGATTCTGGCATTTCCATCCCAAGACGGGCTGCTATATCTAATGCCCAAGATGGAGACACTCGTGGAGAGACTACCGGCTCACCTATAATTGGTAGAGCAGTGATCATAGAAACATCTTTCAGTGTAGGTGTAAGCTCCCCAAAACGAAAGTGAAAGGTGTGGGTTTCAGCTCTCCACCGGTCAACGAGGGATGTCAAAAGGGATGGGTCCGAACGTACTTGGTCGTCGCATGATGTGAGCCTAGCAAAACCTTGTAGTCCATAAGCGTCAAGGTGAGCAAGGAAAAAATTGTGTATTGGCCATGTTTTCTTTATGGTTCAAGTCGAAAGGCCGATAATCATGCTTAGTATTCGGTTTCAAAATAGGTGGTAACGGTGGCGGCGTCATGGGGCCCTGCAAAAGCACTGGCACTTCACCCATAACCTGCACACAAATATACAAATATACATTACGAGGAAGACGGAAATACAAATGCAAATCAAAATTAACTTAAAAATACAAAAAGATACGATTTACATTAATTATCTGAAGTTAACATCAGAGTACAATAATACAAAGAGATTCAATTTAAATTTAATATAAGTACACATAACGAGTAGAAATATAAATAGACATGGCGAGTACATATATATCAACATCATGCGTTGTTGTTGGCTCGTCACGGGCAGTCTTTGCGTGAATGTCAGGACACACGCAAACGCTGCATCGCCTTGGTTCTCCCATCTGGCTATGGTCCATGTCATTGCGATGACGCCTAGACTGACGTCGTCCCTTTGCGGTTCTCATCAAGTCGGCGTTGGAACCCATTTCGGCCCATCTGGCCACAACATTTTGTAGTTCATATCAATGCCCCAAGCCCAGAACTCACTGTTCCAAGTGTTGTACAGATTGTACATGTTGAAGTACGGCGATATGTATGGCTTGACGCTGATTTTTTGATCAGCAGCCGCCCGGAGCACATGACTGCAAGGGTAGCCCTCAAGCTTGGGCTTGTTACAAGTGCACTCACAGGAGGTTGAGCCAAGGGTGACAGCTTGCTTTTTTGATCCTCTGTGGTGACCCTTAACGTACTTGGCTCGCACATTGACCTCCCACTTATTCCTAAGTGCGTCCACTTTCCTACAGCCATGACTTTGAGACTTCTTTGCTTTCTCGTCCAGATGTCTTTGCATCTTCTCGGACCATGGCTTGTTCAATTCAACTTGTGCTTTGGCGACGGTGACCCTGTCTGCAAAGTATGACAGGGTCCGGTTCCAAGTTTCTTCAATTAGGGCTGTGATAGGCAGTGCTCGTACTCCTTTAAGAACACCATTGTACACCTCTGACATGTTGCTGGTCATTATTCCATACCGAGCCCCGGTGTCGTGAGCCTGCGCCCACTTGTCCAAATGAGGGCAATTCTCGCCGATCCACTGGCTCAAATTTATGGGCGTCCTACGACCCCTCCGGTCTTCTCTCAGCGGCAAGACCGCGCGGTCAATCTCACAATTGATACCTGCCCAGATCGCATTCATTTTGGCTTCAGTTTTTTGCCTGCACATCCTCTTGAATAACTTGAACCAATCCTTGTTTTTGAATTTGGAGTAAAAGTTTGGTGCCAAATGCCTCATGCACCACCTTCCCTCAAGATCGGGCCAGCCCCACTCTTCTTCCGACGCCTTAATTATTTCAAGAGCGCTTAATAATCCAGTGTTGCGATCAGAGATGATGCAAACACCTTTACGCTCTTTCACGACACCGATCTTCACGCAGCTCAGGAACCACAACCAGCTATCTTTGTTCTCGCTCTCGACCAATGCATATGCAATAGGAAGAAGCTGATTATTTGCATCCGCTGCAATCGCCACCAATAGTGTGCCCTTGTACTTTCCAAAGGAGAAAGGTACCATCAACTCGATAATACCGGCGCAAAGTGCTTGAAGGCTTGTATAGTCTGTGCCAATGCCCGAATAAGCGGTCCAGATTAGCTCACCCGGGTTCATTGGGTTTGGACGTTCTCTCCGCCAAACTTGAGTCCCCCTATTAGCACTTGCTATTTGATGAAGCATTCTAGGTGCATAAGAGTATGCCTCCTCATAGGTACCATACAAGTTCTTGAATATATTTTCCTTCGCACGCCTAGCCTTGTTGTAGCTAACAGGGAATCCAATTAGATCCCCTGCATCTTTTTTGCAAAGCCCTAACACTAATGTTGAGACTTCCCTGCACAATTGTTTCCATAAATCATGCCACATATTTTCTTTGTCACATTGCAGTGATCCGAAGAGTCCCGGTTGCTCACTGTGTATGCTCCACTATTTTGTGATATGCCATGACCGACATACCCTGTGCTTCAGATCTAGCGAGAACTCTTCGCGGCAACCTTCGCGGTGTGGATGCATATGACCTTCAACTCTTTTTATCGGTCGCTTCACTCTATTTGGCGGTGGATGCCGATTGCATAGCTACCCATTGCTCGGTAAGCAGACTTCTTGTCTGGGAAAACTTGCCCAACCTCCAGGCTCCCCGCTCCTAGGCCAGAAGCATAGTGAAATTCATTGGTGATGCTCATATCCTGTAAAAACCCAGGTTGCAGTGCCGCCGCGACCGCCCTCTGAGGAGGAACATCGTCTTCTTCGCTTGACTCCGAAGACGCAGAAGAATGATCATCATCATCTAGCGCCTCCGGCAATCCCTCCACGTGTTCGCTCATGTCAACAGCCGCAGACCAATATCCTGTGTCATACACAGGCTGGCCGCCCGTCGGTTCCGATGGGCCGATGCTAGGGGCTGATGTGATAGCCAACTCGACCTCACCACTCCTGCTACTGCATCCAGCAACATCAGTGACTGAAATGAAATCCACATACACCATCGACTGACCATACATTGAGTTATTGGGATTGCTTGCAAACCTCATGTACGACCCCCACGACCGATCACCTGTGACCGGCCGCAAACCCCAACGGGCAACTGTCCCATCATTTCCTCCGTCAACGACGAAGGCCTCCATTGTCATTTTTTTCCCCTGCATCCCTGGGCCAAACACCTCTCGGATGCACCTTCTAACTGCTGCGTAACCCACGTTGACCATGTCTCACACTACAACTGTAGTCGACTCGCACAAGGACACATCCACCCCCAATGGACCGTCGCGTAAGACGTTCCCATAGTACACTACTAAATTTTCCATAGTACCTAACCAACATACATTTTTACATTGCAAACAATTAGTAACAGAACATTTAGTAGTACTACGATGACAACATTTACATATCATACGACTAAAATAATAATCGTATTTTCGTTACAAAAAATAATAATCATTTGCTTAGACTGTCCAGGGTTGTTTGGTTAACAGGTATTTAGAGATCTAATTTTTCTCAAACTCGTCTACTAGCGTCACAAACTAAAACTATGTTTTCTTATCTCTAACTACCCCTAAAATATCCTAAACTCTGTTTGCTACTAAGATGAATTGTTTTACCTAATTACATACATCATCAAGTACATTAGCACAAATTCGTAACATACAAAATTTAGATTATTTCGACATAACAAAGTAGACCTGCAGCCTCCTAACTATAGACTTATTAATAAACATACCACATGAAATAACATACCACATGCAATGAACAATTACAGTACAAGTGTTTCTTAATTACCGTATTAAGATTTCTTGCATGTCAATACTAATGGACGCACCTAACATTGATACAACATCTTCAACCTACTCTTCTAAAAAATATATTATAAATGCTACATCTGTCGTCTGAAATTATTTCTAACCTCTAATCACTAACATTGCATACCTAATGATGAGCTAAAAGACTAACTAATTACCACCTTGCATGCACAAAAAAATCAATTTATTGCAAAGCTCATACCTTGATCTTCAACTTCGTAGTTCACTTCGCTAGGCAAATCGTACTCCTGAAGCTCTAAATGACTCCAAAAAGTGATGAAATAATGCCTAACAAAATACATAACACATAGTTATGAACTAAACAAAAAGGGTAAAAACATAATGCATGCAAACGAAACCAACAAAAATGGATAGATCTTACCTTCGTCTATCTTTTCTTCCACTTCAACATATTCAAAATCCAACTCCAAATCGCCCTAAATCACGATTGAAAGTGCCTGCTGAGTTTTTCTTTCTCTCTGTTCTTACACACTCAAAAGGTAGAAGAGGATGCCAGTGTGCTTGCGCACGGAGCAGAAGCATACTATATAAAAGGAAGAGAATCCCTGTAGTGTCGGCACAACAGGTTCCCGCAGCCTCGGATACCCGCAGCGAGTGATTCCCGCAGTGCCATCGAATCTGCTGAAGCAATAATCAGCGTGATTCTCGCAGTGCCGTCGCATCCGCTAAGGCAAAAGAAGCAAAAGCGAGTGATTCCGCCGTGAAATTCGTGCGTCCTCCGCGTGTGGGAATCAGCCCGATTAGCAACAGCGAGCCCGTGAAATTAAATGCGTCGTTGCGCTGGCAAAGCAACAAGATTACGCAAGGAACAAAAGTAGCGCGACGGGAATCAGCGCTGAAAAAGTGTCGCGCGACGGAATCAGCACCGTTTGCGCCGCCGTCGCGTGTGCAGCATCACAGGCATGCCGCCTCGCTGGTGGCGGCGGGCCCGCTGTCTCGTCAGCAGCAGCAGGCCGTGTCGGCGGGAGCGGCAATGGCAGCTGCGCCGCCTCACCGGTGGCGGCCGGGCCCACGTGGCGCGGCCCGTTCCGTCGCGACCTGCAGACCTTTGTCGCGTGGCCGTTGTGCCATGAGGCCGCCTCCTGCGGTGGCGGCCGGGCCCGCCGCCTCGTGGAGTGGCGGCAGGTGACACGTGTCGCCTGCCGCGCCCGCCGCCACTTGTGAGGGGGTCTCTTTTCTCAATTTCGTCCGCAGGGGGTCTTTTTTGGCAATTCCAGTCGGCAGAGGGTCTCTTTCGACAAAAAATCGTGAAGGGCGGCCAACCAGCTATGCCACGTGATGCAAGCTGGTTGGCCGCGGCGAGAAATTTTTTGATATTTTTAGATGAAGGTATAGATTATTTTTTAAATGTATTCTTTTTAGATGGAGATGAGGATCTTTGGTATTTTTTAAATGGAGGGTGATGTAAAGTGCCACTCGCTGGTAATCTGTTGTGGTTTTTTTTTCTTTTACTTTTTTTTAGATAAAGGTGAGGATTTTTTAGATGTTTTTCTTGACGGAGGCGAGGACTCTACGTATTTTTTTTAAATAGAAACGTGCGCACAACTCTCAAGCAACCACTAGTGATATTTGATGGCTCTTGCATCTGACCGATAATCAGGGTAGGGTGAACGAATGGGCCAAATCACACCAACAACGTGTTATTAGGGTACCATGGATCATGAGCCAGCTTGCTCTCAAGAAATATTTAATTATCTTCAGAAGTTTTAACTTCAGAGCCATAGACTTGACTCATGGTTTAAGTAACTAATGCTCATGTGCTAACAAAAAGACTAATAAAAACAAAAAGAACTTTGTAGGTACAAGCAAGGAAAAAAATATCTAATTTCGGAATTGCACAGAATTGAACAACAAGCTGAAAGACACTGCAATTTATGAGAACGGCACGGCAGAAAAAACAACAGGAATATGGGCATAGCCTCTTGCATTCAATAAAGTTATAACAACGGGAAAAAACAACAAAATATGCATAAGCAATTCAAAACAACACCTCATAACCAAGGCAGTGAAGCTGGGTTATGCTGTTTTATAAACTAAACATGATTTAACATGAGCATAGCCTCTTGCATTCAATAAAGTTATAACAACTTGGTTTATTGGAGGTGTCAAGCATACATCAGCCAAGGCTTATCACTTGGAAAGTAAAAATATGACAAAGCAACTAGTTGAAACCATTGGCGAAAAGACAATCATGATTCACTCTCTTTTGCTTGAGCAATTAGGTCTGCTTGCATCTTCTTTATCTCCATCTCCCTTTCCATCCTTTCTTGCTGAAATAACAAGACAACTTTTAGTTACTTCAAGAAAACACACTCGTACGTTTCTAAATACTACTAACTTATATCCACATATATTTATAGTACACGGATTTGCAAAAAAACTTTTTCCATGGTAGTGGTGATTTTGGTTATGGGGGTGTGTATGTGGTTGACATTAAAGGTGATGATGTTTTTGGTGTGAACGAACACACCAAAAGCTGAAACCACCTGTCTATGTTTCGATGGCACTAATAAGTTCCAAACAACAATTAGACATGTAATGCTCTCATACCTCAAGTCCCGAGATGAATTTAGACAAATCTAATCCACAAGAAGCATTAAATATATCAGTGTGGAAACAATAATTCTACCCCCAGCACCCACGTTAACATAAATACAAAAGGTTTTCATCTCCCACTCTGGAATTTCAACAGAGTTCTTCACCAAATATGATTTTTTGGGGACAGTGGAGGGTGATCAAATATTCTGACAAGCAGGTGGAAAAGTATAGACAGAAACATGCTTAATGTGTTTGTAAAATGATGGCGAGTACCCTTACGAAATTTATCCTTAACATAACCCCCAATGCTCTGTTTTTGAGTCGCCGACTAATCGCCGATTAGTCGCTGACTAATCGCCAAGTCGTCGCGGTGTGGCTGGCTCGCGCAGGCGACTTGACTCAGGGAGCAAGTCGCGCGACTCGCGTGGCTCGCCGGTGACTTGGGGCGATTAGTCGCACGACTCGCTGGCTCGCGTGGCTTGCTGCTGCTGTATATGTGATCATGTGGGGACTGGGGAAGGAGGAGGACCGAAGGAAAGAGAGCGCAGGGTGGGCTATATATGTGCTCTGCTTAGATATAGTATATGAAAGAGAGCGCACGGTGGGCTCTATATGTGCTCTGCTTAGATGTAGTATATTTTCTCTGTTGTATATGTGCTCTTCTGCTGCTGTATATTTATGTGCTCTGCTGCTCTATGTACTGTTGTGCCATGGTGACTTGGGGCGACTAATCAAGCCAAGTCGCTGACTCAAGCCAGCAAGCCACTAGCCGCAGCCTCGGCGACTTGGCTTGACTCGGTGACTCAAAAACCTTGCCCCAATGATCGAGTCAAAGAGTCAATTGGGTACTGACTATAGACTGGTCTCAAACTCTCAACTAATCGTGACTCTTTTTGAGCACTGGTCATCGATTATACTGCTAGAAATACCATTAAAGGTGACCAGTTATGGTTTCATATCTTGATGATTGTTCACTGTGCATACACTTTTTTATGATTGTTCAGTGCACATACTAGTTGAATGTATAGGTTACAAACTGCCCTTGAGCGATTTACCCTTAATATGAGCTCCATGTGACAGAAGGGCAAAATGGTTAGTCTGTAAGCGAAGGTGAACCCACATGGTATCCGGGAGAATAGAAGCTACATCAGTTCGCACAGAAAGTTCCAACAATAATCATGCAAATTTCTGAAGGCAATACCAAAGTAGAAAACAGACTAGATGGATAGATTCAAGATGTAATCCGAGTTTCAGTGGCTTGAGTTTTCACTTTTCTGTTGAATGATTAGCAACAGCAAGAAAAGGGTCCAACTCACACTGAGCTAGGAACTACTTATTTCAACATTATTATATATATTTAAAAAATTAGTTCTCCTTACTTTAGAGTATGTATAAATAAATTGATTATCAGAAGGTAGGCAACATTGGCGTCTTCCTCAATCAATTGTTTATATGATTCTAAGTTACCTTTGTGTTTATTTAATGCTTATATTATTATTTATAAAAACAACTAACTAATTGGAATAAAAGACATAATATCCACATATTCGACAATATTGGGAATATTCATACCCTCATAGCTTAAAGCAATTTTTAGTATGTATTAAGTTTCTGAAATAAGTTATGCCACAATAATTGACAATTGCATTTGAGGAGAGATTTGTGCAAAACCGATTTTAGTACTCTATCCAAATAACTAAAGAAATAAACAAATTTAATAACACTGAAATCCCTTAACTGTGACAAAATCATTCGGATCAACTCGTTCTGTGGCATATCTAAAAATATTTGAATTGCTGTACACATATACTATTGTAGCTGATACACTCTCTCTGCAATGTATAGCCACCATACATACTTACTTTAAACTAAAAAAATCATTGCTAGGAACACACATCTAAATTGGACTTGTAATTTTAGGATTTATATCAATGGACCATTATTTTTGTACAGCAACATATATAACAAAAACACAGTACTGAAAAAGATGTTAGATTTATATTATGGCAACTATGCAATATAATAAGAAATAAATACTTAAATCTCTTGTATGTTTAGCTGGAAAAATTTTTGATTTATTACGTTAACTAAACGTGAGGGATAACCTAACAAACAAAGTGCTTTATTGATGTAGTTTGCATGTGTTGCACCATTGGAAATTGGAACAGGACATGAGGCCAACCTGGAGCCATGTTGCTTGCCTAGTAAAGGACAATGATGGCCGCAAGAACCAAGGCATACAACATGAAAGGAACATACGGGAAGAGACATGCGCACATATGGTTGTCGCAGTGACGGTTGTAATGTCGTCTTCATGTCTTGTCCTACTTCCTTTGGCTCCGGCGCCTGTCTCCTCAGCGACCATCTAGCCGAATTCCAAGATCGGAAGTTCATGGTCAAAGAGCTCCGGGGGTAGCATGGTGCTTTGGCCAGCATATGGGTAGCATGGAGGCTAACTGTTTGGCTCCTTCATGCTGACATCTCAGATGGCACCTACCCAGTCAGCCTCCACAAGAATGGCCATGGAGGCATGGACGTCACCAGATGGCTCATCTAGGTGCAATGTTAACCCTGACCTCTGAGAATGAGGCGTACACAGCTCAAGATTTGCGCGTTCCTGCCCAGCAACTTGGACTCCATTGTCAAAGTCGGCTGCGACACCCAGACAGTCAAGCGTATGATTCCTTGGTACAGCTCCGAGTATACACAGAGGAATTCGACGATGTCGGCAACTTGTCCGGCCTTTCTCTACCCCGAGATAAAAATATCTTTTTCAAAACCAGGAAGACTCTCCTTTTCCCAGAACGTGAGGCTTGAGGACTCTTTCTTGTATGATTTCTATTTTTTGCACAGCTTCATCCTATCTACATACGTGGTGGTTTTTCTCCAAAGAAGCAGCGTCCAGCTTGATCCTATCTATGTACGTGGTGATTTTGTTTCTCAAAAGAGGCATAGCTTTTAAATATTTTCTCAGAAATTGGACGTGGATGTTGGGACATCTTTTTGAACGTGTCAGCTTTAATTTTTATTTAGCGTGTCATCGTATTACAATCTATGTACGTGATTCCCAGAAAATAAAATCTACGTAGGTGATGTTTATTTATTTATTTCTCAGAAATTAGACGTGGGTGTTGGGGACACCTTTTTGAACGTGTCAACTTAAAAAGATTTTTTAGGGTAAAGGTTAAAAAGATTTAATGTGTCATCTTATTCCAATCTATGTACGTGATTGTTTTATAAGGAAGCAAACATCTTTTAATAGATCTTGACCATCAAATTTTAAATCCGATAGCTAAATTAATTTGTTGATGTGGATTAACATGGAGTACCTTATGGTGTTGGAAAATATTTGGACATGTCTTTGTTTGCCCTTTTAAGAGAAAGAAGTTACACATATTATTTCTATTTTTTTGTACGTGTCAGCCTCATCCTATCTACATACGTGGTCGTTTTTTTTCCAAAGATGCAGCGTCCAGCTTGATTCTATCTATGTACGTGATGGTTCTTTTCCAAAAGAAGTATTTTTTTATTATTATTTTCTCAGAGATGGGACGTTGCTGTTGGGACACCTTTTTGAATCATGTCAGCTTAAGCTTTTATTTAACACGTCTTCTTATTCCAATCTATGTACGTGATTCTCAAAAAAAATATCTATGTACGTGATGCTTATTTATTTTTTCTCAGAAATTTAACGTTTGTGTGGGGGACACCTTTTTGAACGTGTCAGCTTAAATAATTTTTAATGTGGCATCTTATTCCAATCTATGTATGTTATGTTTATTTTTTTTAAAGGAAACAAACATCTTTTAATAGATCTTGAGCATCAAATTTTAAATCCAATGGTTAAATTAATTTTGTTGATGTGGATTAATGTGGAGCCTCTTATGGTGCCTCCAATTAGTAAATATAAGATATAAGATATAAGATATAAGATTTGGACTGACTGTCTGAACTCTCCGGCAAACTATGATCATCTAGCATGGTACCCGGGCGATTAGAAGCTACATCGATTCATTGCCAGAGAAGTCCAACAATTATCATGCAAATTTCTGAAAGCACTACTCAGTAGTAGGATAGGCAATACCAAAGTAGAGAACAAACTAGATGGATAGATTCAAGATGTAATCCCAGTTTCAGTGGCCTGAGTTTTCTCATTTCTGTTGAATGATTAGCAGCAACAAGAAAAGGGTCCAACTCACACTAAATTTATCTGGACTGACTGTCCGAACTCTCCAGCGAACTATGATCATCTAGCATGGTACCCGGATGATTAGAAACTATATCAATTCATTGCAAAAGAAGTCCAACACTAATCAAGCAAATATCTCATGTCCCAAATCAGTAGTAGGATAGGCAATACATTCAAGATGTAATCCCAGTTTCAGTGGCGTGAGTTTTCTGTTGAATGATTAACAGAAGCAAGGAAAGGGTCCAACTCATACTAATTGTATTTCGACTGACTAACTGGACTCTCAGGCAGACTATAATCATGTACTCCCTCCAATCCAAAATAAGCATCGCAGCTTTGAAATGATCAAGATCGGAGGGAGTAGCATTCTGTGTGAAGAGCCAAAACAGTGGGAATATAGGACTAGCTTCAAATCTATGTTATTCTTGCAGCTGTGAAACGCTGGAAAGAACTATTGTGGGAGGCGGAGGCCTGCAAGGAGAGATTAGATGCTTTGTGATTCGTGAATGCCACGTGTCATCCATCAGGGCGGGTCTCACCTGCTAAATATGAGACCTGGTCTCATATAATTTTTTTCCGAAGCTGATGTACAGCGGCGGAGGTATGCGTCAGAATTAGACTCTGAACATAAACACACAGGAGGTAATGGGCGGTGTTTCCTTCCTACTGGACTAACCTTCTATTTACAATGGAATACCTTGAAATGTCTTTTGTTTAGGGGGGTTCACAGCTCCTGTTACGATATGAATATCCTAGTGCGTATACGGCTTTCATGCTGAGTATGATCAGATACATCTTCTATCACCCTTATATGTTCCTCCCTTTGTGTGCTGCAACTCTTTAAGAATCATTTCTATCTCCATTTCTTTTCTTTTTTTCAAAAGATCGAGATGTAAATTGTAATCCCTGAGCAGATCGTCGGTAACGTAGAAAAACTAACGAGTGGGGAAATCCCCCCTGCTCCAAATCCCGGCATCGCACCTGGATAAACAAGGCCAGCGTACTCCCAGAATCTACGGTTCATCGGGTCATGTTGGACGGGATATCCGGAGCTAATCGAAGACGGGGAGGAACGAAGTCCTGGTAGATCTGGCGCGGCGAGCTAACGGATTTAGAGGGAGAGAGGGGGGAAGAATAGGCCGGCGATTAGGTTACCTTCTCGTCCTGGTGGAGGGCGATCCAGACGTGGACCTTGTCCATGGACTCCCAGAAGAGGAACGCGCCGAAGGTCATCCCGAAGAAGGTCGCCACCCGCACCATCTTCTCCCTCTCCGATCTCTGGCTCCGGCGGATTTGGTGGATTTGGCGACGGCTGCGCGTGGGGATGCACGGGTTACCTCCAATCGACGGCCGGGGATCGGATTTTGGGCTGAGTGGAGTGGACCGAGAGAGAGAGTGGGGGCAGTTGAGCTGGGCCTCGTTTCCTTTTAAGCCTGGCCTGTCTGTGAGAGCAGTGAGGACAAGTTCTTCTTCTCTTCTTTTTTTCTCAAAAAAACAAAGCTCTTCTAATATATATTTTTCTCAAGAAAAGTATTGTTTTTACTCAACTGAAGTTCTAGTTTTTTTTTTGCAGAGCATAACAAGTTCTAGTTGTTGAGCTTATACTCGATAATTGCTTGAAATATGAAGTGATTCGATTCTCGGCAGCGAAGGGGAGGGGTGAGGTAGGAGGCTTCAGCAGAACGTAGGAAACCACCGAACAAGTATTTTTGGAGCATGGGTGTCACTTTATTTTTGAATAGTTCAAAAATCACATTTGAAGTTCAAAAAATGGTTAAACAAATCCTACATGGTAATACAAATTTATACTACATGTGCGAAGTTTGATGATGAAAAATATGTTAACACATGAGCTACGTAAAAATGGAAAAATCATGATTTGAAAATGTGACTGCACTGTTCACCACTAAAAACCCATGTATTTGTCTTTTTGTGTGTAGCTCACGTGTTAACTTTTTTTTCCCGGAAAAACTTCCAATCTATTCATCTTCAATCATGGCAGTACAACGAATACCAGAAATAAAAATTACATCCAGAATCGTAGACCACCTAGCGACGACTATAAGCACGAAGCGAGCAAGGCGCGCCGCTGTCATCACCCTCCATCGCGGAGCGGGCACAACTTGTTGTAGTAGACAGTCGGGAAGTTGTCGTGCTAAGGCCTCATAGGACCAACACCCGTAGCAAACAACCGTCGCCGATGAAAAATAATAACGAGATCGGAAGGATCCAAATCAAGACACACGAACGTGAGCGAACAACGACGAGATCCGAGCAAATCCACCAAAGATAGATCTGCGGAGACACACCTCCACACACCCACCAACGATGCTAGACACACACTGGAGCAGGGGCTAGGCGAGAGACCTTTATTCCATCTTGAGGGAGCCGCCGTCTCGCCTTCTGAGTAGGACACAAACCCTAACAAGATTGAAAAAACGACTAAACGGAGCCCTCCGCTGCCCTTGCCAGATCCATCGCGCCTCCATGGCCCTAGGGCCACCGGAGACGAGGCGGACCTGCGCCGGCGCCGGCGAGAGGCACAAACCCTAACTTTCTTTCTTGGAAGAGGAGGAGGAGGTGAAGGAGGAGCCCTGCATATGTTTTTACAGCTAGCTCACGTGTTAACTTATTTCATCATCCAACTCTGGGTACCCGTGTTAAGGCTACGAATTTGCCTTAGCGCTTATTTAAACTTCATATGTTGATTTTCGAACTATGAATGAAGTGCGCAGTGTTGCAAATTGACCTTTTAGCAAACTATTGGGCTACATTATCGAGCAGGTCCACAGGGTGAACATTGAAGCCGCCGCCTCCTCCTTCTCCTGCACAAAAAGCTAGGGTTTTTGCCTTCCGCCGCCGCCGCCGCAGGTCCGCCTCCTCTCCGATGGCCTTAGGGTCATGGGGGCGCAGTGGATCTCGGCAAGGGTCGGCGGAAGGGCTCCGATTTTAATCGTTTTTTCAGCTTTTGCTAGGGTTTGTGTCCGCTTCAGAAGACGAGACGGCGGCGGCTCCTCAAGATGGAATAAAGGTCTCCCCGCCTAGCCCTGTTCCGCGATGCGTCTAGAATCGTTGGTGGGCGATGGAGGTGTGTCTCCATGGATCTATCTTTGGTGGATTTGCTCGATCTCGCCGTTGTTCGCTCACGTTCGTGTGTCTTCGGATTGGATTATTCCGATCACGTTATTCTTCATTTGCGGCGGTTGCTGTTTGCAGTGCGCTGGTCCTCATAGGCCTTAGCACGACGACTTCCCGACCGTCTACTACTAACAAGTTGTGCCCTCCGTGATGGAGGGCGATGACGGCGCGCCTTGGCCGCTTCAAGGCTGGTATTTGTCGCTAGGTGGTCTACGGATCTGGATGTGATTTCTATTATTTCTGGTATTCGTTGTACTGCCATGATTGAAGATGAATAGATCGGAAATTTTCTTGCAAAAAAAAAAGGTCCACAAGATGAAGGTGTGTGAGAAAGGGGTGCACTTAACTAAAAAAAAGACCATATGTTTCGAGAGAGCAAGTGCGAAGCACTGATTCTGAATGCAGATAATATGGGCATAACCAACATGGGAGGACGATGCCATCTTCGCAACTGCCAAACTAGTCATTCAGTGAAGCACCCGGAGCTATTTGTTCAAACATACTACTCCCTCTGTAAAGAAATATATGAGTGTTTAGATTACTGTTTTAGTGATCTAAACGCTCTTATATTTGTTTACGGAGAGAGTATATCATGCGTCATGCAAAATCAACAAGAAAGGGTTCCAAGTGTTCAACTCCATAATTATGTTTTATACTAAGATAAGATAGAGTACGTACAGCGGTACAGGGGAAGTTCTAATTAAAGTTCAACACTGCAAGGCTCCAGGCATAAGTGGCGACAGACATTGGCATAAACTCACCAATCACAGGGGCATTTATATATATTAATATAACACACCGATGGAAGCTAATATAGATACTACTTCACCACTCAGGACGACTGCTGTGCTTTGCGTTGTGCCTTGCCATTAAGGGCCGCAGTGCGAAGACCGCTTTGTATCAGGCGCATCTGTTCTTCCCAGTCGTCCTCGTCGGCGCCGCCGTCATGACCCCCTTGTGCTTTGCGCCTCTTCTCCTCATTCCACTCGTCGAACATAGATGGTTCGACCACGATTCCGTGTATTTTGCTCCTCTCTTCCCTGGTAAAGTCAGCATATCGGTATGGTTTGTACCGGGCTTCACCCGGCCGTGACGCGGCGTTGAGCTCGTTCACCCGCTTGACACACCCCTTGAACAGCTCGTAGCGCCGTGCCTTCTCCTCCTCGTTCTTGTATCTGCGCTTGTGCACCACCATCCACTCCTCGAACCTCTTCTTCATGGCTCTCTCCTCCGGGTCCTCCTCGACGGCGGGCTTCTGAGCTGCAGTTGCAAACCAGGCAAGGTTCATGGCTAGGCGACAATGGCTAAACGAGGCAGGAGATCTAAACTGATAAGGCAGATCCATTTCATACCAACTGGCAGTGGCTCCTCTGGAATCGTTTTGAGGTAGTACCATATGCCTCCAGCAAAGACGGGTAAGGAACCCAGGGAGATAACAGTGCCAAGTGACAAGCCTTTGGCTTGGCCAATGGGCAACCTGCAAAGAATAAACGATTGGGTAAATCCCAAATCAACTACTCCCTCCCTCCGATCCAAGTTGTACTAAAGCTGCGTCAACTAATATGGATCTGAGAGAGTATAGACTCTGTTATTCCAAATAACCAAGATTTATCTTCCTAACACTAGAATATCCTGCCTTGGTGAACTGCAGCATGACACATTTTGTTGTTAGACTTGATAGTGCAAAACAATTTTAAACTGCATTTGGCTCCCGGGTAATAGCATTATATTTTAGCAGCAGAGATATTCAGGAGCCACCAATTGTAATCAAAGACTCCTAGGTAAACCCAACTGACAGCTAGATATAGCATCTCTAATTCATGAAAATCATTGTAGAGAGGAGAGTGATGACAGTGTTGATGAGCCATTTTCTCAGGGAAGGCAAACGGTCAGTTATATCATTGTTCTTTAGAACGAAAATTCAGATTCCAGTTGAGTGCTGACACCATGACAAAAGATATCAAGTTTAGATTGCCACGAGTTAAACCCTACAAATATTAGTACAATATGAACTGTAAGCTGGGCAAGGCGAATCAGACTGAATAATATGGACCGACTGTAAACACCAACAGTCAATATACTAAGCCCAAGAAGTTGATATGTTTAGCTCTGCTAGAGCAGATATGCAAATCCAAATAAACCAAAAAAATCAATGGCAATCCTACATGAAATCCATGTACGAGAAGTAATTTTCTACAAGCAGCAGTCGTCATGCGATTTGGGGATAGAGTGCCAAACTAAACAGTGTACTAGTATGGATTGAGCAAAATATGCTGGCAATAGTTGAGCTACCTGTCAGAGCCAAATCCGCGGACACCAACAGGGGGGTTCTTCTTCGAAGGAGAGATCAATTAGCCACATTGCTGAGAGGCGGACATAATTAGGTTAAGAAATTGGGAGGGGCAGAGGGATAGAGATACGTACATAGAGCTGGTGCCTTGCCGATCCTACGACCTGGCCGCAGATCCGGCGTGAGGACAGCCTTCCCGCCGCGAGAGAGACGAAAAATCGAAGATTCGTCATCCTCCGATTTTTGCCCGGTCGGCTGCCTAGTCCAGGGTTTCAGAGATGAGTTTGCCTCTTCTTCGCTAGCACGGCACGTTTAGGCTGGAAATTGCTATTGGATCTCGGGCTCGATGGAGCCAGGATTTTCGAAAATAAAAATATAAAAGTCATATTTTTTTTTTCAAGGGTAAAGGAGTTTTATTCCAAATGAATAAGGTTACAATCGAGAAGCAAAAGTTTCTCTATACAGGGCGGACCTCTATCTAGCCACACAATAATAGTACTCTCCGTACGGCTATAGAAAGTCAATCGATCTGCTACCCTATTTTGCTCATGTTTAATCTTCAGTGGAATACACTCCTTCTCTACCATAAGATGCTTAATCTCATCAACTAAATGACCATATGCCGACCGGGATAGGTTGTCTCCAGTCAAAGCTGAAAGTGCCTCCGAAGAATCAGATTGAACGATGATCGGTAAGTTAGTGTGTTGGACCGCCAAAGCCATACCTTGCATTAGCGCATGTAACTCCGCCTTTAGCGCATCATTACAATTAAATAGACAACATTAGTCCGCAAAGATCACACTCTCATCATGTCTCCTCAAGATCATACCAGCCGACGCCAATTCATCCACCATGGAGAAAGCCCCTGTTCGTTGGTGGGCTTGGTCATGGTAGCGAAGCAGTAGCCACCCTTTCATGCACGACCGGCCTTTCCTCCACCAATAGAATTTACCTTTGATGATTTCCTCCGTGTTATACTTCTTGGCCAAGTCAGATGTAAGGATTCGGCTACAAACATGGCGAGATCTAGATTTCCTATTAGCTTTCGCTGTCCCCCCAACCGCCCACACAGCGAATTCGAATTACAAGCCCTCTCACGAGCCAGGCCGAAGCCGTCGTCCTCCTTCCTGTCCTCTCTCTCAGAGCTAGTTGTCTTTTAAACTGTCGAACGTTACACCCCGCTTCAGCGGGTCCAGTCTGGGCCTGCAAGCCACTGGGAAGGTTTACGCGCACGACTGGGCCGGGCCGTCGGCCCGTTACTTGATTCATCTGGTTCCCACTTCTCGCCGGGTCCATCATCATCGCCGACGCCCTGGCTGCTGACATCAAGAGATTGCATATAACTTTGAAGATAATCAGATGACACCCGGGGAGAGGCACCTCCTTCCCATGCGCTAAATCTGACCTCAATGATTAGATCCTCCAAATCAAAATTATTGTATGATCCCTCATATCTTCCCGGCAATTAGTTGGAATGTTTAAAAGCCAGTCCTTGCCGGTATCAACTAGCATGTTGTAGTCAGGTAGCTTCCACCTTGCTCATTTGTTCCCACAGTGCACGCCCATGATCGCATGACACCAATGCGTGAAAGCTACTTTCTTTGTCCTTACCGCACACTGGACATGTATCCTTCTTTGAAATGTGTCAATACTTCTTGCATGAATTTGTTGCCAATGCACTCGAGACCACCTTCCAAGCCATTATACGCATTTTGAGGGGTACCTGGGCACCCCAAATGCATTGCCAGATAGGGCGATTGCCTGATGGATTCATGCTCATCGCACCCGTCGCCATGACACGGTTCTGCTCCTCCGTGGCCAAACGATAAGCACTCCTGACGGTAAACTGACCGCTCTTCTCCGGAAACCAAGCAATAAAGTCCTGTCCATTCCTTGGAGAGGTTCGAATCTTGATTATCTCACGAACATCCAAGTCCCAAAAATGTTCTCAAAGCCTTTAAAAGTTTCATGCTCCATTTTCATCAAGAAAATCAGCAACCCAATTAAGTCTAAAATTTCTCTTCGGCCTGACAGGCCTATGATCATGATCCGGTGGGATCCAGGGATCACGCCATGATTTAATTAAAGAACCGTCTCCAACACGCCAAATAACATCTTGTTTTAGAACGTCAAGTCCATGAACAATTCCTTTCTAAACTTTCTATCTCTAAAAATAATAATAAACATGAACCTAGGGATCTACACTACATCTCTATAATTTTTCATGATGAAATAATGCGTTATGGTGCAAGGTACACACACATAAGGCAGCCCCCTCTGTTGGGAACCAGATCCTCTGCCGTGCCTTCGTGCTTTTCAGCAAAACAGTGCACCGAGCCTGTAGCCTGCGAGCATAACGGGCATGCTATTTTCATTGACTTTTCTGTTTATTTTCAGCAGCTTGACAACGTTTCCCTAAAAAAAAGCAACTTGACAACGTTTGCCTACAAAAACAGCTTGAGAATGGGAGCATCACTAGTTTGTTGAATAGCAAAGAAAAGATTTTTTTTTATGGGGAAATTTTCCAACCTATTCATCATTTGTCATATCAGTATAAGGAATACTAGAAATACAAAAATTAGATCCATGTCATGAGACCACTCAGCAACGACTACAAGGAACAAAGCGAGCCGAAGGCACGCCGCCGTCATCACCGCTCCCTTGTCGGAGCCAGACAAAACTTGTTGTAGTAGTAGTAAAAAACATCGGTGTACTAAGGACCCAAACCAGTACACCGAACAATGACCGCCACTAATGAAAAGAAGCATAGATTGAAATGCCGCGTGAAGGAAGAACCTGTGTCGCCACCAACGCATAGCCAGTACGCGCGCATTAACGGGCCCGACTTGCCGCCCCGCCGCATCCACCATTGAGGAGATACCATCAGCCATAAGAAAGGCGCGTGGCCGCATCCATACCTCAGGGGTAGCGGTGTCGGCGGCCCCTCAGGTTCGAGGGCCGTTGTCTCCAAGGAGCAGCGGGCACGGTACGACCAATGCAATGCCGCCCGCCGCTCCTCATTCGCCAAGATCGACGAGGCGCCGATATGAGTCCATAGCGACCCGAGCCTCGCCGCCACATGGGCCCTCGACCGCTCGGTCACCACCAATGTGATGGACGCCAGATGCCCCCGGCGCCTCGACAGCGAGATCGTCAAGTACGGCGAGGAGTGGTGTAGGATCGAAAGTATGTCTAGAGAGGGGGTGATTAGACTACTTGACCAATTAAAAATCTAGCCTTTTCCTAATTTTAAGTCTTGGCAGATTTTATCAACTTAGCACAAGTCAAGCAATCAACCTACACATGCAAGTCTAAGAGTATAGCAGTGGAATAAAACATTTGCATATGAAGGTAAAGGGAGGAGTTTGGAAGGAGTAAACGCAATGTAGACACGGAGATTTTTGGCGTGGTTCCGATAGGTGGTGCTATCGTACATCCACGTTGATGGAGACTTCAACCCACGAAGGGTAACGGTTGCGCGAGTCCACGGAGGGCTCCACCCACGAAGGGTCCACAAAGAAGCAAGCTTGTCTATCTCACCATGGCCATCGCCCACGAAGGACTTGCCTCACTAGGGTAGATCTTCACGAAGTAGGCGATCTCCTTGCCCGTACAAACTCCTTGTTCAACTCCACAATCTTGACGGAGGCTCCCAAGTGACACCTAACCAATCTAGGAGACACCACTCTCCAAAAGGTAATAGATGGTGTGTTGATGATGAACTCCTTGCTCTTGTGCTTCAAACGATAGTCTCCCCAACACTCAACTCTCTCTCACGGATTTGGATTTGGTGGAAAGAAGATTTGAGTGGAAAGCAACTTGGAGAAGGCTAGAGATCAAGATTTATGTGGTTGGAATGGAATATCTTGGTCTCAACACATGAGTAGGTGGTTCTCTCTCAGAAAATGTATGCTGGAAGTGTAGGCACGTTCTGATGGCTCTCTCCATGAATGAAGAGTGGGTGGAGGGGTATATATAGCCTCCACACAAAATCTAACCGTTACACACAATTCACCAAACTTGGTGGGACCGAATCAGAAAACTCGGTCAGACCCATTTGGTTCAAAATGTGACCGTTAGGCTTTTTGGTGGGACCGACATGTCAACTCGATGGGACTGATTTCATTAGGGTTAGGGCATAACGTAATCTCGGTGAGACCGATTTTGGTTATAGGCAAACAGAGAGTTGGCCAGGAAAACTCGGTGGGACCGATTCGCTCATCTCGGTGAGACCGAAACGTTACGAAAGGGAAACAGAGAGTTTGCATTGCGAACTCGGGGGGACCGATCGTTCATCTCGGTTGGACCGAAATGTTACGAAGGGAAACAGGGAGTTTGCAATCCCATCTCGGTGAGACCGAGATCCCTATCGGTGAGACCGAAGTGACTAGGGTTTCTGGCAGTGGCTATGTCAAATGAACTCGGTGGCGTCGGATAGATCAAATCGGTGGGGCCGAGTTTGACTTTTGGTTTGGGACATATGTGGATATGAGAAAGTGATTGAGGGTTTTTGGAGCATATCAATAAGCATTCTGAGCAAGCAAGCCATTAAGCAACACCTCATCCCATTTTAATAGTATTGGCTTTTCCTATGGACTCAATGTGATCTTGGATCACTAAAATGAAAATGTAGAGTCTTGAGCTTGAGCCAATGTGTGTCCTTAGCATTTTGAGGGGTCCGCATTCCTAGTCCATGCCATGCCAATCATTGAACTTTCTGAAATGATCATCTTGAAATAGCATTACTTCAATGAGCTATATGTTGTTAGGAATTGCCAAAACCACCAAGGGATAGTTGCACTTTCAATCTCCCCCTTTTTGGTAATTGATGACAACATATAGATCAAAGCTTTGCCAAATGATAATAACATTTAAAATACATCGTCGCTTTGAGAAGTATGTGATAAGCAAGAGATCCCCCTAAATTTGTGCATTGTTTAAAATTTTCTTGTGAATGCAAATGCACAATCGATTAGGGTCATGGGTTACTCTTCCATGTCACATACATCTTGGTGGAGCGCTCAAAATGATAGAAGTTAAAAACATGCACTCATCACCAAGCAAAGTGAATGATCATATAAGGGATATAAAAGATAATATCATCCAAGCAAACATTAAAGTAGGTATGATCAAACACAAGATCATACAAGTATCTCACACACAGACATAAAGAGTATTAAACATGCACACACAAAAGTATCAAGCAAATAGCAAGAGAGACAAAGAAGAAAAATACTCTCTCTCGAAGCCTATGATCTATACATTTCTCCCCCTTTGGCAACAAGTTACCAAAAAGTTTGAAAATGCATAGTGCTATGCGTCTCTCTAGGCTTGGTCTTCGGGAGGTGGTGTTGAGAGGACTCCAAGGACGAAAGCATTTGTAGAAGTTGTTTGAGCTGGTGGAGTGGCAACTGGAGGTGGCACTTGATACGTCTCCAACGTATCTATAATTTTTTATTGTTCCATGCTATTATATTATCTGTTTTGGATGTTTAATGGGCTTTAATATGCTATTTTATATTATTTTTGGGACTAACTTATTAACTGAAGGCCCTGTGCCAGTTTCTGTTTTTTTGCCTATTTTAGTGTTTTGCAGAAAAGAATACCAAACAGAATCCAAACGGAATGAAACCTTCGCGATGATCTTTCTTGTAACGAAAGCGATCCAGAAGACTTGGAGTTGAAGTTTGGAACTCCGCGAGGCGGCCACGAGGAAGGAGGGCGCGCCCCCCACCCTCGTGGGCCCCATAGAGCTCCACCGATGTACTTCTTTCGCCTATATATACTTTTATACCCTAAAAACATCAGTGGGAACCACGAAACCACTTTTCCACCGCCGCAACCTTATGTACCCGTGAGATCCCATCTTGGGGCCTTTTCCGGCGCTCTTCCGGAGGGGGAATCGATCATGAAGGGATTCTACATCAACACCATAGTCTCCGATGATGTGTGAGTAGTTTACCACAGACCTTCAGGTCCATCGTTATTAGCTAGATGGCTTCTTCTCTCTCTTTGATTCTCAATACAAAGTTATCCTTGATGTTCTTGGAGATCTATTCAATGTAATACTCTTTTGTGGTGTGTTTGCCGAGATCAGATGAATTGTGGATTTATGAACAAGTTTATCTATGAATATTATTTGGTTCTTCTCTGAATTCTTATATGCATGATTTGATATCTTTGCAAGTCTCTTCGAATTATCGGTTTAGTTTGGCCTAATAGATTGATCTTTCTTGCAATGGGAGAAGTGTTTAGCTTTGGGTTCAATCTTGCGGTGTCCTTTCCTAGTGACAGTAGGGGCAGCAAGGCACGTATTGTATTGTTGCCAACGAGGATAAAAAGATGGGGTTTATATCATATTGCTTGAGTTTATCCCTCTACATCATGTCATCTTGCCTAATGCGTTACTCTGTTCTTATGAACTTAATACTCTAGATGCATGCTAGATAGCGGTCGATGTGTGGAGTAATAGTAGTAGATGCAGAATCGTTTTGGTCTACTTGACACGGACGTGATGCCTATATTCATGATCATTGCCTAGATATTCTCATAACTATGCGCTTTTCTATCAATTGCTCGGCAGTAATTTGTTCACCCACCATAATACATGCTATCTTGAGAGAAGCCACTAGTAAAACCTATGGCCCCCGGGTCTATTTTACATCATATAAGTTTCCGATCTACAATTCTAATTTCCTATCTATTTTATTTTGCAATCTTTACTTTCCAATCTATACAACAAAAATACCAAAAAAAATTATCTTACTATCTTTATTAGATCTCACTTTTGCGAGTGACCGTGAAGGGATTGACAACCCCTTTATCGCATTGGTTGCAAGGTCCTTGATTGTTTGTGCAGGTACTAGGTGACTTGTGCGTTGTCTCCTATTGGATAGATACCTTGGTTCTCAGAAACTAAGGGAAATACTTACGCTACTTTGCTGCATCACCCTTTCCTCTTCAAGGGAAAACCAACACACGCTCAAGAGGTAGCAAAAGGATTTCTGGCGCCGTTGCTGGGGAGATTTGCGCCAAGTCAAGTCAAGATTTGATCTCCCGTCAACTAGCCCTTTCTGGCGCCGTTGCCTGGGAGATCTATGCCAAGTCAAGACATACCAAGTACCCATCATAAACTCTTCTCCCTCGCATTACATTATTTGCCATTCGCCTCTCGTTTTCCTCTCCCCCACTTCTAAAACGATTTTTGAAAACCTTTGCCTTTTCTTCGCCTCTCTTCCGTTCGCCTCTTTCTGCTTGCCTCTTGTGTGTTCATTCTTAGTGTGGTTTGTTGTCGTCATATCTGAAACTGGGGAGGTTATCATTGAAAAAGATAGTAGTAACGATGGGGGAAACTTTGATGCTTTTGATAATCCTCATGAAGAACCTACTATTTTACACACTAAAAAGTTTTGGATTGGTAGTGGCAATATTATTGGAAAAGGAATTATTCAAGATTTCTTTACTTGTGCCGGTGCTTTGCCCACTATGGGTGGGTCTATTCTTCATAGAACTAGTAGTCTTGCGGATGCTATACCTTTGCTCATAGTTGAACTTGAAAGAGAATTTATCCACATGCATCCTTACATACAAAGGATTTTTCTAGAATTTTCCAATATTGAGCATTCTTCTGTTAAGCGAGCGGCTACCATCTTTTTAGCTCATAAGTTCAGATTTATAATAAAAGAGGCCAATGAAATTTTTGCGCATTACAGGGTGGATGCTGGCCATCCTCCCATAGAAGCAATTCTTTTTAATCAAGAAGACATAATTCGTTTACAATCTTTAGATCATGTTGCTTATAATGAAAACCTTAGAAAGAGGGTTCCTATCGATGTTCTAGTTGATAGGATTTCTGAACTTAATGATAATTTTGCTATTCAGAACAATGGGTTGGCTTTTTCTCTTGAACAAAGGCTCATGACTTTTTTCCAAAAGAATGCTTATAATGATGAATTGGTTGTGCAATATGAGGGGCCAAAGGAGGAACCAATACCTCCCGAGCTTGATCTTGGGGACTTTTGTCCCATTAAATTTAGCCCTTTTGATTACTTTTGCCTGCCACAAAGAAAACTTGCTGCTAAACATAGGGAATATGAGATGAGTTTTCGTGATTTGCCCTATCATTATTATGGTAACACCTAGATCTATTCTTGTTTTTATGCCTTGCTAGGGGCGTTAAACGGCAGCGCTTGTTGGGAGGCAACCCAATTTTATTTTTGTTTTTTGCTTTTTGTTCATGTTTAGTAATAAATAATTCACCAAGCCTCTGGTTAGATGTTGTTTTATGTTTTAATTAGTGTTTGTGCCAAGTAAAACCTATAGGATCTTCTTGGGTGATAATTGTTTGATCTTACTGAAAAAGACAGAAACTTTGTGCTCATGAAAATAATTGTTAAAAATCAACAGAAAGTGATAAAATACTAATTCCAACTGCTGTAGATCAATAAACAAATTATCTAGGTTGTACTGTTTTTTTAAGAATTTTTGGAGTTACATAAGTATTCGTATGAATCAGATTGCTACAGACTGTTCTGTTTTGATAGATTCTGTTTTTCATGTGTTGTTTGCTTATTTTAATGAATCTATGAGTAGTATCGGGGGGTATGAACCATAGATAAGTTGGAATACAGTAGGTTTAACACCAATATAAATAAATAATGAGTTCATTACAGTACCTTAAAATGGTGGTTTGTTTTCTTATACTAACGGAGCTCATGAGATTTTTTGTTAAGTTTTGTGTTGTGAAGTTTTCAAGTTTTTGGGTAAAGATTTGATGGATTTTAGAATAAGGAGTGGCAAGAGCCTAAGCTTGGGGATGCCCAAGGCACCCCAAGGTAAAATTCAAGGGCAACCAAAAGCCTAAGCTTGGGGATTCCCCGGAAGGCATCTCCTCTTTCGTCTTCGTCTATCGGTAACTTTACTTGAGGCTATATTTTTATTCACCACATGATATGTGTTTTGCTTGGAGCGTCTTGTATGATTTGAGTGTGTACTTTTTATTTTACCACAATCATCCTTGCTGTACACACCTTTTGGAGAAACACACATGAATCGGAATTTATTAGAATACTCTATGTGCTTCACTTATATCTTTTGAACTAGATAATTTTGCTCTAGTGCTTCACTTATATCTTTTTAGAGCACGGTGGTGGTTTTATTTTATAGAAATTATCGATCTCTCATGCTTCACTTATATTATTTTGAGACTCTTTTAGAACATCATGGTAATTTGCTTTGGCTATAAAATTAGTCCTAATATGATAGGCATCCAAGATGGGTATAATAAAAACTTTCATATAAAGTGCATTGAATACTATGAGAAGTTTGATGCTTGATGACTGTTTTGAGATATGAAGATGATGATATTAGAGTCATGCTAGTTGAGTAATTGTGAATTCGAGAAATACTTGTGTCGAGGTTTGCAAGTCCTGTAGCATGCACGTATGGTAACCGTTGTGTAACAAATTTGAAGCATGAGGCGTTTCTTCGATTGTCTTCCTTATGAGTGGCGGTCGGGGACGAGCGATGGTCTTTTCCTACCAATCTATCCCCCTAGGAGCATGCGTGTAGTGCTTGGTTTTGATGAATTGTATATTTTTGCAATAAGTATGTGAGTTCTTTATGACTAATGTTGAGTCCATGGATTATACGCACTCTCACCCTTCCACCATTGCTAGCCTCTCTTGGACCGCACAACTTTCACCGGTACCATAAACCCACCATATACCTTCCTCAAAACAGCCACCATACCTACCTATTATGGCATTTCCATAGCCATTCCGAGATATATTGCCATGCAACTTTCCACCGTTCCGTTTATTATGACACTGTCGGCGTTCTGGGAATGGGGGTCCCCAGACTTGCCTACCTGCGGCCCACGGCGTGTCTCTGCTAGCAGGCCCGTACGGACACCTTCATCAACAAGGCATCCAAGACCCTCACGAGGGGCCAAGCCTCGCGAGGCGGACAACGCAAGACCTCCTCAGGAGCGGCCTCACCAGGTTGGCTCGCGAGGAGCGGAGAGATCAAGGCAAGGCAAACCTCGCGAGGTTCTCGTGACGTGAGCCATGACGATCGAGACCAGGCGGGCGCCAGCGCGCGCAGCGTCCTTGTTTCCTCTTTGGTGCAACGGAGGCAAGCGCAGGCGCGGAGTACCGAGGCGTCAAGCAAAGTTTTCCATATCGGTGCAACGAGACCAAGACCAGCAGGACGGCAAGACGGAGATCACCATGGAGCCCAAGGCAGCGTCACCACCAGAGCCTTTTGCAGGCGAAGACCGCTTTTTTCACGATAAGCTGTACTAGTTGTCCCCTTTCAAATTAGCCGTTGTTGGCACCCTTCCCGCTCAATATTTGGGGAGAGGACCAGGGCCTATACAAGTAGGATAGCCACCATTGTAGGAGGCAGCTCGATCTCATCTTGAGTGATCCTCGCCCACACAAGTTCACCAAACACAAGAACACCTCATCCTGAGGAGGTTGTTCTTCCCCCTTTGTATTGTTCATCATCAGCCCAAGAGGCAATCCACCACCACATCAGAGTAGGGTATTACACCACAACGGTGGCCCAAACCAGTATAAATCTTGTGTCCCTTGTGTTGTGAGTTGGTGAGTTCGTTCTTGAGATCTTAGCAAGCTAGGACGTGGATAGGTAGGGGGAGAACTTCGCGCGCAATCCAGTGTTTGGACCTTAAGGGTTTTACCGGAACCTATGATCCGACATTTGGCACGCCAGGTAGGGGTGCACCGGAGCCTCTTCCCCACCAGTCGATCCGCTAACGCTCCGCTGTTTTGATGTCCGGCGACCCGAGGGCCGACACCGACCGCTGGGCAGCCAGGCCCGCCCGAGCGGTGTCGCCTGCCCAGGAAGATCTCAACCCCACGCTCCAGGCGGCACGGGCGCCACCTAACGCTGCTGGGCGCGGGCGGCGCGGCCAGGCGCCGTCCACCCTTACTCCATGACAAGCGCAAGCCGCTGCAAGGGCCGCAAGTCATGCCGCGCCAACGGCACCACACGCCCGGCGGAGCGGGCGAACATGCGGGCCGCACTCACAGTGGCGCAGGAGCTGCTGCGGTGCCGACTAATGGAGAGCGGATGGGATGCGCTGCTGGAATGCGTCGCCGAGCTACTGGACGCGGTGGTCACGGGAGCGCCGCCCTTCTGCTATCAGCTCACGCCTCAGGCGACGGCTGGGTCCCACGGCGGGCCTCGCCGTGCCCGCGTGCTCCCGGGTGTGCCCCGGGGCCTCGTCGACGTGAACATGACCCACGGTGGAGGGCGCCCTCCCGCGCCCGCACCACCCCAGATGGGTGCGGGCACAAGTGTTGCCACGTACGGCCCCATCAGAGCACCGCCCTGCCATCCTCGGCACAGCGTGACAGGCCGAGCAACATGGAGCGTGTGGCACTTCAGCGACGTCTTCGGGGCAGCGGCCTCGGAGGCCTACGTGCCCCGCATGATGAACCAGGAGTACACGCCGGAGGACGATCACGGCTCGTTTCTCGGGCCAGGATGGGAGGAGGAAGCGTTAGGAGCTGAAGCCTTCCAGGAGCCACCAGAGAGCCACACCAGCCGCGTCGTCGACATCAGATACATGGTACCACTAATCCCTCAGGGACAAGCTTACGCTAACCATGAGTTACAGGTGAACCAGGTCACGGCGCCGGGCGATGGTTCTGGCACGGCGATGCCCGCCCCGTTAGGAGAGACCCACTGGGGGCTGCGTGGGAGGAGCCAGGAGTAAGGCCCCTCCCCGCGCCGCATGGAGCAAGGCGTTACCCGGAGGTAGGCCATCTGCCGGGAAGGCGCCGGCGAGCCCTACCCCGGCAGAGGACCCGTGGTCGCCGAGGGCGCCGCTAGCGTCCCCTTTGCCCCTTTGGTGGCGTCCTGGTTTCCGGTCGCCCCCAACGGTGGCCGAGGGAGGCGCAAGGCAGGGCCCTCGTCTGGTGATATGAAGTAAGGCTTACGCCTGTGAAGATCGCCACCCGTGACACTATCACGTAATAATGAGTGGGGATGTACACGCCCCGGAGTCTCAGGAGTGCCGCCCTCGGGCCTCGGGGGCTCCCTCCCACGTCCTAGTGGAAGCACTTAGCTCCGCGCTGGTGAGAAGACGCGAAGACCAGAAGACTAGACTAGGCACCGGACGCGGCCATTTGCTTTGGATCTCTTTTCTGTAGTCTTGCCTTCTGGATTTGGATTTAAGTTGAAGTCGAATTTTCATTGATGCGCGCGGGGGGTGCCTTGTTCGAGCGATTTTTTGCTATCCAGTTTTTGATTTATCCTGGACCTTACGACCGCTGCCCCCCCCCTCGTGGGCTCCTCGCGAGCGGGGCAGGGCGCAGCATATGCGCCGCGCGTGTCGGCACCACGATCGGCACCGGATTCTCGCAAAGCCCTCTCGGGCGAGCCAACAGACTCTTCAGGAGTTCCTCGGGAGCTCACGATCTCACGATTCAGCACGGGGGCTTACCCGGCTAAGGTAAGCCGCAATGGCAAACTTGCCGCCGGACCCACGGATCCTCGAAGGTGCATACTGGGCTTGACATAAAGGAATAAAGACAACGATTTGTTTACATGAGGGGCTCTCCCTCTCAAAATGCTCTTACATATTTAGGGGCCGTGCCCGAGTTTTTGCATACAAGACAAAACAGAAGGGGAACATGGGATCAGCCGGATATGTTGCTCGCCGCATCGCCTTCGGACGCGTCGCTCGCATCGTCGTCACCTTCAACGGTGCCTCCATCACCGTCGTTGGCCACGTCGCCTTCGTCTACCACGACCACCACCGCGTCGTCTTCGGAAGTGAAGGCCCTGACCAGTGCATCCACGTTGTCCTCCACCCACCGTGCCAGGTCGCCCCGGATGGCCTGCGGTACGGGGGCAATGGCAGCGTCGAAGTCGAAGTTGGGGAAGGTGTTCCGAAGATGGCTGAAGAAACGGGAGAACATGCGCTCGAGCAAGCCGCGACTCCTCTCTTCGACAAGCTGGCGAGCTCTGTCGGATCGAGCTTCAAGACGCGTCACCACGTCGGGGAAGAAGCGAAGATGGCTGGCGTAGTCGTCCGTATGAGGATGAGGGGCATTCTCTTCGCAGATATGGCCCAGCGCAGTGTTAGCCCTGTTCCTGAGAACCTAGAGCATTGGGCGTGTTCGCGCTCCAATGTCCGCCGCTGAAGCACTTCCTCCCTGTTCAGCCGCGCAACGGCCTCGGCGTCATCAACCCGTTTCTGAAGAGAGAGCAGCTCGGCGCGGGCGGAGGCCAACTCCGCCTGCACCGTGACCAGGGCGGCTGCCCTGGCCTCCTCGCACCTCTCTACCTCAGCAAGCATGGGCCCAAGGGCAGCGGCCCTGCCTGCAGCCTCAGTCTCCGCAGGCTGCAGCTTCAGGTCACGCCTGCCCTCAAGACCCGCTCAAACTTCGGCCACCCGGCAATCGACCTCCTCCTGAGCCTTGGCCTCTCACGCACCAACGTCATCTTCCGCTTGGGCGACTTGACGCTCCCTCGTCTCCAGCTGCTCAAGCTCAAGGCTGCGCTCCACGGCCTCCAGTGCCAACGCCTCCTCGCGCCTTCGGATCTCTTCTTCTTCGACGGGCGTCCCCCTAAGCGACGCAAGGACGGCTTTGCGCGCCTCCATCTGCTGCTCCAAAGACGCGCTCCAGGCCTAGAGCTCCCACGCGCGCTTCTCCGCAGCCTCGTGACGACGGTCAGCCTCCCGAGCTTCCTCCAAAGCTCTGGAGCAAGCCTCACGAGAGACCTTAAGAGACGCCTCGGCCTTCGCATTGTCAAGATCACGCTGACGACGGCCGAGGTTGATAGCCACCTTCAACTTGTGCCACTCCTCAGCCAACCGAAGACCCTCGGCATCAAGGCGCGCGTCGACACCCGCAAGTTCTTCACCAAGTCGGTTCATCGTGCCCATCGCCTCATGGAAGAGCTCATGACGAACAATGCTCCGCCCGCGCTCGAACTAAAGCGCACGACCCATCTCGTCCTCCTCCATGGGGGCTGTGGGCGAGGCCTGGAGCGGTGCGTCCCCTCTCAGCAGGGGGCTAGGGGCTGGTGCTGCCCCAGGCGCTAGTCGGGCCTCGCGAGGGGCCCGAACTAGACGGGGAGCGCTGCCTGAAGAGGAGCCGAAGACCGAAGCCAACCAGCCACCATCCATAACCAAAGGAGGGGTTCTGGGCACGCCCGCCAAGCTCCAAGCAAGGCCGCCAAGGAGGGGCGACGAGGCCGTGGGCTCAAGGCGCCATGGAGGCGAGTGCGCCTCCCCAACCAACCCCATGCCAGGAGCGATGCGCGGGCGCGGGGCGCTCAAGGCCAGCGAGGGAGTCGAGGAGAGAGGAGGCCGCTCCTCAGGAGATGCAATAGCCTTGGCAGAAGGGACCCTGAAGGACCACTGTCAGGAAGGGAAGCAACACTCAAGGAATCACAAAGGTATAGTACTTACTCGTCGACGGCGATGTACTTCCTTCGTTTCAACGACCCAAAGATACCGCTGCTGCTCGGGGATCCTTTCCTCTTGCAGAGCTCCTCGAAGTCGACGCAAAGCCGTTCGAAGTGCTGGACGTGGCGGCCAGCATGGGGTGCGACCAGAGAAGCGCTCGAAGGGACAGCTTCAGGGGTGCCGGGCTGCGGAGAGCAGTCGGGCCCCGCCTCACCACGACCTCCCAAGACCTCCGGAGCTTCGGCCTCGGGAGCCGCGTGCTGCATCGTCTCAGCGGCCGACAACCTAGGGAAAGGATCGTGAGTTCGTGAGGACGACGCCCCAGGAGCCCCAGGCGGCATATGCACCTCAGCGCTCAGGCCACCAGCCTCCGTCGGAGCTCGCCCCCCTGCACCCACACTCGGGACGAGCTCGGCACCGGCGGCGAAGAAGGGAACCACGTTGACGGGATTCTCGCGGGGCCCCATCAGGCCGTCCGGGTGCAACCCCCACTCATCAAAGGAAGGCATGTGCTTTGCAAATTCTACCTTGTTCGTGCAGTGATGCACAGAGACAGCTCTTCCGTGCATGTCGTCCGTGAAGGACACCGTCAGACCTCGAGCACTGTTCGCCGCGTCTCAAGAGGGAGCCCGGACTCCTGAAGCCTCATGTCGTCCTGATTGCTGAGCAAAGCCCACATCGAGCGAGAATGGCGCTGAAGTGGAGCAACTCGACGCCTGATGAACTCCTTCACCACCATAGGCGCAGTCACGCCGCGGTCCTTCAACCTCCTCAGCCTGAGCCAGACGGGGACAAGACAGGAGCTCGCGAGCCTCTCGTGGCCCCAACCGGAGATGGGAATGGCAGGTGCTGACGAAGAATGGAGCAGAGGGTTGAGCACCCAGGCATCGACAAACACCCACCGTGTCTGAAACTCGCTCGTGGATGGAGGAAGCTCGAAGTCGATCCCTGCGCCTGCCGTCACAGCCACAGCCTGGAAGCTCACGCACCCCAAGCTTTGCCGAGGATCAATCAGGTGCAACGAGAAGAAGTGGCGAAGAAGGGCCACGGAAGGGGCAATGCCCACCATGGCCTCACACAAAAAGGCGAAGACGGCAAGGAGGGTCACGGATTGGGGGTCAAGATGCAGCAAGTGGATCTGATAGTGTTCCAGCACTGCATTGAAGAAGGCGGAGAAAGGGGGGACCAGGCCAGCCCAAAGAGCATCGATGAAGATTGGGACCTCGGTGGCTGCCCGGTCAATATGAGCACGAGACGCAGGCCAAGCCGCTGTCTTCCCCCACTCATTGAAACTGGAGGCGAGCATGGGACGCACCTTGCCCATGGCCTCATCATTGAGCACCAACGATCGGCCAACCGCGGGCTCGATGGCCGAAGGCGCGCCGGCAGAAGATAGAGGCTTCTTCTCCCTATCAGCTTGTTTCGGCGCCGTGGCGATGGAGCAGGCAGAGCACAGGCCAGATTGGGAGGAGGAGCAGAGTCTCGGGGGAGCAGAGGAATCAGGGAAGTGTGGCGCGGGCGATGGAAGAATAACTGTGTAGGTTGCGAGGGCCGCATATCCAGGCGGATTCCAAGGCAGCGTGGGGAAGTGGATATGCCCACGTCCAATCAACCGCCACGCGTCGACCAAGGCCGCAGGCTATTGGGGCCCGCGGTGCTCTATACTTGACATTTGGCTTCGCCTCGAAGCCAAGCTCGAGCGCGCCTTGGGCCCGGGGGCTACTGTCGGTGTTCTGGGAACGGGGGTCCCCAAACTTGCCTGCCTGCGGCCCACGGCGTGGCTCTGCTAGCAGGCCCGTACGGCCCACCTTCGTCAACAAGGCATCCAAGACCCTCGCGAGGGGCCAGGCCTCGCGAGGCGGACGACGCAAGACCTCCTCAGGAGCGGCCTCACCAGGTTGGCTCGCGATGAGCGGAGAGATCAAGGCAAGGCAAACCTCGCGAGGTTCTCGTGATGTGAGCCATGACGATCGAGACCAGGCAGGTGCCAGCGTGCGCAGCGTCCTTGTTTCCTCTTTGGTGCAAAGGAGGCAAGCGCAGGCGCGGAGTACCGATGTGTCAAGCAAAGGTTTCCATATCGGTGCAACGAGACCAAGACCAGCAGGACGACAAGACGGAGGTCACCATGGAGCCCAAGGCAGCGTCACCACCAGAGCCTTTTGCAGGCGAAGACCACTTTTGTCAGGATAAGTTGTACTAGCTGTACCCTTTCAAATTGGCTGTTGTTGGCTCCCTTCCCGCTCAATATTTGGGTAGAGGACCAGGGCCTATATAAGTAGGATTAGCCACCATCGTAGGAGGCAGCTCGATCTCATCTTGAGTGATCCTCACCCACACAAGTTCCCCAAGCACAAGAACACCTCATCCTGAGGAGGCTGTTCTTCCCCTTTGTATTGTTCATCATCAGCCCAAGAGGAAATCCACCACCAAACTGGAGTAGGGTATTACACCACAACGGTGGCCCAAACCAGTATAAATCTTGTGTCCCTTGTGTTGTGAGTTGCTGAGTTCATTCTTGAGATCTTAGCAAGCTAGGACATGGATCGGTAGGGGAGAACTTCGCGCGCACCCCAGTGTTCGAACCTTAAGGGTTTTGCCGGAACCCGTGATCCGACAGACACGCTTCATCATTGTCATATTACCTAGCATGATCATGTAGTTGACATCGTATTTGTGGCGAAGCCACCATTCATAATTTTTCATACATGTCACTCTTGATTCATTGCACATCCCTGTACACTGCCGGAGGCATTCATATAGAGTCATATTTTGTTCTAAGTATCGAGTTATAATTCTTGAGTTGTAAATATATAAAAGTGTGATGATCATCATTATTAGAGCATTGTCCCGTGTGACAAAATAAAAAAACAGGCCAAAGAAGCCCAATAAAAAAAGAGGCCAAAGAAGCCCAACAAAAAAATGAGAGAAAGGGAGAGAAGGGACAATGTTACTATCCTTTTTCCACACTTGTGCTTCAAAGTAGCACCATGATCTTCATGATAGAGAGTCTCCTATTTTGTCACTTTCATACTAGTGGGAATTTTTTATTATAGAACTTGGCTTGTATATTCCAACGATGGGCTTCCTCAAATGCCCTAGGTCTTCATGAGCAAGCAAGTTGGATGCACACCCACTTAGTTTCTTTTGTTGAGCTTTCATACATTTATAGCTCTAGTGCATCTGTTGCATGGCAATCCCTACTCACTGACATTGATATCTATTGATGGGCATCTCCATAGACCATTAATACGCCTAGTTGATGTGAGAACATCTTCCTCTTTTTTGTCTTCTCCACAACCACCATTCTATTCCACCTATAGTGCTATGTCCATGGCTCACGCTCATGTATAGCGTGAAAGTTAAAAAAGATTGAGAATACTAAAGTATGAAACAATTGCTTGGCTTGTCATCGGGGTTGTGCATGATTTGAGAATTTTGTGTGACGAAGATGGAGCATAGCCAAACTATATGATGTTGTAGGGATGAACTTTCTTTGGCATGTTATTTTGAGAAGACATGATTACTTTGTTAGTATGCTTGAAGCATTATTATTTTTATGTCAATATTAAACTTTTGTCTTGAATCTTTCGGATCTGAACATTCATGCCACAATAAAGAAAATTACATTGAAAATTATGTTAGGTAGCATTCCTAATCAAAAATTCTGTTTTTATCATTTACCTACTCGAGGACGAGCAAGAATTAAGCTTGGGGATGCTTGATACGTCTCCAACGTATCTATAATTTTTTTATTGTTCCATGCTATTATACTATCTGTTTTGTATGCTTAGTGGGCTTTAATATGCTCTTTTATATTATTTTTGGGACTAACCTATTAACCGAAGGCCCAGTGCCAGTTTATATATTTTTTGCCTATTTCAGTGTTTTGCAGAAAAGGAATACCAAACGGAATGAAACCTTCGCGATGATCTTTCTTGGAACGAAAGCAATCCAGAAGACTAGGAGTTGAAGTTTGGAACTCCGCGAGGCAGCCACAAGGCAGGAGGGCACGCCCCCCACCCTCGTGGGCCCCACAGAGCTCCATCGACGTACTTCTTTTGCCTATATATACTCTTATACCCTAAAAACATCAGGGGGAACCACGAAACCACTTTTCCACCGCCGCAACCTTCTGAACCCGTGAGATCCCATCTTGGGGCCTTTTCCAGCGCTCTGCCAGAGGGGGAATCGATCATGATGGGCTTCTACATCAACACCATAGCCTCTCCGATGATGTGTGAGTAGTTTACCACAGACCTTCGGGTCCATAGTTATTAGCTAGATGGCTTCTTCTCTCTCTTTGGTTCTCAATACAAAGTTCTCCTCGATGTTCTTGGAGATATATTCCATGTAATACTCTTTTGCGGTGTGTTTGCCGAGATCCGATGAATTGTGTATTTATGAACAAGTTTATCTATGAATATTATTTGGTTCTTCTCTAAATTCTTATATGCATGATTTGATATCTTTGCAAGTCTCTTCGAATTATCGGTTTCGTTTGGCCTACTAGATTGATCTTTCTTGCAATGGGAGAAGTGCTTAGCTTTGGGTTCAGTCTTGCAGTCTCCTTTCCTAGTGCTAGTAGGGGCAGCAAGGCACATATTGTATTGTTGCCATCGAGGATAAAAAGATGGGGTTTATATCATATTGCTTGAGTTTATCCCTCTACATCATGTCATCTTGCCTAATGCGTTAGTCTGTTCTTATGAACTTAATACTCTAGATGCATGTTGGATAGCGGTCGATGTGTGGAGTAATAGTAGTAGATGCAGAATTGTTTCGATCTACTTGACACGGACGTGATGCCTATATTCATGATCATTGCCTAGATATTCTCATAACTATGCGCTTTTCTATCAATTGCTCGGCAGTAATTTGTTCACCCACCGTAATACATGCTATCTTGAGAGAAGCCACTAGTGAAACCTATGGCCCCCGGGTCTATTTTACATCATATAAGTTTCCGATCTACAATTCTAGTTTCCTATTTATTTTATTTTGCAGTCTTTACTTTCCAATCTATACAACAAAAATACCAAAAATATTTATCTTACTATCTTTATTAGATCTCACTTTTGCGAGTGACCGTGAAGGGATTGACAACCCCTTTATCGCGTTGGTTGCAAGGTTCTTGATTGTTTGTGCAGGTACTAGGTGACTTGTGCGTTGTCTCCTACTAGATTGATACCTTGGTTCTCAAAAACTGAGGGAGATAATTATGCTACTTTGCTGCATCACCCTTTCCTCTTCAAGGGAAAACCAACACATGCTCAAGAGGTAGCAGCACTGAAGCTGTTGCTGCTGGTGCTGAAGTAGTTGCTCTAGTGTCAGCCATGGGCACTGCAGCAGACCTCTGACCTCTAGGCACTCTCTGAAAGGCATCTATGGCAGCCTGCCCTTTCCTCTCCTCTGCTTCCTCCTGGAGCTGCTCAACAGCAGTCTGTATCTCAGTCACTTTCAGATCAAGATCATAGAATTTGGTCTCAATGATCCTCTCCAAGCTCTCCTGATTTTGAGTCAGGGTGGCCAAGCCCTTCTCAATCCTCAAAGTTGCTTGAGTCAGATATGCAAGCTGATCTTGTTTTGACTTTAGGAATACTTGAGAGGCCTCCTCAACATTTGGCATCTTTGCAGCTTTCTCAGCCCTTGCCTTCTCTCTCTTCTCTTGTGCTTGCACAGATGTGGGATCCTCTTCATTCAGCACAACCGTGTTATCTTCAAATTCTGGTCTCAAAGGTAAATGTTCCTTGTCCAATAAATATGTGCATGTGCCCATCTTGGAGTTGATGAGCTCCTGAATATGTGGAGCATACCCACAAGATCTCTTCTGGTCTGCTGCTGTCCTTTTGATTGTTTCAACAGTCAGGCTCATGACCTTGAATTTATGAGGCACATCAAATATCTGCAGCAAGTTGATTGAATGGCCTCTGATCATCTTGTGATCTCCAGATTTGGGCAACAATGTATGCCTCAATATTGTGTTGATTGTGGCTAGACCATACAAAAAGTAATGCACAGATCCAAACTTGTGTGTTTCCAAAGCTTTGTTTGGGATCTCTTTGTATATATTTGCCATGGAGTTGTGGTCTTTCTTCTTCTTGGAATAGATACCCAAGTCATCTTCATGCTCTTCAGGGGCATTTATCAACTTAGCCCACTCATCAACAGTTGACTGATACCTTGTACCTTCAGACAGCCATACAATCCTACCATCTGGATAAAAATGAGCAGTGGAGTAGAATTGCATGATGAGTTCATCATTCCATTTTGTCAGCTTCTCTCCCACAAACTTATCAACACCACAAGCTATGAAGCTCTCTGTACACCTGGGAAGTGATCTTCATTCTCACCAATGTACTTCCAATCAACCCACTTCATATCACAGACTATAGGCTTCTTGTCCAGCAGAATTGTTTCATAGAAATCTTGTTGTTCTTTGGTGTGGAATCTGTAGTCCACAACAGTCTTCCTTCTCACATCATAGGGGTCACTCTGTCTCCAAAGTCTCAGGCATGCATCCTTCCTGATGCTCATATCCTCTGCCAATGGATGGCTATCATCATGATCTGGAATCTTTGGTTTAAGTTTCCTTAGCACTTGGGCTTCAGCATCTTCTTCTTCCATCTCTGGCACTAGGGCCTTGTTCTTCTCTGCAGCTGGAATGTTCCTAGTGCTCCTCTTGGGTTTAGAATACTTTTGAGTTTGAGTAGTAGCTTTGGGGGCAGTCTTGGGCTTTGAAGCAGCAGCCCCTGACTTAACTGCATCCCACATCAGCTTTTGGGTCTTGGGTGCTGGTGTAGCATCCTCTTCCTCTTCATCTTCTTCATCTGATGAGTGCCTTTCAAATTCTGCCATGGGTTCCACCTTCTTGCACCACCTTCCTCTCTTTCTTTCCTTCTTCTTCTTATCTTCACCAGCAGCCTCTCCTCCAGTTGATTTGGGAGGTTCTTGAGTGGAGGCCCTGGCCTTAGACATTGGAACTCTCTTAGCAGGTGTCTTCTTGTGCAAACCAGACTTTGTTGCAGCAGTAGTACCATATTCCTTCTTCAGGACTTTCTTCTTGGAGCTCAATTCCTCTTCAGTAGCCACATAGTCCTCATCCTCAAAGTCTGAGGTTCTCTTCTTCCTTGTTCTGGTGGCTGCCTTGGGCAAATTGCTTGGAGTGCTCCTGCTGCCATCATCATAGCTGCTTGAGGGATTAATGCCCTCACTCATCTACACTTGCTCTTCTGATTTGTTCTGGATATCACTCTAGTCAGACATTCTGGCAAAGCAAACTCACAATAGACCCTATGAATACCAAATATAACACTGGGACTAAGGGTGAAATTGGTAATTTTTCTTACATCTCCCCCCAGGGGCCCAGGTATCATTTTTTAGATGGAATCTTCCTCTGGGCTCTCGTATTCGTCCTCTGAATATTCTTCTGAGTCTTCCTCTAAAGTACCATATTTTTCCTCTGCGCTTTCCCTGGGGCTGCCATATTCATCTTTTGAGTCTTCCTCTAGAGTTCCATATTCATCCTCTTGGTTTCTGTTATTCGTATTAGCAGCTACTCTAGGGGGAATATTTTTATGTGGTGCTAACGATTTAATAACTATCTTTGTAGCTCCAGAATGAGTGAGTTGTTTAGGTCCTGGAGGGTTGACGGGGAGAACCGCAAGTTTTCGGAGCCGAGATATTCATCCGAGTCACTATGGGCGTATTTGTCCAATTTAGATATAGATGAGATAGAGTGGATGAGCATCACAAAGTGCAGAGTTTTTGCAAAACAGATGAGTCAAAAACTTAGTTTTAGTTCTCCACAGAAAGCATTTCGGAGCTACCGATTTGTTAAGCTCGGTGATACCGAAGCAACTTTTGGAGTCTAAATTAGTGAACTCAGTTAGACCGAGTCACAGTTCGGTGGCTCCAAGATTGCTAGGGTTTCACTAAGAGTTGAACTCGATTGCACCGATTTGCATCTTTCAGACAGACCAAAAAGTGCAAGTGCAATGTCCTAAGCCGAATCGTTGAGACCGATTTCTACAACTCGGTCGGTCCGAGATGAGTTCGGCGGAGACCTAACCCTAAATTTTCGAATCAGACCTAATTTAAGGGATGTTTTCTCTGGATACATTGATTTCATACATGGTAAAGAACATGGCATTGCATTGTGCTAAGAATCAGAGTAAGGAATTAGCACAAACGATCGAACTCATACCATAGTTCGGCGGTGAGTTTGCAACGGCGACAACGACAGGGTTGAATCCCGTTGACGGCTATGGAAACCAGCGGCGGGAGGTTGCTGGCGACGAGGAGACGATCTGGAGACCCAAGGCGGCAGAGCAGGACACGCACGGGATGGAGGGTTTTGAAGAAATTTCCAAATTAAATCTCACCCGTGGGTATATATATCCTGACCCTGTCGGTGTGACCGAGTGGAACAACTCGGTGGCACCGAGATGTAGAATCGCAAGTGGTTACTGCAACTCGGTGTGACCAAAAAGTTTGAATCGGTTGCACCGAGATTGAAAACCTAGATCAACACAGTGAACTCGGTGTGACCGAAGTGGATGAATCGGTCAAACCAAAATGCACAGAGAGGTTTTGGAAGTTTAAGTCTATGACGAATCGGGGACTCCGAGTGCTCCTCACACAGAGTGGTTCGAATCTGACTTGATCAAACTTTGTGATGTAGCATGAATAGAGTTTGAGACGAGGAAAGCATAGATAGCTAGAGGAAGTTCTTAGGCGTTCTTGTCCATCCATTTGGCAAAAGAGAAAAAGGCAAACAATCAAAGCAACAAATGGATGTCCTCGAATGAGTAGAATATGCAACCAACATGCTCACACAATAAAATGGCAAATGAAATATGTGACAAAGCATGCACAAACACTCTAGCATCTATCAAGCAATTGGCGATGACTAGGTCATCTATATATGAGTATATTGACTTAGGAGTCAAATGAGAACATTTGATCATAGGTCATACTCATCGTTTAAGCACAAGTGGGGTTTTCACTTTTACATAAAGCATTGTTGTGTTCACACCATTAGAGTTGCTTTAGCTCAATTGATTAGAGTAAAGCTCCCCCTAGATGTGATATCCCCCCCAAGAGGGATGAACTAACCTTGGGTTTTGTCGATGATGACTTCATGTAGATGTTGAAGATGTGGATGCTCAATGTTCATGTAGATCATTTGGAGCAATCCATTGGAGTGAGTTGCACTTTCAATACCTACACGGGTTAGTCCCACAAGGAACAAAGAAGGATATCCATAGACATAGAGTGATGTTCACACAAGATGATGTCCATGAAAGCATTAGGTTACCTTGTCCCTTGTTTTACCAACAAGAGGGTTTGTGACTCCTTGAACTAGTGCAAGATGTGGAAGTTGTTTGCACTTGTGTCACATCCCTAGAATTGCTTGACCTTAGTTGCATTAAGGCATTCATGTCATCATGTTAAATTCCATGAAAATTGAAATGGGGATTTGTGAAACCCTCAGAATCACTTTTGGAAATGACCTAAATAAAAATCGCTCCAAAAAGGTCCAAGGAAATGCTCATGTGGCCCTCTGAAAATATTGGACACAGTTAACAATCTAACCAATATTTTTAGGATCTCATAAGTATTTATTTTGGGCACTTGGAATTAATACGGTAAATATTTGCCTTGGATATATATTACTATGTATATAAAATATTGTCCAAAATTGTGCCCTTTTGTTGAGGAGCTCTGGAATAATATAGTTAGCTCCTGCAAAAATTGGCATAATTAAATAAATTGATTTAGTATTTTATTTAAATCAAAACAGAGGTCGAAAATTAGAAAACAGAAATAATAAAGAGAGAGTGCTCACTGGCTTACCTAGCGCCCAACCGCCCAGTTTCTTCCCCCCCTATTTGGCGGCCGGTTGGCCCAGCCCACCAGCGCCCACCGCTCATCGTCTTCCTCTGCCCGGAAAGCAGAGGCGAGGCGTGATGAAGGCCCAGCGATGCCTGACCACCTCTGCTATACTTGTTGGCGGCCTCCCCGACCTCCTCGCGACACCTGGAACAGCCACGCGACCCCTGGCCCTCTCACTCTCTCCCTCGAACGCCCCCTCTCCTCTGCTCCCTCCCTCTCGCCCGGACCGAGCGAAGCTCGTCGCCGTCGTTCGCCGAACCCGAGGCCATCGACCACCCCTCGCCCTGCCACTAAGCCTAGGAGCTCCGCCGTGTCGGCCTTGCCCTCTCCATCAAGATACGCGACGGCCAGAGGCCCTGCTTCGTCACCACTGTCGTCGTCTTCACCGACGGGCACCGGAGATCGCCGGCTTCAATTCAGCGCGTCCAGAGCTTCCCCGAGCCCGCTTCTATGGCCACTGCAACCGCGGTGAGGCCACGATCTTGTTCCCCCTAACCGCATGCTCGATTGCCTCCCTAACCGCTTAACCACCTTGCAGGCGCTCCGCCGCCGCCCGGCTAAGCGCCGCGCCTACAGCCCCGCCCCCGCGCGTCCGAGCCCATCAAGACGCTCATCACACTCCCGGAGCACGAGCACCTTCGCCTTTCCCCTCGTGCACCGCAGCACCGTAGCCGTCGTTGCCCGAACTCCGGCGCCGCCGCGAGCTCGCTTCCGGCGAACACCGGCCACCCGCACCTCTGTTGGTCTCCCCGGATGCGCACGGCACGGCTCCTCCTCGATGCCCTCGGTAGCGCCCCACCCGCGGCTCTAGCACAACTCCGGCGAGCCACCGCCGCTCGGGTGGTCGCCGCCGGCCTAATTCCGGCAAGTGCCGACGTGGCACAGCCATTAGGACTAATCCCCACCATTAGCCACCTCACTGCCACTGACAGCGGGCCCCGCAGCGTGTCAAGCCCGAGTCAACGCGGGATTAGCGCCTCTGTCGCTGACATGTGGGACCCGCAGGTCAGGTTGACCCTGGCCGCCTGTTGACCCGCTGACGTCACACCGACGTCAGGCTGACGCAGTAATCCCCTTTTATGGATTTAAATTAATTCAGTAAATTTCAGAAAATGTCCTAAACTTCTAAAAATCATATAAATTCAACCGTAACTCGGATGGAAATAATTTATATATGAAAAATGATCAGAAAAATATGAAGAATCTGTTTATGCCATGATCATGCATGTTTGAACAAGTTAACATCACTGAATAGGATGAATCATGATTAGGGTAATTTAGGAAATAGCATTTTGAGTTGGAATTCAACCTTGTTTGAATTCCACTCCAACTAACTTGGATTATTATTGCATTAGGTAAATTCAGTACCTTAACATGATCATGCATCATATATGTGCATTGCATTGATTGTGTTCTCTCTTGTTTGCCGGTGTTTGTTCCCTCCCGATGAGCGATGTACCAAGCGATGAGTTCGATGACACCAATGAAGAACTATTATCTTGAAGTGCGTGCAAGCAAAACCCCTTGTTCATTCGATACAATCCCACTCTCTCGCTCCTGCTCTATTTTATTGCATTAGGACAACAACGATTCAGCTGTTACTTGCTGCGGTAGCTGAACCCCTTGATCCTTTGCATGACTGTCATTCCACGATAATTAGATGAAACCCACTAGCATGAGTAGGAGTTGTTTGAGCCCATGTTGTGCCTACTCATTTATGCTTGCTTGTCATGCCTGCTCTTCGCTTAGAGTTGAGTCGGGTCTGATTCATCGGGAATGAATTGGAATTGTTATGAACATGTCCTATTGTGGGTGAGCTAAGTGTGTGAACACGATTTGGTAAAGGTAGCGGTGAGAGGCCATGTAGGAGTACATGGTGGGTTGTCTCATTGCAGCCGTCCTCGAGGAACTGAGTTACGTGTTTGTGATCCATGAAACAGTTACTACCACGCATTGGGATCCTTAATTGACCCTCTCGGCTTCTTAACCACCCTTGTCCACGGTCCGGGAGTTGCAAGTAGTTTCGGTGTTTGTAGCTTCTTTGGGGCCGCACGCATAGCTGACCTTAGGGGTGGGTTGTGTTGCGGTAGGCACCGTGGCCGGTGTACCGAAAGTGCCCGTTTGGTATCTCGGGAACCCTGCACACATCGTTCGGGCTGTATGGGAAACCTCGGCGGACTCCTGCGGATGGAACCGAATAGGCGATAAACCTGGACTAGGGACTTGAGTGTTTAGGTAGGCGTGGCCGACACCCACGTTGGGCTTCCGCTTGAAGGTTGCGAGTACATGTCGGTAAACGGCGGTAAGTGGTGAGCGTGTGTGAAGAAGTACACCCTGCGGGGTTTAATATGATCTATTGAATAGCCGTGTCCACGGAGAAGGACTTCGGGTTGCCTATATCGGTTCATAGACAAGTGAAAGTGGATACTCTAAAATCGCAAGATAAGCGTGAGTGCTATGGATGGCGTTCTCGTGAGGGAGGCGGGGCGGGTCCATAGTGGTGTATTGCCATGGTGAATATGTGGACTCGCAGCGCCACCTCAAAAGAGTTACTTGCGATCGTAGTTCGGGATAGCCACCGAGTCAAAGCTGGCTTGCTGCGGTCAAACTCCACCACCCCCTTTTGATAATGATGCATATGTAGTTAGTTACGATGTAAGTCTTGCTGAGTACAATTGTACTCACGTTTGCTTATTTTATGTTTTGCGAGAGGCGTCGGTCTCATTAGTAGTTCGCTTGGACTTGACGTTTAGCTTGTTACCTCAGCTACGATCTTGTGCCTCGGCGAGATTTGGTAGATAGTCGGGCTTCTCAGCCTTTTCCATTTATAGTTATGCATACCCGGACATGTTTAGCTTCGCTTGTGCTTTGACTTGTATGCTCGAGTGTTGGGTCATGAGACCCATGTTTGTAATATCTCGCTCTTGAGCCTAATGAATAATATCTGAGTCGTAGAGTTATGTTGTGATGCCACGTCGTATTTACACATATTGAGCATATTGTGTGTATGTTTGAAATGCTTGGTATGTGTGGGATCCGACAAACTAGTTGTTTATCCTTGGCAGCCTCTCATATGGGGAAATGTAGTCTCGTGCCTCCGGCGATAGTAGTCCGCTTCTGACCGGTTCACGAGTCCTCGCTAGCCCAAAGACTCTTGCTTGGACACTTGACTGGCGGCATGTGTTTCACTTCGCCTATATACGTCCTTCGGGAAATGTCACGCGGTGTTATTCGAGTCCTGCCTAGCCTGCTACAGCCGGGTTACGAGTCCTGTTAGCCAGTGCTACAGCCGAATACATACGTTGATGACCGACATGCTCGATGTGATTCATGTATGCCTGTCCCCATGGGTTAGCGCCGCTTTGGGTTCACGACTAGCCATGTCGGCCGGGTTCTTTGTCATATGGATGCTAGCGACACTATCATATCGTGAGCCAAAAGACGCAAGCGGTCCCGGCCATGGTAAGCGACACCGGTGGGAATACCGTGCGTGAGGCCGCAAAGTGATATGATGTGTTACATGCTAGATCGGTGTGACTTAGGATCGGGTCTGACAGCGTTGGTATCGAGCTTTGTTGCTGTGGGATTACCAAGCCAAACTGGTGAAGTTGTGTCTAGAAATGCTTTAGTTATGTAAGGGAATTGATTGTGGAAGGAGCGTAAGGCTCTTTTTACTCCTTATACCTCATGGCCTTGATCCGAGTCATCCTCTTCTCTTCTACGGGTTTAAGAACTAGGCTTCTCATCTATCTATTAGGATGACGTGTTACTAATCCATAGACCTTAAGATTGTTGATTTTAATCCCCAGTCCGGTTCCTACTATTTCTGTATGATAACTGTTGATTTCAGAATCTTGCTATGATGCTGTTGAGTGGTTATGCCACCATTTTCTGCAGGATGTCTCAAATCATTTTGAGCATTTACAGCCGTTATCTGTCCGAGTCATCCAGTCTCTAAATAGTCCGATGCATTTGCAAATCCCTTCCTCCCGTTCCTGATGTCCTTTTGGGCCAGATTAAGCACACCAACCAGTCAGTCGAGGTACTCTGTTGCCTCGACATATATGTTGGAACTACTATTATGACCCTAGGTGTTTAGGAAGTCACCTAGCAATTTAGTAATGCTGTTGTATCCCAAGTGTGATGATTCTGGCCATCATTTTCGAAAGCATCCCGTGATGCCATTTAGTAGCAGGTATTCTACTCCTGGGTTGTTGAACTCGAGATTCATCCTACTTCATGTTGTTAGTATTTGCTAGTGCCTTTAGGATATTAGTACCCTTTGTGATAGTCCTCAAGGTCCGTGGTATTTCCTTCTTCCAAATACTACGAACCGCTTATGGCAGAAGTTCTTTTGAGCCAAAAGATCACAATAAGAGTGCTCTTGAGGAGTTCTCCATTCATAATTGTGAATCTGCCAATTCTACCTTTCTGCATGGGTTATCCGGAAGAAATGTTGAACTTGCTCGACATACTAATCTGTGCATCCACAACTCAGAAAATTATGTGTTCCTTTGAGTTGTTCTCTTAGCTGCCTTCTGACCTTCATCTATCAATTGATAGCCAAGGGTATGTGTGCATTTGTGCTCATCGATGCCCATTTTTCTTGTGGTCCGTCAAGCCATTCTACTCCGGAATGACTAGGAGAAACAAACTCCAGTACCTCATCCATCTCTAGGATTGGGTCAAAGCAGTTGTATCCCGCAGATCAAAATGCCAATTCAGCTTTTGATTCTGTCCTACCTCGGAGTGTTGCCATCCTTATGTCAAGAGTGTCATGGGAATTGCACAACCTCCTAGGAATTCTTGACACAGTGATACTCTCACTATCATTATTCATTCCTCGGTTCCGTGTTGTTGTAACCGGAAAGCCGACAAGTGAATTGTGATGTGTGAAATCAATACTCCGAGCAACTTGTTGCTTGGTAGTGAATGGACAATATTCTCATTCTTAGCGTGTTGGTCGTTAAACCATCATCCTGAGGTTGATCGTGCTACCTAGTCCTTATTTCTGGTGCACACTTCGATTGATGAGTTAGGATTGTGTCAAGTCCTCACTCATTTGATCATATCGTCTTGCCCTTAAAAGCAAGATTACTCTCGAGCTTAGTAACATAACGGTGGTTCGTGACTTTCCAAATATCTTCTTGGAAGTGTTGCCGGGTTGTTTCCTGACTGTTATGTTGAGCTCGTGATCAGGTTGGTTCCCTATGGACCACCCTTTCTCCAAGAATCTGTGTTGGATATTCCTGAGCTAGTTGGTTAAGCTAGACAATAACTTGGAGAGTTGGAAGATAAAAGCTTGCCTAACTTAGTTCGATCCAAAGGGATACTCTTGTGTAGTGTGTGTTGAAGAAGGATGATATCTTCATCGATTGGTCCTTGTGATCGATTCTTGGACCTATTGTCCTACCAATTCCTTGACTTGAGTATGGGCCATTATCAAGTCAAATCGGAACTAACGATATTCGTAATGTTGTCTTACTCGTGGTTGATCCTTTGAGCATACACCATTACATCTTTTGGTCGACCAATACTATCACGTGTTCACATGATGGTGGAAGTCGATGATATGGAAATTCGATGAGCTATTGTTGAGCCCATCGCAGTAATTTGTCTCCCCATGAGTCATGTTGAACATCAACCTAGTATTGGAAACTTGTGTAAGCATTTCTTCGTGTTTCGTTCATGAAGCATATGTTTGGATGAAAGTAGTGACTTCCTCTAATTCATGTGCATCGATGTAAGTTGCCGCCATGAATTTGAGAAAGGTTTGTTTTGTTTCTTTGGAATCGTCCCAAGTCGGTCATGCACGCGAAGTATTCTATGGTCGATAGGTGATCATCTTCATCCCATATGGATTCCATAGCACACCAAGCCACCGATTGACTTGATCAAGGAAAAGAAGTCTATGCTTGGGATCTAATCCATGGACTTGTGTAAAGACTTCGATACCCTCGATGATGACTCCCCACCCGAACTCGGTAGTGTTTTATTATAAGACTACCATGTGGTCATGCTTGTCTAGGACAACGTGTTCACATGATTGTAGCAAAACCAGCTCACGTTTTGGAGCTTGCTATCGTAGTTCATGTCCCGAGAATCTCGCAACGCCATCTCGTCGATTTGTGTTGCAACCTTTCCTTTTCAGACGTCTTTGAGTCTGAAATATCCTAACACCAACCAGATCTGAATCTCGGCCAGATATGATGGTTGGAACATTCGAACAGTTGCATTTCGTTCCCAGCTTGCACCGTCCTTGTGCTATCTCGCCATAGACTGTCTTCTTAGCAATTCTTGTCCAGGGTTATCTTCAAAGTGGACTTACCATGGGTTCCCCCCCCCCCACCCTCGATGATAAGCAAATCGTCCATTGCGTTGTCTTCAACAAGGTAGTCCACATCATCCATTCTAGTCCGGGTGTACCATTCCTTTGCACTCCACCAAATGATCGCTCGTGATTGCCTTAGGCTGGTATAAAGAGTTCCAATGATCTATGGATCAAAAGTAATTCTTTTTGCCACTTAAGGGAATAGTTCCTTGCGCCACCTTTCTCGAGGTGTCCTGTTACGGTATCATGGTAAATATCTTCTCGCCACCTGACACCGTCCACCATCTTCCTAAAGCGTGGAATTGTTGCCACTAATCAAACTTCGTTGTTGTTCTTCCATCCCCTTCGATGCATTTTGTGTCTCAACTCGAGATGTGACACCGTCTCAGTCCGTGAGTTGATCATGTTTACCTGATCTTCATTAAGATCGAATCATGTAGGGTTTTCCCCTTCCTTCTGTTGCCGTGTCGGGTGAAGATCTCGAAGGCGTCAAGACCACGAAGATGGAGTGAACCAACATCTTGAGAAGGCAAGCTGGATCATGGAGATTGTAATAGTTTGTGACCTCCTTTTCCTCTTACCTCCGTCTTGAATCTCGGGCGAGATTCTTGTTTAGTGGGGTGAGTTATCACATCCTAAATTGCTTGACCTTAGTTGCATTAAGGCATTCATGTCATCATGTTAAATTCCATGAAAATTGAAATGGGATTTGTGAAACCCTCGAGAATCACTTTTGGAAATGACCTAAATAAAAATCGCTCCAAAAGGTCCAAGGAAATGCTCATGTGGCCCTCTGAAAATATTGGACACGAGTTAACAATCTAACCAATATTTTAGGATCTCATAAGTATTTATTTTGGGCACTTGGAATTATCTGATAAATATTTGCCTTGGATATATATTACTATGTATATAAAATATTGTCCAAAATTGTGCCCTTTTGTTGAGGAGCTCTGGAATAATATAGTTAGCTCCTGCAAAAATTGGCATAATTAAATAAATTGATTTAGTATTTTATTTAAATCAAAACAGAGGTCAGAAAATTAGAAAACAGAAATAATAAAGAGAGAGAGTGCTCACCTGGCTTACCTAGCGCCCGAACCGGCCCAGTTTCTTCCCCCCCCCTGCTGGCCGGCCCGGTTGGCCCAGCCCACAGCGCCCCGCTCATCGTCTTCCTCTGCCTGAAGAAGAGGCGAGGCGTGGCGAAGGCCTGGCGATGCTGCTGCCACCTCTGCTTCTTGTTGGCGGCCTCCCGACCTCCTCGCGACACCTGGAACAGCCACGCGACCCCTGGCCCTCTCACTCTCTCCCTCGAACGCCCCCTCTCCTCTGCTCCCTCCCTCTCGCCCGGACCGAGCGAAGCTCGTCGCCGTCGTTCGCCGAACCCGAGGCCATCGACCACCCCTCGCCCTGCCACTAAGCCTAGGAGCTCCGCCGTGTCGGCCTTGCCCTCTCCATCAAGATCTGTGACGGCGGAGGCCCTGCCCGTCCTGCTGTCGTCGTCTTCACCGGCGGGCACCGAGATCGCCGGCTTCAATTCAAGCGTCGAGCTTCCCGAGCCCGCTTCTATGGCCACTGCAACCGCGGTGAGGCCACGATCTTGTTCCCCCTAACCGCATGCTCGATTGCCTCCCCTAACCGCCTAACCACCTTGCCGGGCGCTCCTGCGCCGCCCGGCTAAAGCGCCTTGTGACCACAGCCCCTGCCGCTCGCGTCCGAGCCCATCAGCACGCTCAGCACACTCCCGGGAGCACGTAGCACCCTTCGCCTTTCCCCCTCGTGCACCGCAGCACCGTAGCCGTCGTTGCCCGAACTCCGGCGCCGCCGCTGCCAAGCTTCGCTTCCGCGAACACCGCCACCCCGCACCTCCTGTTGGTCTCCCCGGATCGCGACGAGACGCAGGCTCCCTCTGATGCCCTCGGTAGCGCCCCACCCGCGGCTCTAGCACAACTCGGCGAGCCACCGCCCGCTCGGTGGTCGCCGCCGCCTAATTCCGGCAAGTGCCGGCGTGGCACGACCATTAGGACTAATCCCACCATTAGCCACCTCTTCGCCATCGACAATGGGCCCATGCAGCGTGTCAAGCCCGAGTCAATGCGGGATTAGCGCCTCTGTCGCTGACATGTGGGACCCGCAGGTCAGGTTGACCCTGGCCGCCTGTTGACCCGCTGACGTCACACCGACGTCAGGCTGACGCAGTAATCCCCTTTTATGGATTTAAATTAATTCAGTAAATTTCAGAAAATGTCCTAAACTTCTAAAAATCATATAAATTCAACCGTAACTCGGATGGAAATAATTTATATATGAAAAATGATCAGAAAAATATGAAGAATCTGTTTATGCCATGATCATGCATGTTTGAACAAGTTAACATCACTGAATAGGATGAATCATGATTAGGGTAATTTAGGAAATAGCATTTTGAGTTGGAATTCAACCTTGTTTGAATTCCACTCCAACTAACTTGGATTATTATTGCATTAGGTAAATTCAGTACCTTAACATGATCATGCATCATATATGTGCATTGCATTGATTGTGTTCTCTCTTGTTTGCCGGTGTTTGTTCCCTCCCGATAGACGATGTACCGACGATGAGTTCGATGACACCAATGAAGAACTATTATCTTCAGAAGTGCCAGGCAAGCAAAACCCCCTTGTTCATTCCGATACAATCCCACTCTCTCGCTCCTGCTCTATTTTATTGCATTAGGACAACAGCGATTCAACTGTTACTTGCTGCGGTAGCTGAACCCCTTGATCCTTTGCATGACCTGTCATTCCACAGTAATTAGATGAAACCCACTAGCATGAGTAGGAGTTGTTTGAGCCCATGTTGTGCCTACTCATTTATGCTTGCTTGTCATGCCTGCTATTGCTTAGAGTTGAGTCGGGTCGATTCATCGGGAATGAATTGGAATTGTTATGAACATGTCCTATTGTGGGTGAGCTAAGTGTGTGAACACGATTTGGTAAAAGTAGCGGTGAGAGGCCATGTAGGAGTACATGGTGGGTTGTCTCATTGCAGCCGTCCTCGGAACTGAGTTACGTGTTTGTGATCCATGAAACAGTTACTACCACGCATTGGGATCCTTAATTGACCCTCTCGGCTTCTTAACCACCCTTGTCCACGGTCAGGGAGTTGCAAGTAGTTTACGGTGTTTGTAGCTTTTTGGGGCGACGCATAGCGCTGACCTTAGGGGTGGGTTGTGTTGCGGTAGGCACCGTGGCCCGTGTACCGAAAGTGCCCGTTTGGTATCTCGGGAACCCTGCACACATCGTTCGGGCTGTATGGGAAACCTCGGCGGACTCCTGCGGATGGAACCCGAATAGGCGATAAACCTGGACTAGGGACTTGAGTGTTTAGGTAGGCCGTGGCCGACACCACGTTGGGCTTCCGCTTGAAGGTTGCCGAGTACATGTCGTGTAAACGGCGGTAAGTGGTGAGCGTGTGTGAAGAAGTACACCCTGCGGGGTTTAATATGATCTATTGAATAGCCGTGTCCACGGAGAAGGACTTCTGGGTTGCCTATATCGGTTCATAGACAAGTGAAAGTGGATACTCTAAAATCGCAAGATAAGCGTGAGTGCTATGGATGGCGTTCTCGTAGGGAGGCGGGGCGGGTCCATAGTGGTGTATTGCCATGGTGAATATGTGGACTCGTGTGCGCCACCTCAAAAGAGTTACTTGCAAATCGTAGTTCGGGATAGCCACCGAGTCAAAGCTGGCTTGCTGCGGTCAAACTCCACCACCCCTTTTGATAATGATGCATATGTAGTTAGTTCGATGTAAGTCTTGCTGAGTACAATTGTACTCACGTTTGCTTATTTTATGTTTTGCGAGAGGCGTCGGTCTCACTAGTAGTTCGCTTGGACTTGACGTTTAGCTTGTTACCTCAGCTACGATCTTGTGCCTCGGCAGGATTTGGTAGATAGTCGGGCTTCTCAGCCTTTTCCATTTATAGTTATGCGTACCCGGACATGTTTAGCTTCGCTTGTGCTTTGACTTGTATGCTCGAGTGTTGGGTCATGAGACCCATGTTTGTAATATCTCGCTCTTGGGCCTAATGAATAATATCTGAGTCGTAGAGTTATGTTGTGATGCCACGTCGTATTTACACATATTGAGCATATTGTGTGTATGTTTGAAATGCTTGGTATGTGTGGGATCCGACAAACTAGTTGTTTATCCTTGGCAGCCTCTCATATGGGGAAATGTAGTCTCGTGCCTCCGGCGATAGTAGTCCGCTTCTGCCGGTTCACGAGTCCTGCTAGCCCAAGACTCTGCTTGGACACTTGGTGGCGGCATGTGTTTCACTTCGTTCCTATGTACATCCCTTCGGGAAATGTCACGCGGTGTTATTCGAGTCTGCCTAGCCTGCTACTGGCCGGGTTACCGAGTCCTGTTAGCCAGTGCTACAGCCGAATACATCGTTGATGACCGACATGCTCGATGTGATTCATGTATGCCTGTCCCCATGGGTTAGCGCCGCTTTGGGTTCACGACTAGCCATGTCGGCCCGGGTTCTTTGTCATATGGATGCTAGCGACACTATCATATCGTGAGCCAAAAGCGCATAAGCGGTCCGGCCATGGTAAGGCGACACCCGTGGGAATACCGTGCGTGAGGCCGCAAAGTGATATGATGTGTTACATGCTAGATCGGTGTGACTTAGGATCGGGGTCCTGACAACTTGTCCTTGCCAAGATGATATGAGTGAAGTATGTTGGCGGAGTCACCCTCAAGAACTCTCTAGTTCTTCTTATTCGGGATCCACATCATCTTGATGGGAATCCTTGGAGTTGTAGTCGTACTTGATAAAGTAGAACTTGATGTTGTCTTGGGAACCCACTTGACCAAGGCCTTAGGAGCTTCTTCAAATGCATCAATCTCCTCTTGAAGCTTGTCCTTGCCCTTTTGCTTGTGGTCTTGTGGTGGAAGATCATATTGAGCTTGTGTCCCTTGAAAAGAAGTAGGATCATACTTCTATTGTTGAGGAACAAACTTCACCTTGGGGTATTGTTCTTCTTCCCACTCAACTCCATTAGCATTGAACTTTCGTTCAAAACCAACACCTTGATTCTTCCGGTGCCTTCCTTGCTTGCGTACAATTTGCTCAACTTGGCTAAGAGAATCGTTAGTGGAATCAAGAGAACTACTAGAAGCAACAACATTGGATTTAACATGATTATTGTTACTACTAGAAGAAGAATCTTTCTTACTCTTGTTGCTAGGTTTAACTTGTGGCATGTAAGTAGACAAGAGTAAACGCTTGGCAATGTAAGAAGAACTTTTCTTGCGAAGATCATCATTGATTGCTCTTAAGAACCCATGCTCTTGCTCAAGGTTGAGCTTTTCAAAGCGTAACTTCTCATGAGTCTTTAAAAGTTCTCGATGATCTTCCAAGGTATTTTCATGAGCTAACTTAAGAGTGTTTAGTTCTTTAGTTAGACGCTCAATCTCCTTCTTATCATCATCATTCGTTTTATCTTGATTAGCATGATTGATAGCAAGTTCATCATAGTTTTCATCACTAGAGTTGTCAACAAGTAAATCATCATCACCTAGCAAATCATCTTCATCACTATTGAAATCAACATACTCAGGGTGTGATACCTTTGGGACTTTAGCCATGAAGCATCTCCCAATTCCTTCATTTGGTGAGTCAAATATGTCGTAGTAGTTGGCTGACACAAGTGCTAGACCGGCAACACCTTCATCTTGAGTATATTCGGAGTCGGAGTGATAACTTCTTTCAGAGTGATGGTCGGAGTCGAGCCGGATACCCATTCACCAACATGAGCTTGATGTCTTTGTTTTGTGTAGCTCCTTGATGATTTGTCCTTCCTTTCCGAATCCTTGCTTCTCTGAGAGGTTCTTCGTTCATAAGGATCATCTCTACTTCTTCTCTCTCTTGGAGGTGATTCTTCTCTTCTAGTTCTCCTTTTGGGTGGATCTTCTCTTTGTTTGTAGGGAGTCGTACACTCATTGGAGTAGTGTCCTGGTCTTCCACAATTGTAGCAATTACGTTCACTGACTCGAAGATCTTTTGTCATTGTAGGACCTTGACTTGGAACTTCTTTCCTTGCTTCTACTCTTGTAGAACTTGTTGAAATTCTTCACCATTAGGCTCAATTCCTCATTGAAGGTTTGTTTCTCACTTGATGATGTAGGAGCATCACATGAGGCTTTGTAAGCACCACTTGACTTGTTGTGAAGCTCTTCCTTATCCTTGAGTGACATCTCATGAGCAGCAATTCTTCCAATGACTTACATTGGCTTGAGGTCTTTGTAATTGGGCATCATTTGGATCAATGTGCACACGGTATCATATTTTCCATGGCTCTTAGGATCTTCTTGATGATGAATCTATCGGTCATCTCTTCACTTCCTAAGCCGGCAATCTCATTTATGATGAGAGCAAGCCTAGAGTACATTTCAGCTACACCTTCACCATCCTTCATTTTGAACTTGTCAAGTTGACTTTGAAGCACATCCAATTTGGATTCCTTGACGGAGTCGGTACCCACGTGCATATCAATCAAAGTATCCCAGATTTCCTTTGCATTCTTAAGACGACTGACTTTGTTGAATTGTTCGAGGCACAATCCGTTGAAGAGGATATCACAAGCTTGAGCATTGTATTGCAGCATCTTCAACTCTTCCGCGGTAGCTTCACGGTTCGGTTCTCTCCCATCAAAGAATTCACCTTGCAAGCCAATACACACAATAGCCCAAACGATGGGGTTATGTCCAAGAATATGCATTTTCATCTTATGCTTCCAACTAGCAAAATTAGTACCATCAAAGTAAGGACCTCTGCGGTGGTAATTTCCCTCGCTAGACGCCATACTCTCCTAGGTTGTGAAACCAAGGCTATGATCACCAAAAGGTATGGAAATCAAGGCAAATGGATACCAAAGCTCTGATACCACTTGTAGGATCGAAAGTATGTCTAGAGGGGGTGATTAGACTACTTGACCAATTAAAAATCTAGCCTTTTTCCCAATTTTAAGTCTTGGCAGATTTTAGCAACTTAGCACAAGTCAAGCAATCAACCTACACATGCAAGTCTAAGAGTATAGCAGCGGAATGTAAAACATTTGCATATGAAGGTAAAGGAAGGAGTTTGGAAGGAGCAAACGCAATGTAGACACGGAGATTCTTGGTGTGGTTCCGATAGGTGGTGCTATCGTACATCCATGTTGATGGAGACTACAACCCACGAAGGGTAACGGTTGCGCGAGTCCACGGAGGGCTCCACCCACGAAGGGTCCACGAAGAAGCAACCTTGTCTATCCCACCATGGCCATCGCCCACGAAGGACTTGCCTCACTAGGGTAGATCTTCACGAAGTAGGCGATCTCCTTGCCCGTACAAACTCATTGGTTCAACTCCACAATCTCGACGGAGGCTCCCAAGTGACACCTAACCAATCTAGTGTTGGGGAACGTAGTAATTTCAAATTTTTCCTACGCACATGCAAGATCATGGTGATGCATAGCAACGAGAGCGGAGAGTGTTGTCCATGTACCCTCGTAGACCGAAAGCAGAAGCGTTATGACAACGCGGTTGATGTAGTCGTACGCCTTCACGATCGACCGATCCTAGTACCGAAGGTACGGCACCTCCGCGATCTAAACACGTTTGGCTCGGTGACGTCCCATGAACTCGCAATCCAGTAGAGCTTCGAGGGAGAGCTTCGTCAGCACAACGGCGTGATGATGGTGTTGATGAAGCTACCGGCGCAGAGCTTCGCCTAAGCACTGCAACGATATGATCAAGGTAGAATATGGTGGAGGGGGGCACCGCACACGGCTTGGAACAATCAACTTGTGTGTGCTAGGGTGCCCCCCTGCCCCCGTATATAAAGGAGCAAGGGGGGAGGCCGGCCGGCCCTTGGTGCGCCCAAGGAGAGGAGGAATCCTCCTCCTAGTAGGAGTAGGATTCATCCTTTCCTAGTCCTACGAGGAAGGGGGAAGGGGGAAGGAAGGAGAGGGAGGAAAGAGGGGGCGCTGCCCCCCTCCTTGTCCAAGTCGGACTCCCAAGGGGGGGAGGGCGCGCGGCCAGCCCTAGGCCCTCTCCTCTCTCTCCCACAAGGCCCATGTTGGCCCATTATATCCCCCGGGGGTTCCGATAAACCCCTGGCACTCCGATAAATATCCGATGACCCCCGGAACTCATCCGGTGTCCGGATATAGTCGTCCAATATATCAATCTTTATGTCTCGACCATTTCGAGACTCCTCGTCATGTCCGTGATCACATCCGGGACTCCGAATTATCTTCGGTACATCAAAACACATAAACACATAATACCGATCGTCACCGAACATTAAGCGTGCGGACCCTACGGGTTCGAGAACTATGTAGACATGACCGAGACTCATCTCCGATCAATAACCAATAGCGGAACCTGGATGCTCATATTGGTTCCTACATATTCTATGAAGATCTTTATCGGTCAAACCGCAGAACAACATACGTTGTTCCCTTTGTCATCGGTATGTTACTTGCCCGAGATTCGATCGTCGGTATCTCAATACCTAGTTCAATCTCGTTACCGGCAAGTCTCTTTACTCGTTCCATGATGCATCATCCCACAACTAACTCATTAGTTACATTGCTTGCAAGGCTTATAGTGATGTGCATTACCGAGAGGGCCCGGAGATACCTCTCCGACAATCGGAGTGACAAATCCTAATCTTGATCTATGCCAACTCAACAAGTACCATCGGAGACACCTGTAGAGCACCTTTATAATCACCCAGTTACGTTGTGACGTTTGGTAGCACACAAAGTGTTCCTCGGGTATTCGGGAGTTGCATAATCTCATAGTCATAGGAACACGTATAAGTCATGAAGAAAGCAATAGCAATATACTAAATGATCAAGTGCTAAGCTAACGGAATGGGTCAAGTCAATCACATCATTCTCTAATGATGTGATCCCGTTAATCAAATGACAACTCATGTCTATGGCTAGGAAACATAACCATCTTTGATTCAACAAGCTAGTCAAGTAGAGGCAAACTAGTGACACTCTGTTTGTCTATATATTCACACATGTATCAAGTTTCCGGTTAATACAATTCTAGCATGAATAATAAACATTTATCATGATATAAGGAAATATAAATAACAAATTTATTATTGCCTCTAGGGCATATTTCCTTCGGGCTCCCACTTGCACTAGACTCAATAATCTAGATTACACAGTAATGATTCTAACACCCATGGAGTCTTGGTGCTGATCATGTTTTGCTCGTGAGAGAGGCTTAGTCAACGGGTCTGGAACATTCAGATCCGTATGTATCTTGCAAATCTCTATGTCTCCCTCCTTGACTTGATCGCGGATGGACTTGAAGCGTCTATTGATGTGCTTGGTTCTCTTGTGAAATATGGATTCCTTTGCCAAGGCAATTGCACCAGTATTGTCACAAAAGATTTTCATTGGACCCGGTGCACTAGGTATGGCACCTAGATCGGATATGAACTCCTTCATACAAACTCCTTCATTTTATGCTTCCGAAGCAGCTATGTACTCTGCTTCACACGTAGATCCCGCCATGACGCTTTGCTTAGAACTGCACCAACTGACAGCTCCACCGTTCAATATAAACACGTATCCGGTTTGTGACTTAGAGTCATCCGGATCAGCGTCAAAGCTTGCATCGACGTAACCATTTACGATGAGCTCTTCGTCACCTCCATAAACAAGAAACATATCCTTAGTCCTTTTCAGGTATTTCAGGATGTTCTTGACGCTGTCGATGATCCACTCTGGATTACTTTGGTACCTCCCTGCTAAACTTATAGCAAGGCACACATCAGGTCTGGTACATAACATTGCATAGATGATAGAGCCTATGGCTGAAGCATAGGGAACACCTTTCATTTTCTCTCTATCCTCTGCAGTGGTCGGGCATTGAGTCTGACTCAACTTCACAACTTGTAACACAGGAAAGAACCCTTTCTTTGCTTGATCCATTTTGAACTTCTTCAAAACTTTGTCAAGGTATGTGCTCTGTGAAAGTCCAATTAAGCGTCTTGATCTATCTCTATAGATCTTAATGCCCAATATATAAGCAGCTTCACCGAGGTCTTTCATTGAAAAACTCTTATTCAAGTACCCTTTTATGCTATCCAGAAATTCTATATCATTTCCAATCAACAATATGTCATCCACATATAATATTAGAAATGCTCTGAGCTCCCACTCACTTTCTTGTAAATACGCTTCTCCAAAAGTCTGTATAAAACCATATGCTTTGATCACACTATCAAAACGTTTATTCCAACTCCGAGATGCATGCACCAGTCCATAAATGGATCGCTGGAGCTTGCACACTTTTTTAGCACCCTTTGGATCGATAAAACCTTCAGGTTGCATCATATACAACTCTTCTTCCAGATATCCATTCAGGAATGCAGTCTTTACATCCATTTGCCAAATTTCATAATAATAAAATGCAGTAGTTGATAACATGATTCGGACGGAGTTAAGCATCGCTACGGTTGAGAAGGTCACATCGTAGTCAACTCCTTGAACTTGTCAAAAACCTTTTACAACAAGTCGACCTTTGTAGACAGTAACATTACCGTCAGCGTCAGTCTTCTTCTTGAAGGTCCATTTATTCTCGATGGCTTGCCGATCATCGGGCAAGTCAACCAAAGTCCACACTTTGTTCTCATACATGGATCCCATCTCAGATTTCATGGCCTCAAGCCATTTTGCGGAATCTGGGCTCATCATCGCTTCCTCATAGTTCGTAGGTTCATCATGGTCAAGTGACATGACCTCCAGAACAGGATTACCATACCACTCTGGTGCAGATCTTACTCTGGTTGACCTACGAGGTTTGGTAGTAACTTGATCTGAAGTTACATGATCATCATCATTAGCTTCCTCACTAATTGGTGTAGGAGTCACAGGAACAGATTTCTGTGATGAACTACTTTCCAATAAGGGAGCAGGTACAGTTACCTCATCAAGTTCTACTTTCCTCCCACTCACTTCTTTCGAGAGAAACTCCTTCTCTAGAAAGGATCCATTCTTAGCAATGAAAGTCTTGCATTTGGATCTATGATAGAAGGTGTACCCAACAGTGTCCTTTGGGTATCCTATGAAGACACATTTCTCCGATTTGGGTTCGAGCTTATCAGGTTGAAGCTTTTTCACATAAGCATCGCAACCCCAAACTTTAAGAAATGACAACTTTGGTTTCTTGCCAAACCACAGTTCATAAGGCATCGTCTCAACGGATTTAGATGGTGCCCTATTTAACGTGAATGCAGCCGTCTCTAAAGCATAACCCCAAAATGATAGCGGTAAATCAGTAAGAGACATCATGGATTGCACCATAGCTAGTAAAGTACGATTACGACGTTCGGACACACCATTACGCTGTGGTGTTCCGGGTGGCATGAGTTGCGAAACTATTCTGTATTGTTTCAAATGAAGACCAAACTCGTAACTCAAATATTCTCCTCCACGATCAGATCGTCGAAACTTTATTTTCTTGTTACTATGATTTCCACATCACTCTGAAATTCTTTGAACTTTTCAAATGTTTCAGACTTATGTTTCATCAAGTAGATACACCCATATCTACTCAAATCATCTGTGAAGGTGAGAAAATAACGATACCCACCGCGAGCCTCAACATTCATCGAACCACATACATCAGTATGTATGATTTCCAAAAAATATGTTGCTCGCTCCATTGTTTCGGAGAACGGAGTTTTAGTCATCTTGCCCATGAGGCATGGTTCGCAAGTACCAAGTGATTCATAATCAAGTGATTCCAAAAGTCCATCAAAATGGAGTTTCTTCATGCGCTTTACACCAATATGACTTAAACGGCAGTGCCACAAATAAGTTGCACTATCATTATCAACTCTGCATCTTTTGGCTTCAATATTATGAATAGGTGTATCACTACTAACGAGATTCAACATAAATAGACCACTCTTCAGGGGTGCATGACCATAAAAGATATTACTCATATAAATAGAACAACCATTATTCTCTAATTTAAATGAATAACCGTCTCACATCAAACAAGATCCAGATATAATGTTCATGCTCAACGCTGGCACCAAATAACAATTATTCAGGTCTAAAACTAATCCCGAAGGTAGATGTAGAGGTAGCGTGCCGACCGCGATCACATCGACTTTAGAACCATTTCCCACGCGCATAGTCGCCTCGTCCTTAGCCAATCTTCGCTAATCGTAGTCCTGTTTGAGTTGCAAATATTAGCAACAGAATTAGTATCAAATACCCAGGTGCTACTGCGAGCATTAGTAAGGTACACATCAATAACATGTATATCACATATACTTTTTGTTCACCTTGCCATCCTTCTTATCCGCCAAATACTTGGGGCAGTTCCGCTTCCAGTGACCAGTCCCTTTGCAGTAGAAGCACTCAGTCTCAGGCTTAGGTCCAGAGTTGAGTTTCTTCACTTGAGCAGCAACTTGCTTGCCGTTCTTCTTGAAGTTTCCCTTCTTCCCTTTACCCTTTTTCTTGAAACTGGTGGTCTTGTTGATCATCAACACTTGATGCTCCTTCTTGATTTCTACCTCCGCAGCCTTTAGCATCACGAAGAGCTCGGGAATTGTCTTATCCATCCCTTGCATGTTATAGTTTATCACGGAGCTCTTGTAGCTTGGTGGCAGTGAATGAAGAATTCTGTCAATGATACTATCATACGGAAGATTAACTCCCAGTTGAATCAAGTGATTGTTATACCCAGACATTTTGAGTATATGCTCACTGACAGAACTATTCTCCTCCATCTTGCAGCTATAGAACTTATTGGAGACTTCATATCTCTCAGTCCGGGCATTTGCTTGAAATATTAACTTCAACTCCTGGAACATCTCATATGCTCCATGACGTTCAAAACGTCGTTGAAGTCCCGGTTCCAAGCCGTAAAGCATGGCACACTGAACTATCGAGTAGTCATTAGCTTTGCTCTGCCAGACGTTCATAACATCTGGCGTTGCTCCTGCAGCGGGTTTGGCACCTAGCGGTGCTTCCATGACGTAATTCTTCTGTGCAGCAATGAGGATAATCCTCAAGTTACGGACCCAGTCCGTGTAGTTGCTACCATCATCTTTCAACTTAGCTTTCTCTAGGAACGCATTAAAATCCAAAGGAACAACAGCACGGGCCATCTATCTACAAAAACATAGACATGCAAAATACTATCAGGTACTAAGTTCATGATAAATTAAAGTTCAATTAATCAAATTACTTAATAACTCCCACTTAGATAGACATGCCTCTAATCATCTAAGTGATCACGTGATCCATATCAACTAAATCATGCCCGATCATCACGTGAGATGGAGTAGTTTTCAATGGTGAACATCACTATGTTGATCATATCTACTATATGATTCACGCTCGACCTTTCGGTCTCAGTGCTCCGAGGCCATATCTTCATATGCTAGGCTCGTCAAGTTTAACCCGAGTATTCTGCGTGTGCAAAACTGGCTTGCACCCGTTGTATGTGAATGTAGAGCTTATCACACCCGATCATCACGTGGTGTCTCAGCACGACGAACTTTCGCAACGGTGCATACTCAGGGAGAACACTTATACCTTGAAATTTAGTGAGAGATCATCTTATAATGCTACCGTCGGTCTAACCAAAATAAGATGCATAAAGGATAAACATCACATGCAATCAATATAAGTGATATGATATGGCCATCATCATATGTGCCTTTGATCTCCATCTCCAAAGCACCGTCATGATCACCATCGTCACCGGCGCGACACCTTGATCTCCATCGTAGAATCGTTGTCGTCTCGCCAACTATTGCTTCTACGACTATTGCTACCGCTTAGTGATAAAGTAAAGCATGGCGATTGCATTTCATACAATAAAGCGACAACCATATGGCTCCTGCCAGTCGCCGATAACTCTGTTTACAAAACATGATCATCTCATACAATAAAATATAGCATCATGTCTTTACCATATCACATCACAACATGCCCTGCAAAAACAAGTTAGACGTCCTCTACTTTGTTGTTGCAAGTTTTTACGTGGCTGCTACGGGTTGAGCAAGAACCGTTCTTACCGCATCAAAACCACAACGATATTTCGTCAAGTATGTGATGTGTTAACCATGACATCTAAACCGCAACATCGTAACAAGTATGTGCAAGTTTTTACAAGGACCGGCGTAGCCACACTCGATTCAACTAAAGTTGGAGAAACTGACACCCGCCAGCCACCTGTGTGCGAAGCATGTCGGTAGAACCAGTCTCGCCTAAGCGTACGCGTAATGTCGGTCCGGGCCGCTTCATCCAACAATACCGCCGAATCAAAGTATGACATGCTGGTAAGCAGTATGACTAGCATCGCCCACAACTCACTTGTGTTCTACTCATGCATATAACATCTACGCATAAACCTGGCTCGGATGCCACTGCTGGGGAACATAGTAATTTCAAATTTTCCTATGCACACGCAAGATCATGGTGATGCATAGCAATGAGAGGGGAGAGTGTTGTCCACGTACCCTCGTAAACCGAAAGCGGAAGCTTTATGACAACGCGGTTGATGTAGTCGTGCGTCTTCACGGTCGACCGATCCTAGTACGACACCTCCGCGATTTGCACATGTTCGGCTCGGTGACGTCCCACGAACTCACGATCCAGTAGAGCTTTGAGGGAGAGCTTCGTCAGCACGACGGGGTGACGATGATGATGATGAAGCTACCGGCGCAGGGCTTCGCCTAAGCACTGCAACGATATGACCGAAGTGGAATATGGTGGAGGGGGGCACCGCACAGCGCTTGGAACAATCAACTTGTGTGTTCTAGGGTGCCCCCCTGCCCCCGTATATAAAGGAGAAAGGGGGGAGGTCGTCCGGCCCTTGGTGCGCCCAAGGAGAGGAGGGATGCTCCTCCTAGTAGGAGTAGGATTCATCCTTTCCTAGTCCTACTAGGAAGGGGGAAGGGGGAGGAAGGAGAGGGAGAGAGGGAGGAAGAGAGGGCGCCCCTCCTTGTCAATCGGACTCCAGGGAGGCGCGGCCAGCCCTAGGCCCTCTCCTCTCTCTCCCACAAGGCCCATGTTGGCCCATTATATCCCCCGGGGGTTCCGATAACTCCCCGGCACTCCGATAAATATCCGGTGACCCCCGGAACTCATCTGGTGTCCGAATATAGTCGTTCAATATATCAATCTTTATGTCTCGACCATTTTGAGACTCCTCGTCATGTCCGTGATCACATCCGGGACTCCGAACTATCTTCGGTACATCAAAACACATAAAATCATAATACCGATCGTCACTGAACGTTAAGCGTGCGGACCCTACGGGTTCGAGAACTATGTAGACATGACCGAGACTCATCTCCGGTCAATAAACAATAGCGGAACCTAGATGCTCATATTGGTTCCTACATATTCTACAAAGATCTTTATCGGTCAAACCGCATAACAACATACGATGTTCCCTTTGTCATCGGTATGTTACTTGCCCGAGATTCGTCGTCGGTATCTCAATATACCTAGTTCAATCTCGTTACCGGCAAGTTTCTTTGCTCATTCTGTAATGCATCATCCCGCAACTAACTCATTAGTTACATTGCTTGCAAGGCTTATAGTGATGTGCATTACCGAGAGGGCCCGGAGATACCTCTCCGGCAATCGGAGTGACAAATCCTAATGTTTATCTATGCCAACTCAACAAGTACCATCAGAGACACCTGTAGAGCACCTTTATAATCACCCAGTTACGTTGTGACGTTTGGTAGCACACAAAGTGTTCCTCGGGTATTCGGAGTTGCATAATCTCATAGTCATAGGAACATGTATAAGTCATGAAGAAAGCAATAGCAATATACTAAACGATCAAGTGCTAAGCTAACAAAATGGGTCAAGTCAATCACATCATTCTCTAATGATGTGATCCCGTTAATCAAATGACAACTCATGTCTATGGCTAGGAAACATAACCATCTTTGATTCAACGAGCTAGTCAAGTAGAGGCAAACTAGTGACACTATGTTTGTCTATATATTCACACATGTATCAAGTTTCCGGTTAATACGATTCTAGCATGAATAATAAACATTTATCATGATATAAGGAAATATAAATAACAACTTTATTATTGCCTCTAGGGCATATTTCCTTCATCTAGGAGACACCGCTCTCCAAAAGGTAATAGATGGTGTGTTGATGATGAACTCCTTGCTCTTGTGCTTCAAATGATAGTCTCCCCAACACTTAACTCTCTCTCACGGATTTGGATTTGGTGGAAACAAGATTTGAGTGGAAAGCAACTTGGAGATGGTTAGAGATCAAGACTTATGTGGTTGGAATGGAATATCTTGGTCTGAACACATGAGTAGGTGGTTCTCTCTCAGAAAATTTATGCTGGAAGTGTAAGCACGTTCTGGTGGCTCTCTCCACGAATGAAGAGTGGGTGGAGGGGTATATATAGCCTCCACACAAAATCTAACCGTTACACACAATTCACCAAACTCGGTGGGACCGAATCAGAAAACTCGGTCAGACCAATTTGGTTCAAAATGTGAACGTTATGCTTTTCGGTGGGACCGACATGTCAACTCGGTGGGACCGATTTCATTAGGGTTAGGGCATAACGTAATCTCGGTGAGATCGATTAGACAAACTCGATGGGACCAATTTTGGTAATAGGCAAACAGAGAGTTGGTCAGGTAAACTCGGTGGGACCGATTCGCTCATCTCGGTGAGACCGAAGCGTTACGAAAGGGAAACAGAGAGTTTGCATTGCGAACTCGGTGGGACCGATCGCTCATCTCGGTTGGGCCGAAATGTTACGAAGGGAAACAAAGAGTTTGCAATCCCATCTCGGTGAGACCGAGATCCCTATCGATGAGACCGAAGTGACTAGGGTTTCTGGCAGTGGCTATGTCAAATGAACTCGGTGGCGCCGGATAGATCAAATCGGTGGGGCCGAGTTTGACTTTTGGTTTGGGACATATGTGGATATGAGAAAGTGATTGAGGGTTTTTGGAGCATATCACTAAGCATTTTGAGCAAGCAATCCATTAAGCAACACCTCATCCCCTTTTAACAGTATTGGCTTTTCCTATGGACTCAATATGATCTTGGATCACTAAAATAAAAATGTAGAGTCTTAACTTGAGCCAATGTGTGTCTTTAGCATTTTGAGGGGTCCACATTCCTAGTCCATGCCATGCCAATCACTGAACTTTCTGAAATGATCATCTTGAAATAGCATTAGTTCAATGAGCTATATGTTGTTAGGAATTACCAAAACCACCCAGGGATAGTTTGCACTTTCAAGTGGTCTTTTAGCGAGACCTCCAACGCCGGCAAGGGCAAGGGCGCCGCCATGGCTCTGTCCGCGCTGTCTGCACCGGCTACGGCCGCACTCCACACCGTGCAGCGGGAGGTGAAGCGGCTATGCAGCGAGTGGCAGGCAGTCGCCGGACAAGGCTGCCCTCTGAAAGGCTTGTACCACTGGAGGGACGACAACGACGACGACAATGCGGCAAGATAGGGCGGCCACACGTACGAGGTTGGTGTCCGGTATAGAGTTTATGATTTTTTTTAAGTTTTTAGTTAAACGATCAAAATATCGACCTTTTCATGTAAATTATGTCCGAACTTTATTGAAATTCATCGTTTTTGCACGAATTTCTCCCTCTTGGTTCAAAAAGTGGTTGAAATATATGCGACAATGCTAGATGGCCGGCTCCCGCATCCATGTCTGCAGACTGGTCTTCTCTGTCCGTGGAGAAATGCCGGAGAAAATTTGAGGGTCATCCTTGACCATGCCCTTATACGACAACATTATTGCATTGTACAGTCACTCAATCTTGTTTTTTGAGAAACGGTCATTCAATTAAAATAAACCCGTGAAGTTAGTTGGGCTGTTGGGCTCGTAGTCTTCTGGCCCAGGGCGCTTCCTGTTGCTGTAAAGCATGAAGGCAAGACACCTCTGACGTGCCTCCGAGCATGGTAGAGGATCCGGTTCCCCTCTGTTGATAGTTCTTTTTCGGTGAGAGATGGTACAACGTCGGCAGGCATGGCCTTAAAGAGCAATGAAGGAACTGCTATTTTTGTGGCATATATATTCCTATTCAATCGTAATGATGCTCTTTGAAGCGAAAATTCATGCACTAATGCAAGGCATGGCTCTTGCTCTTGAACACATGGATCTTCCAGTCATTGTTTAGTCGGGCTCGACACTGACCCTATCTATTTCGACTGACAACTCTTTGGATCGTTCTTTTTATAGTCACTTGGCTCTAGAGATTAAAGAATTATTGGTAGCGGCAGTTTATTCAGCAAAAGGTTCATAAAGATCGAAGTAGTGTTACAGATTGTTTGACAAGGTATAGCCATATTGAATGTAGCCCAGCTCTATGGCTACACAGAGGGGCCCAATGAATCGAAGAAATCTTGCCTCTTTACTGTAACCCCTGTCATTACGAAATAGAACTCCTATTTACCCCGCAAAAAGAGTGCATTTCTAGCATATGCACTATTCACTATAGAAGTTCATGATTTTGTTTTTTTATCTCATACCAAAGTGCGTTTCATAGAAAATATGTTGTTGGTTATAGTCATGCTGACTAGGCAAACGGTCTTGATGATAGGCGATCAACCTCTAGTTGTTTTGTGTTTGTTGGTGGAACTTGGTATCATGGAGAAGCAAAGAAAACTACTAGTGTCTAAATCAACGGCATAATCTCACTATAGGGCAATGTCCCAAGGGCTGAATGAAATGTTATGGGTAAGGGGCCTTATACTCGACTTGCAAGTGTTGAGACAAGATCATTTGAATGTGAGGTGTGGCAACAAATCTACCATCAACAGTGCTAATAATCCAGTGCAACATGACATAACAAAACTTGTGAATGCTGCTTGTGAAACATCAACATAACTTGTTGATTATCTGGCAGAAGTCTTCGGGGCCCTGCTTGTGAAAAGATGAGCATGATAGATATATATCACCCCTCTAAGGGGGAGTGTTGGATCATGGCCCCTCTATTTCTGTGGGTGTGCTCCAGACCCATGTGCCTCGTGTATCCAACCAAGTGACACCCTAAACATTAACACTACACGAATACTACTCAAGGTCAATCATTCCTCTCCAGTTGTCTCCGCTCTCACCCCTTCTATCAGTACTAATCACACATGGTGGAACCTTCTGTTACCCTTCAATATGTGATGTTACAGGTTACTAGCAGACTGACATTTGGTGACACATACATCATCTAGAAAAAAATAGTTGTTAAACGGGTACGCCTTCTCTCTTGTTAGACCATTCATTTGCATGTACTCAAAATGCCCAATGAAATTGACCCAGCGCAAGAAGTGACATTCATAATCCGGTACTTGCTACAAAGAAAGTTCAACTAGCTCTCTAGATATTGATCCAGTGTAGACCTTTGGCCGCCTCAACGGTTAGTACCTAGTAGGCACCACATGCCCAATGGTATTTTATATCATTTATTGTGGCTTGTTTTTGTCAGCCTACAGTTTCATACGGTACAATGGTCAAAAAGATAAACAAATCTCAGTTAGATCAGTAACAATTCTCGTTGTCTTCTGAAGGCATTATATTTAATTATAATGTATAGCTTTAAAAGATAAACCTCTTGTTGCTTCATTTAATTTCCTATTATGAGTCATTAATTTTTTTATTTTCCTATATGTGCCCGCTCGTGGTTTGTTTGACGGTTCTACTTGATTCCCTTATCAATTTATACTAATCTTTTCGACTTCATTATAGCTCATTCTCGCCAAATTTATACTCCTTTCGTCCGGAATTACTTGTCGGATAAATGGACCTATTTTAGTTCTAGATACATCCATTTTTATCCATTTCTGCGACAAGTAATTCCGGACGGAGGGAGTACCTTTCAATTGATATACTTTTTAAAATATTATTCCCTCATATGTTTTCAAATACAACTAGACAAGGTAATTGTGTACTCTAATATGCCTCATTTTATACTATATTTTAATTGGCATAATTTGGTATTTATCATTGCAAATATATTTCTGTGCTAAGTTGAACCACATTTTGTCATCGTAATTCTTTTGCCTTCCAAAAATAAAAAAATGGGGTGTTCAAGAATATTTTATGTTACATTGTGTTTTATCTAAATCTAAGCACAATAGAAGAAAATCACATTTTTCCACGAGTTGAGTTGTGCCACATAATCAATAGTAGGTGCATATATGCGTTCATGTCCATATTATCCTTAAAAATATCCAATTCCAAATATATCATACTATCAATTATCTAGGTAGGTTCTTCTAGAGCACAAAACTGAAAACTCGCTTTTTTTAGAACCACTAAAAACTCACTTTGGTATAACTAATGTGTATGAAATGTTAATCATTTGGTTTGTTCTTCACTCTTGCTCTTTGGCAGTTACTTGTTCTTTCTTGCTCATATAAGTCATGTTCCTAGGGTTTAGCAATCCCCTCTAAGTCTAGCATTACCCATATTCTCTGAACCCCTACCCATTGTCCTTTCCCCCAACATAGGTTTTTATATGAAAACAAAGAAAAAATCATCATTGTAATTTACTCCATCGTCTTCTCGAGTGGTGCTATGTCATTTTGTGAGAATTTTAATGTTGTGCTATGTCATTTGTGAGGAACTTTGGGAAGTGATGTGTTCTACACATGTGCTTATTTGGTATTATTCGAAGTACTAATCATAGAATTGGTATGCGTTTTTGCTATTTCCCGAGATGTTTATATGTGGTGGGAGGACCTAATGGATATCCGTAGGGTTTCAACATGGGCATGATGTTCCCACCTGTGGTTCTTTTTCATGGGCGCATAAAGAATATTATCTTCATGGATTTGGGTATGGATTGATATTGTTCAACTTGAGCCGAATTCGACACATTGCTATCCTTAAATGCAGACATCGTGCGAACGGGCAATGCAGCAGCATCTCGAATCCTGTTATTAGCATATAACAAGATGGTATAGAAGCAAAAGAAGAAGAAAATAGATAACACGCATCTCGAATCCTGTTATTCGCATAGACAGTTTATTTGAGTTTGTGACTTCGTTCATTGGCACATGAAGCCCAAGCTACGTAGATAGGGATGTCTTGGTATGTGCCAAAAAAGTACCGCTCTATGATGACGACCAATGAACGATTGGAGTACAAAGCAACGAGTTTACTACTGATCCTTAACGAAGAGTCCACTCAACTTCAATCTCGAGGCAACACAGACTAACTAGCACCAAGTATTTGACGATCTACTCAACAGAAAAGCACTACAAAAAATGTCAAGATCGTGATGTCCAAAGCACCACAGAACGAATCGCACCATCGTCTCAACAAACCAAAGACTCTCACGCTGAAGCCAGAGATTCTTAGATGCAGACTTCGGGCGAACGGGCAATGCAGCAGCATCTCAAATCCTGTTATTAAAATAGATGGCACGCGTCTCAAGTTGGCTCAAGAAACGGGTTATGGAACATATTATTCGCATAGACTAGTTTATTTGAGTCCGCGGACTTCTTTCATTGGCACGTGAGGCAGTGGCGGAGCCAGAAATTTGCTCCTGGATATTCCTATATATTTTTTGCCAAAGCAGTATAATAGAGCAACAAATGTACTGTAAAATTGCAATATCAATAACTCAATGACCATACATCGATAATAGTAGCAGAATATCATTGTGGCAATATCTCTAACAATTAAGAAAGATTACAAGCAACAAAGAAAATTACAATATAACTTTATGATCCTTTTTTGGAAGAGATTGATAACATCCTCATCTACATCACAATCAAATAAACAATGTAGAAACCAGTGGCATGGAGGACATTAGTCATTAGATAAACAATTTCAGTGTACAAGCGATTAGTGAAAATGATCAAGAGAGGTAGTGGTCACAGTGTTCATTATGTCAATCTAGCAATCAGTGAATGACATAGGTTGCAAACACATAATAAGCAGTTCAATTTCACTGGTGTTACAAGCAATCAATGACTGTCTTCTACGAAGGCATTGACATTTACAAAAATTCTTCAGATCTTTTTAGAAACAGAGGGGGGAAATACCTTCGACGGAGCCACGTAGGCTGGACCGATGGAGGTGGTGCCGGGCCGTGGAGGGGAGGGAGCCTGAAGCCCTGCAGGGCGAGTCGGGGGGCTAAAGGGCAGAGGCGGATGCCGGACCGGACGCAGAGTCGCAGACTCGCAGAGGGGAGGGAGTCAGGGAGAGGGCCGTCCGGAGGGGAGGGGAGGGACCGAGGTAAAGCCGTAGAGGGCGGCCGCCGGACATGGAATCGCTGCCCCCGCTACCACTAGGATTGGTGCGTCGCTCGGCCGCTGCCATAGGTGCCTGTTTGGGCTGGACTCAGTGGGCCAAGTGTTTATATGTATAAATATATGTATTACACTTTTTGGGGGCCAAAATCTTGGTATTCTAGAGAATTCCCAGGACCCAGCACCGCCACTGACGTGAGGCCCAAGCTACGTAGATAGAGGATGTCTTGATATGTGCCAAAAAAAGGAACCCTCATACCTAGCGAACGTTCGCGAGGGACACATGACATTTTCTCTCGAGAAAGCAAATTTTATTTAAAAACTGTCATCGTTTGATCTCGCCTAACAACTAAAACTACCGCCTACGGTCAGCCATGAATCATTACCGCAAAAAAGTGCCGCTCTGTGATGACTACCAATGATTGGAGTAGTACAAAGCAACGAGTTTACCGATCCTCAACGAAGAGTTCATTTCAACTACAATCTTGAGGCAAGACAGACTAACTAGCAACAAGTATTTGACGATCTACTCAACCGGAAAGCACTACAAAAAATGTAAGATCGTGATGTCCAAAGCACCACGGAACGAATCGCGCCATCATCTCAACAAACCAAAAACTCTCACGCTGAAGCCAGAGATTCTTCCGCCGCGAGCATATCCAAGAGCATTCCATGAGCAGTACCACCAGCAGCAGCAGCGTCGGCGCCCGGCGACCCGCGGCTGTGGAGCCACCACAGCAGGTTGGTCAGCGTGTTGCCATCGTCGTGCGACGCCAGCGCCCTCGTCTTGGCCAGCGCCGACTCCTTGTCGTAGACCCCCTCCAAGGCGTAGACGAACCCCTTCCACCCGTCGCCGACGCCGTCCCTGGCCAACGCCGGCGCGGTCCAGCTCACCAGCTCCTTGACGAACCCGGCGTCCGGGAAGAGGGCCTCGCTGATGGGCACGATCGGCAGGAGCTGGATGCCCACCCTGCACTCCTTCCACTCCGGCGGCGCGAACCAGAGGCCGCTGTCCCTCTTGTTCGCCCACACGACGCCGACGACGCGGCTGTTGGCGGTGAAGTCGTCCTCGTAGATCGCGTCGCCCTCCCGGATGTGCCACCATGTCTGCGCCGCCAGCATCTCGAGCGCGGTGAGCGTGGCCGCGGCGGAGACGAGGTGTTTGTCCCCGTAGCTCAGCCCGAGGAGCGCGGCGGAGTAGTAGGCGTTGGTGCTCTCCTGGTTGCGCCCGTCGCCGAACTCCGTCAGGCCTCCGGCCCAGGAATGCAGCTTCCAGAGATCGAACGTCCTCAGCCTCGGGTAGCTCGCGCCGGCCTCTCGCTGCAGTGTCATGAAATCGGCGACCATGGAGCAGGCCTGCGGCATGTACTCGCGCCCCCAGGCCGGGTCGATCTTGGCGAGCACAGCAATGGCGTACACGAAGTAGCCCAGGTGGTAGTGGTGGTCGTTGTAGATCCCGAAGCCGAAGTCGGCGCCGGTGTCCGTCATCCCCTGCCGGGTGACGAGGCCGCCCCACTTGGGATCGTACAGGAAGCCATTGCCCTCGAAGCTGCCGTCCAGCCAGGGCGTGACGGTGGCATTCAGGAACCCGTGCACCGCCGGGATGACGTCGGGGCACCCGACCTCCTCGGCGATCAACGCCAGCCTCGCCGCCCTGGCGACCGCCTTGCCGTAGAAGTAGGACGACGTGGTCGTGATGGGGCTGGAGGCGAGCTCGTCCACGTCCTTACGCAGCGCGGCCACGATCTCGGGCACGCCGTCCTCGCTGACACCGCGGATGGAATGCCAGGTGGGGAACACCGGGTCGGTCTTCAGAGCCCAGGCATCACCGACGACGCCGACCAGGTCGCCGTCGATGCTGCGGTACCTGAAGTCCTCGAGCACCCGGACGCGGCGGTCCTTGGAGAGCAGCCGGAGGTGGAGCGGGTGGGCGAGCATGAGCAGGTCCCCCGACCCCTGCGTGCACCAGGCGTAGTCGACGGAGAAGGGGCGGTCCAGCGCGGCCACCCCGGCCGTCGGGTAGCGGCCGCTGTAGCGGTCGAGGACGGCCTCCATGGCCGCGTTGGGCAGGAACGCGACGCGGATGACGCCGAGGAAGCCGGGCGCCGCCAGCTGCGTGACGCTGGACATGGACAGGCGGATCGGCGCGGAGGCGTAGAGGAGGAAAGTCTGGCCGCTGTTCATCCGGAGGCGCCACCTGGTGAGCGAGTCGTCGCGGGGGGCGGCCTCGAGGAAGGCGTGGAGTCGTGGACGGAGGCGATGGAGATGTCGACGGGGCGACGGGCGCACATGGTGGAGACGGTGACGAAGGGGCTGCCGCGGACGAGGAACGCGCGCAGCGACCGGGGAAAGTCGAGGGTGACGGAGAGGTCGTCGAAGGCGGCGATGCGGTGGCGCCATCCGGCCCCGGCGTCGGACGGGGAGGAGACGGTGAGGTCGGCGACGAAGGCCTGGGCGTGGAAGGACGGGGAGTGGACGCTCTTGGGGTAGCACACCTTGAGCCCCGCGGCGGCGGACTTGACCAGGTAGGGGTGGATGTACTCGGGCTGGTCCCCGTCGTTGAGCGCGAAGTTCTGGAAGGAGCCGGTGGGGAGCGGCGCAGCGAGGAGGTGCGGGGCGAAGAAGCGGGCCGGTTCCGGGAGCACCGTCGACTCCGCCCGCGGGAACACGGCGGGACCCTGCGGCGTCGGCGGCGGCGGCGGGGCGGGGCTGCGCGTGGACTGCCAGAAGAGGAACGCGGCGAGCGCCACCGCGACGTACGTGGCGACCTGCGCCATCTTCCTCGTCTCCATCCTCTCCGGCGCGTGTCGAGGGGGGGCGGCTCCCTCTGTCGCAGCTTTTATAGGCGCCGCGCCGCGCCGATCCCCTTCCCCGCGGCGGAGTGCGGGTTGGGCACGGCGGCCACGGATGGAATGGGGATTCTGCGGGTTTCAGAGATTTTGGTAACGCGGCAGCCTTTTGGTTACCCCCCAAAAGTCATCCTGCTAGAATTTGCCTTCATAAATTTTGGTAGCTTTTTTGTTTTCCTTATTTTGGCTCTGACAAATTTTGGTACTACTAGTACTCCCTCCGCCTGGAAATACTTGTCATCAAAATGAATAAAAGAGGATGTATCTAGATGTATTTTAATTCTAGATACATCTCTTTTTATCCATTTTGATGATAAGTATTTTCGGACGAAGGGAGTATTTCCCTTGAAAATTTTCCTAAAATTTTCTCCAGGTTATTATTGGTAGTGAAGCAAATCTCTCTCGATTAAAACGAAAGAACAGTCGTTCGTACGATTATTACAACGATTACAACGATGACCAAACCAGCGATCAGAGTACAAAGTAGAAACCAACAAAATGCACTCACACTGTCAGCAATATCACACATGGTAATAACTCTCCCCTGGCCAAGACAGGCCAGTACCAGCATTTCTACAGTGATTTAACTCACTTGTAGCAGCAGGTTTATACATATACAATGGCAAGACAAACTTTTACAAGAGCAATTTGCACCGAGAGGGTATAAGAGCAACTGCTCACCCCGCAGGTGAAATAGCAAACTCTGAGTTGGCATGGTATACAGCGTTGTGCCAACACTTTATGCAACGATCTTCTTCCCTTTGATCTACCCATTGTCTTGCATCAAGAAAACTTTCTTCCCTCCCTTCTAAGGCTTTCAAGGGATAGGATACATGTATGCATTTTGAGGTACCAATATATTCCAGGCGCACGCCGCCCTCTTTTAGGGGTTGTCCAGCGAAGGCTTCCGCGGGAGCAGTTGTTGACAGGACTCGGTGCGCCCTCATTGCAATAGCCCGCTTCTCTTCCCCCAACCCATGGCTATTATGTACAGAATCGTGCACCCAGCAATGGTGCCGAAAGTGGTTTCCCAAAACTTCACATGTGCTGCTCGCGTCTGCTCCTCGCCTACGGGAGTGTAAAGAGAGATGCCGATGTTCATCCCGAAAAGACCAACGACAGCCACTCCGGCAGTAATGACAACCGTCGCGGTCGAGAGCATGACCCCCATCTGTAGAAGCTGATTCTGCTTGTCATCCAACATTATATTGATGTAATCCTCGGTGTCATCGACATACTCCCTCAGCTTCAAGCAAGGATACAGTAAACATAAGCTTAAGAGTTTGGTTTACAATTCTTCTATATAAAACTCCCTACGCTAATGTCTCAAGGTTAGAAAGAATATTGCTGACAGAAAATGGCACAACCGAAAAACAAAACACTGTATTCTGATATTAGCTTGTTCAAAGGGGTCATTTCAGTAAACTGGGCAAGATGATTTCTTCTTTTATTGAGAGTGAAGCATAGCATTTTATAACTTTTGCCAACTAACAGTAACAGCATTTTATGTTCTTAACATACCACTTATAGCATTATAAAATTTACAATCCTGATCTAAAGTTCTTTTATCAGCTAGGAAAATACTTCCTAATAAGTGGGCAGGTTCTCAGCAATATTTGGAATGGTGCAGGTAACATGAGAAGGAGAAAAACAGAGAGAGAAGAACGCTTACATGCGAAAGCTTATTTAGTGTACCGTCAATTTGCACAAAATAGGCCTCTAAAAGCATCTCCAGTTCTTCAATGTTGGGCTTATAACCAATAAAGCTACCATTGCTTGCAGTTCCAGCTGGCTCGCTTCTATAATCCTCATCCCTACACACAAATTAAATGATTCCACGCATTTAACATATATTCATGCATGCATATAGATGCATACGACTAGTAAGGACTATTTTATGGTCTACGGAAATAGCAGATAGGAATCCATCTATAAGAAGAAAGTAGAGATGTCTCGCTTCGATGACTTACATATCCTCCTCCAACTGAGACGGGTCATGATCATGATCATCAACCTCAACTCTAGATGATGTCTCACTGATATCTTCTCGAGCAAGTTTTTCTGTCAAGTACATTTCAGCCATATCCATTTCATCGTCCAATAGATGCTCAAGCTCATCCCTCACCTATCAGAATGTATTTTTTTTATCAAGGTGGAATTATTCTGCGGAGTCTAGAAGGGAAAGGAGTGTAGAAGATTTAAGCGAATAGACTTTTGCGAGGAAATTATAGCGGGGATAATAATATAGAGGTAGGTAGTGGCCGGATGTGTTGTATACTTGTATAGTGAAGGTTCGGCAAAGTTCTTTCACATAGTAATAGAGGTCGCACAAGCACTGATCATTCCAAAGTAGCCAGCAGAATGAAACAACAAATTATGTTTGACAACACCTACCTAAGATATAGCAGCAGTACAAATTGAAGAGAAGATGGACATTGATATTATATTGAATCCTCAAACAAGTTAAATTGCCTACCTTCTGCACGCGTCCAGAGATTGCCACCAGCCGGCTCTTAATTTGCCTAACTCGCTCAAGATTCAGGGTACTGATCTTTGAAGTTAGCTCATCCAATGCTGGATATGCCTCTTTCTCCAGAGTCACAGTCTGGGAAAAAAAAGTTCAGTTACTATCTACAACTACAAGTACACCATGTTCTGCCTACTTGTGAGAACTGAGATGTACTGCTATCTCAAAAGTAGTTTCTAAACTTGACTATCTAAAATGAATATATATAACAGAGAACGGTTAAAAGACTACTCCAGACAGACCAGCTTAAGAACAGCTTCTACACTAAGCATGATTCCAGCTATCTATAAATTAAATAAAAACAGGACTGTCCCAGGTTTTCTGGGAAAGACGGGATTATCAAACTTCTATAAATTGCTCCAACCAGGCCTCAAGTTTATCCAATAAGCAGAGGTGAAGAATTCGCCCAACATCATATGTAACAACAAAGGCTCAATATCAAACAAGTCATAATGTAATATGAACCATAGCTTGTTGAAACAACTATCCTAAGATGGCAAATAGATTAATCCAGTTGCATTAAAATATCTTGAATAATTTTCAGAAATAAGATGAAACACATACCTCCTCTTCCAGAGATCTACAAGCTGACTCGAGACACACTTCAAGCGCACGGAACTCAAAGGGTAAAACCTTGGTGCTTCCATCTTTCATAGCAGTCAATGTGGGCACACTGCTGCTGTGAGTCATTTCACCCACCGCATTAGGAGTCCTCTTAGCCATCTCCAGTTCATGTCCTTTAGATGAACTAGGAGCAGGAAATGGTGAAGCAATTGCAGATGATTCGCCATCCATATCAGTAAACTCTGCAGCCTGTTAAAATGAGAAATGTCACATATCCCTCACAGTCCCTTATCACAGTATCGCCACAGCTAATAGCAGCAGACTCAAGTGGAATAGCCTACAGAGTCAGAATTCAAGAATGGTTTGAGTTCAAACTGTGTAAACCATAGTTCCTTTTTTAACAAGCTCAGCAGCTCCCTTTGGAAAGAATGAAGGAATGTGGACTACACAGCTTGCTGCCGGTATTCAAGGTTTTCACTTGAAACTGTTTCTGAACAGCCTTAGCTTGTACTTTTCATAAGAAACTATTTGACCACCCATGTCCTCTTACATGCATCCAATCACTAAAGTGCAAAATTCCGCATGTCAGCAGAACATATATTGTACCGACTGCATGAAGGTCTGATGCTGTTTTTGGCAGAGGTCCAGTTCAGTTCACCGGCAATTTCTCAAAACATGACAACAAACAAATTAACTTGAATTCTTGGCACCGTATGGTGTTTAGACAAGTCTGAATACATGGGTGGGGTGATTTAACAAATCTACTCAACAACAGGGGCAGCACCAGCACAACTGGCCAATTGCAGTGTTGAGAAACCATGAAAAACATCTGATCCCACACGACACAGCAAAGATATAGATCTGTCAATAGTTACTACCACTGGCAACATTCAGGTCCTAATCCAGATGTTATGTTTCTACCTTTCAGTGTCTTACTCTTGAGCACAATATAACTTGATTGGCATTACATGTGACTCGAAATCTTATACGACTGTTTCCACTTAACTGTAATATCCACCTACAGTTCAGATATCGTGCAATGGTTATTCCACTAGCGGACTAGCCTAAATCACAAGCCCAGAAGCAAGCAAAATGAATCGACAGAGAGGTAGCGACTCAAATAAGACCTGGTCTGCGGAAGTGAGCACGCGGGCCTGGAGGTCGCGGACGAAGCGCGCGAAGTCGGGGTCCTTGGAGTTGGGGAGCAGCACCTCGGCGGCGGTGATGACGGCCTTGACGCGCTCCAGGTTGACGACGATGGCGCGCTCGCGGCCGAGGATCGTGGACGGGTAGGACAGCAGCGGGTCGAGCACCCTCAGGTCGCGCGCCGGCAGCCCCGTCCGCGCCATCACCGCGTGCTTCCCGGCCTCCTCCACCCGCGCCCGCCCCGACGCCGGCACCACCAGCCACTCCCGGCTCGCCGCCGCCGCGGCGGCGGCCGCCCCCGCCTTTCGCCTCACCACGCCGCCGCCCGGCCCCGTCGCTGTGGGCCTCATCCTCTGCCCCCGGAGCTAGGGTTTCGACTGCGATCGTCGGCGGGAGTTGGAGCTGGAGGTGGAGGTATGCGTGGTCGGCTGCGGCGAGATGCGGGTTTCCGACTGAAAATTGTGGGGGGCGGCCGACGCGACCCAGGGGCGGATGTCTCGCGGAGCGCACGCATGGGCTGATTGATCTGTCTTTTTTCTTCCGTGGCGAAATTGCCTCTCGCTGGGTGAGCTTTCCTTCTACTCTTAACAAAAAAAGTATAGCGAAATAGAAAGTGTTGTTTTTTTAGCTTGGAATATTTCATTCCATTAATCAATATGTCTAGCCACGTGGCTAGCAACAAAAGACCGGACAAAGGTAGGGGCAAGACCCGGCCATACGATTTAGGGTAGCTCCATCTTCGACTCATACAGCGCAAGAATATCAAGCCCTCAGGCAATGAACAATATGGAAAGAGCTAAAGTTCAGACTAGCTAAAATCTTTATTTCCCTGAACAAGACCCCATTAGAAGAAATATCGAAGTTATTTTGGGCAGAGGCAAATCTAACGGGTTTACGAAAAGACAATATGAAGGTTTGGATGCCTATGGCCGTGAATTTTTCTTTTAAGAGTTCCAGTATAATCCCGTGACTGTTTTGAAAAGGGGTAGTTTTGTCTGTCCATGCCAATAGAGATAGTTGTTTTTTCACAGAGATTGTTAAAAATTACTAATATGCTATTTAGATGGTTAGTCCCAGAAGTAAAGGGAGATAAAGATCTAAACCTAGACCAGTCTTCATATGCTATTTCCTCTACTCGATTGTTCATGAAAGAGAAATTTTGCTGCCCTGCGACCTTGAGACAGCGGAAGCGTTGAAGGTACAGCTTACAGCGAGGCCAACAAATTCCCATGCCCATGCCCATCTCACTTGAGGCACAACCCATTTTCTTTAAACGCAAATCTCTACCGTTTTCTTTGATCTTTCCTTCGAAACTCTCTATTGCCTCTAATGGTGGGTTTCTCTCTTCTCTATTAAAAGGAGGAAGAAAGAGATGTCCGGCTCTTCCTTGTGGGCCTCCTCCCATGTATTGCACCGGCTAATAAATGATTGTAGGATGATGGCAAATGGACCCTCAAATTCTCGGGGTAACAGATGGTCAAGTCGACGTGATTTTTCGTTACCTTTTTCGAAGATCTCATCGAGGATTCTTACATTTTCAACCATATCTAAAATATAATAACTACCCCTTTTAACAACAAGGTGTGTTTTAACCTCTACCGTTGATTTTCATCAACATTTATTATCTTTTTAAGGGGAGTGTACCGCCTACTGCTTAAGAAGCCAATGGGCACGACTCAAGCTGAAGAGGTGTCTTTATAAGATGATAGGAAGACTCGTGACTATAATCGTGTGCCGGCCAACCGATTGGAGCCTTCAATCAGCTGCCCCGCGGATCATACGATCGCCTTGCATTCCACACCCCCCCCCCCTCCTCCCTTTCCTTTCACTTCATCCTCCTATGTTTTAATCATGTTCCACTCATATCATCATCTTTCTTACTTTCACAATATATCTTCATCCTGATGAATTTTCCTTTTTGTTTTTGCCCAGCCCATGGTTCTTCTGTTGCTCTAAGATCTAGCGTCCTTGAGGTAGCTTCTCAATCTAGCAGTATGCTTTAAGCACTAAAATCCCGTTCAATCACCAAAAAATTGTACAATTGATTGTGTTGTTGCTTCTTAACAAGAGAAGGAAAAAAATGAGATCACATGAGGGAAAGAATAGAAAACTTACAACACCACCCTACGCGAAGCTCCTAGGCAGTTGCGTTGCTTGGCTTCACACTACCTAAGAGCCTGTTTGGGACTGCTCTGCTCCTTAAAATTCAGCTCCGCTCCAGAAAACACGAGCCAAACAGGGTAGCTCCACGATATGCCGCTCCACAAAAAAATTAGAATCTGGGGTAGAACTTCTAATTTTTTATGAAGCTCTTTAGGGGGTGCTCCAAAAAACTCTAGAAGTTGGAGTTGGGTGAAAATTACCCACCACTGCCACCAGTAAGTGGATACCCCTTCGTTTCTCCTCCCTCAACCAATCAAATAGATCCTTTCCACCAAATTTTTCATTTTTGAAGCTGGAGCTAGAAGGAAGCCAAACATTTTCTTGGATAGTGCTACAACTTCTGGATGAAACTGCTCCAAAGTGAATTTAGTGAAGCGAAACTGATTTTGGTGAAGCGGAGCGGTCCCAAACAGGCCCTAAGTTTTGGTACAATTATGTTCCAATCCACTCACACAAATTGGTGCCCTTTAGAAGTTTCTTATAGGGGGGGTCTAATTTGACCTTGTTACCACACCAGAGTACCTTATCGTCTGGGTCACGCGCGATGTGGACTAGCTTGTGCATAGAGGTATATTGGGTGCTTAGCATGCTCGCGCTAAAAACTTGGATCAAGCGAATGTCAATTAAACATAGCAACGAGTGATTAATTCTACTCAAACTCTAGGCTTTTGATACATGTGTCCAACAATAGCCCATGTCCGAAGCTTGCCTCCAAATATTCCATTTCTCTACCATCGCACATCAACTGATGCATGAAGGAAATATGCCCTAGAGGCAATAATAAAGTTATTATTTATTTCCTAGTTTCATGATAAATGTTTATTATTCATGCTAGAATGATATTAACCGGAAACTTAGTACATGTGTGAATACATAGATAAAACATAAGTATCCCTAGTATGTCTCTACTTGACTAGCTAGTTTATCAAAGATGATTATGTTTCCTAACCATAGACATGTGTTGTCGTTTGATGAACGGTATCACATCATTAGGAGAATGATGTGATGGACAAGACCCATCCGTTAGCTTAGCATTATGATCGTTACAGTTTCATTGCTACTGCTTTCTTCATGACTTATACATGTTCCTCGGACTATGAGATTATGCAACTCCCGAATACTGGAGCAACACTTTGTGTGCTATCAAACGTCACAACGTAAATGGGTGATTGTAAAGATGCTCTACAAGTGTCTCCGAAAGTATTTATTGGGTTGGCATAGATCGAGATTAGGATTTGTCACTTCGTGTTTCGAAGAGGTATCTCTAGGCCCTCTCGGTAATGCTCATCACTATAAGCCTTGCAAGCAATGTGAATAATGAGTTAGTTGAGGGATGAACTATTATGGAACGAGTAAAGAGACTTGCCAGTAACGAGATTGAACTAGGTATGATGATACCAACGATCGAATCTCGGGCAAGTAACATACCGATGACAAAGGGAACAACGTATGTTGTTATGCGGTTTGACCGATAAAGATCTTCGTAGAATATGTAGGAGCCAATATGAGCATCCAGGTTCCGCTATTGGTTATTGACCGGAGATGTGTCACGGTCATGTCTACATAGTTCTCGAACCCGTAGGGTCCGCACGCTTAACGTTCGATGACGATTTGTATTATGAGTTATGTGATTTGATGAACCGAAGTTTGTTCGGTGTCTCGGATGAGATCACGAACATGAAGAGGAGTCTCGAAATGGATGAGACATAAAGATTGATATATTGGAAGGCTATATTCGGACATCGGAATGGTTCTGGAGAAGTTCGGGTATTTTTCGGAGTACCGGGAGGTTACCGAAACCCTCCCGGGGAGTTGATGGGCCTTAGTGGACCTTAGTGAGAAGGAGAGGCAGCAGCCAGGAGGTGGCGCCCCCCAAGCCCAGTCCGAATTGGACAAGGGGTTGGGGGCGCAGCCCCCCTCTCCCTTCCTTCCCTCTTCTCCTTTAGGTGGAAACCTACTAGGACTTGGAGTCCTAGCAGGATTCCCCTTCTCCAGGCGTGCCCTAGCTTGGCCGGCCTACCTCCCCCTCCCTCCTTTATATACGGGGGCAGGGGGCACCCTAGGACACACAAGTTGACCTGGATCACATGATGATCGGACATGGTTTAGTTGATTTGGATCACGTGATCATTTAGATGACTAAAGGGATGTCTATCTAAGTGGGAGTTCTTAAGTAATATGATTAATTGAACTTTAATTTATCATGAACTTAGTCCTGATAGTTATTTTGCATGTCTATGTTATTGTAGATCAATGGCCCGTCCTACCGTTCCTTTGAATTTTAATGCGTTCCTCAAGAAAGCTAAGTTGAAAGATGATGGCAGCAACTACACGGACTGGGTCCGTAACTTGAGGATTATCCTCATTGCTGCACAAAAGAATTACATCGTGGAAGCACCGCTAGGTGCTAGGCCTGCTGCAGATGCTACTGATGATGTTAAGAACGCCTGGCAGAGCAAAGCTGATGACTACTCGATAGTTAAGTGTGCCATGCTTTACAGCTTAGAATCGGGACTTCAAAGACATTTTGAACTGTAGGGGTAACGCGACAGAAAACAAAAAATTTCCGACCTACGCACCAGCCCAGGACCACTATGGAGACTGCATACATGGTTTGATCTTTTTCGTTACCGACTCGTAGCGCAGCGGGAAGTAGAGTCGATGACGATCGGCGGTCTGATCCCGCAGCTAGGATTTACAACCTCCCAACCGTGAGGATGTATACCCTCATCTGCTCCACGAGACAGCCCTCGGGAGGCGGTGAACAGCCCCACCGGACGGTGTCGCGGACAGCCGCCGGGAGGACCTTCAAACTTCGGACGGTCACACGGACAGCCCTTCGGGAGGCACTCACGAACTAAGACCGAAACTACGATCTCTCTACAGAGTTGCACACATACGGTGTCATCTATCCGGCAGGGCTACGCCATCCAAAACTAGTTCCTGCCGGAACCCAGCCAGCCTTTCGGCTCTATGAAACTATTTCGCGGGGAGGGAGAGAGAAGCCAGATCATTGCATGGCACTTGTATGTGAGAAGGGATGAGTTTTGGGCTGCCCACTCCTCCTCTATTTATAGGAAAGCCAAGGGGTAGGGATGGCTCACAAAAACCCAAAATGCCCATGCAAATGTCACACATGAAGGGCATAATGGGGAGGGAAGTGGAGCTCCATGGAGCCCCACATATGTGGCCGGCCAACCTCTTTGGAGGACCCCCCATGAGGAGCATGCTTGGCCCCCAAGCCCTTCTAGAAGCCTTTTGGAAATATCCCAAAAGGTGACTCACCATAAAATATCCCAAAAAGCACTTTCACTATTCACGACGACATTTTTCAGCGTCTGTTCGAACTAAAAATATTTATGTGGGCTTAGAACATTTCCAGTACCCACCATAATGATTTTCAACGCGTTCTGGAACAATTCCGGTTTAGTGATTTTCATCTGCGAAAAGCATCTGAACCGGTTCCAGCAGCTCCGGAACATTTTCGGTTGTTATTTCTGAAAATTCCAAAAAGTTTCCAGAATGATTCTGGCACCCTCCAAGAATTATCAGGCATGTGCCGAAACCATTTTGACTTAATGGCATACCCCAAAACAACTTTTTTGGTTTCACCGAAACTCATCCGGTGACCTCTCTCTGCGGAACTTTTCCGCTGTCCGAAACTTTTCGGTGTCCGAAACTTTTCAGTGATTTTCTCTCAGACTCCCTGTCTAGTATTCAGTAGATAGATGACCCTTAAGCGTGTGACCCTATAGGTTCGGTGAAGTATAGACATGACCTGGAACCCCTTTCGATCAATGATCAACATCAGAGCCGTGGACACCCATATTGACCCCTATACCCACACGAATGAATATTGAGTGAACCTCCGATTGCGATGAGCTATTCCTGTTGCTTCGCGATATGTCACAAACACCCGAGGTGAGATTTGTTGCATCCCCGTGGACGAACAATTTGTCCACCATGCAAGTTACCTCGTTACCGGTTTTGTTCTCTTTTCTCGTTTCCATGTTCCGGCATCCCAGTGATCAAATCACACTGTGTCTGGCCAGACGATGATGGATACCGTAATACCGAGAGGGCCCGAGAATATCTCTCCGTCGTTGGAGGAGCAAATCCCAATCTTGAGCTATCAAGTTACTTGACACACTTTTCCATGAACCCATAAGCCGCCGTAATAGCCACCCATTTATGGATGACGTTTGACAAACCCCAAAGTTCATGAAGCAAGCATGAAGAAACTCGATGCTCTCATGGTCTAAGGAATCATGCAAACGTTAACCATCTCTGTGTTATGCACTATTAACTTGTGACGAATGAATCTCTTAGCATAACATCAATCTGGGTCGATCAACACAAATGTTCTCTTAACATTGTGCCCTCAAAATTGCTGGCATAGACATGCCCATGATCAGGAAAATAGAACCATCATGCAACGCTTGAGCTAGTCTTAGAGGCCAGACTAGGAATACTTCTTACCGTTTATTATTCCACACGTGCATATGAGTCTTCCTCCGAGCCTCGTGGATATTGCAGACTCGAGAATCATTGCAGTTATAGCATGGAACCTAAACATAATTATGAACTCGGAGATAAATAATATCATTTATTATTGCCTCTAGGGCATATCTCCTACAGACTCCCATTTGCACTAGATTCAATAATCTAGTTAATGCTAATGCACTTCACACCTGTGGCACACTGGTGTAAATATGCTTCGTTTGTGGTATAGCCTGATATCCAACGGATCTGACGACTTCAGCTCCGTGTGTATCTTTGCATATCCTCGGGTTTTTACGCTTTCACAAAGTTCATATTTTGTGTGGACTTGGCTTGGTATGTATGCGAATCACAGGTCGAACCTGGATTCCTCAGACTGAGTTATGGAGCAACTACTTGCAGTAGTGTCCCATTGACAAAAGCCATCTTGGAACCATACTAAGTTCATGAATGAACTATATGATTCAACATCTTGTTTGTTGCTTCTAAAGCGTCAACATACTTAGTCATTTGTTATAGAATTCGCCACAGTATCCTGTTGGGAACAAATTCCAACTACCGTGCCACCATATTGTGTATTACACAAAACCCTTAACTTAAATCGAAAATCGCATGGAGAAAAGATGAAGACTGTATCGATGTAACATTTTACAACAAACTCTTCATGATCTCCGCTTGCGAGAAAACATATCATCAATACTTACTCTAGTACTCAATGACATCTTTCACTGTTGTCCAACGATCAGTACTTTGATCACTTTAGTATCCATACTCGCAACACCTTGGGAGTATCGGACATATCTGGTTATTTTACATACCATGGAATACATGATTAATCCAAACACAAAAGTGTGTGGAATCTGCATCATGTATTTTGCTCATCAGTGTTTTGGGACACCGAGTCTTGCAAAAAACTCTTCCATGTGACTCTGGCAAGAATCACTCCTTGGCGGTTTAAATGCTAAATAGGTTTTAGCACCTTGTCAATATGTATTCATTGCTTAGACATATTAGGTAAATCTATCTCCATAGATCTGTTGGAAATATGCCCTAGAGGCAATAATAAAAGCATTATTATTATATTTCCTTGTTCGTGATAATTGTCTTTTATTCATGCTATAACTGTATCGTCCGGAAATCGTGATACAGTGTGAATACATAGACCACAATACGTCCCTAGTGAGCCTCTAGTTGACTAGCTCGTTGGTCGACGAGATAGTCATGGTTTCGACTATGGACATCGGATGTCATTGACAACGGGATCACGTCATTAGGAGAATGGCGTGATGGACAAGACAATCCTAAGCATAGCACAAAGATCGTGTAGTTCATTTTGCTAGAGCTTTTCCAATGTCAAGTATCTCTTCCTTAGACCGTGAGATCGTGTAACTCCCGGATACCGTAGGAGTGCTTTGGGTGTATCAAGCGTCTGGCGTGGCGGGTGACTATAAAGGTGCACTACGGTATCTCGAAAGTGTCTTTTGGGTTGACACGGATCGAGATGGATTTGTCACTCCGTATGACGGAGAGGTATCACTGGGCCCACTTTCGGTAGTGCATCATCATAATGAGCTCAAAGTGATCAAGTGTGCAGTCACGGGATCATGCATTCTGATGCGAGTAAAGTGACTTGCGGTGCGAGACTGAGCGAGGTATTGGGATACCGACGATCGAGTCTCGGGCAAGTAACATACCGTCGACGAAGGAATAGAATACGGGGTTGCTTGAACCCTTGACATCGTGGTTCATCCGATGACAACATCGAGGAACATGTAGGAGCCAACATGGGTATCCAGATCCGCTGTTGGTTATTGACTGAGGTCGTCTCGGTCATGTCGCATGTCTCCCGAACCCGTAGGGTCTACACATAAGGTTCGGTGGCGCTAGGGTTATTAGGAAGACAAGTATGTGATTACCAAATGTAGTTGAGTCCGGATGAGATCCCGGACGTCACGAGGAGTTCGGAATGGTCCGGAGGTAAAGATTTATATATGGAAAGTGGTTAAGCGGACTCGGAAAGTTTGGGGTATACTGGTAATGTCAGGGGCCACGGGAGGTTCGGAGGTCCACGGAGGGGCCACCCCTCGGGGGGCCACATGGGCTGTGTGGGAGGGAGCCAGCCCCTGGTGGGCTGGGCGCGCCCCACCTAGGCCCATGGCTAGGGCTTGGGAGGAAACCTAAAGGGGCGCCCCTAGCTTGGGGGCAAGCCACCCTCTCCTCCTCCCTTTGGCGGCCGCCCCATCTAGGGTTTCCCTAGATGGCGGCCCCCTGCCCTATCCTCCTATAAATAGAGGGGTGAGGGAGGCTGCACACACCATTGAAGGCGCAGCCCTCCCTCCCAACACCTCTCTTTCTCCGTGCAAGCTTGGCGAAGCCACAGCCGGAGAACTGCCACTCAACTGCACCACGCCGTCGTGCTGCCATTGGAGTTGTCTTCCTCAACCTCTCCTTCATCCTTGCTGGATCAAGGCGGAGGAGACTCCATCGTCCCGTCGTGTGTTGAACACGGAGGTGCTGTCCTTTCAGCGCTTGGTCATCGGTGATCGGAATCACGTTGGGAGCGACTCCATCATCACCACTCCTTGAGCGCTTCCGTACTCGATCTACAAGTGGTATGTAGATGCAAACTCTCTCTCTTGACTCGTTGCTTAGATGAACTCATAGATAGATCTTGGTGAAACCGTAGGAAAATTTTAATTTTCTGCAGCGTTCCCCAACAGTGGCATCATGAGCTAGGTCTATCGTAGTTCTCTTTGCACGAGTAGAACACAATTTAGTTGTGGGCGTGGATCTTGTCAACTTACTTGCCGCTACTAATCTTATCTTGCTTTCGGCGGTATTGTGGGATGAAGCGGCCGGACCAACCTTACACGTGCGCTTACGTGAGACCGGTTCCACCGACTAACATGCACTAGTTGCATAAGGTGGCTGGCGGGTGTCATCTCTCCCACCTTAGTTGGAGCGGATTCGATGAAAAGGGTCCTTATGAAGGGTAAATAGAAGTTGACAAGATCACGTTGTGGTTATTCGTAGGTAAGAAAACGTTCTTGCTAGAACCCAATTGCAGCCACGTAAAAGATGCAACAACAATTAGAGGGCGTCTAACTTGTTTTTGCAGCAATTGACATGTGATGTGATATGGCCAAGTTGTGATGAATGATGAATGACATATTGTGATGTATGAGATCATGTTCTTGTAATAGGAATCACGACTTGCATGTCGATGAGTATGACAACGGCAGGAGCCATAGGAGTTGTCTTTATTTTTGTATGACCTGCGTGTCATTGAAGAAAGCCATGTAACTTACTTTACTTTATTGCTAAAACGCGTTTAGCCATAGTAGTAGAAGTATTCGTTGGCGTGACAACTTCATGGAGGCACGATGATGGAGATCATGATGATGGAGATCATGGTGCCATGCGGTGACAAGATGATCATGGAGCCCGAAGATGGAGATCAATGGAGTTTTATGATATTGGCCATATCATGTCACTACTATATAATTGCATGTGATGTTTATTATGTTTATACATCTTGTTTACTTAGAACGACGGTAGTAAATAAGATGATCCTTACAACAATTTCAAGAAGTGTTCTCCCTAACGTGCACCGTTGCTAAAGTTAAGTCGCTTCTAAGCACCACGTGATGATCGGGTGTGATGGATTCTTACGTTCACATACAGCGGTGTAAGACAGATTTACACACGCAAAACACTTAGGGTTAACTTGACGAGCCTAGCATGTACAGACATGGCCTCGGAACACGGAGACCGAAAGGTCGAACACGAGTCGTATAGAAGATACGATCAACATGAGAATGTTCACCGGCGATGACTAGTCCGTCTCACGTGATGATCGGACACGGCCTAGTCAACTCGGATCGTGTATCACTTAGATGACTAGAGGATGTCTAATCGAGTGGGAGTTCATTGAAATAATTTGATTAGATGAACTTAATTATCATGAACTTAGTCTAAAACTTTTGAATGATATGTCTTGTAGATCAAATGGCCAACGCTCATGTCAACTTGAACTTCCACGCGTTCCTAGAAAACCAAGCTGAAAGATGGCGGCAGCAACTATACGGACTGGGTCCGGAACTTGAGATCATCCTCATAGCTGCTAGGAAACAATATGTCCTAGAAGGACCGCTAGGTGGCGCTCCGTCCTGAGAACCAAGACATTATGAATGCTTGGCAGACTCGTCTTGATGATTACTCCCTCGTTCAGTGCGGCATGCTTCTGACTTAGAACCGGGTCTCCAAAAGCGTTTTGAGCATCACGGAGCATATGAGATGTTCGAGGAGCTGAAACTGGTTTTCCAAGCTCACGCCGGTCGAGAGATATGACATCTCCGACAAATTCTATAGTTGTAAGATGGAGGAAAATAGTTACGTCGGTGAGCACATTCTCAAGATGTGCAGGTTGCACAACCGTATGACCCAGCTGAATATTAACCTCCACGATGAGGCGGTCATTGGCAGAATCCTCGATCGCTGCCACCAAGCTACAAGAGCTTTGTGATGAACTACAATATGCGGGGATGGTAAAGACCATTCTGAAGTATTCTCTATCTTTGAAGTCGGCCGAGGTTGAAATCAAGAAAGAACATCAAGTGTTGATGGTCAATAAGACCACTAAGTTCAAGAAGGGCAAGGGCAAGAAGAACTTCAAGAAGGGCGGCAAGGAGGTTGCGGCGCCCGGTAAGCAAGTTGCGGGAAGAAGTCAAAGAATGGACCCAAGCACGAGGCGAGTGCTTTTATTGCAAGGAAAGGGTCCTCGAAGCGGAACTGCCCCAAATACTTAGCGGACAAGAAGGCCGGCAACACCAAAGGTATATTTGATATACATGTAATTGATGTGTACCTTACCGATTACTCGTAGTAACTCCTGGGTATTTGATACGGTGCCGTTGCTCATATTTGTAACTCACAGCGGGAGCTGTGGAATAAGCGGAACTGGCGAAGGGCGAGGTGACGATGCGCGTCGGGAATGGTTCGAGTCGATGTGATCGCCGTCGACACGCTACCTCTTCATTTACCTACGGGATTAGTTATAAACCTTAATAATTGTTATTTGGTGCCAAGTTTGAGCATGAATATTGTATCGGATCTCGTTTAATACGGGATGGCTACTCATTTAAATCCGAGAATAATGGTTGTTCTATTTATATGAGAGATATGTTTTATGGTCATGCTCCGATGGTCAATGGTTTATTCTTAATGAATCTCGGCGTAGTATTACACATGTTCATAGCGTGAATACCAAAAGATGTAAAGTTGATAACGATAGTCCCACATACTTGTGCATTGCCGCCTTGGTCACATTGGTGTCAAGCGCATGAAGAAGCTCCATGCTGATGGACTTTTGGAGTCTTTAGATTATGAATCATTTGACACATGCGAACCATGCCTCATGGGCAAGATGACCAAGACTCCGTTCTCGGAACAATGGGCGAGCAACCAACTTGTTGGAAATCATACATACCGATGTGTGCGGTCCAATGGCGTTGAGGCTCGTGGAGGATATCGTTATGTTCTCACTCTCACAGATGACTTGAGTAGATATGGGTATGTCTACTTGATGAAACACAAGTCTGAGACCTTTGAAAAGTTCAGGAATTTCAGAATGAAGTAGAGAATCAACGTGACCGGAAGATAAAATTCTTACGATCAGATCATGGAGGAGAATATTTAAGTCACGAATTTGGTACACACTTAAGAAAATGTGGAATCATTTCACAACTAACGCCCTGGAACACCTCGGTAATAACGGTGTGTCGAGCGTCGTGTCGCACTCTATTAGATATGGTGCGATCTATGATGTCTCTTACCGATTTACCGCTATCATTTTGGGGATACGCTCTAGAGACAGCTACATTCACTTTAAATAGGGCACCGTCTAAGTCCGTTGAGGCGACACCGTATGAATTATGGTTTGGGAAGAAACCTAAGCTATCGTTTCTAAAAGTTTGGGGATGCGATGCTTATGTCAAGAAACTTCAACTGAAAAGCTCGAACCCAAGTCGGAAAAATCGTCTTCATAGAATACCCTAAGGAAACCATAGGGTATACCTTCTACTTAAGATCCGAGGGCAAGATCTTTGTTGCCAAGAACGGATCCTTTACGGAAAAGAGTTTCTCTCAAAAGAAGTAAGTGGGAGGAAAGTAGAACTCGATGAAGTACTACCTCTTGAACAGGATAGTAGTGCAGCTCGGGAAAATGTTCTGTGATGCCTACACCTGTGAAGAGGAAATTCATGATGATGATCAAGGTACTTGGATCAAGTTGCTCTTGAACCCGTGGGTCCACTAGGACACGTTCCGCACCAGAGTGGTACGGCAACCCTGTCCTGGAAATCATGTTGTTAGACAACGGTGAACCTTCGAACTATGAAGAAGCGATGGCGGGCCCAGATTCCAACAAATGGCTAGAAGCCATGAAGTCCGAGATAGAATCCATGTATGAAAACAAAGTGTGGACTTTGGTGACTTGCCCGATGATCGGCGGCGATAGAAAACAAATGGATCTTTAAGAAGAAGACGGACGCGGATGGTAATGTCACCATCTATAAAGCTCGACTTGTCGCTAAGGGTTATCGGCAAGTTCAAGGGATTGACTACGATGAGACTTTTTCTCCCGTAGCGAAGCTTAAGTCCGTCCGAATCATGTTAGCAATTGCCGCATACTATGATTATGAGATATGGCAGATGGACGTCAAAACAGCGTTCCTTAACGGATATCTTAAGGAAGAACTGTATATGATGCAGCCGGAGGGTTTTATCGATCCTAAGAATGCTGACAAAGTATGCAAGCTCCAGCGATCCATTTATGGGCTGGTGCAAGCATCTCGGAGTTGGAACATTCGTTTTGATGAGATGATCAAAGCGTTTGGGTTTATGCAGACTTATGGAGAAGCCTGCGTTTACAAGAAAGTGAGTGGGAGCTCTGTAGCATTTCTCATATTATATGTAGATGACATACTTTTGATGGGAAATGATATAGAATTCTTGGACTGCATTAAGGCCTACTTGAACAAGTGTTTTTCAATGAAGGACCTTGGAGAAGCTGCTTATATATTAGGCATCAAGATCTATAGAGATAGATCGAGACGCCTCATAGGTCTTTCACAAAGCACATACCTTGATAAGATTTTGAAGAAGTTCAAAATGGATCAGTCCAAGAAAGGGTTCTTGCTGTGTTGCAAGGTGTGAAATTGAGCACAGCTCAATGCCCGACCACGACAAAAGATAAAGAAGAGATGAGTGCCATCCCTATGCCTCAGCCATAGGATCTATTATGTATGCCATCTGTGTACTAGACCTGATGTAAACCTTGCCGTAAGTTTGGTAGGAAGGTACCAAAGTAATCCCGCAAGGAACACTGGACAGCGGTCAAGAATATCTGAAGTACGAAAAGGACAAAGGACATGTTTCTCGTTTATGGAGGTGACGAAGAGCTCGTCGTAAAGGGTTACGTCGACGCTAGCTTCGATACAGATCTGGATGACTCAAAGTCACAAACCGGATCGTGTATATGTTGAATGGTGGAGCGATGGCTGGTGCAGCTGCAAGCGAAGCGTCGTGGCGGGATCTACATGTGAAGCGGAGTACATGGCAGCCTCGGAGGCAGCGCATGAAGCAATTTGGGTGAAGGAGTTCATCACCGACCTAGGAGTCATACCCAATGCGTCGGGGCCGATCAAACTCTTTTGTGACAACACTGGAGCTATTGCACTTGCCAAGGAGCCTAGGTTTCACAAGAAGACCAGGCACATCAAGCGTCGCTTCAACTCCATCCGTGAAATTGTTCAGGATGGAGGCATAGAAATTTGTAAAGTGCATACGGATCTGAATGTCGCAGATCCGTTGACTAAACCTCTTCCGCGGGCAAAACATGATCAACACCAGAACTCTATGGGTGTTTGATTCATCACAATGTAACTAGATTATTGACTCTAGTGCAAGTGGGAGACTGTTGGAAATATGCCCTAGAGGCAATAATAAAAGCATTATTATTATATTTCCTTGTTCGTGATAATTGTCTTTTATTCATGCTATAACTGTATCGTCCGGAAATCGTGATACACGTGTGAATACATAGACCACAATACATCCCTAGTGAGCCTCTAGTTGACTAGCTCGTTGGTCGACAGATAGTCATGGTTTCGACTATGGACATCGGATGTCATTGACAACGGGATCACGTCATTAGGAGAATGGCGTGATGGACAAGACCCAATCCTAAGCATAGCACAAAGATCGTGTAGTTCGTTTTGCTAGAGCTTTTCCAATGTCAAGTATCTCTTCCTTAGACCGTGAGATCGTGTAACTCCGGATACCGTAGGAGTGCTTTGGGTGTATCAAGCGTCACTGGCGTGGCGGGTGACTATAAAGGTGCACTACGGTATCTCCGAAAGTGTCTTTTGGTTTGACACGGATCGAGACAGGGATTTGTCACTCCGTATGACGGAGAGGTATCACTGGGCCCACTCGGTAGTGCATCATCATAATGAGCTCAAAGTGATCAAGTTTCTGGTCACGGGATCATGCATTACGGTATGAGTAAAGTGACTTGCCGGTAACGAGACTGAACGAGGTATTGGGATACCGACGATCGAGTCTCGGGCAAGTAACATACCGTCTGACGAAGGGAATAGAATACGGGGTTGCTTGAACCCTTGACATCGTGGTTCATCCGATGACAACATCGAGGAACATGTGGGAGCCAACATGGGTATCCAGATCCCGCTGTTGGTTATTGACTGAGGTCGTCTCGGTCATGTCGCATGTCTCCCGAACCCGTAGGGTCTACACATAAGGTTCGGTGACGCTAGGGTTATTAGGAAGACAAGTATGTGATTACAAATGTAGTTGAGTCCGGATGAGATCCCGGACGTCACGAGGAGTTCGGAATGGTCCGGAGGTAAAGATTTATATATGGAAAGTGGTTAAGCGGACTCGGAAAGTTTGGGGTATACTGTAATGTCTGGGGCCACCGGGAGGTTCGGAGGTCCACGGAGGGGCCACCCCTCGGGGGGGCCACATGGGCTGTGTGGGAGAGGAGCCAGCCCTGGTGGGCTGGGGCGCCCCCCACCTAGGCCCATGCGGCTAGGGCTTGGGAGGGAACCCTAAAGGGGCACCCCCCAGCTTGGGGGCAAGCCACCCTTTCCTCCTCCCCTTGGTCGCCGCCCCATCTAGGGTTTCCCTAGATGGCCGCCCCCCCTTGCCCTCTCCTCCTATAAATAGAGGGGTGATGGGAGGGCTGCACACACCATTGAAGGCGCAGCCCCTCCCCTTCCCAACACCTCTCTTTCTCCGTGCAAGCTTGGCGAAGCCCTGTCGGAGAACTGCCGTACTAACCGCACCACGCCGTCGTGCTACCATTGAGTTGTCTTCCTCAACCTCTCCTTCATCCTTGCTGGATCAAGGCGGAGGAGACGCCATCGTCCCGCACGTGTGTTGAACACGGAGGTGCTGTCCTTTCAGCGCTTGGTCATCGGTGATCGGAATCACGTTGGGAACGACTCCATCATCACCACTCCTTCGAACGCTTCCGTACTCGATCTACAATTGGTATGTAGATGCAAACTCTCTCTCTCTTGACTCGTTGCTTAGATGAACTCATAGATAGATCTTGGTGAAACCGTAGGAAAATTTTAATTTTCTGCAACGTTCCCCAACAAGATCATCATGCCTAAAATTGAGGCTATTTAGCCTAAGCAATTCATAAAAAACAATTTCAAATGAAGTCCTAATTCGTGTCAAGAAATTTATTTCCAATTGACAATGTGTCAAGCACACAAGGTTTTTAGAAATATTATTACGCTCCCACTTACTTTCTTGAATTACAAGCATCTTCGTTACCCATTGATGAAGTAAGAACCCTTTGACCATTTCATCAAAGCACGAAGATTCAAACTCCATTTTTCTCTCTTCTGTCCATCGCTGGAACTCTGAAGTTTGCACCCTTACTAGCATCCTCTGGATAGACAAAATGCCTTGGACTGTAACACATGCAAGTCCTTGGTTTCATTTCCATCAGATGGAAATCCTATTGTCATCCATATTTCATATCTCATGATTGAAATATGTATTAATTGCTAGTTCTACCCGAACCGATTTTAAGCATCGCTACGATGAAAGCAACCTCATTGTAGTCAACTCTTGAACTTGTTATTTCAACAAGTCGAGCTTTATGGATAAAACATTTTTATCCGTATCAGTTTTAAGTTCCATAATTATTCGTTAGACTCTAAGTCTTCCAAAAGGTGTATCAAGGTTTTAATCTTGAATCTCTTATATGGAAACTAACTCGGGTTGTATTGGCATTTAGCCAATTCCGGAGTCAGGGCCCATCAACGCTTCCTTGTGTATCGTAGGTATAATGTTGTCTAACAACAATATCTCGTTTGCGCACCTGAGAGGTTTGCGCCAGCCTTGCCTGCGTGGTTTAGCTGCAAGTTCGACCGAAGTTCATACATTTTATTGTAGAGACTTCCGTATCAGTCGCAGTAGGAAACTCTGGAATTACTTCCAAGGTCTCTTTCCTTTGATCTGATGATGAAGATGTTGGGGAACGTAGCAGAAATTCAAAATTTTCCTACGTGTCACCAAGATCTATCTATGGAGAAACTAGCAACGAGGGGAAGGAGAGTGCATCTACATACCCTTGTAGATCGCTAAGCGGAAGCGTTCATGTGAACGGGGTTGATGGAGTCGCACTGTCGTGATTCAAATCACCGGAGATCCTAGTGCGAGCAGACGGCACCTCCGCGTTCAACACACGTACAGCCCGGTGGCGTCTCCCACGCCTTGATCCAGCAAGGAGAGAGGAGAGGTTGAGGAAGACTCCATCCAGCAGCAGCACAAGCAGGCGTGGTGGTGGTGGAGGCGTGGCAATCCCAAGCAGGCTTCGCCAAGCACCAAGGGAGAGGAGGAGGAGGAGAGGCAGGGCTGCACCAAGAGGGAGAAAACTCATGTGTGTTGGGCAGCCCAAAACCTCAAGTATATATAGGGGGAAAAGGGGGGCTGCGCCCCCTTTAGGGTTTCCCACCCCAAGGGGTGCGGCCAGCCCTAGATGGGACTTGGGGGGCGGCCAAGAGGGGGAGGAGTGCCTCCCAAGTCAAGTGGAGGCCCTCCCCCTTAGGGTTTCCCCCTTCCCATGCGCATGGGCCTTGGGGGGGGCTGGTGCCCTTGGCCCATTATGGCTAGGGCGCCCCCCTACAGCCCATGCTACTGTATTGGAAGTGGTGGAACAATTTCCGGACCTCCGGACCCCTCCGAATCCTCCGGAACCTACAAGCTTCCGGTACAATACCGAAAAACCCGAACTTTCCGGAACCCGAACAACAACTTTCCATATATAAATCTTTACCTCCGGACCATTCCGGAACTCCTCGTGACGTCCGGGATCTCATCCGGGACTCCGAACAACATTCGGTAACCACATACAAACTTCCTTTATAACCCTAGCGTCATCGAACCTTAAGTGTGTAGACCCTACGGGTTCGGGAACCATGCAGACATGACCGAGACGTTCTCCGGTCAATAACCAATAGCGGGATCTGGATACCCATATTGGCTCCCACATGTTCCACGATGATCTCATCGGATGAACCACGATGTCAAGGACTCAATTGATCCTGTATTCAATTCCCTTTGTCTAGCGGTATTGTACTTGCCCGAGATTCGATCGTCGGTATCCCGATACCTTGTTCAATCTCGTTACCGGCAAGTCTCTTTACTCGTTCCGTAACACATCATCCCGTGATCAACTCCTTTATCACATTTTGCACATTATGATGATGTCCTACCGAGTGGGCCCAGAGATACCTCTCCGTCAACCGGAGTGACAAATCCCAGTCTCGATTCGTGCCAACCCAACAGACACTTTCGGAGATACCTGTAGTGCACCTTTATAGTCACCCGCCACGTTGTGACGTTTGGTACACCCAAAGCACTCCTACGGTATCCGGGAGTTGCACAATCTCATGGTCTAAGGAAATGATACTTGACATTAGAAAAGCTTTAGCATACGAACTACGATCTTTGTGCTAGGCTTAGGATTGGGTCTTGTCCATCACATCATTCTCCTAATGATGTGATCCCGTTATCAACGACATCCAATGTCCATGGTCAGGAAACCGTAACCATCTATTGATCAACGAGCTAGTCAACTAGAGGCTTACTAGGGACATGGTGTTGTCTATGTACCCACACATGTATCTGAGTTTCCTGTCAATACAATTATAGCATGGATAATAAACGATTATCATGAACAAGGAAATATAATAATAACTAATTTATTATTGCCTCTAGGGCACATTTCCAATAGTCTCCCACTTGCACTAGAGTCAATAATCTAGTTCACATCGCCATGTGATCAACACTGATAGGTCACATCGCCATGTGACCAACATCCAAAGAGTTTACTAGTGTATGTAAACTAGTTCACATCATCATGTGATTAAGACTCAGTGAGTTCTGAGGTTTGATCATGTTTTGCTTGTGAGAGAGGTTTTAGTCAACGGGTCTGAACCTTTCAGATCCGTGTGTACTTCGCAATTCTCTATGTCATATTGTAAATGTTGCTTCCACGCTCCACTTGGATCTATTTCAAATGGTTGCTCCACTATACGTATCCGGTTTGCTACTCAGAGTCACTCGGATAGGTGTTAAAGCTTGCATCGACGTAACCCTTTACGCCGATCTCTTTATCACCTCCATAATCGAGAAACATGTCCTTATTTACTTTTGACCGCTGTCCAATGATCCATTCCTGGATCATTCTTGTACCCCTTGACTGACTCATGGCAAGGCACACTTCCGGTGCGGTACACAGCATAGCATACTATAGAGCCCATGTCTGAAGCATAGGGGACGACCTTCGTCCTTTCTCTCTTTTCTGCCGTGGTCGAGCTTTAAGTCTTAACTTCATACCATACAACTCAGCCAAGAACTCCTTCTTTGACTGATCCATCTTGAACACCTTCAATATCATGTCAAGGTATATGCTCATTTGAAAGTATTATTAAGCATTTTTTATCTATCCTTATAGATCTCGATGCTCAATGTTCAAGTAGCTTAATCCAGGTTTTCACTTGAAAAACATCTTTCAGATAACCCTGTATGCTTTCCAGAAATTCTACATCATTTCTGATCAACAATATGTCAACAACATATACTCATCAGAAATTCTATAGTGCTCCCACTCACTTCTTTGGAAATACAAGTTTCTCATAAACTTTGTATAAACCCAAAATCTTTGATCATCCTATCAAAGTGCATATTCCAACTCCGAGATGCTTACTCCAGTCCTTAGAAGGATCGCTGGAGCTAGCATACCTTTAGCATCCTTAGGATCGACAAAACTTTCTCGATTGTATCACATACAACCTTTCCTTACGAAAACCGGTAAGGAAAATCGTTTTGACATCCATCTTGCCAGATTTCATAAATGCAGCTAATGCTAACATGATTCCGACGGACTTAAGCATCGCTACGGATAAGAAAATCTCATCGTAGTCAACTCTTTGAACTTGTGAAAAACTCTTCGCCACAAGTCGAGCTTCATAGACGGCGACATTACCGTCCACGTCCGTCTTCTTCTTAAAGATCCATTTATCTCAATGGCTTGCCGATTAACGGGCAAGTCCACCAAAGTCCATGCTTTGTTATGATACATGGATCCTATCTCGGATTTCATGGCTTCTAACCATTTGTCGGAATTTGGGCCCACCATCGCTTCTCCATAGCTCGTAGGTTCATTGTTGTCTAGCAACATGACCTTCAAGACAGGATCACTGTACCACTCTGAAGCAGTCCGCATCCTTGTCACCCTACGAGGTACGGTAGTGACTTGATCCAAAACTTCATGATCACTATCATAAGCTTCGACTTCAATTGGTGTAGGTGCAACAGGAACAACTTCCTGTGCCCTGCTATACACTTGTTGAAGTGACGGTTCAATAACCTCATCAAGTCTCCACCATCCTCCCACTCAACTTTTCGAGACAAACTTTTCCTCGAGAAAGGACCCGATTCAAGAAATAATCCCTATTGCTTTCGGATCTGAATTAGGAGGTATACCCAACTGTTTTGGGTGTCCTATGAAGATGCATTTTGTCCGCTTTGGGTTCGAGCTTATCAACCTGAAACTTTTCACATAAGCGTCGCAACCCCAAACTTTTAAGAAACGACAACTAGGTTTCTCCAAACGGTGTCGTCTCAACGGAATTACGTGGTGCCCTATTAAAGTGAGTGCGGTTGTCTCTAATGCATAACCCATGAACGATAGTGGTAATTCGATAAGAGATATCATGGTACGCACCATATCCAATAGAGTGCAACTATGATGTTCGGACACACCATCATACTATGGTGTTCCAGGCGGTATTAATTGTGAAACAATTTGCACAATGTCTTAATTGTGTGCCAAAACTCGTAACTCAGATATTCATCTTTATGATCATATCATAGACATTCTATCCTCTTGTCACAAAGATCTTAAACTTCACTCTGAAATTACTTGAACCATTCAATAATTCAGACTTGTGTTTTATCAAGTAAATATACTCAACATCTACTCGAATCATCTGTGAAGTCAGAACATAACGATATTCACTGCATGCCTCAGCACTCATTGGACCGCACACATCAAAATGTGTTACTTCAACAAGTTGCTATCTTGTTCCATCTTACTGAAACCGAGGCTTTTCCGTCATCTTGCCCATGTGGTATGATTTGCATATCTCAAGTGATTCAAAATCAAGTGAGTCCAAACTATCCATCTGAATGGAGTTTCATCATGCGTATACACCAATAGACATGGTTTGCATGTCTCAAACTTTTCAAAAACGAGTGAGTCCAAAGATCCATCAACATGGAGCTTCTTCATGCGTTTTATACCATTATGACTTACATGGCAGTGCCACAAGTACGTGGTACTATCATTACTATCTTATATCTTTTGGCATGAAAATGTGTATCACTACGATCGAGATTCAATAAACCATTCCTTTTAGGTGCTAGACCATTGAAGGTATTATTCAAATTAACAGAGTAACCATTATTCTCCTTAAATGAATAACCGTATTGCGACAGACATAATCCAATCATGTCTATGCTCAACGCAAACACCAAATAACAATTATTTAGGTTTAACACCAATCTCGATGGTAGAGGGAGTGTGCGATGCTTGATCATATCAACCTTGGAAACACTTCCAACACGTATCGTCAGTTCACCTTTAGTTAGTCTCCGTTTATTCCGTAGCTTTTGTTTCGAGTCACTAACACTTAGCAACCGAACTGGTATCTAATACCCTGGTGCTACTAGGAGTACTAGTAAAGTACACATTAACGTAATGTATATCCAATATACTTCTATCGACCTTGTCAGTCTTCTTATCTACTAAGTATCTAGGGTAATTCTGATCCAATGGCTGTTCCTCTTATTACAGAAGCACTTAGTCTCGGGTTCGGGTTCAACCCTGGGTTTCTTCACTAGAGCAGCAGCTGATTTGCCGTTTCATGAAGTATCCCTTGACTTGCCCTTGCCCTTCTTGAAACTAGTGGTTTCACCAACCATCAACAACTGATGCTCCTTCTTGATTTCTACTTTCGCGGTGTCAAACATCGTGAATACCTCAAGGACCATCATATCTATCCCTGATATGTTATAGTTCATCGCGAAGCTCTAGCAGCTTGGTGGCAATGACTTTGGAGAAACATCACTATCTCATCTGGAAGATCAACTCCCACTTGATTCAAGTGATTGTTGTACTCAGACAATCTGAGCACAAGCTCAACGATTGAGCTTTTCTCCCTTAGTTTGCAGGCTAAGAAAATCGTCGGAGGTCTTATACCTCTTGACGTGGGCACGAGCCTGAAATCCCAATTTCAGCCCTCGAAACATCTCATATGTTCATGACGTTCAAAACGTCTTTGGTGCCTCAACTCTAAACCGTTTAACCGAACTATCACGTAGTTATCAAAACGTCTATGTCCGATGTTCGCAACATCCACGCAGCGACATTTGGGGTTCAGCACACCGAGCGGTGCATTAAGGACATAAGCTTTCTCTTCGTCCGCATAATCGCATCGTCAACTTTCAACTATTTCTCTAGGAACATATCTAAACAGTGGAACTAAAGCGCGAGCTTACGGCATAATTTGCAAAAGGTCTTTTGACTATGTTCAAGATAATTAAGTTCATCTTATGAACTCCCACTCGATAGACATCCCTCTGGTCATCTAAGTGATTACATGATCCGAGTCAACTAGGCCGTGTCCGATCATCACGTGAGACGGACTAGTCATCATCGGTGAACATCTTCATGTTGATCGTATCTACTATACGACTCATGCTCGACCTTTCGGTCTCGTGTTCCGAGGCCATGTCTGTACATGCTAGGCTCGTCAAGTTAACCCTAAGTGTATTGCGTGTGTTCGAGGCCATGTATGTACATGCTAGGCTCACAACACCGTTGTATGTGAACGTAAGAATCCATCACACCCGATCATCACGTGGTGCTTAGAAGCGACAAACTTTTGGCAACGGTGCACAGTTAGGGGAGAACACTTCTTGAAATTGTTGTAAGGGATCATCTTATTTACTACCGTCGTTCTAAGTAAACAAGATGCATAAACATAATAAACATCACATGCAATTATATAGTAGTGACATGATATGGCCATCATCACTTTGCTCCTCTTGATCTCCATCTTCGGGGCTCCATGATCATCGTCGTCACCGGCATGACACCATGATCTCCATCATCATGATCTCCATCATCGTGTCTCCATGAAGTTGTCTCGCCAACTATTACTTATACTACTATGGCTACCGGTTAGCAATAAAGTAAAGTAATTACATGGCGTTGTTTAATGACTCGCAGGTCATACAATAAATAAAGACAACTCCTATGGCTCCTGCCGGTTGTCATACTCATCGACATGCAAGTCGTGAATCCTATTACAAGAACATGATCAATCTCATACATCACATATCATTCATCACATTCTTCTTGGCCATATCACATCACATAGCATACCCCGCAAAAACAAGTTAGGCGTCCTCTAATTGTTGTTTGCATGTTTTACGTGGCTGCTATGGGTTTCTAGCAAGAACGTTTCTTACCTACGCAAAACCACAACGTGATATGCCAATTGCTATTTACCCTTCATAAGGACCCTTTTCATCGAATCCGTTCCGACTAAAGTGGAGAGGCGGCACCGCTAGCCACCTTATGCACCAAGTGCATGTCATCGGTGGAACACATCTCACGAAGATGCGTGTAAGGTCGGTCCGGGCCGCTTCATCCCACAATACCGTCGTAACAAGATTGGACTAGTAACAGTAAGCATATTGAACAACATCAACGCCCACAACTACTTTGTGTTCTACTCGTGCAAAGAATCTACGCAATAGACCTAGCTCATGATGCCTTTGTTGGGGAGCGAGCAGAAATTCAAAATTTTCCACGTGTCACCAAGATCTATCTATGGAGAAACTAGCAACGAGGGAAGGAGAAGTGCATCTACATACCCTTTAGATCGCTAAGCGGAAGCGTTCATGTGAACGGGGTTGATGGAGTCGTACTCCGTCGTGATTCAAATCACCGGAATCCTAGTGCCGAACGGACGGCACCTCCGCGTTCAACACACGTACAGCCCGGTGACGTCTCCCACGCCTTGATCCAGCAAGGAGAGAGGGAGAGGTTGAGGAAGACTCCATCCAGCAGCAGCACAACGGCGTGGTGGTGGTGGAGGGCGTGGCAATCCCAGCAGGCTTCGCCAAGCACCAAGGGAGAGGAGGAGGAGGAGAGGCAGGGCTGCACCAAGAGGAGAAAACTCATGTGTGTTGGGCAGCCCAAAACCTCAAGTATATATAGGGGAAAAGGGGCTGCGCCCCTTTAGGGTTTCCCACCCCAAGGGGTGCGGCCAGCCCTAGATGGGACTTGGGGCGGTTAAGAGGGGAGGAGTGCCTCCCAAGTCAAGTGGAGGCCCTCCCCTTAGGGTTCCCCCTTCCCATGCGCATGGGCCTTGGGGGGCTGGTGCCCTTGGCCCATTATGGCTAGGGGCCCCCTACAGCCCATGCTACTGTATTGGAAGTGGTGGAACAATTTCCGGACCTCCGGACCCTCCGAATCCTCCGAACCTTCTCGAAGCTTCCTGTACAACACCGAAAAACCCGAACTTTTCCGGAACCCAACAACAACTTTCCATATATAAATCTTTACCTCCGGACCATTCCGGAACTCCTCGTGACGTCCGGGATCTCATCGGGACTCGAACAACATTCGTAACCACATACAAACTTCCTTTATAACCCTAGCGTCATCGAACCTTAAGTGTAGACCCTACGGGTTCGGGAACCATGCGACATGACCGAGACGTTCTCGGTCAATAACCAATAGCGGATCTGGATACCCATATTGGCTCCCACATGTTCCACGATGATCTCATCGGATGAACCACGATGTCAAGGACTCAATTGATCCCGTATTCAATTCCCTTTGTCTAGCGGTATTGTACTTGCCCGAGATTCGATCGTCGGTATCCCGATACCTTGTTCAATCTCGTTACGGCAAGTCTCTTTACTCGTTCCGTAACACATCATCCCGTGATCAATTCCTTGATCACATTGTGCACATTATGATGATGTCCTACCGAGTGGGCCCAGAGATACCTCTCCGTCAACCGGAGTGACAAATCCATCTCGATTCGTACAACCCAATGACACTTTCGGAGATACCGTAGTGCACCTTTATAGTCACCCGATTACGTTGTGACGTTTGGTACACCAAAGCATTCCTACGGTATCCGAGAGTTGCACAATCTCATGGTCTAAGGAAATGATACTTGACATTAGAAAAGCTTTAGCATACGAACTACGATCTTTGTGCTAGGCTTAGGATTGGGTCTTGTCCATCACATCATTCTCCTAATGATGTGATCCGTTATCAACGACATCCAATGTCCATGGTGGAAACCGTAACCATCTATTGATCAACGAGCTAGTCAACTAGAGGCTTACTAGGGACATGGTGTTGTCTATGTACCCACACATATATCTGAGTTTCCTGTCAATACAATTATAGCATGGATAATAAACGATTATCATGAACAAGGAAATATAATAATAACTAATTTATTATTGCCTCTAGGGCATATTTCCAACAGAAGATACTGTTTATCTCGTCGAGTTGCACTATTCTCCCACTCACCTTTTTGAAAGAACCATTCTCTTTAAAAGCACACCGTTTTGCGGCACAACTATTTGCCTCGGTATAGTGAGGGAGGAATACCCAACATTTTGGTATAACCTACAAAGTAGCACTTGTATGATTTGGAATAGGTTTGTAACCTTTTACACAAGACCCATATTCCAAATGTTAAGAAAAGATACAGCATGGTTGGGCGTACCATACCATGGCTTCATTTCAACAGACCTGATGTAGCTCTTTTTAGTGTAAAAGCCGCAGTCTCTAAAGCATCACTTTAAAAGTGATAATGGCAAATTTATTTATGTCATCTTTGACCTTACCATGTCATAAATGGTTTGATTACATCTTCACAGACATTCCACTCATAGTGGTGTTCCGGAAGGTGTAAGTTATGAAACTCTTTTCACAACTCATCAGACATTCGCTAAACTTGTAACTCAGATATTCCTTTCTGCAATCAAATTGTAGAAACATAATTTCTTTGTTACAATAACTTCTACTTAATTTTTGAAAACCTTTCGAATGATTTCAAAAGATCCAGACTTACGTCTCATCAAGCAAATATCCATATATCTACTTGAGTCATTTCTGAAGATATATAAATCCACTACTTGCAACAACATTTATTGAACTACACACATCAAAATGTATGATCGCCAATAAGTTTGTTGCTCGTTCCTTATTGCCTGTGAACGGTATTTCAGTCACTTCACTTTTCGGAGGAAAGTTGCAAGTGTCAGATGATTCAAAATCAAAAAGACTTCAGAATCCATCATAATGGAATTTTCCATGCGGGTTTCTCCATTGTGACCAGATGTAGTGCCACACTTGTGTGGTATTCTTTTAGTCTTGTGACATTTAGCGTCAGTGTTATGGATGTATCATATTACCATCAATATTCATAACATACATCCCATCTTGGATGGAAGCATGGCCCTTCATGTTATTCATAATACTTAACAACAATTTTTGTTTTTATGAACAACTCTTTTGTAACAAACATTGCGCAATGGGCTAGAGTGTATGAAACTCTAAAATGAATTATGAAAGTAAACCCAGAGGTATTGTATTATTATCAATATTCATAACATACATCTCATTCATAATGAAAGTATGGTCCTTGTGTTATTCATAACATCGGACATAAAAGGTTCTCTTATGAACAACCTTCTTGCAAGATACCCTATGCAATGGGCTAGAGTTTGTAAAACTCTAAATGAATTATGAAAATAAATACAGACAACAATACACCGATGGAAGGTATAGTAACATTTACTATGTTCCCTGTGTATACCTTAACCTCATTTCTGGCTAGTCTTTTTAGGCCATAGTAGCTCTTACATTGATTCGTAACAGAATGCCATCGAGCGGGTATCTTTGTGATTAACTCACAATACCCAATAATTAGTGATTAACATGTTTAACCATAATTCCCAAGAACTATATCTTTGACCAGCCTACTATACATCAAAAACTTGTATGACATTCATACATGAGCTGGATATTCCAGTCATCTTTCTTTCTGCCTTTATACTTCTAACAATTTAACTTTTAGTATTTCTCCTACTCGCAAAAGAAGCACCCAACTTAAGAGTGGCGTTAGCCCCGGACTTCCTAGGCGTGTAAGTCATACCAACACCCTTTGGACACTTCCTTTCTCTTTAAGTTGTTGTTTTATTCACCTTTCATTATATGACAGGCGTTCTTCTGGATACCTTTCCCAACAGTCAAATGCATAGTAAACACTTTTACTAATACTTGCAAACAAACATTGCTTTGTTTGTATCTGAAAATAATTTTCAGTTCCATGAATATCATATAAATATCCCAACTTTTGAGTTTTGGGTTTCATGGAAGCAAACATATTTCACTTGACCGTAACAGAATTCTAGCTTTTGGATCAAAGGACGAGAGTCACATGATCCATAGCATTAGCGGGAGGATACAGAAAGCATGCGATAGGACAAAGTCCTTCTCGGCACTTTTGAGGACAATCCTCACATTACGTTACCAAACGTAAAGTTTTAACCAGATATTTAACAGCTATTCAATTTTAAGAGGGAAGGCGGAAACGCGAGCCATTATTCTACAACTATTTTGCAAGAAACACTTAGACAGTGTTCATAATTAATTTCACTGACAATTAAACATGTTAATTCAACAATGCGCTCCCACTCAAATCAATATCTCTCATAATTGATTTAGAGCGATTCAAGATCCATATTTCTATTCGATGCCATTGACATGTTCATCACCGATGACACGAATTTCAATCGGTAGGCCAACTTGCCGATCACATCTCTATGTGATTCTTGTTCATCTTTCGATGGGCGTGTTCCGAGCTCAGGACTCTCCTGCCTGAACGTCAAAGACAACCAAGTGATCTTGCTGCAAGGTCTGACCTCACCCGCCTCATTCCTCTCGATTCGTTCGTGCTCATGTGTACATGATGCACCCCGAAAAGATACGAATTTCAGACGGTGCTACACTTGGGTGAACACTAACTACTTTGATATTTTAAGTGAGAGATCACCCTAATAAAAAGCGACTATCGCGCAATCAAGAAGGGTGCATCATAAGGGATAAACATCTCAGGCAATTCATAATAGCATGATATGGTATAGCCCTTTCTGATGGAGAAGTATTTCATTTCTTCGTCTTCGGCATTCGCGTCGGTGTTCACCTTCACGAAGATTGCCACCACCCTGTTGATGCACCAGATAATATTGATATCTCTATAGCTAATAAAATAAGTGCATTACTTAAGGTTGACACGCAGGTCATTAAAGTGACAATCATATGGCTCCAGCCATCATGCCAAATCATGACACGCAGGTCATGTTAATTACATCATATAGTCATCTCATACATAATCAAATTGAATATGAGCATTGCTATACCACATCACATGCATATCCTGCAAAACCAAGTTAGACGCCTCTAATCGGTTTATGCAAAATTTTATTTTTCGTGGCTTCTAAGGTTTTAACGTAAACCGCAGCTACCAACGTTTTATCATCAAGTATGATTATTCAAGTTGCTAGATTAACATCTCGGGGTATATGAAACACGAGATAATTAAATCTCGAACCCCATACTAAACTTCGTCATACGCATGACCCTCGTGCAGATCATATCTGCAATGCCCTTTCATCTGTGAATTTTATCTTTCTTTTGACTACGGCAGAACCCAAAGAACTGATAGCACTTCCATGATCAATCAGGATCACGGATTGCCAGAACTTTGTCAAATTCCACCATGCTGTCTCGAGATTGAGAAAACGCAAATTCTAGGGAAGCAACAAGAACGTCGGGTAACAGATTTCATCTGTCACCCGCATAAATAATTTTCAGCAATAGATCTCATCTACTACCTAATTATATTATGCAATACCCATACATCTCTTTGTATTCTAGATCGCAACCTACATCTACGCATAACACGGCTCATGATGCCACTGTAGGGGTAACGCGACAGAAAACAAAAAATTTCCGACCTACGCACCAGCCCAGGACCACTATGGAGACTGCATACATGGTTTGATCTTTTTCGTTACCGACTCGTAGCGCAGTGGGAAGTAGAGTCGATGACGATCGGCGGTGCAGATCCCCGCAGCTAGGATTTACAACCTCCCAACCGCGAGGATGTATACCCTCATCTGCTCCACAGACATCCCTCCGGGAGGCGGTCGAACAGCCCCACCCGGACGGTGTCGCGGACAGCCCTTCGGGAGGACCTTTGAAACTCGAACGGTCACTCGGACAGCCCTTCGGGAGGACCTTCGAAACTCGGACGGTCACACGGACAGCCCTTCGGGAGGCACTCACGAACTAAGACCGAAACTACGATCTCTCTACAGAGCTGCACACATACGGTTTCATCTATCCGGTAGGGCTTCGCCGTCCAGAACTACTTCCTGCCGGAACCCAGACAACCTTTCGGCTCTACGAAACTATTTTGCGGGGAGGGAGAGAGAAGCCATATCATTGCATGGCACTTGTATGTGAGAAGGGATGAGTTTTGGGCTTCCCACTCCTCTATTTATAGGAAAGCCAAGGGGTAGGGATGGCTCACAAAAACCCAAAATGCCCATGCAAATGTCACACATGAAGGGCATAATGGGGAAGGAAGTGGAGCTCCATGGAGCCCCACACATGTGAACGGCCAACCCCTTTGGGGGACCCCCATGAGGAGCATGCTTGGCCCCAAGCCCTTCTAGAAGCCTTTTGGAAATATCCCAAAAGGTGACTCACCATAAAATATCCCAAAAGGCACTTTCACTATTCACGACGACATTTTTCAGCGTCTGTTCGAACTAAAAATATTTATGTGGGCTTAGAACATTTCCAGTACCCACCATAATGATTTTCAACGCGTTCTGGAACAATTGCAGTTTAGTGATTTTCATCTGCGAAAAGCATCTGAACCGGTTCCAAGAGCTCAAACATTTCGGTTTTATTTCGAAAATTCCAAAAGTTTCGAGAATGATTACGCACCTCCAAGAATTATCAGGCATGCCATTTTGACTTAATGGCATACCCCGAAACAACTTTTTCGGTTTCGCCGAAGCTCATCCGGTGACCTCTCTCTGCGGAACTTTTCCGCTGTCCGAAACTTTCGGTGTCCGAAACTTTTCGGTGATTTTCTCTCAGCCTCCCTGTCTAGTATTCAGCAGATAGATGACCCTTAAGCGTGTGACCCTATAGGTTCGGTGAAGTATAGACATGACCCGGAACCCCTTCCTGTAGCGACCCGACCTCAGACGGTCAAGCCTCTGTGTATCCGTGCCATCCCTGGATCAGTATGCTGGCACACACAGTACATCAATGTATATATCAAAGTGCAATCACATGTATAAATAACGTAAAACTGATATATACCTCATAAGTCTCGTGAAACAAATAATCGGGTGTGGAGTCCCATCAACGCCATCGGCAAAGTTGAGTGTAGACCGTAACCCTGTATCGTAACTCTTACTCGTCGAGGAAATATCTGCAACATGATACGTTGCAGCCGTGTAGGTCAGTACATTGAATGTACCGGCAAGATCACAATAAGAGAAAACAGATGATAAACTATACTATATGCAGTATGGCTTTGTGGCTCTGTATCTGAGTTTTGTTTGCGTAAAAGCTGGTTTTATTTCCCTACATCAAAGGAATAAATGAAATCTGTACTATGGAATTTTCTATCATGACATGGTTCCGCCAACCAATGTCTCATAGCCTAAAGTCATCATAAGTTGCCCACAATTAAGTTATCAGTCCGGTGTTGAGAGTTCCGAGATAGATCCAAGTCCAGATGCTCAAATTGTCCGTAACCGGGGACACGGCTAATCGATTAGGTTTTAAACCCTCTGCAGAGGTTTGTACACTTTACCCGCAAGATTCGATCCCTCTCTTTACGTTCTCGGACTTGAGTGTTTGAGAACAAGATGACCAAACATGGTCTTCCAAAGAGTTCCTCGACCACCGTCCGGTACTCAACCCATCCTACCGTAGTTCTACATCTGCTAGTACCGCCCCAGCCAGAGTCACAACTAAGGTCAACCAAGCGAGCCCATAATGACTTGCGGTTGCACGGGTAAGCTTAGGGCATGAAGTATTCTTCCGTCTCTTTGAGTCTGGGTGAAGCTTTCCGCAAGATGTCATGGCGCTTCTCCATGCATCCCGCCAACCACTGGTTTCTCCAGGTGCCCGTCAACAAATCCTTCACCCAAGAGTGTGTATTGAATTCTTGTCTTGAGTCTTGAAGTCTTGAGGCCTTGAAGATGCAGTCCTTGCAGATTCCGTCATGGAGTTATCGTCATTGGCGTAGAGACTCCATTCTCACACCACTCCGAGTACTCATACCAAACCCGTCTACTATAGCGTAGCATTACAATAAATAACGTCCGGGCTTGGTAACAGGAATGATGGGTTCCTACCTCATGCATACTACTCAACTACAAGGATTCAATAACACTACTGAGGGGTGGTTGCAAAGGTGCCACTATATGCAATAAAACATAGGTATGAAAGCATGGTCAAAGTGAACTTGCCTTGTTGACGATCTTCGAAAACTAGGGACTCGTGGTAGCAAACTTCGCACTCCGGAAATTCTACCGAGACAAACAATAACTATAATAACCATATAGCATGAGATTACTTAACATAGCAACATAACACACCAAACAAACAATTCAAAACCCAAAAGGGAAAACTCAAAGAAAAACCAACTCAAAGTTTTCCTACTTCAAACAATAACTAAAAATAGTTTTATATAAGAAAAATTTCTTAACATAACCTAATCATGGTTTTATGTTAACTTAACAGAAAAGACTTCATTAAGCAACTAGGAGCAAAAAGAATTAATTAAAAATCTATTATGAAACTCCTATTAGGCCTAATTCAATTTCTATTAAGAAAATAAAATAAAACTTTTATTTATTATAAATAAAAGTTCATCCTATAAAGTGACAGAAACTATCCTAGAATAATCAATTACATGTTAAAAATAAATTTATTTACTATTTAAAATAATAGGAAAACAGTAGCTAGTTAATTAATTAGAATTAACAAGATTCTGCTTAAAACTATTTATTTATTAATCCTAAAATACCCAAATTAATTTCTATGGTTTGGCAATGTCAAAATAAAGTTGGGACAAAAGAATCATCCAAAAATAATTTTTCTAACTCAAGTTATAGCAGATTTACTATTCTGAATAAAACTAAAATAAAGCAATTTTAATTAATTTTAACACAGCTAAATATATATTCTACAGAAACTATAGAAAATTTGCAAACCAACAAAAAAAGAATCACTCAAAAATATTAAACAGAATAAAAGATATGAATTTTTCAAAACAGGAACTATTCTGTTAAAACAGAAAATGAAATTAAAAGAAAAAGGGCCTAATGGGCCTAAACTGCGCACTGGGCGTAATATAAACTAAACGGGCCTAGGGTTTAATCGAATCGGGCCGGTCTAAACTAATCTAACTAAAACCAAAATAAATCGGAATAAAACCGGGGCTTTTAAAAATAGACCGTATTCTTCGGGGTTATAATCTAGACCCTACGATCTAGATCTAACGGTGGGGGGTTCTCCGCGACTCACCATGGGAAGACGCGGCGACGGTCGACGGCGGCTCGGGCGGACGTTGGCGTGGTGGCTCCGGTGGTCGGGCGACGGCGGAGGCCTCCCGTGGCCTTGGCGGAGCAAGGGAGCTCGGGGTGGGGTCAGGCGAGCTCGTGGTGGTCGGGGTGGCGGAACAGGCTAATGGCTGGGCGGCTCTCGGGCTCCAGCGAGTTCGAGAGGGAGGAGGAGGGTTCCGCGAGGCGAGGGGGGAACGGGTGCGGGGAGGGTTCTTATAGGGCGGGGCGTGGCGGCGGCGGGAAGCGAATCGGGGAGAATCGGGAGATCCGGGGATCGTGGGTTTCGGCAGGGCGGCGCGGGCGGTGTGTGAGGAAGACAGGTGGGGTCCCACCGGAGAGAGAGGGGATGGGACGGGTCGGGCGTCCACGCCGAGGGGGGTTCAAGGCGCGAGGCGAGGTGAGGCGGTCGGTCGGCTCACTGGGCTGGCCTCTGGGCGCTGGTGGGCAGTGGTGGGGGGGCTTCGGCGCTGGCTGGGCCAGGGGGCCTGGCTGGCGCCTGGGGGTTTCTATTTTTTGAATTTTTTAATAAAACAAAAACAGAATTAAAACAATAACTATAAATATTTTATATAGGGTATATATATACCAAAATGATCAGGGGAATATTCCCTATCATTTGAACATTTTTCCAAAGGCAAAATCCAAACTTTATAAAAATCCATTTTTTTCAAATTCAAATAAAATTCAGATTTGAATCCAAAACTTTTGGCAATGTTTTCCTCTGATATTTTTGGAGTGTCATGTCTACTCCTCTCATACTTTTGATCAAGTATTTATCAGGCATAGTTTCTGAAATGTTTCCCACTTGCCAAAGTTTGAATTCAAATTCATAACTCCAAATCCTCTGGAACTTCAAATGGCATTTTCAAATGACTTTCAATTTGATACTTTTTAACTTCCAACTCATATTTCATATAATTGAAGAAGTCATTTTATCTTCCCTCATGAAAATCATTGAGTTGCATAAAGCTTTGAATTTGAAGTATTCCCAAATGAAGTTCAAATCTTTTCAAAACTCTTTTCATTCCAAATGGAAGAAGTCATGTCATCTTCACTCTAGGTTTTGGTGTTGGAATGAATTTGAATTCATTGAGATCCAAAAGGAAAAGGAGAAAGTTTTGGGAAAGTCATTTCATTCCCTCTCATTCAACTTTCAAAAGTTTCAAATTTCACTCAGTTTCACTCAATCAATCAAACCAACAATCGACAACAAGCATAGTTATTTATTTAATATAACATTCCAAAATTTGAAATTTTGGGATGTTACAAACTACCACACTTAAAATGAATCTAGTCCTCGAGATTCAAGAAACTAACAAGAAAGGTTAGGGGTTGGGGTCTTCTAGCAGATCCGTCGGTCGGAATGGTCTAGTGTGCTACCACACTTAAAAGCAAGGTTATAGTTCCAATAAACTCAGATACTTCCTCCGAGTGCCGACAATGTATGTCTCTTCACATATCCCACAATAGCTCCTTCGCCAAAGCTCTTACATCGGTAGCATAGAGTTTTCCTCGTAATCTTGGGTCGGTTCGTCAAAGTTGTGGTTCGTCCGAGACCGGATCTTCTTAGCTGATAGGTCCGTGTCCATTCTAGATAACTATCGAAATACTCATGGTGGTCTACAATTTATGGTTTCTCCTGCAGAAAACGGGTCAGGTTGAACCTCACCGTATAACCTCACGATTGGCAACGGTTGCCTGTAAAGGGGTTCCATCGTCCTACCATTCTATGGTTTTATGGCTTATCGCGTCGACACTCTTCAAAGGTTTTTGAGGCCCTCTGATTTTCCATCAACATATGATAGTTCATGATAGAAGTCTTCGGTATGGGGGCCAATCCATCCCGTACTTGAATCATTACCACATACGTAAACAGTGAATCACGTATTCTAACACTTGGGCATACTCACAAGCATTGCAGAACTTCTCTTGTTCTCGAACTGGTTTCGAGTAAATCCATGATTTCTGCAAGCTGAATAAACATCTATCGTTACTTCACCACTCTCAGGTTTTTGCGTAATCTCCTACGAAACGTATGATGATTGGATCACCGATTCTTCCAAATTTCTTCCTTCATCAAGGTTACATCTGTTCCTTTTCAAAATCCTGGGCCTGTGGGTTATGGCCCACTTCAGCTCTTGTGCAGCTTTAACTCATCCTTGGAGTAACTCTCATATTACACCTCCGGTACATCCAATAGTACTACTTCCTTCATACCCTTGTGGTGATGATCATACAAAACTCCAACTTATTTTGTCCAGCTTCCTTCTATGGACCGTCATGAATAACACATTTCTTGCTTCATTGATCCTATGGCTTTACGGAGTACTACGACACCAAAGAAAAATGCACTAGCTTATCCATAAATCTCATTATTTTCATATCAATCTTGTATTACATCCTTAACCACTTTTCGTGAATCCAAATTCCAAAAGTTTATTACAAATGCCGCCACCCACATGGTTCGGTATGGTCAGACATTACTTCCAACTTTATTCATTTTTCCTCATTGAGGATTCTTGATCCCTTTCGAATTGTGCGACATGCGCCTTGAAATCTTCAATCTTCTGTTTCATCGTGGTGGCCTTGAGCTTCACCTCCATCATCTCAAGATGCACTTCGCTTAGGTATTCCTGAGTATAACGGAGTCTTGCTTCAAGTATTTCTCCGATCTGGCGTATAGCTTCCATGGCTGCTTCACGAACAGCATCGAAGAAAGTTGCTTGTGGCACACGTGAAATGAAAAAGTACTGCCCCATCATCTTTGGGCAAACTCCTTTCAAATGGTGGAGGTGTACCTCCACATACCAAAATTCCACTCCCTTTTGCATGAAGGGGTAGCCTTTGTAGACTGCATCTCCTTCAAGGTGAATATGCTTCATCATGTCCTTCAGGATTTTCGGGTAATCATGATCACTTGTCAGGGTCATGATTGTTTCCGGACCTTTAAGGAAAGATTCGTAAAGGGTCGTCATCTGCAGTTGTATAGCAAAAATGGTACTCAGAATAAGGTACTTATCTCCTGGGGCACACATGCATATCATCCGAACAAAACTTCAAACTCAATTTCCAATTTCCTGTTTATGCATCACAACTCACTTTCTTCCATGTTCATCCAGAATATTTATTTCCATATAACAACTCCTTAAAGCTTTTCGGCATGTGACATTACAACTTTATTGAGTCATGAACTATTACAATCTCAGAGTAATCTATTACATAACTCAACTCACCGAGCTCATGAAAATGAAATTGCTTTCTACTACTCTTATTATCCATATTAAAATTCCAACTACTCAACTCCAGTTTTCATCTTGTCGGGACATTTAATAGCATAATGTCCTGCCTCCTTGCAGCGAAAACAAATGACTTCCGACATGTCTCGGGGCTTCTTTGTGATTATGCGGGCTCCTTGGATTCTTGGCTTCTTTTCTGGACATGTACTAGCGTAATGACCTAAATCCTTGCACCTGTAACAAGTGATATGACTTAGGTCCTTCTCTGCAAAAATTGCGTTGTTCTCGGGTTGCCTTCTTTTCTCTTCTGGATTTCTCTCAGAATGATCGAGTTTCTATTTCGAGGGTCCAACTTCACTTCGCCGCCGGGAAATATCCGGATACTCTTTTCTTTCCTTGGTGCAATCGTGAAAAATGTCCTTCTTCTCCACATGAATAGCAAGCATTGGAGTAAAATCTGTTGAGGCTTTCTCCATCAAGGTCTTCAACACATTCCTTCATCACAGTGTTCTTTCATAACTTCTCGGAGGCTTCTTTCATTCCTTCTTCCTGCTCCTGAATAGTTTGTTGCACCATGGGGTAAATGTAACTTGAGTCGGGTAGTGGGTGGTTCCTTCACACAAGAAACAAGTCACCTTACTAGTTGGGCATTCCTCAGCTGGGTGTTTCTCCTCACAATGAGGGCATCCATCCTTGTGTTCCCCCTGGGTGTGTCCTATTTCTCCGCAAATCTTGCAGGCACAAGGTTTATTTCTTGGTGTATCATGGTGCTTCCGGATAAGACGGGACCTCAAGAGAGTCTTCTTGAATTCCTCCCAAGTTCTTGCTCCATTACATCCCTGTATGGCTTGATGCATGTTCCACCAGGTTGCAGCACTTTCTGTAAAGTATTGAAGAGCATATTGAACCTCATACTTCCTTGAAACCAAATTGTTCCCGAAGTGATTCTCCATGTTCTGCACCCATAGCTCTGCCTCCGGCTGAGTCTTCGGTCCAGAGAATATCAGTCCAACTTCATTCATCATCTATGGGGTCCAAAAGTTTTGGGATGAGATATGAGAGAGGTGGGGAGGGATATACACACAATACAAACAATAGTTTTTGAAGAAACAAGTTTTACTTTGTGGCTGTCGGAAAACATCAAACAAATGACAGCTCACAAATCGTCGCATCTAACGTAGGTGTATAACAGGGTTTGGTCTCTAAAGGTCAAATAATTCTTCAGGAACTTCAAATTCTTCAAGTCTTCAGAGTCTTCAATTGTTGCAGCAGCAATTCTTCCAACGCATGGTGAAATCCTCTTTACTCTGAAATGGCCATCAGTTGTCCGATACCTTTAATTCTTGGAGCGACTTCAGCTGATCTTCCGTATGGTCAAAAGGGAAAGGTGTATATTCTAACTATTTGAGGTGAGAGTGTCTATTTGATAAAATCTGAAAATATGAGAAGTAAGAGTCTTTTTGAAAATAACGTTTTAGAAATTTCCTGTCCTAGGGCTTTCCGGTTTCTAGGGTCACGTCCTACAGTCAACATGTGCTCTGATACCATTTCTGTAGCGACCCGACCTCAGACGGTCAAGCCTCTGTGTATCCGTGCCATCCTCGGATCAGTATGTGGCACACAAGTACATCAATGTATATATCAAAGTGCAATCACATGTATAAATAACGTAAAACTGATATATACCTCATAAGTCTCAGCAGAAACAAATAATCGGGTGTGGAGTCCCATCAACGCCATCGGCAAGTTGAGTGTAGACCGTAACCCTGTATCGTAACTCTTACTCGTCGAGGAAATATCTGCAACATGATACGTTGCAGCCGTGTAGGTCATTACATTGAATGTACCGCAAGATCACAATAAGAGAAAACAGATGATAAACTATACTATATGCGGTATGGCTTTGTGGCTCAGATCTGAGTTTTGTTTGCGTAAAAGCTGGTTTTATTTCCCTACATCAAAGGAATAAATGAAATCTGTACTATGGAATTTTCTATCATGACATGGTTCCGCCAACCGATGTCTCATAGCCTAAAGTCATCATAAGTTGCCCACAATTAAGTTATCAGTCCGGTGTTGAGAGTTCCGAGATAGATCCAAGTCCAGATGCTCAAATTGTCCGTGAATCGGGACACGGCTAATCGATTAGGTTTTAAACCCTCTGCGCAGAGGTTTGTACACTTTACCCGCAAGATTCGATCCTCTCTTTACGTTCTCGCACTTCAGAGTGTTTGAGAACAAGATGACCAAACATGGTCTTCCAAAGAGTTCCTCGACCACCGTCCGGTACTCAACCCATCCTACCGTAGTTCTACATCTGCTAGTACCGCCCCAGCCAGAGTCACAACTAAGGTCAACCAAGGCAGAGCCCATAATGACTTGCGGTTGCAGGTAAGCTTCGGGCATGAAGTATTCTTCCGTCTCTTTGAGTCTGGGTGAAGCTTTCCGCAAGATGTCATGGCGCTTCTCCATGCATCCCGGCCAACCACTGGTTTCTCCAGGGTGCCCGTCAACCGTCCTTCACCCAGTAGTGTGTATTGAATTCTTGTCTTGAGTCTTGAAGTCTTGAGGCCTTGAAGATGCAGTCCTTGCAGATTCCGTCATGGAGTTGTCGTCATTGACGTAGAGACTCCATTCTCACACCACTCCCGAGTACTCATACCAAACCCCGTCTACTATAGCGTAGCATTACAATAAATAACGTCCCGGGCTTGGTAACAGGAATGATGGGTTCCTACCTCATGCATACTACTCAACTACAAGGATTCAATAACACTACTGAGGGGTGGTTGCAAAGGTGCCACTATATGCAATAAAACATAGGTATGAAAGCATGGTCAAAGTGAACTTGCCTTGTTGACGATCTTCGAAAACTAGGGACTCGTGGTAGCAAACTTCGCACTCCGGAAATTCTACCGAGACAAACAATAACTATAATAAGCACATAGCATGAGATTACTTAACATAGCAACATAACACACCAAACAAACAATTCAAAACCCAAAAGGGAAAACTCAAAGAAAAACCAACTCAAAGTTTTCCTACTTCAAACAATAACTAAAAATAGTTTTATATAAGAAAAATTTCTTAACATAACCTAATCATGGTTTTATGTTAACTTAACAGAAAAGACTTCATTAAGCAACTAGGAGCAAAAAGAATTAATTAAAATCTATTACTGAAACTCCTATTAGGCCTAATTCAATTTCTATTAAGAAAATAAAATAAAACTTTTATTTATTATAAATAAAAGTTCATCCTATAAAGTGACAGAAACTATCCTAGAATAATCAATTACATGTTAAAAATAAATTTATTTACTATTTAAAATGATAGGAAAACAGTAGCTAGTTAATTAATTAGAATTAACAAGATTCTGCTTAAAACTATTTATTTATTAATCCTAAAATACCCAAATTAATTTCTATGGTTTGGCAATGTCAAAATAAAGTTGGGACAAAAAGAATCATCCAAAATAATTTTTCTAACTCAAGTTATAGCAGATTTACTATTCTGAATAAAACTAAAATAAAGCAATTTTAATAAATTTTAACACAGCTAAATATATATTCTACATAAACTATAGAAAATTTGCAAACCAACAAAAAAGAATCACTCAAAAATATTAAACAGAATAAAAGATATGAATTTTTCAAAACAGGAACTATTCTGTTAAAATAGAAAATGAAATTAAAAGAAAAAGGGCCTAATGGGCCTAAACTGCGCACTGGGCGTAATATAAACTAAACGGGCCTAGGCTTTAATCGAATCGGGCCGGTCTAAACTAATCTAACTAAAACCAAAATAAACCGGAATAAAACCGGGGCTTTTAAAAATAGACCGTACCCCTTGAGGTTATAATCTAGACCCCACGATCTAGATCTAACGGTGGGGGTTCTCGGCGACTCACCGTGGGAAGGCACGGCGACGGTCGACGGCGGCTCGGGCGGCGATTAGTGGCGGCTCGGTGGTCCGGGCGGCGGAGGCCTCCGGTGGGTGGGCGGAGCAAGGAGCTCGGGGTGGGGTCAGGCGAGCTCGGGGTGGTCGGGGTGGCGGAGCAGGCTAATGGGTGGCGGGCGGCTCGGGCTCGGCGAGTTCGAGAGGAGGAGGAGGGGTCCGCGAGGGGCGGGGGGGAACGGGTGCGGGAGGGGTTCTTATAGGGCGGGGCGCGGGCGGCGGCGGGAAGCGAATCGGGAGAATCGGGAGATCCGGGGATCATGAGGTTTCGAAGGCGGCGCGGCGGGTGGCGGGCGCGAGGGGGAAGACGGGTGGGGGTCCCACCGTCAGAGAGAGAGGGGAGCGGGGGACGGGTCGGGCGTCCGACGCGTAGGGGGTTCGGGTCGGGGGCGAGGTGAGGCCGGTCGGTCGGCTCGCTGGGCTGGCCTCTGGGCCGCCTGGTGGGCCGGCTGGTGGGGGGCTTCGGCGCTGGCTGGGCCAGGGGGCCTGGCTGGCGCCCGGGGGGGTTTTCTATTTTTTTGAATTTATTATTATTTTTTAATAAAACAAAAACAGAATTAAAGCAATAACTATAAATATTTTATATAGGGTATATATATATACCAAAATGATCAGGGGAATATTCCCTATCATTTGAACATTTTTCCAAAGGCAAAATCCAAACTTTATAAAAATCCATTTTTTTCAAATTCAAATAAAATTCAGATTTGAATCCAAAACTTTTGGCAATGTTTTCCTCTGATATTTTTGGAGTGTCATGTCTACTCCTCTCATACTTTTGATCAAGTATTTATCAGGCATAGTTTCTGAAATGTTTCCCACTTGCCAAAGTTTGAATTCAAATTCATAACTCCAAATCCTCTAAAACTTCAAATGGCATTTTCAAATGACTTTCAATTTGATACTTTTTAACTTCCAACTCATATTTCATATAATTGAAGAAGTCATTTTATCTTCCCTCATGAAAATCATTGAGTTGCATAAAGCTTTGAATTTGAAGTATTCCCAAATGAAGTTCAAATCTTTTCAAAACTCTTTTCATTCCAAATGGAAGAAGTCATGTCATCTTCACTCTAGGTTTTGGTGTTGGAATGAATTTGAATTCATTGAGATCCAAAAGGCAAAGGAGAAAGTTTTGGGAAAGTCATTTCATTCCCTCTCATTCAACTTTCAAAAGTTTCAAATTTCACTCAGTTTCACTCAATCAATCAAACCAACAATCAGACAACAAGCATAGTTATTTATTTAATATAACATTCCAAAATTTGAAATTTTGGGATGTTACACTTCCGATCAATGATCAACATAGGAGCCGTGGACACCCATATTGACCCCTATACCCACACGAATGAATATACGAGTGAACCTCCAGTTGCAGTGAGCTATTCATGTTGCTTCGCGATATGTCACAAACACCCGAGGTGAGATTTGTTGCATACCCATGGACGAACAATTTGTCCACCATGCAAGTTACCTCGTTACCGGTTTTGTTCTGTTTTCTTGTTTCCGTGTTCCGGCATCCCAGTGATCAAATCACACTGTGTCTGGCCAGACGATGATGGATACGGTAATACCGAGAGGGCCCGAGAATATCTCTCCATCGTCGGAGGAGCAAAACCCAATATTGAGCTATCAAGTTACTTGACACACTTTTCCATGAACCCGTAAGCCGCCGTAATAGCCACCCATTTACGGATGACGTTTAACAAACCCCAAAGTTCATGAAGCAAGCATGAAGAAACTCGATACTCTCATGGTCTAAGGAATCATGCAAATGTTAACCATCTCTGTGTAATGCACTATTAACTTGTGATGAATGAATCTCTTAGCATAACATCAATCCGGGTCGATTCAACACAAATGTTCTCTTAACATTGTGCCCTCAAAATTGCTGGCATAGACATGGCCATGATCAGGAAAACAGAACCATCATGCAACACTTGAGCTAGTCTTAGAGGCCAGACTAGGAATACTTCTTACTATTTATTATTCCACACGTGCATATGAGTCTTCCTCCGAGCCTCATGGATATTGCAGACTCGAGAATCATTGCAGTTATAGCATGGAACATAAACATAATTATGAACTCGGAGATAAATAATATCATTTATTATTGCCTCTAGGGCATATCTCCTACATGAACGTCATGGAGCATATGAGATGTTCCAAGAGTTGAAGTTAATAGTTCAAGCAAATGCCCGAGTTGAGAGATATGAAGTCTCCAACAAGTTCTACAGCTGCAAAATGGAGGAGAATAGTTCTGTCAGTGAACACATACTCAGAATGTCTGGGTACCATAACCACTTGACTCAGCTGGGAGTTAATCTTCCTAATGACAGTGTCATTGACAGAGTTCTTCAATCATTGCCAGCAAGCTATAAAGGCTTCATGATGAACTATAATATGCAAGGGATAAACAAGACAATTCCCGAGATCTTCGCAATGCTAAAGGATGTGGAGGTAGAAATAAAAAAGGAGCATCAAGTATTGATGGTCAACAAGACCACTAGTTTCAAGAAAAAGGGCAAAGGGAAGAAGGGGAACTTCAAGAAGAACGGCAACAAAGTTGCTACTCAGGAGAAGAAACCCAAGTCTGGACCTAAGCCTGAAACTGAGTGCTTCTATTGCAAAGGAACTGGTCGCTGGAAGCGGAACTGCCCCAACTATTTGGCGGATAAGAAGGATGGCAAAGTGAAAGGTATATTTGATATACATGTTATTGATGTGTACCTTACTAATGCTCGTAGTAGCGCCTGGGTATTTGATACTGGTTCTGTTGCTCATATTTGCACCTCGAAACAGGGGCTACAGATTAAACGAAGATTGGCTAAGGACGAGGTGATGATGCGTGTGGGAAATGGTCCAAGGTCGATGTGATCACCATCAGCACGCTACCTCTATATCTACCTTCGGGATTAGTTTTAGACCTAAATAATTGTTATTTGGTGCCAGCGTTGAGCATGAACATTATATCTGGATCTTGTTTGATGCGAGATGGTTATTCATTTAAACCAACGAATAATGGTTGTTCTATTTATATGAGTAATATATTTTATGGTCATGCACCCTTGCTGAGCGGTCTATTTTTGTTGAATCTCGATGATGATGATACACATATTCATAATATTGAAGCCAAAACATGCAAAGTTGATAATGATAGTGCAAATTATTTGTGGCACTGCCGTTTAGGTCATATCGGTATAAAGCGCATGAAGAAACTCCATGCTGATGGGCTTTTGGAATCACTTGATTATGAATCACTTGGTGCTTGCGAACCGTGCCTCATGGGCAAGATGACTAAAACTCCGTTCTCCGGAACAATCGAATGAGCTACTGACTTATTGGAAATAATACATACCGATGTATGTGGTCTAATGAGTGTTGAGGCTCGTGGCGGGTATCATTATTTTCTACCTTCACAAGATGATTTGAGCTGATATGGTTATATCTACTTAATGAAGCATAAGTATGAAACATTTGAAAAGTTCAAAGAATTTAAGAGTGAAGTGGAAAATCATCATAACAAGAAAATAAAGTTTCTATGATCTGATCATGGAGGTGAATATTTGAGTTACGAGTTTGGTCTTCATTTGAAACAATGTGGAATAGTTTCACAACTTACGCCACCTGGAACACCACAGTGAAATGGTGTGTCCGAACGTCGTAACCGTACTTTATTGGATATGGTGCGATCTATGATGTCTCTTACTGATTTACCGCTATTGTTTTGGGGTTATACTTTAGAGACGGCTGCATAGGGTGCCATCAAAATCCGTTGAGACGACACCTTATGAACTGTGGTTTGGTAAGAAACCAAAGTTGTCATTTCTTGAAGTTTGGGGCTGCGATGCTTATGTGAAAAAGCTTCAACCTGATAAGCTCGAACCCAAATTGAAGAAGTGCATCTTTATAGGATACCCAAAGGAAACTGTTGGGTACACCTTCTATCACAGATCCGAAGGAAAAATATTCATTCCTAAGAATTGATTCTTTCTAGAGAAGGAGTTTCTCTCGAAAGAAGTGAGTGGGAGGAAACTAGAACTTGATGAGGTAATTGTAACTTCTCCCGAATTGGAAAGTAGTTTATCACAGAAATCAGTTCCAGTGATTCATACACCAATTAGTGAGGAAGCTAATGATGATGATCATGAAACTTCAGATCAAATTACTACAGAACCTCGTAGGTCAACCAGAGTACGGTCCACACCAGAGTGGTACGGTAATACTGTTCTAGAAGTCATGTTACTAGACCATGACGAACCTGCGAACTATGAGGAAGCGATGATGAGCCCAGATTTCGTGAAATGGCTTGAGGCCATGAAATCTGAGATGGGATCCATGTATGAGAACAAAGTGTGGACTTTGGTGGATTTGCCCGATGATCGGCAAGCCATAGAAAATAAATGGATCTTCAAGAAGAAGACCGACGCTGACGGTAATGTTACTGTCTACAAAGCTCAACTTGTTGCAAAAGGTTTTCGTCAAGTTCAAGGAGTTGACTACGATGAGACTTTATCACACGTAGCGATGCTTAAGTCTGTCCGAATCATGTTAGCAATTGCCGCATTTTATGATTATGAAATCTGGCAAGTGGACGTCAAAACTGCATTCCTGAATGGATTTCTGGAAGAAGAGTTGTATATGATGCAACCAAAAGGTTTTGTCGATCCAAAGGACGCTAACAAAGTGTGCAAGCTCCAGCGATCCATTTATGGACTGATGCAAGCCTCTCGGAGTTGGAATAAACATTTTGATAGTGTGATCAAAGCATATGGTTTTATACAGACTTTTGGAGAAGCCTGTATTTACAAGAAAGTGAGTGGGAGCTCTGTAGCATTTCTAATATTATATGTGGATGACATATTGTTGATTGGAAATGATATAGAATTTCTGGATAGCATAAAAGGATACTTGAATAAGAGTTTTTCTATGAAAGACCTCGGTGAAGCTGCTTACATATTGGGCATCAAGATCTATAGAGATAGATCAAGACGCTTAGTTGGACTTTCACAAACACATACCTTGATAACATTTTGAAGAAGTTCAAAATGGATTAGTCAAAGAAAGGGTTCTTACCTATATTAAAAGGTGTGAAGTTGAGTGAGACTCAGTGCCCGACCACTGCAGAAGATAGAGAGAAAATGAAAGTCATTCCCTATGCTTAAGCAATAGGTTCTATCATGTATGCAATGCTGTGTACCAGACCTGATGTGTGCCTTGCTATAAGTATAGCAGGAAGGTACCAAAGTAATCCCAGAGTGGAGCACTGGACAGCGGTCAAGAACATCCTGGAATACTTGAAAAGGACTAATGATATGTTTCTCGTTTATGGAGGTGATAAAGAGCTCATCGTAAACGGTTACATCGATGCAAGCTTTGACACTGATCCGGATGACTCTAAGTCACAATCCGGATACGTATTTTTATTGAATGGTGGAGCTGTCAGTTGGTGCAGTTCCAAGCAAAGCGTCGTGGTGAGATCTACGTGTGAAGCGGAGTACATAGCTGCTTCGGAAGCTACAAATGAAGGAGTTTGGATTAAGGAGTTCATATCCGATCTAGGTGTCATACCTAGTGCATCGGGTCCAATGAAAATCTTTTGTGACAATACTGGTGCAATTGCCTTGGCAAAGGAATCCAGATTTCACAAGAGAACCAAGCACATCAAGAGACGCTTCAATTCCATCTGCCATCAAGTGTCGAAAGGGGACATAGAGATTTGCAAGATACATACGGATCTGAATGTTGCAGACCCGTTGACTAATCCTCTTCCATGAGCAAAACATGATCAACACCATGGGTGTTAGAATCATTACTTTGTAATCTAGAATATTGACTCTAGTGCAAGTGGAAGACTGAAGGAAATATTCCCTAGAGGCAATAATAAAGTTATTGTTTATTTCCTCATTTCATGATAAATGTTTATTATTCATGCTAGAATTTTATTTACCGGAAACTTAGTACATGTGTGAATACATAAACAAAACATAACTGTCCCTAGTATGCCTCTACTTGACTAGCTCGTTTATCAAAGATGGTTATGTTTCCTAGCCATAGACATGTGTTGTCATTTGATGAACGGGATCTCATCATTCAGAGAATGATGTGATGGACAAGAACCATTCGTTAGCTTAGCATTATGATCGTTACAGTTTCATTGCTACTGCTTTCTTCATGACTTATACATGTTCCTCAGACTATGAGATTATGCAACTCCCGAATACTGGAGGAACACTTTGTGTGCTATCAAATGTCACAATGTAAATGGGTGATTATAAAGATGCTTTACAGGTGTCTCCCAAAGTATTTGTTGGGTTGGCATAGATCGAGATTAGGATTTGTCACTCCGTGTTTCGGAGAGGTATCTCTGGGCCCTCTCGGTAATGCTCACCACTATAAGCCTTGCAAGCAATGTGACTAATGAGTTAGTTGCGGGATAAAGTATTACGAAACGAGTGAAGATACTTGCCGGTAACGAGATTGAACTAGGTATGATGATACAGACGATCGAATCTCAGGCAAGTAACATACTGATGACAAAGGGAACAACGTATGTTGTTATGCGGTTTGACTGATAAAGATCTTCGTAGAATATGTAGGAGCCAATATGAGCATCCAGGTTCCGCTATTGGTTATTGACCGGAGATGTGTCTCGGTCATGTCGACATAGTTCTCGAACCCGCAGGGTCCGCACGCTTAACGTTCGATGACTATTTGTATTATGAGTTATGTGATTTGATGAACCGAAGTTTTTTTGGTGTCCCGGATGATATCACGGACATGTCGAGGAGTCTCAAAATGGTCGAGACATAAATATTGATATATTGGGAGGCTATATTCGGACATCGAAATGGTTCGGGAGAAGTTCGGGCATTTCGGCGTCATCGCAAGTTATCGGACCTTCGGGAGTTGATGGGCCTTAATTGTGAAGGAAATATGCCCTAGAGGCAATAATAAAATTGTTATTTATATTTCCTTATACCATGATAAACGTTTATTATTCTTGCTAGAATTGTATTAACCGGAAACTTAGTACATGTGTGAATACATAGATAAACAGAGTGTCGCTAGTATGCCTCCACTTGACTAGCTCGTTAATCAAAGATGTTTAAGTTTCCTAGCCATAGACATGAGTTGTCATTTGATTAACGGGATCACATCATTAGAGAATGATGTGATTGACTTGACCCATCCGTTAGCTTAGCACTATGGTCGTTTAGTTTATTGCTAATGCTTTCTTGATAACTTATACATGTTCCTATGACTATGAGATTATGCAACTCCCGAATACCGGAGGAACACTTAGTGTGCTATCAAACGTCACAACGTAACTGGGTGATTATAAAGATGCTCTACGGGTGTCTCCAATGGTATTTGTTGAGTTGGCATAGATCGAGATTAGGATTTGTTACTCCGATTGTCGGAGAGGTATCTTTGGGCCCTCTCGGTAATGCACATTGTCGGTGTGAAAACCGGCGGATCTCGGGTAGCACTACAAAAAAAGACACATCCGTGACATTTTGGGCGAGCGAAAAACATTCATCATACATATGACACTTCTATGATGATAATTGTGACAAAACCGGTATCATCATAGATGTGGTGGGCTCCTATACGTGACAAAAATCATGACAGAAAATGGGCTTTTCGTCCTGGCGGGCCGGAGATGCAGCTGCATGACATTCTTTGGGCCGTCCATGACGGAAAAAACCGTGGTAGAAGCGAGGGGGAGGAAAATTTCGGGGAGTTTTCGGTTACGGTGGGAGGTCGGGGGCCGAGCGATGCGCATTTCTCTCGTACATGTACGCGTGTGTGTGCGAGGCATTGGCTCTAACTGAACCCGAGCGAGGCGTTGGGCTCTAATCAACCCGGCGATTGACTGCAGCTCGTGTTATGAACCCGAGCGATTGATCGATGGTGTGAACTGAACCCAATCGGCGATTCGCCGCTCTCGCTGCTAATCAAGGCGATCGATGCTGCCTGGGATGAGCGAGTGAGCGTTGTGGGGTATGGATGAACAGTGAGTGGTGGCGTTTGCCTCTGGATGAACAGGACCCGTGGTGTCTTTGGAGGGCTGGATGAACATGAGACGGTGGAGGGGTGCCCGTGGAGGGTGGTTGAATAGGACCCGTGGTGTGGAGGGCTGGATGAGCAGAGACGGTGGAGGGTGGTTGAGCAGTGGCGGTGGAGTAAGCGCGGTGGAGGCTGGATGAACACGAGCCCGTGGAGGCTGGAGGAGGTCGACGGTAGCCCGTGGAGGCTGGAGGAGTTCGACGGTGGAGATGAACAGTATCTCGTGGAGTCCTGTTTTGCGGTACGCCACACCCCTCCCAATGAACAGGACCCCCATTTCGACCGTAGCGCTCCAACACAAGTCCGTTTCGTCCATTTTGCGGTACGCCACACCCCTCCCGATCAACAGGACCCCCGTTTCGACCGTAGGAGGTCTGTTTGACGCGTTTTGCGATACGCCACACCCTCCCGATCAACAGGACCCCGTTTGATTGTAGGAGGTCCGCTTCTCTCTGTTTTGCGGTACGCCACACCCTCCCGATCAACGGGACCCGTTCGAGCGTGGGAGGTCCGTTTCTCTGTTGCGGATACGCCAGCCTCGTTCCATTGCCTGTTCCATCCAAGCCCTCCCGATGAACACGACCACGCATTCCGTTCCGACCCAGCCGGTTGGCTCTCACGTGTTCCGTTGCCTCCCGATGAACACAACGCATTCCGTTGCCTCCCCATGAACACGACGCATTCCGTTGCCTCCCCATGAACACAACGATGACGCTATTTCTCCATTCCGACCCAGCCATGTACACGAGCCCTCGCCGTACGTATGCACGAGTAGGCGTTCGAGACCCCGCCCGTATGTACACATACATGGCCGTATTTTCTTTCTTGCACCCTGGCCGCTGTACGTACGTGTACATGCTACGTGCGCGTCTCTACATCCACCAATATATATGTACGTACACGTTCGCGACCAGAATGACAATGCTACGTACGCTTCGACTAGGTGGGTCCCGGTATCGTGCACTTCCTTGCGAAGATGTAGCTGGTGGGTCCCAGCAGTCAGGGGGGCGAATTGTTTTGGGTTTTTTTTGCCCGGACGCACTTCCTTGCATGCGAAGATGTAGCTGGTGGGTCCCAGCAGTCAGGGGGGCGAATCGTTTTTTTTTGCCCGGACGCACTTCCTTGCGTGCGAAGGTGTAGCTGGTGGGTCCCAGCAGTTAGGAGGGAAATGTTTTTTTCATGAAATACGGTGGCCCGTCCGGTGGGTCCCTGCTGTCAGGTGGAGGAATCATTATTTTCCGGGTAATAAGGAGGCACTTCCTTGCCGCGGTCGTGGACCCAGCTGTCAGCCTCTCCACGTATAGTCCACGTCCAATGGAAGTCGTTCCTTGACCACGTTGACTACGCCGCGCCGAGAGCACCAGGGCGGTGGACGACGGCGAGGCCTAGGAAGGGGACGACGCGGAGCCGGTGAAGACGCGGCAGTGGATGCCCACGCGGAGAGGAGTATGAGGGTTCACTCGTTCGGCTGCGGTGTGAGGCTGCCGTCGCCGCAGGCCTGGCCAGCGATGGGAATAGTAGGCGGCGGTGAGGCTCTCGCGGCAAAGACAGCCAAGCGACGGGAGGCAGGAGCAGGCGGCACGACCGGCGCTGCTTTGGGCGGCTGGAGCAAGAAGACCAGAGGTTGAAGAAGCACTACGGCCGTTGGATGGACATCGTACGTTCACTGGAGCTAGAATCGTTCATATTGACTAAGTTGATAAAGCCCTCCGTCCCTGTCAACTTAGTAGGCCCACAAGTCAGCCTCCCACCAAGGTGGGTCCCAGCTAGCAGGGGGAGTATTCATTTTTTTGTGCGTAATAAAGAGGCACTTCCGGTGGGTCCGAGCTGACAGCGGGGGGAACGTTTTTTTCACAAAATACGGTGGCCCGTCCGGTGGGTCCCAACAGTCAGGGGGGAAACATTTTTTTTCGCGAAATAAGGTGGCCCGTCCGGTGGGTCCCTGCTGCTAGGTGGAGGAATAATTATTTTGCGCGTAATAAGGAGGCACTTCCTTGCGGCCGCCGTGGACCCAGTTGTTAGCCTCTCCACGTACAGTACTCTTCCGATGGAAGCCGGTCGTTGACCACGTTGACCACGCCGCGCCGAGAGCACCAGGGCGGTGGACGGCGGCGACGCTTAGGAAGGGGATGACGCGGGGTCGGGGAAGACGCAGTAGTAGAAGCCCGCGCGGAGAGGAGTACGAGGTTTCACTGGTTCGGCTGCGGTGTGAGGCTGCCGTCGCCGTAGAATAACAAGGGGTGTGGGTGAGTGGAGGGATGGCCTGGCCAGCGGTGGGAGTGGTATGGGGGCGGTGAGGCCTCCAGGCAGCACAGCCGGCCACGGGAGGCAGGAGCAGGCGGCACGACCGGTGCTGCTTTGGGCGGTTGGACCAAGAAGACCGGAGGTTGAAGAAGCACTACGGTCGTTGGATGGACATCGTACGGTCACTGAAGCTAGAATCGTTTATATTGACTAAGTTGACAAAGTTCTTGGTACGCTCCAACTTAGTAGGCCCACAGGTCAGCCTCCGAAACGGTGTGCCCCAGATGTCAGGGGGAGGAATCATTTTTTGGGCGGCCGAAGCTAAGAATATCCGAGATTGAAGAAGAAGCACGACATCCCTTGGATAGACATCCAACAGCCACTACTGCTAGAACCGTGTGTTGACTATAATAAGTTGACAAAGCCTTGCATATGCGTCAACTTATTTTTTTAGGGGACGCGTCACTTAGTAGGCCCACAAGTGTGTGGCAGAGAACTTATAGCCCATTTTCGTTTTGTAAGAATGTACAGCCCATTTTTGAATTCTAATGGAATTTACAACAGCCCATTTACAGTTTGTTAAAAGTACAACCCATTTTCTAGCTAGGACAATGATTAATAATTTCAACCAATCGTTGAAGACAGAATTCAATAAAATTTCCCACATTTTGATGGGATCCAAATATTTTATCTCGAAATTTCTAGTCAGATTAAATATAAATTTGTATTACGTAAAAATCCAACTAAACATCACACAGAACAATGAAAATTTAAGATTTTCAAAATCCATAAATAATATTTTATAAACTAATTTCATATTTGGTGCATTTTTTATAGTTACTGCCCAGTTTTATAATTACATCCCATTTATTATTTTTAAAGCCCATTTTCCTATTAAGCCTAATGCATCCCTCCTAGGAAAGATTTGCAGCCAGTGAGCGGAGAATAACAAGTTGAACTTGCACAGGTATTCCTCAAAAGACGTATAGCTGGGCTAGCCATTTTCATCTTGAAAAAGTTAGTATCTGGGCTGGATATCTGGCCTGGGCTAGACGGGCCACAACCCGCCCAGTTAATACCCTTCTCTCCTGTGAACAACAACGAAATCATTGCCAAGAAAAACTCTGCAGTGCTCACGCCTAAAAAACACAAATACTGCTTGAGCTGCTTGGTCCCAGCTGTCGGCCGCACCTTGTGCAATTCTCTCGTTTATATTGACTACATAGGTTGACAATGGTGTGGGACCGTGATGTCAGGAAACCAGGAGAAAGCAAAAAAAATATATATAGTTGTACATAATAAGGAGGCACTTGCGTACGTACGACTATGGCCCTAGTGGGTCCCTAGTGTCATCCAGTCAAAATAAAGTCATCTCCTGAATCCTCATGTTCGTTGAGCATGTTAACAATGCTCGGCGCCACGGCAAGCGCAACAACTCGAAGGACAACAGAGAGGGCCTCGCGGGCCCTACGGAGGTATGATACAGTGCCCGATGCTCATTCAGGAAGCCAGGATCATCGGACACCTATGAGCACCTTCGAGAAACTGAGACGGCATGAAACGGTAAGGCCACGCTTGGGAGCTCTGGTTTATTCCAAACCTGTATTAACATACAAGTGTAATTTACTCATCATCAGAAACAACGCGTAAAATACAGGCGTAATGAAACCGAGGGCCCGAGGTCTGTAAGTAAACGGCGGATTTGGCGTGTAATTTGAGAGACCAGTGTATATTTTACGAGCAACGCTATATGGACGACATTACCAGACGATACATGCACGACGTGCGTATCATGCCATCCATGGGCAAGGCTGAAATAGCAACTAACAGCTGGATTAGCAATCGTCCGAGTGTTGTTCAGCGTTTTTATCCTGTGTGAAGTACTTCCGATATTTTACTAGTCGAAATCGACCAATCAAGCGCCTTCGCCCGAGACCATCTGCTTTAATTTACAAGCGTCAGTTTTACAAGCGGTTTTGGTTGGAAAACGACGATCCAATCACGGCCTAATATCATGAGTTGGTCGGAAGATCATATCGTTTCATGTCTAACCTACCCGACATGTCGTATAGGCTATGAATGAAACATCAGACGATGAACTTCTTTCGCACGGAAACAACAGAAGAGGATGATCTTCTTAACAAGCAAATCACTGGCATTAGATCGACATGCAAAACAATATGGAGCATTATTCTCAGGAGGCACGGTGAACAGCTCGTGATGCCGCATGCCACAACATTCCAAGCTCAACTTTGCAATCAAATACAAGGCCTGGCATTACATAGACAATATTCAGAATAAACTCTTAACACAGGAATATCCTAGCAGAGTAACTATTTACTTCTAAATTGAACACAGGAATAGGAAAAAACACTCGACGCTGCTCATAGCAAGGGTGTCCCACTCAAAAATATCAAATGCATGTCTTCTGGCTAACATCAATGAGCAAATTTTGACAAGGTTTTCCAATTCCAATATATTAAACTAACGTCTTCTTGCTAACATCAATGATTAAACTTTGACAAGTTTTTCCCATTCAAAATATGTAATGCCTATGATCGTGGAGTCTGTCGTAGCTTCTTGTACTTGTTTGGGCACTTTTGCCTGGGGCACTCCCGTGTTGTTAAATTGCCAATGGTCTTTGCAGACTAGTCATGTCACGGTGTCTAATAATACTGTAAAGCTTCTCGGTGCTTCCTTACGTAATGTAACGCAAACAGTGGATCGCTTCTTTATGCAAAGTGGAACAACCAACTGGACCCAGTAACGCAGCAGTTTGCCTTGGACACATTGGCTCCTTTTGTGCAGTTCAACTAAAATCAAAGTCAGAATAAAACCGAGCTTTAATTTTTATATCCCTGTAAGCAACAATAGGTATAAGGGAAACAATTACTGAGAAATAACGGTTGATGACTTGTCTTAATGGGAAACAAAGCAGGAGAGTAGCAGTTCTCCATCAGTGTGATTCATTCATATTGAATGAGACATTATCTTAACAATGCCTTGTTTCAACATGTATAAAGAACGACAAAGCAGAAAAGTACCATTCCTAAAACAATGCAACTGATTCATTTTAATAGAGACATTATCTTAACAATACCTTGGTTAAACATATAGAAAGAACTAAAAAGCAGGATAGTACCATTCCTAACAAGTGTTGTAGTTTTGAACTAAGATTCAGTAGTTAATTAATTTCGAGAGTGGCATTGCTTAATTTTACCAGTGACATTAGATTAACGAAAAGCATAAACAGTTCGAGGGGAGAGTGGGCGCAACAACAATATGTGCTTCCATCTACTTATAAAGGGGTGATGCGAGTTTGTTGTAACAAAGCAACAAGCATCATGTCCAGGTTGGTCCCATTTTGTTCACTACTTAATGGGAAAAGACAGCAATACAATAGCTTCAATTCAACATTTATTTAAAATCGTACCAATACAAGTAGCACAACATCTCAAAGCACTTTGCACAATCATGTGGATGAAGGCTGTCTTGACCTTTCATGAGAACACCAGGATAAAATATGAACCTGCCAACACGAATAGGAAATCCAATCTCGTTTTGTGTAGTTGCAATGAAATCAAGCAAAGTGTTTAGCGTGGCAAGCAAAATGTCACAATAGCAACAAGTTGAATAGATATCCTGTTTAAACAGAGGCAAGAAATGAATCAATTCTTGGCTAATAAAGGAGGATGAAACATGCGCCACAAAATGGTAATCCCGCCAATCCCTAACAAGTGTTGCAGTTTTGAAATAAGATTCAGTAGTTAATTCGAGAGTGGCATCAATTCTTGGCTTATATATGGGGTGATGCTGAATTTGTTGTAACAAAGCAACAAGCATCATGTCCAGGTTGGTCCCATTTTGTTCACTACTTAATGGGAAAAGACAGCAATACAATAGCTTCAATTCAACATTTATTTAAAACAGTACCAAAACAAGTAGCACAACATCTCAAAGCACATCTGCACATCATGTGGTTGAGACCAAGATTTGAAACAACTCGCCACGAAGATGGAAACAAATCTCGATCTCCTTTTGTGCAGTTCCACCAAAATTAAGAAAAGTCACCGGTGTGACATTCAAGTTGAACTGCACAAAACACTCTTAAAACATAAGTGTTTGAGTAGCGAAGCAAAATGTCATAATAGCAACAAGTTGAATTGATACCCTGTTTTAACAGAGGCAAAAAGGAAACAATTACTTGCCGATAAAGGAGGATGAAACAAACGGTGATAGAAAGAAGCATCTAACTTATCTTGGATGGAAAATAAAGTAGGATAGTAGCATTTCTAAAACGGTTGCATTGATTCATATTAACAGAGACATTCTCTTGAAACAACATTCGTTAAAAAATGTAATTTACTTTTAACAGTTGCATTGCTTCAATTTTCCAGTGGCATTCTTAGATTAACAACAGCAAAATAGCCGTATGGGACATGCTAGCACCATGTGCGTCCACACGTATAAATGAGTGATGCAGGGTATGCAGCCAAGCAGCATATCTGTGTTGGGCCCATATTTGTTCTCTTTGAACTTTTTTCCTATGTGAGGGCAGCAAATCTAGTCCTGCACAAACTACCCGACCCCCCTAGTTTTGTTTCCCTTTTCAACAAAGAGATCGGTTCCTTACAGATGTGTGTACTGGGTTACCCCCTTTTTCCCTTTTCGACCAACAAAGCGGCTGGATAGCCAGTCTATACTACTTTTCCTCCCTCCTTTCCTCATTGAACCACGTCCTAGATTCATGCTCCACCCCACGACACCTTTCTTCCCTCTTTGAACCAAGACCTAGATTCGACTACAGATCGAAAAAGATCCACATGCAGCTAGAGCAACGACGGTTTCAAAGAAACTTATACCTTAGGGTCGTCGGGATGTGGGAAGGCGCGGCGGAGGCGGATCTGCCCACACCACGACGGCAGCGAGGAAGAAGGGTCGGTGGCCCTCCCAAGACTTGAGCTCTGGGTGAAAGAGAACAGCGCAGCCGGCAGTGGATTACCTCCCTCGCCGAAGGCGATAGAGTTAACGCTACACCTCCTCCCCTTCTCGGTGCGACGGGATACGGACGCCTCCTTCACCAGCTGTGAGGGGGGAGAGAGAGACAAGAGGCCAACGCAGTCTTGTTTAGATCTGGTGAAGAGAGGGTGAGAGACTGTGAATATAGCAAACCCTAGCAAATGAACGCTGAGCCTCCAGCGTGTAACATATATGTATTACGGCGAGCGTGTGGAGAGTGCAAACCCTAGCGAACAAGCGCTGAGGCTCCCGCTTATATATATACTAATGTAGTACGGACTGAGCTCCGGTGCCTTCACTGCATCTGCTTTTGGCTGTATGACAGGTGAGCCAGCCACATTTTGGGCCCACCTGTCATAAACCCAAAGGCAGGTGCACTAAGTTAATGAAGCTGCGTCCATATAGTACTCTCGTGTGTATACGACTAATATATAGTGGAGTGGTTTTCTTATTCTCTCCAGAACAATCGTTTTAAATTGTGTAAGTACGAAATGAAACTCTTTATTTAATGTTTAGTGAAGAAAAATAGTACTACTTCCGATGAACTAACGATCCACGCGCCACGCGTCCTGGTCGCACTTCCTGTCCTTCACGTGTGGTACACTACCCTCCCTTAAGTGAACAACCACACATGCGCCAAATTATCGGAAACGTGTGAGAGTGTGTACAAATAAAGAATTTTAATTTCAATTATCGGAAAGGTTTGAGATTATTACAAAGTTTGAATTCAGTCAAATCTAATATGCAGAGTAAATAAAAATGGAGGGCTACTACGTCCATCCGGGTTTTTAGTCCACACCATTTTTTAAATCAAAGTTAATAGCTGGACAAATAAAATTACAGGGGAGCTGGAGACAAAGTTGTGAGAAGGCTTAGAAATCAATACAAAACTTATGCTCTTAGTACCAACGTCAATCCTTCTTCGAGGAAACATTTGGTTCATAGCCAATTGTGTGATAAAATTGCACCAACGTGAAAGACGACTGCGTCTCCAACGCAACCGAGGTGAACTAACGAAGGATATCATCTTTGTGCGTAACAAGCAAAGAGCACTGATGGAAAACAACTTGGTTTTTCATTGAAAATCGATCAGCTTCACCAGCCGACGCAACCATGAGGCGCAACCATGAGCATCGATAGGTCATCGTGGTGATGCATCATCCATTTGGCATCAAGTTTGGGTGAGGCACCTATGAAGTTTGACAAATCCTCACTGTGGTCTGTTTCTTCTCAAGAATCAAGCTCGAGGAAGGAAGAACCACGTGGCGAGAGGACGATGAGGCGAACAACAATGGCCATCCAATTTTGTGCAGTTCCACTAAAATTGAGGAAGACATGCCCGGGTATGGAGACACGCATCGCTGTTTCCAAAAATATAAAAAAGGGTTAGCAACGACATCTCAATTGTCAATAAGAATTAATGAAAAGTACACCAACAAATAGAAGCATCATAATTATATCTTGATGGGAACTAAACCAGGATAACCGAGAAAAAAAGCATTTCTTCATTTAACCAGTGATAGTACTACCACCATATGGACAATGACCGCACAACCACCATGTACTTTTTGTCGAAACAACATGTATACCTCCACCGAGGCGTAAATCAGGACAACTTTTCGAGTGGCATTTCTTCTATAATAGTACTAGTAGGTGATGTTGGACCAGCCGACGAACCCTAGCTACTATGCATGGGGAGCTGGGGAGTAGTCGCATAGAAGAAAACCCGCACGCAGCGACCTGGGGAGCTGGACCAGTACAAGAAGTTATACCTCAGGTGGGCGAGATGTCACTTAGGCGAGCGGGCGGGATCTGCCCACACGACGGCAGCGAACAAGGGCGCGGAGGATCTTCGTCCGCGCCAGCACCGGCTCCGAGAGGATGGTGCGCATTGGCTCCCTCCGTCGCCGACGGCGACAACGTCAACGCTGCACCTCCTCACCTCCCGCAGCGGACGGGATTCGGCCGGATCTGTGACCACCGGCGAGGAGAGAGATAGAGTGGACACTGTCATCTTGTTTTGATATGGAGAGGGTTAGAGAGCGAGACGTGAGAAATCTATCAAACAAGAGGCTATAATGGAGTAAAAAAACTCTCCATAGCAGTGGTTTTAAATAGAATACGCGTGTTCCCGGAAAAAAGAAACGAAAACTGGCGGACAATTTTTTAAGGGTCTGTCTAGGACACATCTAGATGTGACATAGTTATGTCACATCTAAGTTGATGTCCACTCTGTTTGTGGTCTATTTTTTTTGTCCTAGTTTTTTGTTTCTTGTTGCTACATTATATACTTGTGGGAGCTTAGATGTGATATCCTTAAATAACATCTAGATGTGAATTAGACAAACTGATTTTCTAACGTACCAAGAAAGAAAACTCGATCAAAAACACGCCCCGCTTGTGTCGCGAGAGTCGTCACAAGACACACCCATAGACATAGACATGCATATCCGTGTTTACGTAAAATTCCATTTCCATCTCCATCTCCAATCATATTTGTCCAACTGGCACATTATTTACGTTGTTAATTATATACGCAGCAATATTAACGTACACCATCTCTTGTTTGCGCACGTCCGGACCGCTGCCATGGCCGGTCCTGACCAACCCGAACCCTCTTCATCACCTGCGCGCTCTGTTGGAAAAGGCAGTGCCTAGAAGGCGCTTAGGCACGCCTAGGCGCTAGGCAATGGCCAAACGCCTCGCCTAGGGAATAAATGGATGTCTAGGCAGGGCAAGCAAGGAATTGCCTACCCAAGCAAGAAATCATGCCACATACTACATCGATATGCCAAACGGGTTATATTCCAATGGAAATAGGTGGTAATTAACTTATTTATATGCCCTAAACTAATATCAACACCCATATAATAATCACAAATACACTACGAATAAAAACTATATTACCGCCTAGGCTGCGCCTAGGGCGCTTATGCACCGCCTAGGCACTAGGCGAAGGCCAACCGCCTCGCTTACGCCTACCGCTTTTTCCAACCTTGCCTGCGTGCTTCCCGCCCGAAACGGTCAGTGCCGCATTCATGCCCGGCCAGAGCGGACGCGACCTCTCACTGGCGCCGCTATTGAAGCGGCGCGCCGGCCGAGAGAGCGTCGCCCGCGCCGCTTCTGGTTGCACGCGGCTGCTATGCGTTCAAAGGTCGCAATAGCTGGCTACAACATGCATGTAAAAAGTTCTTGGGAGTCCGTGCTAGAGCTAGTTGTCCTCCTCCAACTCGTCAATCTCTTCCAGTAGTGCTAGTACTCCATGGCGCGATCCATTGACAAGGAGGCGGGAAAGTTATCGTATACTCGGTTTGCGGTGAGTGGCATGCCGAGCGACCGTGTGGGTTGAGCCGTGGAGGAGGGTGAGACACGAACATGACAGACGTGATTTAAACGTTGGTTTTGCTCGATGGCGCGATCCAACGAAACGAAACGTTGGTTTCTCTCTGTTTCCATTTTTTCTCCGGAAAAACGGAAACTTTCCACTCCATTTTCATTCCTATTCCAAGGTTGCCCCGTTACAACATTCCATCAAATACAAAGGAAAACTAACACGCATGCTATTGCATCTCAATGATTCACAGATCATAGCCAATATTTACTTCACAACTAAAGAAAAAAGTTGTGAGAGCGTGTACGAAAGAAAAACTACTGATGGGGTCACTATGACTTAAACCCTAAACCCTAAACATGATTTAATTCCCTGGCCGTAGAACCTGTCAAGGAAAGACGGTGGCACCCTCGGATCATACGATGCTTTTGTGCGTTCCACTAAAATTGACCTGAACATCCCCGATGGCAAAGATATTGAAGAAGTGTGATTAGAATAATAGTCGGCACTAGTTCATGAGACATAAACTCATCACAAGTAGAAGCCGGTAGAAGTAGAGAAATATCGACATGGAGATGGAGCTAGGCGTTGGAGCAAGCCGGCTCCAAAAGGAAGATGGACTACCGGGACGTCAGTTGTAGCTAGAAGGGCGGTTGGGACACGACATCGGCCCATACCGCGGTGACCCCGATTGGGACGCACCGTGTGGGTTTCTCCTCGCCGATGTCGATCAAGCGTCTCACGCAGAACATTGTTCCTTCCCCACTGCGGGATCAGGCCCGTCGTTCTATGCTTGTGAAGAGAGCAACCTTAGCAAGCAGGCTTGTAGCTTAGGCTCCTGCTAGTTTATATATAGTGGTTTTTCTTTTTCTCTCCATATCAACCATTTTATATTGCGTACGTGTCATTCAAGAGTGAAATGATGGTTGCTTCTTCCGACTAACTTACTGTGTGATTTGACTGATCCTTAGTGGCCCCTACACGTACTCCTCCTACGTGTATGCAACAGTCACACATACACATGGACGCAAAAACACGCGCGACGCCCTAATGCATGCATGTCCGAGCACACGACGGAACACACACGGTCATGCTAAGTGCTCAACCTACATTTGCATGCACACACATACTCAGTCAGGGTGAGCTAGTGACCGTATAAACACCGGAAAATATATATATTGAGCGCAATGAGAGTATTATGAAGTCCACTTACCATATTTTTACAAATATACAGTGACAGACAGTGTATTTATCTCGTTTGAAATTAAGCCATATTAACCGGAGAGGAGGCAGTATGGAATAGCATTACTTTGCTGTGTCCCGTCAACTTGCCGAACGAGGAGAAGGTTGCAGGACGGAAGAAGCTTGCGCGCGGTGGCTCGCAGGACAAGGAGAAACTTTTGACTAATGCAAGCTCTCCTCGCTCAAAGCGGTGGACGTGCAATGATTAATTCGTGTCGATTGCCGAAGCATACACTATACTACTCGTGCTACTATTGTTCGACTTCCGAATAGGCTAACAGCCAAGTTTAAAGTTTACTAGTACTAGTACTACTAGTATAGTATATAAAGGTACGTACTATACTAGTACTAGGAACCGGATGGAGGAGCATCTGCACTCTTATTATAATTTTAAAATGTGATAAAGCAATCTTCAACACATTTTGTTCTCTTCGAGGGTTCTCGCGTGTGATAATGGAAGTTGATTTCATGGAACACTCGCCACAATTATCGCTTAATTCTGGCTCATATCCTGTTACAAATAGTAGCGCTCGGTAATATTTCCTCTTTTTTTATTATTCAACATGTAAACAGGTCAGCAAACCTTGCGGCGCATCTTCGTGTGAACCGTGCTTGCTGCACTTTGAATGTGGCCGAGAGCTGGCTTGATGAAACACCTCGCTTCCTACTTCTTTTTTTGCGGGGTACCTCACTTCCTAGTGACCAGTGTCTTGGCTGATTGTCCTAACAATGCTTATATATGAATAAAGCTCTCTCATTTACCCGCAAAAATGATTAAGCCATATTAACCGGAAAGGAAGGAGTATGGACTAGCACTACATTTTGGTGTGTCCCGTCAACTCGCAGAACGAGGAGAAGCTTGCAGGACAAGGTGAAGCTCGCTTACGCCTTTTGACTAATGCAACCTACCCTCGGTGGACATGCATCAGTCCATTCGGTGTCAGATTGTCAGATGCATACACTGTAGTACCCAACATGCGGAGTACCATCATTGTTCGACTTCACGAAGAGGCGAAGAGCCAAGCGCAGTAGTACGAGTAGTACTACTACTAGAACCGCATGGTGGAGCGTCTGTACTCTTATTTTTATCTACGATAAAGTACACGTTTATTCCGGAGAAGGGCGGAAAACGGCAGCCCAACATGTAATGAATTATATCGATCAACCAACCATGCTCAGATATATCTTGGCCTCCATGCGAGCCCGTCGTGTGTTCTCGCCTCGTCTCTCTCAAGGAACGGCGGATTGGCTCTTTGCCGTCAATTGAGACGGTTTGCTCACACTCCTGTCCCACATGTCGCTGATATGCCAAGAGGAGGTGCGTTGACCGATCGCCATACACGCACTTGGTTTTGCACCTTCATACTACTCCTCCCTCCGTCCACAGTTTATGTATGCGTGCTTCATTATGATGCATTTCTCTCAATGCATTTCCACCACCAGAGAGACTTTAGACGCATTTGGTTTAATGCTCAATTAATTAGGGCGTGGTAACCGCAATCAAGTCCACAATTTTCTCTCCATGTACTATGTACTACTAAGGAGTGGAGTAAGTGCATGTATGTGTGTACCTGGGGTGGAAGCATGATGTCTACTACACAACCTTCTTCTTGTAGATGTTGTTGGGCCTCCAAGTGCAGAGGTTTGTAGGACAGTAGCAAATTTCCCTCAAGTGGATGACCTAAGGTTTATCAATCCGTGGGAGGCGTAGGATGAAGATGGTCTCTCTCAAGCAACCCTGCAACCAAATAACAAAGAGTCTTGTGTCCCCAACACACCCAATACAATGGTAAATTATATAGGTGCACTAGTTCAGCGAAGAGATGGTGATACAAGTGCAATATGGATGGTAGACATAGGTTTTTGTAATCTAAAAATATAAAAACATCAAGGTAACAAGTGGTAAAAGTGAGCGTAAATGGTATTGCAATGCTAGGAAACAAGGCCTAGGGTTCATACTTTCACTAGTGCAAGTTCTCTCAACAATAATAACATAGTTGGATCATATAACTATCCCTCAACATGCAACAAAGAGTCACTCCAAAGTCACTAATAGTGGAGAACAAACGAAGAGATTATGGTAGGGTACGAAACCACCTCAAAGTTATTCTTTCCAATCAATCCATTGGGCTATTCCTATAAGTGTCATAAACAGCCCTAGAGTTCATACTAGAATAACACCTTAAGACACAAATCAACCAAAACCCTAATGTCACCTAGATACTCCAATGTCACCTCAAGTATCCGTGGGCATGATTATACGGTATGCATCACACAATCTCGGATTCATCTATTCAACCAACACATAGAACCTCAAAGAGTGCCCCAAAGTTTCTACCGGAGAATCACGAGAAAACGTGTGCCAACCCCTATGCATAGGTTCATGGGCGGAACCCGCAAGTTGATCACCAAAACATACATCAAGTGAATCACGTGATATCCCATTGTCACCACAGATACGCACGGCAAGACATACATCAAGTGTTCTCAAATCTTTAAAGACTCAATCGGATAAGATTCCTTCAAGGGGAAAACTCAATTCATTACAAGAGAGTAGAGGGGGAGAAGAAACATAAGGTCCAACTATAATAGCAAAGCTCGTGATACATCAAGATCGTGCCAAATCGAGAACACGAGAGAGAGAGATCAAACACATAGCTACTGGTACATACCCTCAGCCCCGAGGGTGAACTACTCCCTCCTCGTCATGGAGAGCGCCGGGATGACGAAGATGGCCACTGGTGAGGGTTCCCCCCTCCGGCAGGGTGCCGGAACAGGGTCCCGATTGGTTTTTGGTGGTCTGGAGGCTTGCGGCGGCGGAACTCCCGATCTAATCTCTGTTCTGGAAGTTTTAGAGTACGTGAGTATATATGGGTGCAGGAAGTACGTCGGTGGAGCTACGGGGGCCCCACGAGGCAGGGGGCGCGCCTTAGTGGGTGGGCGCGCCCCCCACCCTCGTGGCTTCATCGTTCCTTCCTTGACGTGGGGTCCAAGTCCATCCGGTAGCTTTCCTTCCAAAAATAACTTCTCCAGTTGATTTCGTTCCGTTTTGACTCCGTTTGATATTCCTTTTCTTTGAAATACTGAAATAGGCAGAAAACAGCAAATCTGGGCTGGGCCTCCGGTTAATAGGTTAGTCCCAAAAGTAATATAAAAGTGGAAAAAAGCCCAATATTTCCCAAAACAGTAGATAATATAGCATGGAGCAATCAAAAATTATAGATACGTTGGAGACGTATCAAGCATCCCCAAGCTTAATTCCTGCCCGTCCTCGAGTAGGTAAATGATAAAAAAGATAATTTTTGATGTGGAATGCTAGTTCGCATAATATCATTGTAATTCTACTTAATTGTGATATAATATTCAGATCCGAAAGATTCAAGACAAAAGTTCATATTGACATAAAAATAATAATACTTCAAGCATACTAACTAAGCAATTATGTCTTCTCAAAACAACATGGCCAAAGAAAGTTCATCCCTACAAAATCATATAGTTCAGTCATGCTCCATTTTTGTCACACAAGAATGCTCTCATCATGCACAACCCCGATGACAAGCCAAGCAATTGTTTCATACTTTAGTAATCTCAAACCTATAAACTTTCACGCAATATATGAGCGCGAGCCATGGACATAGCACTATGGGTGGAATAAAATAATAATGGGGGTTATGTGGAGAAGACAAAAAAGGAGAAGGTCTCACATCAACGAGGCTAATCAATGGGCTATGGAGATGCCCATCAATTGATGTTAATGCAAGGAGTAGGGATTGCCATGCAACGGATGCAATAGAGCTATAAATGTATGAAAGCTCAACAAAAGAAACTAAGTGGGTGTGCATCCAACTTGCTTTCTCACGAAGACCTAGGGCATTTGAGGAAGCCCATCGTTGGAATATACAAGCCAAGTTCTATAATGAAAAATTCCCACTAGTATATGAAAGTGACAACATATGAAACTCTATATGAAAAACATGGTGCTACTTTGAAGCACAATATATGAGACTCGCTATATGAAGAACAAGGTGCTACTTTGAAGCACAAGTGTGGAAAAAGAGATAGTAACATTGCCCCTTTTTTTGGGCCTTCTTTTTTTTTCTTTGGCCTTTCTCTTTTTTTTGGGACAATGCTCTAGAAAATGATGATCATCACACTTCTATTTATTTACAACTCAATGATTACAACTCGATACTAGAACAAAGTATGACTCTATATGAATGCCTCCGGCGGTGTACCGGGATATGCAATGAATCAAGAGTGACATGTATGAAAGAATTATGATCGGTGGCTTTGCCACATATACTATGTCAACTACATGATCATGCTAAGCAATGTGACAATGATGAATGTGTCATGAAGAACAGTATGGTGGAAAGTTGCATGGCAATATATCTCGGAATGGCTATGGAAATGCCATAATAGGTAGGTATGGTGGCTGTTTTGAGGAAGATATAAGGAGGTTTATGTGTGAAAGAGCGTATCATATCACGGGGTTTGGATGCACCGGCGAAGTTTGCACCGGCGAAGTTTGCACCAACTCTCAATGTGAGAAAGGGAATGCACGGTACCGAAGAGGCTAGCAATGATGGAAGGGTGAGACTGCGTATAATCCATGGACTCAACATTAGTCATAAAGAACTCACATGCTTATTGCAAAAATCTACAAGCCATCAAAAACCAAAGCACTACGTGCATGCTCCTAGGGGGATAGATTGGTAGGAAAAGACCATCGCTCGTCCCCGACCGCCACTCATAAGGAGGACAATCAAATAACACCTCATGTTTCAAATTTGTTACATAAGGTTTACCATACGTGCATGCTACGGGACTTGAAAACTTCAACACAAGCATTTCTCAAATTCACATCTACTCAACTAGCACGACTTTGATATTATCACCTCCATATCTCAAAACAATTATCAAGCATCAAACTTTTCTTAGTATTCAACACACTCATAAGAATTCTTATAAATCTTGTATGCTTAGCATATTAGGATTATTTAAGAAAATTACCATGCTATTTAAGACTCTCGAAATAATCTAAGTGAAGCATGAGAGTTCATCTAGTTCTTCAAAATAAAACCACCATTGTGCTCTAAAAGACATAAGTGATGCACTAGAGCAATAACAAACTACTCGGAAAGATATAAGTGAAGATCAATGAGTAGTCGGATAATTATGCAATTATGTGAAGATTCTCTCCCATTTAAGAATTTCAGATCTTGGTACTTATTCAAACAGCAAGCAAAGATAAATAAAATAAAATGACGCTCCAAGCAAAACACATATCATGTGGTGAATAAAAATATAGCTCCAAGTAAAGTTACTGATGGAAGTGGACGAAAGAGGGGATGCCTTCCGGGGCATCCCCAAGATTAGACGCTTGTTTATCCTTGAATATTACCTTGGGGTGCCTTGGGCATCCCCAAGCTTAGGTTCTTGCCACTCCTTATTCCATAGTCCATCGAATCTTTACCCAAAACTTGAAAACTTCACAACACAAAACTTAACAGAAATCTCGTGAGCTCCGTTAGCGAAAGAAAACAAAACAACACTTCAAGGTACTGTAATGAACTCATTCTTTATTTGAATTTGTGTCAAACCTACTGTATTCCAACTTATCTATGGTTTATAAACTATTTTACTAGCCATAGGGTCATCAAAATAAGCAAACAACACACGAAAAACAGATTCTGTCAAAAACAGAACAGTCTGTAGTAATCTGTAACTAACACAAACTTATGGAACTCCAAAATTATAAAATAAATTTGTGGACCTGAGGAATTTGTCTAGTAATCATCTGAAAAAAGAATCAACTAAATATCACTCTCCAGTAAAAAGTTTTAGCTAATCTCGTGAGCGCTAAAGTTTCTGTCTTTTACAGCATGATCATAAAGACTTCACCCAAGTCTTCTCAAAGGTTCTACTTGGCACAAACACTAATTAAAACACAAAACCACATCTAAACAGAAGCTAGATGGATTATTTATTACTAAACAGAACCAAAAAGCAAGAAACTAAAATAAAATTGGGTTGCCTCCCAACAAGCGCTAACGTTTAACGCCCCTAGCTAGGCATGATGATTTCAATGATGCTCACATAAAAGATAAGAATTGAAACATAAAGGGAGCATCATGAAGAATATGACTAGCACATTTAAGTCTAACCCACTTCCTATGCATAGGGATTTTGTGAGCAAACAACTTACGGGAACAAGAATCAACTTGCATAGGAAGGTAAAACAAGGATAACTTCAAAACTTTAAGCACATAGAGAGGAAACTTGATATTATTGCAATTCCTACAAGCATACATTCCTCCCTCATAATCATTTTCAGTAGTATCATGAATGAATTCAACAATATAGCCATCATCTAAAGCATTCTTTTCATGATCTACTTGCATAGAAATTTTACTACTCTCCACATAAGCAAAATTCTTCTCTTCAATAGTAGTGGGAGCAAACTCAACAAAATAACTATCATATGATTGAAAATTAAGATTAGGATGACACGTTTCATGGTTATCATTATTATTTAGAGCATACGTGTCATCACAATAATCATCATAGATAGGAGGCATGCTTTCATCATAGTAAATTTGCTCATCAAAGCTTGGGGGACAAAAGATATCATCTTCATCAAACATAGCTTCCCCAAGCTTGTTGCTTTGCATATCATTAGCATCATGGGTATTCAAAGAATTCATACTAACAACATTGCAATCATGCTCATCATTCACATATTTTATGCCAAGCATTCTATGTAATTCTTCTTCTAGCACTTGAGCACAATTTTCTTTTCCATCATACTCACAAAAGATATTAAAAAGATGAAGCGTATGAGACAAACTCAATTCCATTTTTTTGTAGTTTTCTTTTATAAACTAAACTAGTGCTAAAACAAGAAACAAAAGGATTCGATTGCAAGATCTAAAGATATACCTTCAAGCACTCACCTCCCCGGCAACGGCGCCAGAAAAGAGCTTAGTTGACGGGGTGTGAGTGCCGCTTACCTAGCCTCCCCGGCAACGGCGCCAGAAAAGTGCTTGATGTCTACAACACAACCTTCTTCTTGTAGACGTTGTTGGGCCTCCAAGTGCGGAGGTTTGTAGGACAGTAGCAAATTTCCCTCAAGTGGATGACCTAAGGTTTATCAATCCGTGGGAGGCGTAGGATGAAGATGGTCCCTCTCAAGCAACCCTGCAACCAAATAACAAAGAGTCTCTTGTGTCCCCAACACACCCAATACAATGGTAAATTGTATAGGTGCACTAGTTCGGCGAAGAGATGGTGATACAAGTGCAATATGGATGGTAGATATAGGTTTTTCTAATCTGAAAATATAAAAACAGCAAGGTAACAAGTGGTAAAAGTGAGCGTAAACGGTATTGCAATGCTAGGAAACAAGGCCTAGGGTTCATACTTTCACTAGTGCAAGTTCTCTCAACAATAATAACATAATTGGATCATATAACTATCCCTCAACATGCAATAAAGAGTCACTCCAAAGTCACTAATAGTGGAGAACAAACGAAGAGATTATGGTAGGGTACGAAGCCACCTCAAAGTTATTCTTTCCAATTAATCCGTTCGGCTATTCCTATAAGTGTCACAAACAGCCCTAGAGTTCATACTAGAATAACACCTTAAGACACATATCAACCAAAACCCTAATGTCAACTAGATACTCCAATGTCATTTCAAGTATCCGAGGGCATGATTATATGATATGGATCACACAATCTCGGATTCATCTATTCAACCAACACATAGAACCTCAAAGAGTGCCCCAAAGTTTCTACCGGAGAATCACGACGAAAACGTGTGCCAACCCCTATGAATAGGTTCATGGGCGGAACCCGCAAGTTGATCACCAAAACATACATCAAGTGAATCACGTGATATCCCATTGTCACCACAGATACGCACGGCAAGACATACATCAAGTGTTCTCAAATCTTTAAAGACTCAATCCGATAAGATTACTTCAAGGGGAAAACTAAATTCATTACAAGAGAGTAGAGGGGGAGAAGAAACATAAGATCCAACTATAATAGCAAAGCTCGCGATACATCAAGATTGTGCCAAATCAAGAACACGAGAGAGAGAGAGAGAGAGAGAGAGATCAAACACATAGCTACTGGTACATACCCTCAGCCCCGAGGGTGAACTACTCCCTCCTCGTCATGGAGAGCGCCGGGATGATGAAGATGGCCACCGGTGAGGGTTCCCCCCTCTGGCAGGGTGCATGAACAGGGTCCCGATTGGTTTTTGGTGGCTCTGGAGGCTTGCGGCGGCGGAACTCCCTATCTAATCTCTGTTTTGGAAGTTTTAGGGTACGTGTGTATATATGGGTGCAGGAAGTACGTCGGTGGAGCTACGGGGGCCCCACGAGGTAGGGGGCGCGCCCTAGGGGGGTGGGTGCGCCCCCCACCCTCGTGGCTTCCTCGTTCCTTCCTTGACGTGGGGTCCAAGTCCATCCGGTAGCTTTCCTTCCAAAAATAACTTCTCGAGTTGATTTCGTTCCGTTTGACTCCGTTTGATATTCCTTTTCTTGAAATCTGAAATAGGCAAAAACAACAAATCTGGGCTGGGCCTCCGGTTAATAGGTTAGTCCCAAAAGTAATATAAAAGTGGAAAATAAAGCCCAATATTGCCCAAAACAGTAGATAATATAGCACGGAGCAATCAAAAATTATAGATACGTTGGAGACGTATCAAAGCACTGCATGCATGTGTGTACGCATTATTCCCTCTAGTAATAGACGCCGTGCTATAACTACCAATGCTATTTTTCAGGCCGATCGCTAGTCGCCTTGGTCCCACAGATTTTTTTTCTTTTTTCTGAAGCACGTTGTATAAACAGTGACGGACGGAGTAGTATGAGCGGATTCAAAGAAAAGCGTATTGATGGTTGCTTCTTCGGAGCAACTTACAGTGGGAAAGGTGGGGCTTACGATTTGACTGCTCATTACTCACTATTAATGCGGCGCAACGACCGGGCTGAGTCTCCCATGCGGTTGTGCACTACCCCCTCGGTTCTTAAATATAGTCCGGAGTATATTTGTCTTTCTAGAGATTTCAACGAGTGATTACTCAAATATTTGTCTTTAGAGATTTCAAATGGATGGTACATATTTTAGAGTGTAGATTCACTCATTTTGCTCAAGATGTAGTCACTTGTTGAAATCTCTCGGAAAGACGAATAGAATATTTAGGAACGGAGGAGTACACATACAAAGCAAAAGCGAGTGAATCTACACTCTAAAATATGCCCGCTTGAAATTTGTAAAAGACAAATATTTAGGAACGAAGGAGTATAATTTTGTGCATGGAACATGGACCGGATGATGAAGAGGCTTCGGCAATGCTATCAAGCTTCCATCATTTGTTGACATAATTGACGTACTATACAAATAATTTTCCAATGACATGAAATTGTACAATGGTGTGAGCTTTCAGCTTTTGTTTCAGCGTGTCTTGCCATCGATGCTCTTTTGGAAACAATAAAAACTAACTTCCTTGCTAATGCATGTCAATTATTAGCGATCGAGCTAATAATTACATCACAATCAAGACAGAGTTGTGAGAAGGTGTTAAATTAAAATTGATCCATGCTTTGATTGGCAGAACGCCCCCCAGCTCTGTCTAAATCAACAAGGCATGTTGGGAAAAAGTAGCTGTCTGGAGCATGCAACATTCCGATCATTTTGTGCAGTTCCACTAAAATAGAGCTGAGCGTCCATGTTCCAAAGATATTAAGTGTGATTACGATAATAGAGGACTGCTGATGAAACAATAAACACACAAATAGAAGCTGGTCACCTTTGCAGTCTCTCTTAAGACTAACTAGTTGGAGAAGATTAGGCTCGGAGTTGGATGAGGAGGATAGAGCAAAACCAATCTCCCTTTGTGCAGTCGCTCTGAAATGTAGAGACGTTGTCGTGTGACATTTAGTACAACCGCACAAAACACTCTTAAGAAAAAAGTGATTTGTGCAGTTCACCAAAAGGTCGCAATAGCAACGAGGTGAAATGGATAGCCCTGTTTGCAAAAAAGAGGTAGAAAGGAAATAATTACTGGCCAATAACAGTTGATGACACATGCGACGACAAAAAAGAAGAATATTCCTTGCCCTAAGGGAAGATAACAACACGGTTGTGTTTGTCTAAAACAGTGTGAGGACGAGAATGCAATATGGAAAGTACGCTGGACGAGCTACATTTTGGGCAAAGAACTATGGAAGATCCACATGCAGCGACGTGGGAAGACGGGCAGTGGAGCAAGGCCGGAGGGGATACCTGGAGGACGTCGGGATGTAACTAGGTGAGCGGCGGCAGGCGGAATCTGCCAGCAGGTGGCGTAGGCCCTGCCGCGCCGGAGCTTGGTCAGAGAGAACGGCGTGTACCACAGATCGGGACGTGTTGCCTCGGTGCCGTCGAACGAAGAAACGATGCACTTCCTCCCTTTCCCCCGGCGGACGGGATGGGGCCGGATCAGTGACCAATGGTGAGAGAGAGAGGCCACCACACTCCCTTTCCCCCGGCGGACGGGATGCGGCCGGATCAATGACCAACGGTGAGAGAGGCCACCGCAGCCTTGTGTGAGATACTCTGAAGAGCGACAAACCAGGCACGCAAGGCTCCATTGTATATAGTGAGCGGACTACCTTTTTCTCCATAAAAATCGTTTTATATTCTGTGTATGTGCCATTGAGCGCTATAACTTTATTTAAAAATAACGCGGCAACGCGTCAAGTCAAACTTTGTTTCGTGCAGGCGTGGTACACGACCTCCCTAGGTAAACAACCGCTACAGGCATTCAAATTAGCACGTGGGCTGCCATTTCGTAAAGAAATGAGCTCCACCATGTACCCGCGCGGGTGTGGCTGGGCACGAAGCGTGAGTACGTGCACAGTGCACCTATTCTCTTCTTGTATACGTACACCACCTACGTGGGGTTGTGTGAGAGAGATACAAACCTAGAGAGATATAGTGTGTGGGTTCTTGAGAGTTTGGGGGGGGGGTCAATCAAAAAATGTAACATATGCAATGTGTGTGAAATAGAGTCCTGGATATAACATATATATATATAGAGGGGGCGATCCACGAGAAGAGAGTGGAGGTATCATCGGCTTGAGGTGTCCATAGAATCGAAAAGAGGGATGATGTGTGTGTGTGCGCGCGATCGATAAAGAGTGCCATCGAATTTGTGTGTGCCCACGTCAAAGATATAGAGTGGCTGGCCTACTGGAACGTGAGAGGGGACATGTGCAGTTTGTCTCTGTGGCATGGATACCTACCTGCAGCGCTCGACTATCGGTGTGTGGTGGGGGAAGAGGGAGGCCCAATTAACTATAGAGGTACAATGGCTGGTATATGTGTGGAGGAGGAGAGAGGCCTACCTCATGTATTAAGGAGATCGATCTGCCTCATGTATTAAGGGAGATCGATCGGCATCCATGCATATGTGCAGGAGAGGAATAAGGTTGGGAGAGAGACAGAGCTAGAGTGTTGGAGGGGGTGGTAGTGGAGTTGCTTCTAACAAATGGTGGGATAGGCTTGCTAGACAAACGGAGGGCACACCCGCAATATCAATAAGAGAGGAGATGGCTGCTTGTTGTCTGTGCACGTGCGTGTGAGAGACGGGTCAGGAGGCATGCACGAATGATGAGGGGGACGATGTGGCTGTGGTAAGCAGACATAACTACATAGGAAGATCAATCGCCCTTTGTTAGAGAAAGGAAGACATAACTTGTGAGGTACGTCGATCTATGGGGGGGTAGTTAAAGTCGATCTAGGTATATGTTGGGAGATCAATCGGTATACATGCATGTGTGTGTTAGAAGCAAATGAGGCACGAGGAGAAGGATAGAGAGAGAGAGAGGGATGCATGTAGGAGGTGGTACGAGAGGCATACTATATCGAGCGGGGAGGAGTGTGCGAGTATGAGAACGATGAAAAGAGTGGTGGGAGTGAGGCATGGACGGTGACAAGAGAAGAGGGGAAGCTTGTGTTTGTGCTAGGCACACCTGGCTAGAGAGGCATATCGATCGATGTGTGCTGTAAAGAAGGAGCTGGGGGGCCTACACACACCGTGGGTGAACGACCTAAAGTGAGACGAATTTGCGCGATGGAGCTAGAGAATGCTGAGGGAGGGTGAGAGGGATGCGGGCATGTGCATGCACAAGAGAAAGTTAGCGCTAGCTACAAAGATAAGAGGGTTGTGTGGGTGTAAAAGACGAATAGAGATCATATATACTTCATTATTAAAAGCGAATTCGGATATTTGAAGAATTTATCATAGTGTTTTAAACCGAGCATGTGTGAATATATATAACGGTGATACACATGGTGTGTTTATGAACATGTTATACTACATTTAATATATTTTATCTCTGCTCTTATAAAAAAACGGAGTTGTTGATGATGGTGTGCCTGCCATCGTGCATTATAGGCCGTCCGATTTATATCTGGCGGATAGCAAGGAAACTATGATGGTTGAAGTTGGCAACAATCATGATTGTAGATTCTTATTGAAATAGAGAAACGAATTCAAATTTAGTTCGAATTGCAGCGGTAGTATAGACATTTGGAATGCACTAAAATGTTGGTATGAGTAGGTTACATGAATTATACAGCAAGCGAAAAAATTTAATCGGACATAACATGGATTCATACTCCCTCCTTCCATCTATATAGGGCGTAATGAGATTTTTAAGACCGCCTTTGACTATTGACAAGATTAATAGTACATGACATGCACAATGTGAAAATTATATCATTGAAAGAACCTTTCACAGACGAAGTTAGCGGTGTGCTTTGTGTAAGTTGCATGTCATATATCATTGCTCTAATATTTGGTCAAAGTTAGCATTGAAAAACTCATTAGGCCCTATATAGATGGAAGGAGGGAGTAGCTTTGAATAGCATTTGTATAGTAAAACGGGGCAAGACTCTCTCTTTGTGTGGTGTGAATAGTTTTATTTTTTTCATTTTCTTTTTTGTTGAGGGAAGTGCGAATTGATTTGGTACGTACAAGTACAATATTACTACACGTTAGGCTTGTCCCTAAAATTCAACCCGCGTCTTGTTATATCCCGAAAATTCAGATGTCGTGCTCCCAAAACTGGCGCCTTCACAACCCACGCCTTGCTATCCCGAAATTACAACGCGCGCGAAAACTCCCTCCAACTGCCAAATCCCGACACGCGAAATCCCCCTTCTAACCCTGAGCCGAAAGGGCCGCTAGTTCAAATCGGTGGGGGTACTTTTGTAACCCCATCCCATCGCCCCCTTTCGCCATTCGAAATCCCAGGCCGCCATACCCTCTCCGCTCCAGCCGCGAAACCCCACCCTCTTCTGTCCGCCACGTCACCGTTGCCCAGCCGGAGTCTCTTCCCCGACGACGTCGTCCACCGCAACAGCTCGACGTCCCTCGTCCACCTCCCCGGATGAGGATCTATCGTCCATCTCGTCGTCCCGCCGGTTCAGCCGCCCCGTCCTCCACCTCCAAGGAGCTGCTCCGACGATCGCCTCGTCTATCGCGGCTGCTCCATCCCCACAGTGTCGCCTTAACCTGCTCCATCGGAACCGCAACATCCTCACCGACTCCTCGGACGAAGCCGAGGCCTACTCAGCGCCACCAAAGAGGTTTTACACTCATCGCATCGCACCTTCTCCTTAACTCGACCTCCCAGCATCGACGGTGCTCCATCCCGCACCCCCATGGAGCGGCTACCTTGAAGCCGGTGCCGCGGGCGACATCTCCACGGCGGGTCTCCCCCAGTGCGAGGCCCCTTCGGCGGCGGCGGCCATACCAGCCAGATATGCTGCTGCTGCTCTGGCTCTCGCTCGATCGCTTGCTCGCCCAGCTGCTGCTGCTGCTGCTCTCCCCCTCACTCGTGCTACTGCTCTGCTCCAATTAAGCCACACTTTAGTTGACTGAATCGACTTTTGGGTCAGTCGATTTTCAGGGGTTGGGGGGGCTCACGGGAGTTAAGGAAGAACCACCCGCAGCGGGGACGGGGGCTCGCCGGAGAGGTACCCCACTATCTATCTTAGGGTTCAGGGTGGGGGGCGGGGGCCTAGAGGGCTGGCCGGGGCGGCGGTGGCGAGTTGTTTTGGGGCGGCGAGGCGGCGCTGGGGCCGGCGGTTCGGCCGGTGGTGGCTGGCGGCTCAGGGGGGTGCAGGTTGAAGATGAACTGCAGGCCCTCCCTAAACTACATGTCAAGTGCCTCTCTGCTACCATTGCGTTCAGTTTCGACAGTAGCATTCAGATTCCACAGTAAATTTCAGTTTCGACAGTTAAATTCAGAGTCAACAATTTCTACCTCATCTGTTGTAGTCAGGTGGTTTTTGGTGATGTTAATTTTACATCCATTTTACATCATCTATTGGAGATGCTATTAGAATCCCACTTGAGATTGACGATGTCTGTCTTGTGCTGCTTCAGCCTTGACGTCTTACGGCTCACCGAAGCTTCTCCAACGAGTAGCGATCCATCACAACAGTAGCAGTGCCCTAGACGCCGCCTATAGATTCCTCAGATCTTCCTCCACACCTCCGACAGCCACCTCTGCCTCAAGCGCTTCAAAGAACCAACCCAATGATCTTTGAGGTCGACACGGCTACGGCAAAGAGGTTGTACACTTGTTGCATCACTTATTACTATACATTCACGTCGATCCATTAGGGCTATTTTGGTTCAACTAAAAAACGTTGATCCACTGGTTGTTACCATCACTCTAAATTTCTGCATGCTCTCCTTACATAATCTCACCATATTTTTTTCGTATGCATGTCAGATATTGTACACAGTCATGATGAACATGTAGAGAAAAAGAGAAGAGTTTTGCGCGGCAATACAATGTCATGAAGACATCGCTCCATGGTGGGTTCAATGGCAAACCCTCCCCACCCCTCTCCAGATTGTAATCCAGAGGAAGATATCTGTTCTGAGGCGGATTCAGACGCCGTTGACCACTCCTATTTACCCCCCAAGGTGTTTGCTCTACCTTGGCATGATGATGTTAGTCATATCGTGCATATGTTGCCTTGCAGTGCCTACTTTTGACATCATATATGTTATCTGCTTAGTTTAGACATGTTCTGTAATGCCACCTGTTTAGTTTCTTTATCATATATGGGAATTATGCAGTTTCGTGTCTTTTAGCCAGCCATAATATATGTGAAATGTGCAATGCCATCCTGTTTAACCAGGCATCATATATTTGAATGATATCTTGCCCATCCTTTTCTTCATTACATTTCCATTTGTCGACAATGTTTTTACATTAAACTACTCTTCCTTTGAATCGGCCATTTGGGTGGGAGATGGAAAAATCTGGAGTGAAAACAAGGCCTTCAGAGCAGACAGTGCTACCCGTCGAAGCAGATCTCTTCTTGGGTCCCGATAGCTCCTCAGAGATGGATTCAGAGACAGATGACCAGTCCTATTCCCCCACTAAGGTGTATGCTCTAACTTGGCACGGTTATACTGCTCATATCATGCATACGGTGTCTTGCATTGCATAGTTTAGACATGATATACACAATATTCAACACCATGTTCTTAGTTCAGACATCATATCGAATGCCCCTGTTTAGCATATAAATCACATATGTGATTTAAATGATTCAATCCTGATTACTTAAATAACATGTAGGTGAATTATGTCATGCGATCCTGTTTAGTTATTCATCATATCTTTGAATTGTGTTATGCTATGCTATCCAGTTTAGATAGACATCATATATGTGAAATTATGTCATGCTATCTGTTTTAGTTAAGCAATATACATGTCAACTATTTCATGCCCTCTTTTTTCCACACTATCTATTGCATCCATCTCTCATACAATGTCTGTACATTCAACTATGTTTCCTGTTTGTCAACCATTTGAATTGGAGCGGGTGATGCCAGTATCTAGCGGAATAAAAATACGGTCTTCAAATAAAACAGTGCTACCTCTTGGTGGAGATAGCAGCCCGGTTATACATGCACAAGAACCAGCCCTACCACACATAACCTGTTGAGGATATAGCTACTGAGTGTAAACCGGTCAGGAGGGCCTGGTTCATCCTCGACTATGCTGAAGCCCATGAAGATCCAGAAGATGGCGTTTTACTAACGAAGCTTAGAAGCCCGCAACCAAAAGGCGGATTAGGGCCCATAGTGGTAAACCGTCATGACTATGTAAACTTGTAATATAAGTTAGGAAAGGAGAGACCGAGCCGGACACTTTGTATGAGTCGGCCTCGGGGCTCTGTAGACCGGCCGGGCGTCAACCTGTGGATATAAAGGGACGACCCGGCGGCGGTTCATGGACAACAGACAACAACTCGAGAGTCATTCAAGCGTATTTCGCTCCCTGGTCATCGAAACCCAATCAATCCTATCACAACTAGACGTAGGCTTTTACCTTCATCGAAGGGGCCGAACTAGTATAAACTCCCATGTCCTTTGTCCGGTTTAACCCCTTCAAGCTAACCTGTTGCGATGGCTCCACGACTAAGTCCTTTCATGAGGACATCTGACGTGTTAATTCCACGTCAGTTGGCGCCCACCGTGGGGCTATCGCATGATGGTGTCGAGTTCTTGAAGGCTGCTCTGAAGGACTTAAGGGGTACGTGATCGGCCGGATGACCAAAAGTCGTCGCGGCAAGCTCTACATCGACGACGAAGGATGGGGCCCTGAGGCTGGCTCGATCGAGTACGGGTACCGGGTCCCCTTCGGCGGAATTCATGTCTTCATCGGCAAGATCGGCGAACCGGGCCCTGAGCCGGACATCTGCACCGACCTCGTCGAGACGGCTCAACGTGTGAGTCCAGCCCGGGTTAAGCCCGCCGTGAAGCGTGCGTTCGTAGGATGTGTCCATGGGATCGGATCTGAACCGGTGTCTGAAGGCGAGATGGCAGTATACTCCGACGGCGAGTCATCCACTGGAGAAACTGAGTCCTTGTACCAGATTCATAGCGGTGTGTTCAAAGGATATTCCAATGGCAACAGTATTCCGGACCTCCTTGAACCGCCAAGTCGGGTTGCTGTTTACATGGCCGGAACACAGCCCACGTTGCAGTCTTCATCCACCGCAGCGACGAACACCGGATCAGCAGCCACGGCAGGAGTCCCGGCGCGCCGTCCGGCGCAAGTCCTCTCCGGTTTGATGGACGCCTGGGCGACCTTGTTGACCGCAACAGTCACCCCGGAGACGCAGGATCAGCACAATGCGGACGTTGCGAAACTGAAGGACCAAATAGCATAGGCTAAGGAGGACCTGGCAGCTGAGGATGCTTGGATGGCTGAAGAACGGGCCGCTTTGGATGCTCAATCACAGCGGATATAGGCACAGAATTACCAGCTCATGCTGGATCGGACCGCATCAGAGGATGTAATGCGAAGGAAGTACCGGTCACGTCTGCCGCCGGTTTATGAAGGGTTAAATCTCTTTCAGACGCCAGGCGCTGGGCCGAGCAATCCGGCAGCTGCAAACCAGACAGGGGCGCCTAGGACAGCTCCGGATCAACTACGGATAACAGAGCCACCCCGACGAACAGATGACCCGCCGCAATACGTGTCTACACCACCGGGTCACTTCTCGAGCCCCCTGGATAACATGATTGCCGCAGCTTCACGCCGGGCGGCCATTCCGATGGAAGGTGATTCAATAGCAGCAGTTGAAACGCGGTGAGCGAGAGATCTTTTCCAAACCGCCGTGGTGCAGCAGCAGGCTTATTCATATAGTCGGGATAGAATTCATTCAACCCCTCGTCCGAGCCCAAGTTATAGCAGGCATATGGATGAACCGGAGGTGTCTAGCAGCGCGCGGCATCACAATGCTCAAGATGTGGTGGATCATGGCAGGGCACGAAGGGATGCCGCTTTGGGTCGTTATCAACCCGCCCCGGTTCAGCCAGCAGCGTCAGTTGACCGAGGCACCGGGCTTGCCTTCAGTTCCTGGGGAGTGTCGTGCCTAATTCCGGCTCTCCATAATGTGCGTTTGCCCAAAGATTTCAAGGGTCCACGCAAAGTGCCTAACTACACGGCGGATCGGCCACCTGAGGTGTGGGTCGAGAGTTATGAGATGGCAATGGAGATGCTAGATGTAGATGAAGCAACTTGTGCAAAGTACTTCACAATGATGTTGGAGGGAACATCCCGTACTTGGTTGAAAAATCTGCCAGCTAATTCCATCGAGTCATGGGATCTGTTGAAGGCCCGGTTTATAGCCAATTTCAAAGACACGTGCAAGCAGCCCATGTCCATTGTGGATCTGGATGCTTGTGTTCAAGGAGAGAATGAGTCCACAACTTATTGGGTACGCCGGGTTTCAGAAGTTTTACACTCGTCCGACCGGATTAACGCTGGTCAAGCGATTATCACACTGGAGCGCAATTGCCGGTTAAGTCACTGAAGATGAAGTTGGGATGGCTCAAGCGCCACTGCAACGACATGGAAACCCTCATGGCAGCCTTGGTAAAGTATGCCGATTCTGATAATACCAAGGATCCCGATTCTGATAATGAGAAACCGGAGAAGGGAAAGAAGAATGGCGGTGCAAAGGCACAGCAGCACAACCAAGGAGGCCATGGGAATAATGGTAAGCGTAAAGCGGATTCAGATTTTGTGGCTAACGCTAATGTGTAGCGCCGAAAAGGTAAACCGCCCCAGCGCGGCGGGGCGATGAATCTGGAGCGTTTGTTGAATCGGCCCTGTCTGAAGCATGGGACCAAGGAGGCTCTCGCAACGCATCTCTGGAAGGATTGTAACATTATGAAGGAGTTCACAAAATCTGATCTTTTCCGGTATGATCGTGGTCCGTTGGCGGTTCAGTCCAGTTTCCATGGTGGCGGCGGTTCAAACTCGGGTTTCGAGTAATCATGGCAACCGTAACAACCAAGGTGGTAATAACCAGCAGAATAATCAAGGAATCAGCAGCGATCGGGTTACTAGAGTCACCCAAAGCGCTTGAATGGTGGGCGATATCATGTGTTCACCACTAGTGCGTGCAAGCGTGATCGAAGCTTCACAAGAGGGGCGATCAATGCTGTTGAACCAGCAGTTCCATGTTATCTGCGGTGGTCGGAACAACCTATTGTGTGGAGTAGGGAGGATCATCCGCCAGGTTGACAATCCGGTCAACTAGCTCGTGGTGGCGCCTCGGTGGGAGGTTATAAGTTCACCAAAGTACTCATGGATGGAGGAAGCAAGATCAATATTCGTATTATGAGACATTCCACGCATGGGGTTGACAGATAAGAATCTTAAACCGTCCAACACTGTTTTTCATGGTGTGGTACTGTAAATCGGCGATCCCGTAGGTAAGATCGCTTTGGAAGTTGTGTTTGGTGATGAGCATGACTCTAGGTCTGAGACATTGACCTTTGAGGTAGTAAGAATCCAGAGCCCGTATCATGCGTTGTTTGGGCGGCCGGCTTATGCAAAATTCATGGCAAGGCCTTGTTATATTTATTTGCAGCTCAAGATGCCGGGTCATAAAGGGACTATCACGGTTCATGGAAGTCGAAAAATCACGTTGGATTGCGAGGAAGGTGATGCGGCTTATGCTGAGGCGGTTTGTGCTATAGAAGAGCTAAAGTTTTATAAGGAGAATGTTGATCCGGCAGATATGACCCCTCTGAAGAAGCCCACCACTGAGCATGACCCAACCCTGCATTTCAAACCGGCTGACGAGACTAAGCTTGTTGACTTCGTACCTGGCGATTCGTCCAAGCAGTTCAGCATCAGCACCAATCTGGATCAAAAATAGGAAAGCGCGCTCATCGAGTTCATCCGTGAGAACCGGGACATTTTTGCATGGAAGCCTTATGACATGCCAGGTGTACCGAGGGAACTCGCTGAGCACACTCTTAATATTGATCCGAAGTTTAAACCAGTCAAGCAATTTCTTCGTCGCTTCAATGAAGAAAGACGCAAGGCAATTGGTGAAGAGGTAGCCCGGCTGTTGGCTGCTGGTTTTATCATCGAAGTGTTTCATCCTGAATGGTTGGCTAATCCGGTGTTGGTTCTTAAGAAAAACGACACTTGGCGTATGTCTGTGGACTACACGGACTTGAATAAGGCTTGCCCAGCTGATCCCTTTGCTCTCCTGCGTATTGATCAGATCATTGATGCGACAGCGGGTTGTGAGCGCCTGAGTTTTTTGGATGCTTATTCAGGATATCATCAGATCAAGATGGCAGTTAAGGACCAGGAGAAGACAACCTTCATCACTCCTTTTGGAGCCTTCTGCTATGTTTCTATGCCCTTTGGGCTCAAGAGTGCTCAGGCAACTTCTCAGCGTTGTGTGCAAAATTGTCTTCACACACAGATTGGGCGAATGTTCATGCTTATGTGGATGACATTGTGGTAAAATCCAGGAGAAGGAAACACCGATCGATGACCTCAAGGAGACGTTTGACAATCTTCGGATTTACAAGATGATGCTTAATCCGGATAAATGTGTTTTGGTGTTCCGCAGCAAGCTTCTTGGGTTTCGTATCCAACAGGGGCATTGAGGCTAACCCAGAAAAAATTAAGGCAATCACATCCCTGGCTAAACCGAAGTGTATCAATGATGTTCATCGTCTCGCAGGTCGGATTGCTGCCCTTAGCCGGTTTATCAGCCGTTTGGGAGAGAAGGCAATTCCTTTGTATCAGATGTTGAAAAAGACGGATGATTTCGTTTGGAGTGATGCAGCCAATGCGGCCTTTGAGGAGCTAAAGCGGCAGTTGGTTGAACCGCCGGTTCTTGCAGCCCCAGTTGATCATGAGCCTTTGCTGTTATACGTGGCTGCTAATGCCCGAGCGGTCAGTGTGGCAATTGTGGTTGAGCGTAAAGAAGCTGGGAAGGAATATCTGGTTCAACGACCAGATACTACATCAGTGAAGTCTGATCGAGTCAAAACAACGCTATCCACATTGGCGAAGTTGGTGTACGGGTTTTTATGGCCATCGAAAACTCAAGCAATATTTTCAAGGCCATCCAATCACAGTGGTTAGATCTGCTCCTTTGGGCGATATAATTCAAAACAGGGAAGCAACTGGCCGGGTTGCAAAGTGGGCAATCGAGCTTGGACCACACGGTTTAAAGTATGTACCTCGAACAACCATCAAGTCTCAGGCTCTTGTGGATTTTATCAATGATTGGACCGAGCTGAAAGCACCGGAAGATAAACCGGATAATACGTACTGGACCATTCATTTTGATGGATCCAGACAGTTGGAAGGCTCGGGGGCTGGAGTTGTCCTTACTTCCCCTCGAGGGGATAAAATTTGCTATGTCCTCCGCTTGATGTTTCCTTGTACTAACAACGCAGCTGAGTACGAAGCTTTACTCCATGGTCTCCGTGTGGCCAAAGAGATGAACTTAAGTCGAGTTCGTTGTTTCGGAGATTCTGATCTGGTGGCTCAACAAGTTTCTGGTACTTGGGATTCTAAGGATCCACTCATGGCGGCTTACAGGCGTGAGGTGGATATTATGGCAGGTCATTTCAAAGGGTATCAGGTTGAGCATATCGATCGGCGCAAAAACGAAGCAGCAGACGCTTTGAGCCGGCTTAGATCTCAGCGTAAACCGGTACCTCCTAACACCTTTTTAGATATCTTGCATAACCCGTCTGTTAAGGTGCCTACAGAAGAGGATTTGGCTGTTCCGGATCCGGAGGCTCAGTTGGTGGCTGTTTTACACGTTATACCAGATTGGACGGTTCCATATCTGGCGTATATGAGCCGGGGCGAGCTACCAAATGATAAAGTCCTGGCTCGATGGATAGTCCGGCGGTCCAAGTCAATGGTTATTCACAATGGCGAGTTACACCGTTGTAGCGTTTCGGGCGTATTTCAGCGTTGTGTTTCTCCAGAAGAAGGCCAAGAGATCCTACGGGAAATTCATGAAGGGGATTGTGGTCATCATGCCGGTTCAAAGTCCCTGGTTGCAAAAGATTTTCGTCATGGGTTTTACTGGTTGACAGCTCATGCTGATGCGGAGGATCTGGTAAAGCGATGTGATGCTTGTCAAAAAATTTCACGCAGAGCTCATATTCCGGCTCAGGAACTACGGATGATTCCTATTACTTGGCCTTTTGCTACTTGGGGGCTTGATATGGTGGGACCCTTTAAATGTTCCCAGGACAAGAAGACCCACCTGTTGGTGGCAGTTGATAAATTCACCAAGTGGGTTGAACCGGAGCCTGTTAGCAAGTGTGATGCGGCTACGGCGGTTCAATTTCTCAAAAAGATTATCTTCTGTTTTGGCTTTCCACACAGTATCATCACGGATAATGGTACCAACCTTTTCAAAGGTGAGATGGAGGATTTACATCGAGAGAGACATCCGCTTGACCTAGCATCTGTGGCACACCCTCAATCCAACGGTCAAGCGGAGCGAGCTAATCAAGAAATTTTAAAGGGTCTTAAACCCCGGCTCATGATTCCCTTGAAGCGGACGCCGGGTTGTTGGGTGGAAGAATTACCTTCTGTGTTGTGGAGTATCAACACCACCCCCAATCGATCAACAGGTTACACGCCTTTCTTTATGGTATACGGGGCAGAGGCCGTTCTCCTAAGTGATATACGTCATGACTCGCCCTGGGTTGCTAATTATGTTGAAGCGGACAACGAGCAAGCTCGCCAAGAGGCACTGGACCTGTTAGATGAAAAACGGGATATGGCTCTGGCTCGATCGGCAGTTTATCAACAAGATCTACGGCATTATCACAGCCGCCGGGTTAGGACAAGAACCTTTCAAGAAGGTGACTTGGTGCTCTGGCTCATCCAGGATCAGACCGACATGCACAAGTTATCCCCGCCTTGGGAAGGACCCTTTGTGGTCAGCAAGAACCTGCACAACGGATCATACTACCTCATTGACGTTCGAGACAACTCACGCAACTCTGAGGAAGAGACCCGGCGGCCATGGAACATAGCTCTCCTCCGGCCTTATTACACTTGAGCCATAGGCTCTTCTTATGTACATATTTTGACAATGTATATATTATGATCAATAAATAAATTAGCAACCTTGCTCTAAGAGGGGCCTCTGCTATTTTTTCTCAAATATCCTTTGAGTTACATGGGGGCTTCAGCTGACAAAGCGGAGTACTACCTGTTAAACCGGCTATGAAGCCACAAAGCTTGGGAGCTTCACACCCAAGGGGCCAAAGATAGTCTGGATGCTATGCACAACTCAAACATAGGCACCCAATGAGCACAGCTCATCACGTTACTTGGGGGCTTCTTGTGTCAAATACCAAGGAGTTTGAATGGACCCTTGTAGCTGGGTATCGACCCACGGCTTGGAAGCCTGGTATATTTACCTAAAACACCGGGTTAACCTGCCTTCCGAACGTTTGACAGTTACTCTCATTGAGACCCTGCACTTGTCAAAGTTAAAACGGTGATTGCTTAGTTGGAGGTCCATCTTAAAAGGCTTTGTTAAATGGTTCAACTCAGCGGCCTGGCAGCCCACAAAAAGCCTCGAATTTGGGCCTGGCAGCCCTCAAAAAGCCTCGACTACACGGTTTTATTTGCGTTTTGCTGAATTTTATGTTAAACCGATTTTCTTGGCCCGGTCAGTCATTTTCTTAGCCCGGTATTCTTTAAACCGGCTTGGTTTGCAACTACACGTTGACAGACCTTATTCTTAAACCGGAGTTTGTTAACCCGGCCTGGCGTTGACTACTAGTCACCAGCTTTGATCATCTGGTGTGCGTCATCACCCGGTAGGACTTACTATACAACATTAGTACATGATGGGATTATACAAAGAATTTCAGATTTGGGTTTTCACCCTTATTACAATCAAAGTTAACCAGCCAACTAAACAGGGATATTACATCACAGGTATGAATCATTTCATATTTTTATGGTTTGATTATCAATCAGCCCTTTTCTTGGGCATTATGACCCGTCCGGCGGTAAACCGCCAGGACCCTGTTTCTTTTTATGCACACACAGGAGTTGTATATTATGATATCTGAACCAAAATTGGCATTGACATGGCGGATCACATAAAGTATCTCCTCCTGCACGATGGCAGCAGATCAAAATAGTTTTTGCTACCCTATTACAAGGCATTCAGAGGCCCAAAATATGGAATTGTTTCACAACGGACAGTTTCTGACGTATCAACCGACTTGACGGATTAAGCTTCATCGCCGGGTTGATGTGAAGTAGATGGGTCATCTAGCGTCGGTTCAGCCTCCTCCTCCCCATCCAATGGCCGGAAGTCATTGGTGGTCCACTCAATCCGGGTTAAAGCCTGAAAGACAGCCTCTTCACTTATAAGCTCAGCCGGATCAACGTCAGGGGCGTAAGTGTGCTTACGGATTGGTGGAACAAGGTTCTGCACTTCAGGAATAACAACTTCAACCCGTTTGTTGTTTGCAACGTAGAAGGATCAGTGAACCGTCAGGTTAGCCTCTTCTTCCAACTGACTCGCCAGAGGACGCATCTCCCTTGTTACCCGTTTGAGGGCGTCGTTGTCAAATACTTCGTCGTTTTCTTGTGCACTGGGGAAGCCCTTGGCTATATCAGCCGGATCAAGATCAGCTATCCATGCCTTGGCTCGAGTCAGTGCTAGTAAAGCGCCAGCCCGGGCAGGGGATCGCTTCAACTCTTCTATCTGCGCTGGCGTCATAGATAGCCGGTCCAGCGTGACCTTGATCAGTGTTGGAGCCGCATTATCATAAGAAGTGGCGCAGATAACCCGTTGAACGCCGGTATACAGCTGTTCAATCAGCGTATACGCGGCCTTGAGTTTCTTCCGCATATCAGAACCCAGATGAGCAATGTGCCTACCTATAGCGGTTTAAGAAGTTCATGTTAAACCGGAGAAAATTCAAAGCAAAATATTCATAAAGCCTTGGTAAACAGTGCTTACCGAATATTGCAGAGGTCATGGCATTGACTTGGCGCTTTAATCCAGTAAGCTCTTCCGTCACCGGTTTAAGAGCTGATTCAGCGTCTTCCGCCCGCTTCAGCAATCCAGCCTTTTTATTATCCCAGTTGGCCTGCTCAGACTTGAACCATTCCTTGAGCTGCTCCATGGTGGTTAAGGCGGTTTTCAACTCATCCTTGGCCTTGGTGGTTTCTGCTTGTTGGGATTTCAGATTTTCTTGAAGGTCAGCAATTTGTGAGACTTGTTGGCTTATCTCACTCTACAACAGTAAGAGAGCATGTTAATATCTTTGTTAAAATCCCAAGCATCTAACCAGTTATACACTTGGAACTTGGGGGCTAATGCGGATCATTTTTATGCTGATTATTGAATTCCCAAGGATTAATACAAGTTTTAATCATGGCACTTGGGGGCTAATGTGTGTTTGATCAGAAATACACAAGGAAATTTCATAAAGTACAGTATGGAATATACAAAGTCCCGGTTTGACTTTCTAAAGACAAACCGGCCCTTGGGGGCTACAATGGAATGAAGGTACAGAGCAAAGAGCAAAACTGTTTACCTCATAGCGCTCCTTCATCAGATTTACTAAACCGGCTTCATAATAACGGCTTGTGTAAAGCCGGTTCAAGAAGCCGGAGTGAAGGTCTTGAGCAGAAAGATCGACATAAGCTGACAAATCAGTTTTCTCCTTCCCCTTGCTCATAGCAGCAAATTCATCCTTGGCAGTGTGCTTTGATAGAGCAACCGGATTTACCAGGGGTGGTATATGCAGTACCAGTAACAACAACGTCATCATCTTTGGCCGGACTGGATGAATTGATATTCTTAACAGGGCTTGGTGCCTTGGTAGCAGGGCTTGGCGGTTTGTTAGCCGAGCTTGGCGGATCAGCAGTTGAGCCCCGCTGTTCCACTGTTGGACTTGGAGGAGCAGGAGGATGTGAAGTATCAACCTCTACATTCGGTTCAACCTCTGGCGGGTTAGCATCAGCATCTTCATTTTTCCCAGCAGAGCTATCTATAGCAACTTCAGGGTCTTCGCCATGAGGCTCTGGAGTCTTCTCTGGATCAACATCAACAGTAGGGTCACTGGTCTTTGCTTTCTTACTTAATCGAGCCTTGGCACTACAACATCAAAGGTTAGAATATGGTAAACCGACAAATAAAAGAAACAAATTAAGGAGTAATATACTTACCCAGCGACGACTTTGAGAGGAGGCAGCTGAGTGGTTGATGAACCGCCAGACGAGTTGGAAGAAGCCTGGTAATTCGGGCCAGACGGATTGAGAGGGCATCGGAAGAAACCTTTCAAAGGATAACGTTTTTCAGGAGAACAAGTCACCTCTGGACGACGTTTTTGGGTTGGCGTATCAGCTAAACCAGACGACGTGATTTGTTGACCGCTATGTCGGGTTGTGCGACGTTCTTCAACTTGGTGTGTCTCCAAAGAAAATTTTGGATCCAAATGAGCAAGGGGGTGAGATTGTTTTACTTTCCGGACTGTGCGGCGAATTCTTTGAACCGGTACAAGATCTGAATCGGAAGAAACAAGGATTACCTCAACATGTTCGCATGGCTGGCCTCAAAGATCATCACAGGAATAGTAATTGTCAATAAGATGAGCGAAAAAGGAACCAAGTGAGTCAAGTTCTACCTCAACGTCGATTCTTCATCTTCCGGGCGGATCAAGACTCGGTGGTTTTCTTCTTGCCAGCTTTCTTGGTGGCCTTGGTCTTTGCACGAGGAGCTCGGGCGGTTTAGTCCGCTTCAAAAGGAGTTGTTAGCCTGAAATTAAGACAAGGAAAGGTTAGTACACAGTCAATACGGAAGCAAATCAAGAAAGTATTTAGATGAACTTTACCGCTGGCGGTTTATTGGAGACGCAAAACGGAGCCAACCCGGTTTGGCTACATGCAGAGATCGGTTCATCAAGCATTTTCTTCACCGATTCAGTAACTTCAAGATCTGTTATTACTATTTCGTGATATCGTTGAGGGTCTTTGACATCACCAAGATATTCATGCATCAATCCGGGCGGCGGCTTAAAGGTAAAATGCCCCAAGAAACCCAGCAGCGGACAAGATCAATGTCGTTAAACCGTTGGCCATCGAGCCGGAGCTTGGCAAGTTGAGGTGCAAAATTCTTCCGTTCTGCGGCGGTCAAGCGTAAAGGTAATGGGTGGCCGTTGCTAAGCCGGTGAGGGTGATAACCCGGCAAAGGATTTTATCCATCAGGGGCAGTGTTCCGGCAGTAAAACCAGGTCTGATTCCAATCTTTAGGATGGCTATGATGTTTTGCATGAGGGAAGTCAACTTCTTTCCTTTTCTGAATTGAAACGCCGCCAAGCTCTGTGTTGGGACCATCTGATCCGTACGGCGGTTCAAATGAAAGAAGTCCCGAAATAGCTCCATGGTTTGCTCTTCTTGAAGATAGACTTCGCAGAATACATATATTGGACACAGAGTTCGGACCAATATCTTGCGGATGGAGTTGGAAGCTTGCGAGGACATCCCGGAAAATATTTGATCCAGGCGGACTGAATCCCCGGTCTAAGTGTTGCATAAAAACAATCACCTCTCCTTCTTGAGGTTCAGGTGGACATTCCGATTCCGGAACTCACCAGTGGAGAACCCTTTTTGAGGCTAAAACACCAGTGGTGACATAACCGTTGATTTGTGTTTCCGTGATCGGGGACGGAACCCAATTGCAAGCAGCGAATTCCACGGGTCCAATGCGCTGACAACTTTTTAAAACATGACATCATGCCTGCCCGGTCATAATTTTGGGCCGTTTTGTTCTGTCGTTCCATGTTTCGAGACGCGGTTGCCATTGGCATGTCTTGTTGAAGCAGAGATGGTGTCCCCTTATTGCGGGATTCTCATCAATGCGGGTGTGGGTAACCCAACCATGCCGTTTACACAGCCCTTGGGAATAGGCGAGTTTTAGGGCGAGTGGGGAGGCGCTTGACATTCGCGACCTTTATAAGGGGATAAGGATTCGTCCTCATTCGCCTACGCCTTCTCCTTCCTCTACCCATCCATCCTTGAGCTCTAGCGCCCAAGCTCTAGCCTTCCCCGCCCGAGAAAGCGCTCCAACCATGTCCGGATCCAGAGCTGGAGGCAAGTGGATGGCCTCCTCCGTGAAGAAGAGAGATATCAAGGAACTCCGAGAGGCCGAATACCTGGCCAAGAAGATCGTTCACCGACTCCCGGCCAAAGGGCAGATCATCCCTACCCCGAGCCTCATGAGAGGGTGGTGTTTCTCGCGCATTTCTGATACATCTCCGTCGTATCTATAATTTTTTATTGTTCCATGCCAATATTATACAACTTTCATATACTTTTGGCAACTTTTTATACTATTTTTGGGACTAACATATTGATCCAGTGCCCAGTGCCAGTTCCTGTCTGTTGCATGTTTTTTGTTCAAACAGAGTCCAAACGGGATAAAAACTGTCGGAGATTTTTTTGGAATATTTATGATTTTTGGGAAGAAGAATCAACGCGATACAATGCCTGAGGGGCCACGAGGGAGGGGGCGCGCCCCAGGGGGTCAGCCGTGCCCTGGACCCTCATGGCCACCCCGTAAGGCGGTTGGAGCCCTTCTTTCTCCGCAAGAAGCTAATTTCTGGATAGAGATCGTGTCCAAATTTCAGCCCAATCGGAGTTACGGATCTCCAGTTATAAAAGAAATGGTGAAAGGCCAGATCTAGGAGCGCAGAAACAGAGAGGGACAAAGAGACAGATCCAATCTCGGAGGGGCTCTCGCCCCTCCCATTCCATGGAGGCCAAGGACCAGAGGGGAAACCCTTCTCCCATCTAGGGAGGAGGTCAAGGAAGAAGAAGAAGAAGGGGGCCCCTCTCCCCCTCTCTTCTGGTGGTGCCGGAATGTTGCCGTGGCCACCATCATCATCACCGCGATCTTCACCAACACCTACGCCATCTTCACCAACATCTCCATCACCTTCCCCCTCTATCTACAGCGGTCCACTCTCCCGCAACCTACTGTACCCTCTACTTGAACATGGTGCTTTATGTTTCATATTATTATCCAATGATGTGTTGCCATCCTATGATGTCTGAGTAGATTTTCGTTGTCCTATCGGTAGTTGATGAATTGCTATGACTGATTTAATTTTCTTGTGGTTATGTTGATGTCCTTTGGTGCCCATCATATGAGCGCGCGCGTGGATCACACCATAGGGTTAGTTGTATGTTGATAGGACTATGTATTGGAGGGTAAGAGTGACAGAAGCTTCTACCTAGCATAGAAATTGATGCATACGGGATTGAAGGGGGACCAATATATCTAAAGCTATGGTTGGGCTTTACCTTAATGAACGTTAGTAGTTGCGGATGCTTGCTAATAGTTCCAATCATAAGTGCATAGAATTCCAAGTCAGGGATGACATGCTAGTAGTGGCCTCTCCCACATAAAACTTGCTATCGGTCTAGTAAAGTAGTCAATTGCTTAGGGACAATTTCGCAACTCCTACCACCACTTTTCCACACTCGCTATATTTACTTTATTGTGTCTTTATCTAAAAAGCCCCTAGTTTTTATTTACGTGCTCTTTATTATCTTGCAAACCTATCCAACAACACCTACAAAGTACTTCTAGTTTCATACTTGTTCTAGATAAAGCAAACGTCAAGCGCGCGTAGAGTTGTATCAGTGGTCGATAGAACTTGAGGGAATATTTGTTCTACCTTTAGCTCCTCGTTGGGTTCGACACTCTTACTTACCGAAAGAGGCTACAATTGATCCCCTGTACTTGTGGGTTATCAAGACCTTTTTCTGGCCCCGTTGCCGGGGAGCAATAGCGTGTGGTGAATATTCTCCTGTGTGCTTGTTTGCTTTATCACTAAGTAATTTTTATTTGCTATTCTTAGTTGTTTTCTATCTTTAGTTATGGGTAGGAAACGCAAAATACCAAAAAAATTAGTTGTACCTACTACACCAGTGGTTGAAGAACCACTCAAAATCTATCACACTCCTAAAGAATTTTATTTGGATCATCTTTGGTCCCTATGTGCTCGTGCTGAAACCCCAACTATGTTAGTTGAGGGCAAATCTTTAGATGAGCATGCTTGTTATGTGCGACACCGCATATCTCAAAAAGGGAAACTTTTACTGGATCAAATTCATCGTTTGCAATGCTATGCTTGGAATTTATGCGAAATATATTATTTTATTTGTTGTTCTGAAGACCCTAAGAAACACATTCCCTACCAATGTTTGTTTAGTGATAATGGAATTGTATATTCTTATGCTAAGGGTGTTTATAATTACTATGATGTTCAACAAATTGAAGAATTTTTTCTTTTAAGGGTGCTTATGAAATTGCTTCTTTGATTGAAAAGTATGATGCTACTCTTTACAAGTCTGAAAATTTTGCCATACTTGAATATTGTTATGATAATTATGCTTCTAATGCCTATGTTAAACCATATATTGAGGACTCCTCCGCTGTCCAAGAAGAGACTAATATGTTGCTGGAGTCTATGGAAGAAGAAATTGATGAAACTGTGAGCTCATTGGATGAAAAAGATGATGAGGAGAGCGAAGAACAAAAGGAGGAAGAGCGGATTAGCTACCCGTGCCCACCTTCTAATGAGAGTAACTCTTCAACTCATACATTGTTTAATTTCCCTTCGTGCTTATCGAAGGATGATTGCTATGATGATTGTTATGATCTCGTTGATTCTCTTGAAATATCCCTTTTTGATGATGCTTGCTATGCTTATGGCCAAGATGCCAATATGAATTATGCTTACAGAGATGAACTTGCTATAGTTCCTTATGTTAAACATGAAATTGTTCCTATTGCACCCACGCATGATAGTCCTATTATCTTTTTGAATTCTCCCGACTACACTATATCGGAGAAGTTTGCCCTTATTAAGGATTATATTGATGGGTTGCATTTTACTATTACACATGATGATTTTGATAGATATAATATGCATGTGCTTGCTACTCCTACTTGCAATTATTATGAGAGAGGAACTATACCTCCACCTCTCTATGTTTCCCACATGATAAAATTGCAAGAAACTATTTATACTATGCATTGGCCATTATTGTGTGTGCATGAATTGTTCTTTTATGACATGCCAATGCATAGGAAGAGAGTTATACTTCGTCATTTCTTGAATTATGTTACTTTGTGCTCACTACTAAATGCCAAATCATTGCTAATTAAAATTGGCTTTGATATACCTTGGGATCCGGGTGGATCCATTACGTGAGCACTATATGCCTAGCTTAATGGCTTTAAAGAAAGCGCTACCAGGGAGAAAACTCGGAAGTTTTAGAGAGTCATTTATTTCTGTTGAGTGCTTTCATATAGTTTAAAAACGAAAAAAATAAAGAGGGGAACCTAAAACTTTTTCAAAAAGAAAAGCGAATGTGGGAAAGACGAGCATTGTTAAAGTGGGAGCTAGCCTTGAACTTTGTTCATGCTCATGGAAACTTTGTGAATCTTGATTACAGAAACTTTTCAACAAAAACAATTATCCCCTTGTACAATTCCATTGTATTACCAAAATAATGTGCCAAGGTTTGCCTTTAGGATGTTTACAATGCTTGTTGGTTTGTACGGTGCAGGACAGAAACTTTGGCTGTAGTGCACTATTTTTCATTTTTTACTGGAACGCCAAACGGTTCTGAAACTTTTTGCACTGTCTTTATATACAAATTGTTTATTTTTCGTAATTTTGTCAGAATTTTTCAAGTAACATAAGTGTGGTTAATGTTCAGATTATTTCAGAATGTTCTGTTTTAGACATATTCTGTTTTTGATGCATAGTTTGCTTGTTTTGATGAAACTATCAATTTCTATCAGTGGATTAAGCCATGGAAAGGTTATATTACAGTAGCTACAATGCAAAAACAAAATATGAATTATTTTTCAACAGTACTTAGAGTAGTGATTTTCTTTATTATACTAACGGATCTTACCGAGTTTTCTGTTGAAGTTTTGTGTGGATGAAGTGTTCGATGATCGAGAAGGTCTCGATATGAGGAAAAGGAGGAGAGGCAAGAGCTAAAGCTTGGGGATGCCCAAGGCATTCCAAGTAAATATTCAAGGAGACTCAAGCGTCTAAGCTTGGGGATGCCCCGGAAGGCATCCCCTCTTTCTTCAACAAGTATCAATATGTTTTCGGATTCGTTTCGTTCATGCGATATGTGCAAATCTTGGAGCGTCTTTTGCATTTAGTTTTCACCTTTTATTTTATGCACCATGCTGTTATGATATAGTCCTTGGTTTATTTATAGAATGCTCATTGCACTTCACTTATATTCTTTTGAGTATGGCTTTATAGAATGCTTCATGTGCTTCATATCATTTGAAGTTTGGATTGCCTGTTTCTCTTCACATAGAAAACCGTCATTTCTAGAATGCTCTTTTGCTTCACTTATATTTGTTAGAGCGTGGGCATATCTTTTGTAGAAAGAATTAAACTCTCTTGCTTCACTTATATCTATTTAGAGAGATGGAAGGAACAGGTCATTCACATGGTTAGTCATAAAATCCTACATAAAACTTGTAGATCACTGAATATGATATGTTTGATTTCTTGCAATAGTTTTGCGATATAAAGATGGTGATATTAGAGTCATGCTAGTGGGTAGTTGTGGATTAGTATAAATACTTGTGTTGAGGTTTGTGATTCCCGTAGCATGCATGTATGGTGAACCGTTATGTAACGAAGTCGGAGCATGATTTATTTATTGATTGTCTTCCTTATGAGTGGCGGTCGGGGACGAGTGATGGTCTTTTCCTACCAATCAATCCCCCTAGGGGAAAGTGTAGTAGTACTTTGCTTCGAGGTATAATAAACTTTTGCAATAAGTATATGAGTTCTTTATGACTAATGTGAGTCCACGGATTATACGCACTTCCATCATTGCTAGCCTCTTCGGTACCGTGCATTGCCCTTTCTCACCTCGAGAGTTGGTGCAAACTTCCCGGTGCATCCAAACCCCGTGATACGATACACTCTATCACACATAAACCTCCTTATATCTTCCTCAAAACAGCCACCATACCTACCTATCATGGCATTTCCATAGCCATTCCGAGATATATTGCCATGCAACTTCCATCATCATCATATACATGACTTGAGCATTTATTGTCATATTGCTTTGCATCATCATATACATGGCTTGTCCATTTTTTATGTCATTGCTACGCTAGATCATTGCACATTCCGGTACACCGTCGGAGGCATTCATATAGAGTCATATCTTTGTTCTAGTATCGAGTTGTAATATTGAGTTGTAAGTAAATAAAAGTGTGATGATCATCATTATTAGAGCATTTCCCCCAAAAAAAGAGGCCAAAGAAGCCTAAATAAAAAAGGGGGCCAAAGAAGCCCGCAAAAAAAAGAAAAAAAGAAGAAAAAAGGGGCAATGTTACTATCCTTTTACCACACTTGTGCTTCAAAGTAGCACCATGTTCTTCATATAGAGAGTCTCTTGAGTTATCACTTTCATATACTAGTGGGAATTTTCATTATAGAACTTGGCTTGTATATTCCAACGATGGGCTTCCTCAAATGCCCTAGGTCTTCATGAGCAAGCAAGTTGGATGCACACCCACTTAGTTTCAGTTTGAGCTTTCATACACTTATAGCTCTTAGTGCATCTGTTGCTTGGCAATCCCTACTCCTCACATTGACATCAATTGATGGGCATCTTCATAGCCCGTTGATTAGCCGCGTCGATGTGAGACTTTCTCCTTTTTTGTCTTCTCCACACAACCTCCATCATCATATTATATTCCACCCATAGTGCTATGTCCATGGCTCACGCTCATGTATTGCATGAGGGTTGAAAAGGATGAAGCGCGTTAAAAAGTATGAACCAATTGCTCGGCTTGTCATCGGGGTTGTGCATGATTTGAATATTTTGTGTGGTGAAGATGGAGCATAGCCAGACTATATGATTTTATAGGGATAACTTTCTTTGGCCATGTTATTTTGAAAAGACATGATCGCTTTATTAGTATGCTTGAAGTATTATTGTCTTAATGTCAAATGATAGACTATTGCTTTGAATCACTCGTGTCTTAATATTCATGCCATGATTAGATTATGTGATCAAGATTATGCTAGGTAGCATTCCACATCAAAAATTATCATTTTATCATTTACCTACTCGAGGACAAGCAGGAATAAAGCTTGGGGATGCTGATACGTCTCCGTCATATCTATAATTTTTGATTGTTCCATTCCAATATTATACAACTTTCATATACTTTTGGCAACTTTTATACTATTTTGGGACTAACATATTGATCCAATGCCTAGTGCGGTTCTGTTTGTTGCATGTTTTTGTTTTTCAGAAAACCCATATCAAACGGAGTCCAAAGCGGGATAAAATCGACGGATATTTTTTAGAATATTTATGATTTTGGGAAGAAGAATCAGCGATCGATGCCCGAGGGGGCCACGAGGCAGGGGGCGCGCCCCAGGGGGTCAGGCATGCCCTGGACCCTCGTGGCCACCCCGTAAGGCGGTTGGAGCCCTTATTTCGCTGCAAGAAAGCTAATTTCTGGATAGAGATCATGTCCAAAATTCAGCCCAATCTCTGGTCATAAAAGAAACGGTGAAAGGCCAGATCTGGGAGCGCAGAAACAGAGAGGGACAGAGAGACAGATCCAATCTCGGAGGGGCTCTCGCCCCTCCCATGCCATGGAGGCCAAGGACCAGAGGGGAAACCCTTCTCCCATCTAGGGAGGAGGTCAAGGAAGAAGAAGAAGAAGAAGAAGAAGAAGAAGAAGAAGAAGGGGGCCCCTCTCCCCCTCTCTTCCGGTGGCGCCGGAACGCTACCGTGGCCACCATCATCATCACCGCGATCTTCACCAACACCTATGCCATCTTCACCAACATCTCCATCACCTTCCCCCCTCTATCTACAGCGGTCCACTCTCCCGCAACCCGATGGACCCTCTACTTGAACATGGTGCTTTATGCTTCATATTATTATCCAATGATGTGTTGCCATCCTATGATGTCTGAGTAGATTTTCGTTGTCCTATCGGTGGTTGATGAATTGCTATGATTGATTTAATTTGCTTTTGGTTATGTTGTTGTCCTTTGGTGCCCATCATATGATCGCGAGCGTGGATCACACCATAGGGTTAGTTGTATGTTGATAGGACTATGTATTGGAGGGCAAGAGTGACAGAAGCTTCTACCTAGCATAGAAATTGATGCATACGAGATTGAAGGGGGACCAATATATCTTAATGCTATGGTTGGATTTTACCTTAATGAACGTTAGTAGTTGCGTACGCTTGCTAATAGTTCCAATCATAAGTGCATAGAATTCCAAGTCAGGGATGGCATGCTAGCAGTGGCCTCTCCCACATAAAACTTGCTATCGGTCTAGTAAAGTAGTCAATTGCTTAGGGACAATTTCGCAACTTCTACCACCACTTTTCCACACTCACTATATTTACTTTATTGTGTCTTTATCTAAACAGCCCCTAGTTTTTATTTACGTGCTCTTTATTATCTTGCAAACCTATCCAACAACACCTACAAAGTACTTCTAGTTTCATACTTGTTCTAGGTAAAGCGAACGTCAAGCGTGCGTAGAGTTGTATCGGTGGTCGATAGAACTTGAGGGAATATTTGTTCTACCTTTAGCTCCTCGTTGGGTTCGACACTCTTTCTTATTGAAAGAGGCTACAATTGATCCCCTATACTTGTGGGTTATCAATTTCGTCCACGGGCTGGGATTCCCTCTCCACCCGTTTGTCTGCGGACTGATGTTTTACTATGGTCTAGACTTCCATGATCTAGCTCCCAACTTTATCCTCAACATCTCGGCATTTATAGTCGTGTGTGAGGCCTTTATCTGCATCCCACCTCACTTCGGCCTGTTGGTTGAAGACCTTCAATGTGAAGCCGAAGGTGGTGAGCGGTCAACAAGCAGAGTGCAGAGGTGCCATGGTGGGCAAGATGCCCAATGTCACCTGGCTTGAAGGCTCCTTTGTGGAGATGGTGAAGGGGTGGCAGTCGGGGTGGTTCTACATCACCCAGCCGCGCGATACCAACTGGGCGGCGGCCCCCGAATTCTGATCCGGAGTTCCAATGCGGCTGACCTCCTGGCAAGAGAAGGGCCTAACCTGGGGTTCTTCGAACGAGCTGACTGGGCTCCAGACGTGCATCCAGAACATGATAACTAAGAAGATCAAACTTGTCAACGTGATCCAGGTTATGCTTATTCGCTGGATCCTTCCGTGCCAATGCCGGACCTGCTATTTGTGGGAGTTCAATCCGGCCAAGCACCAGACGCTGCTAGAGCTCTTCGGCACGATGCACGAAGACATCTGGAAAGTGCTCTTCAAGGATGGCGAGACACCACCGCCTACGACCGAGGATCGTGGGCTTAGCTTAAAGCGCCAGGCTAATTCGGTAAGCTCTTTCATGTTTTCAAGGTATAGCCTTTATTGGCATATTTTGAGGAAAGAGCCTAAGCCTTCCTATCAATTTATTTTAGGCCTAGACCGACATAGCGGGGCGGATTAGTCCAGCTCCGCTACCTGAAGATGAAGAGACCCCACTCCTGACAAAGATGTTGTTTCCGGCGCCTTATGATGTGCCGGAGAAGAAGGCCAAGAAGCCGGCCAAAGGGACCAGGAGTGGCCTTCGCGAAAGGGTGCTTCGGACATGTCGTCCAAAGACGAGATTGACTCTTCTGCCACCGAAGACAACGGCGAGGAGGAAGAAGAAAGCGGCTCCCCCCCTGAGGGGGGGAAGGAGGAAAAGGGGGACCGCCACCAATCTGGAGGCAAAGGCACCCAAGAGGAGGAAGGGCTCCCCTGCGGATAACTCCGCGTGGGATGTCGATAGCAGTCTGGAGTGAATGCCCCCGACCAAGCCTCGGGCCGCCTCGTAAGTACCCCAAATCTTATGCACATCAGATGCCTGGCCTTTCCGCTTTGTAATATTAATAAGTTTAAATTGTGCCATTGCAGTCCAACCCGCAATAGCTCCCCGCGATCCTCAACAGAGGGTTCGCTAGACTCAAAGGAGATGGCTAGCATGTCCCCGCCGCCCGCTCACTCTATCTCGCCCAAGGGTGATGACGAGGTCGTGTCGCAAAGGACCTTCCCAGACCGAGGGGAGGTTCCGGAGATCGTCAGGGTGGCGCCCCAAGATGACTCCTCGGCTGTTGGACACATGGGGGAAAAAGGACCCATGGGGACTGGTGATGGGGGCCAAGTTCCATTCGGCCCTCAACCGGATACCATTCCGGAGACCTACACGGCTCCGGAGTCCAGCGAACGGCCTTCCCCGAAAATAGGAGGTGTGCCTATTCCGCCGGTGACCTTGATACGTCTCCGTCGTATCTATAATTTTTGATTGTTCCATGCCAATATTCTACAACTTCCATATAATTTTTGGCAACTTTTTATACTATTTTTGGGACTAACTTATTGATCCGATTGCTCAGTGCAGTTCACATCATTGCATGTTTTGGTTTCGCAGAATATCCATATCAAACAGAGTCCAAACGGGATAAAAACAGACGTAGCTTATTTTTGGAATATTTGGAAAATCTGGGAGAAAGATCAACGCAAAACGGTGTCCGAGGCGGCCACGAGGCAGGGGCCCACGCCCGTACCAAGAGGGCACGCCCCCACCCTCGTGGGCCACCCGTAAGGCGGTTGATGTCCTTCTTCGGTCGCAAGAAAGCTAATTTTTGGTAAAAAATCACGGCGAAGGTTTCAGTCCAATCGAAGTTACGGATCTCCATTTATACCGGAAACAGTGAAAGGGCAGCAGAACAGAACGCAGAAACAGAGAGAGACAGAGAGATAGATCTCGGAGGGGCTCTCGCCCCTCCCACGCCATGGGAGCCAAGGACCAGAGGGGAAACCCTTCTCCCATCTAGGGAGGAGGTCAAGGAAGAAGAAGAAGAAGAAGGGGGGGCCTCTCCCCCTTGCTTCCGGTGGCACCGGAGTGCCACCGGGGGCCATCATCATCACCGCAATCTTCCCCAACAACTTCACCGCCATCATCACCAACTCTTCCCACCTCTATGCAGCGGTGTAACCTCTCTCTTACCCGCTGTAATCTCTACTTAAACATGGTGCTCAATGCTATATATTATTTCTCAATGATGTATGGCTATCCTATGATGTTTGAGTAGATCCTTTTTGTCCTAATGGCTATTTGATGATCAAGATTGGTTTGAGTTGCATGTTTTATTATTGGTGTTGTCCTATGGTGCTCTTCGTGTCGCGCAAGCGTGAGGGATTCCCGCTGTAGGGTTTGCAATATGTTCATGATTTGCTTATGGTGGGTGGCGTGTGTGTGACACGTGAACCTTAGTAAGTAGGTTGTTTGCGTATGGGATAAAGAGGACTTGATACTTTAATGCTATGGTTGGGTTTTACCTTAATGAATCTTTAGTAGTTGCGGATGCTTGCTAGAGTTCCAATCATAAGTGCATATGATCCAAGTAGAGAAAGTATGTTAGCTTATGCCTCTCCCTCAAATAAAATTGCAATAATGATTACCGGTCTAGTTATCGATTGCCTAGGGACAAATAACTTTCTCGTGACAACAAGCTCTCTACTAAAACTAATTTAGTTGTGTCTTTATCTAAACAGCCCCTAGCTTTTATTTCTGTGCTCTTTATCTTCTTGCAAGCTTACCCAAAAACACCTACAAAGTACTTCTAGTTTCATACTTGTTTCCGGTAAAGCGAACGTCAAGTGTGCGTAGAGTTGTATCGGTGGTCGATAAAACTTGAGGGAATATTTGTTCTACCTTTAGCTCCTCATTGGGTTCGACACTCTTACTTATCGAAAGAGGCTACAATTGATCCCCTATACTTGTGGGTTATCAGACCTCTGTCCAACCAGAGGCACCGGATAATCTGCTGGAAGCGCTGCGAGGCGCCTCCATTGTGGATGAACACCATGCCCTTATGGGTACGGTGATTGAAAAGGTTCATTCCGCCAAAAGCGGACTGACCGAGGCCTGCACTAGCCTTTTAACAGGCTTTGAGGTAATAATAGTAGAAAGAATGTCACAGTGTAGATAGTAGCCCCTGATGCTCTGTTCGGTGTTCGAAAAGAAAAAAGCCGGACAGAGGATCAAAACAATTTTTGCAGGAGTCTAACATAAGATGTCTATGTGAATAAGCAGGCGTCGCTGCTGGCTACTGCCGCTCACACTACGAAGGTCTCCGTCCTAAAGCAGAGTCTTGAGCGAGCCAACGAAGAGCTCGGCCTCGTAAAGAAGCAGCTGGAGGACAGCCAAGGTATGCAATAACCTACGCGTATATTTTAGGAAGAATGAATGTTTCGTGCGGACTAAAGCGTCATGAACTTTGTTAGGGGCCACGACCGAGGTGGCTGCCCTCAAGAAGGCGTTAGCTGAGGCCAAGGACAAAGCAGCCAAGGAGCGCGCCGCACATGAGAAGCACGAGGCCTAGGTCGGTGAGGTCCAGCAAGAGCTCCAGGACGCCGTCAAGAAGTACGAGTCATTGGAGCGTGATTCTAAGACGCAAGCGTCCGAACTTGCGAAGGCCGGCCAGAGCGCACGATATGCCCGAGCCGAAGCCCAGAGCACCCTCCAGGAAATCCAGGCGGCCAAGAAGATCGCGGCGGGTAAGGCTTTCATTATGCAAAGCAAGTCTGTGAAGGAAACGTTCCTTTTACTTACCCGAATTTGGAGCTCTCCAGGGGCGTTTACGGATTTGCCGCGCAACATATCGGATGCTGCCAAGTTCTATCGAGCTGAAGAAGGGAGTTCTTCGGAGAAACTGTTCTGGTCTCAATACCTCGGACCAAACCATCCGGTGCCCTTCAGCGACCAGCTAAAACAGCTGGTCGAGCTGCACAAGGCAGCCGAGCTAGCCATGAAGGACCTAATAGTCCGGCTATGGCCTGCCGAGCCTATGCCCAGCAGCTACTTCGGACTTATGAAGTGGCTTGTTAGTGCCTGCCCGCGGCTTGAAGTCATAAAGCGGTCGGTCTGCATTGAAGGTGCACGGATGGCCTTCGCCCGCGTCAAGATGCACTGGGTGAAGATGGATGCCCAGAATCTGATCACCGAAGGGCCGCCTTAGGGCAAGGAGCACCGCCGACCCGAGCTATATTTTGATGGTGTCCTGGAGGGATCACGCCTTGTGGCGGAGCAATGTGCGAAAGATGTTATATTCCCATGAAAACATTCATGTTATCCTGTCTTGTAACCATGAAACAAGGTCGTTATGTAATATAATGCTTGTGACTCTTAAAATTTACCTCTTGTGCGACCGTTTACGTAATCTGAGGGTTAACCAGTCGTCGGCTTCTGCCCCCACATAGATACTACGGGGGTGTTCGGGATAAATCTAAACACTCTTTACTCGACATTCTGGTCCTTAAAGGACGTTTTAGCGCAACGAACAAGGCAATCAGACTATAAGGCTTTTATCGCCCTCACGTAGCCATAGGGTTTTACAATAAGAATCTTTGGCGAAGCCCCTAGTATTTGGAAGACCGAGCTAGGGGTGCTATACATGCCTGATCGGATAAAAACTGATTCCTTGCATAAAGCGGAAAAAATCTCTAAGGATTTGAAACCTCTCGAACAGCTGACCAGCTCTCGCTGCATCATGACAGTCAGTTTTCGGCTTTCTCTACTGAGGTGCTCGTCCGGAAGAACCGGGACACAATCGCAGATGTTCTCCCTTTACTACCCTAGCGGATATAGCGGAAGTAAGGTAGTAAGCACAAGAGCCTGATGCGTCTCCAACGTATCTATAATTTTTTATTGTTCCATGCTATATTATATTTTGTTTTGGATGATTAATGTGCTTTATTATACACTTTTATATTATTTTTGGGACTGACCTATTAACCGGAGGCCCAGCCCAAATTGTTGTTTTTTGCCTATTTCAGTGTTTCATAGAAAAATAATATCAAACGGAGTCCAAACGGAATGAAACCTTCGGGAACGTGTTTTTCGGAACAAATGTGATCCAGAGGACTTGGAGTCTACGTAAAGCAATCAACGAGGAAGGCATGAGGTAGGGGGCGCGCCCACCTCCCCCAAGCGCGCCCTCCACCCTCATGGGCCCCTCGTTGCTCCACCGACGTACTTCTTCCTCCTATATACGTACGTACCCCCAAACCATCAGATATGGAGCCAAAACCCTATTTCCACCACCGCAACCTTCTGTACCCGTGAGATCCCATCTTGGGGCCTTTTCTGGCGATCCGTCGGAGGGGGCATTGATCACGGAGGGCTTCTACGTCAACACCATAGCCGATCCGATGATGTGTGAGTAGTTTACCTCAGACCTTCGGGTCCATAGTTATTAGGTAGATGGCTTCTTCTCTCTCTTTGGATCTCAATACAAAGTTCTCCTCGATCTTCTTAGAGATCTATTCGATGTAATCTTCTTTTGCGGTGTGTTTGTCGAGATCCGATGAATTGTGGGTTTATGATCAAGATTATCTATGAACAATATTTGAATCTCCTCTGAATTCTTTTATGTACGATTGGTTATCTTTGCAAGTCTCTTCGAATTATCATTTTGGTTTGCCCTACTAGATTGATCTTTCTTGCAATGGGAGAAGTGCTTAGCTTTGGGTTCAATCTTGCGGTGTCCTTTCCCAGTGACAGTAGGGGCAGCCAGGCACGTATTATGTTGTTACCATCGAGGATAAAAAGATGGGGTTTATATCATATTGCATGAGTTTATCCCTATACATCATGTCATCTTACTTAAAGCATTACTCTGTTCTTATGAACTTAATACTCTAGATGCATGTTGGATAGCGGTCGATGTGTGGAGTAATAGTAGTAGATGCAGAATCGTTTCGGTCTACTTGTCACGGACGTAATTCCTATATACATGATCATACCTAGATATTATCATAACTATGCTCAGTTCTATCAATTGCTCGATAGTAATTCGTTTACCCACCGTAATACTTATGCTATCTTGAGGGAAGCCACTAGTGAAACCTATGGCCCCCGGATCTATCTTCCATCGTATTTATCTTCCAACACTTAGCTATTTCTATTGCCGTTTATTTTACTTTGCATCTTTATTTCTCTTTATCATAAAAATACCAAAAATATTATCTTATCATATCTATCAGATCTCACTCTCGTAAGTGACCGTGAAGGGATTAAAACCCCCTTTATCGCATTGGTTGCGAGGTTCTTATTTGTTTGTGTAGGTGCATGGGACTCGCGCGTGGTCTCCTACTGGATTGATACCTTGGTTCTCAAAAACTAAGGGAAATACTTACGCTACTTTACTGCATCACCATTTCCTCTTCAAGGGAAAACCAACGCAGTGCTCAAGAGGTAGCAGAGCCGGGCAACCCAACTATTGACCAAAGACATGATTCGGAGCCGATGCATATAATGCTATAAGTTCAGGGTGCCGAACCGTACTATAAAAAGTGTTCGGACTTTATTGTCGTACTATGGGGCGTGATGAAGCCCCTGGCGAAGTGATACGTACCAGAGTGTATGGGTTCGATGAGTAATAAATACAAAGGCAAGGAGAAAATCAAGTAATAAGCTGATGCTACCATTTATTTACCATTGTAATGTGATTAATACGTCGAGGCGTACATGTACAAGAAATGCAATAAGCAAGTAAGGCTATTTAACATGCCATGACCGAGAGCGAGTTGCGTGCGGGTATGTAAAACAGGTATAGCAATTGTTAGTAGAGACCACCTGGGGATTCCCTTGTATGCCAAAGCTCCTTGCTTCCTTGGTGTATTTCATCCTTTGACAGGGCCACTAGTCCGGCCGTCGAAGAAGGCTTATGTAAAAGAAAATCTGGAAAAGGGAAAAGGAAATAGTGGAAGTATACGTGTGTCCGGGATCGGTCAAGCCGAACTATGGATCACAAACTGTCTGTGCCTCCGTCGATGCCCATGGAATTTCGAGTCCGTATATGTGGGGGACTCCTACTAATTTGAACCGGTGGAAGACTCCATGATGTCTGCTCCAGCTTCGTCTTCAAAATCGGGTTCACTTGGATCTGAATCTGAGTCGTCAATGTTGATGTAGTCGATTTGATGCTCGACATACTGGTCTTCATTCCTGAGCGCCAACTTCTTCTTGAGTTCTTCGATCTCGTACTTAAGATCGTTATTGTGTCTTGCCAGAGCTACGATCTCGTCCATGTAGTCCTTGCGTGTAGTCTTTAGTTCTCCTTCCAATTCGATGATCCTTTCCTTCGTCTTCTGTAACTCCAACATGTCATTGCACATTTGATTCTCCTGGCGTCGAATGTGTTGATTTAACTCCTGGATGAATGCTGCAATGGACCTATCCTTCTTGGTGTTGACGACGTCCCAGTTGTCATCTCGGCGTCCGCAAATCTGGTAGATGGTGTCCTTGAGATCTTCTTGATAGACTTCTCCAATGCGTCCCATGGTGATGTGAGCTGCCATGCTCCTTCCCAGACTCCAAGTGGGTGCACTGAAAACACTATCTATTGGCTTGGTGATTGGGGCGAATGTCCTTCCTGGAACGTGAGCATGAATCTTCCAGCGCTCCTCTTCAGGCAGAGTGGCGTTGAAAGTTCCGGTGAAGCTTGGTAGTCCAATGTTCAGGTACTTAGTAACTTCCTTCAAGTGAAATCCAAAAGGTGTGCCTTCATCCGGTTGGGTGTACTTGATCTTCGCGTCCGTCATCCTAAAGAGAGTAGAAAAGATGAGGAGTTAGAAAATGGGAAGAGAGAGTGATCTATGGCTTTAACTTAGTGGTCGTGTCCTACAGTCAGCGTGTGCTCTGATACCATTCTCTGTAGCGACCAGACCCGAATGGATCTAGCGCTCTGTGCTCAGTGTCATCCCTGGATCAGTAATGCTGACACCACACAGTACTTCGAAGGATTTATAGCAGAGTAGCAATCACACACTTATTACATCGTTGTCCACAAGGGAACTGAATACAAAATATGGCTTAAGGCCATCTAATAATAACAGCGAAGGCTTGGAAGATAAGCGAGTCCATCAACTCCAACGGCATCCTTGAGTATAGAACCACGACCTAACACCTTACTCGTAAATGCGAAAAGTGCATAACGTGAAAAGTTGCAGCCAAACGGGTCAAGACATGGAATATCTTGGCAATGTAACACATAAAGAGCAATGAATGAATAAGCCTATACTACATGCATATTTGGCTGGTGGTAAGGCTCTCTGTTACATTTGCATAAAGCTGATTTTCCCTACATCAAAGGAATAAGTTTATTTAACTATCATGGTGGTTGTTAAACATTGAAGATGGTTGACAAGATCCTCAATCCCAATTAGAAAGTACTCATCAAAACCCAATATCTTTTATTTAAAAGTAACATGTTGAGATTCACATGATAATCAAGTACGGATACTCAAATCGTCCATAACCGGGACACGGCTAATCATGATTAGTTTATACACTCTGCAGAGGTTTATGACTTTTCCCCACAAGACCCGATCGCCTCCGCTTGGTTCTCGCACTACATGGTGTTTGAGAAACGGATGACCGAGACATAGTCTTTCAGAAGCGCTAGCACCTTACATGTGGGTAGACCGTACCAACCTACATCCCCTACATCAGCTAGCCTACTCGTAAGAGTTCGCACGACTTAGTCAACTACGCCAGAGCCCATAATTGGCTTGTGGCTGCACACGGAAGTTTCCAGTTTGAATAATCTTATGATCCCTTAGAGCACTGGGTGGCGGTCCAAGATATACAGCAAGTCTGATAGAAACCAGTGCCTCAATCCACCCAGATGTGTGTTAGGTTGCCACCTTAGATAAACCATTAATTAAACAATCTCACATCTGTCATGGATATTCACTCACCCAATCCACGCCTACTAGCATAGCATGGCATGAACAAGCAAACGAGAAGTAACTCCCAAGGTTTCATAAGTAAAACAGTAATAGGTACTACCTCAATCTACTTCCCAAAACCCACAATTTAATTAGATCCTAATCATGCAAGTGTTTGAGGAATAGATCTAATGCATAAAACTGGGTAGTAGAAGGGTATGATCAAAGTGTTACTTGCCTTGTCGATGATCCATGAGTCCTAGAGATTCAAGTAACAAGCGGCGCACCGGGTGATCTAACGCAGACAAACAACAAGCATACAATAAGTATTCATCTAATGCACAGGAAATCTCGAATAAAAGATCTAACCAGATAGTTCAACTTAAGAGCCCTGGTTGCAAAAGACTCGAATCAAAACAAACTCGAAAGTTGAAACTCGAGAGAACGTCTCGGTTTAGCGATCTGAAATTAGGTCAAAATTTCACTGTGGCAAAACTCTGTGAAAGTAGGGTAGTCGAACGGCGGTTTCGTTCTGAAACTCCAGCGCTTGAATCACTGATTCCGATAAACGAGCGAGAAATAAAACAGTTTTGAAAATCAGATCTGAAATCAAATTAGAAAAATTACGGATTAATTCCGATTAAAAGAAAAACGACGAACGAGTTAAAAGCTTAACGTTCGTTAACGTAACGAATCTAACGAACGCGTTCACTGAAACGAACGGTTCGGTGAACGTCCGTTAATTAAGAAAACCGAAAAAAAAATAAAACCGATCTAGGTTTTTTTTAAAAAAAAAACCGAACATGTTTTTTTTTTAAATAAAACCGGACGGTTCGGGGCGGGGCGGCTACCTCCGCGGCTCTTCGCCGGGCGAGGTCGGCGGGGTCTCGGCGGGCTCGTGGGGTCGAGGCCGAGGGCGGCGGGTTTCGGCGACGGCGTGTTCGCGACGAGGGCGACGGGCGGGCGTGTTCGAGGCGCACGGCGGCGGCTCGGGTCGGGAGAGGCGGGCGGCGGGCGATGTGAGAGAGAGGGGGCCGGGGGCTATTTAGGGGGGGAGAGGCGGCGGGGTGGCTTGGGAGGGGGTCAAGGGAGGGGTCAGGCGGGACTCAAGGGCGGCGGGGCTCCGTCTTGGCGGGACTCCTTATGGGTCGGCGTGAGGGAGGAGGGAGATGGGCGGGCGGCTGGGCTGGGGCTGGTCTGGCTGGGCCAGTGGGCCTCGGTCCAGTGGGGGCGGTTTTTTTTTAAATAAACTTTAAAACAAAACAAATAAAATAAATATCAAACGAACTCCAAATTAATTAAAACAAATTTTCTCCGACTCCTAAAATGAGTCGAACAAAAAGAACTTTAAAAACAATATACATGCATAAAAAATTTAAAATGCTCATTTTGCCTAAGCAAAATAAATCTCCAAAACCAAATTTGGTTTATTTATAATATCTTCATTTTCCTAATTGTTTGGGAAAGTCATATTATTCCCTCTCAAGATATTTTTATAGGAAAACTTTATGAAGATAATTTAAATAAATCCAATGATCCTATTTTCAAAATTTGAGAGATCCCAAATATGAAAATTATGAAACTTCCAACTCTCCGAGGGTCCTTGAGTTGCGTGAAATTTCTAGGATCGGAAAAATGCGAGAAAATATGATATGCATGATGACCTAATGTATAACATTCCAAATTGAAAATTTGGGATGTTACAAACCTACCCCCTTAAGATGAATCTCGCCCTCGAGATTCGGGTTGGCTAGAAAATAGGTGAGGTGGTCCTTAACAAAACTTCCTCTCTTTCCCGGTGGCTTCATCCTCGGTGTGGTGGCTCCTTGAACTTTGCAAAACTTGATAACCTTGCTGCGGGTAACTCTGCTGGCATAATCGAGAATCTTAACGGTCTTTCTTCATATGTCAAGTCATCCTTCAACTGAATTGCCTCCAGTGGCACTGTGTCTCTTAACGGTACCTCTGCTATCTCGGGGTGACATTTCTTCAACTGAGAAACATGGAATACATCATGAACTCCTGACAGTCCTTCTGGTAATTCCAACTTATACGCAACTTCTCCCATGCGTTGCAAAATCTTATATGGTCCAACAAAACGGGGTGCTAACTTTCCTTTAACTCCAAAACGCTTCACTCCTCGAAGCGGGGATACTCTGAGATATACTGTCTCCAACCGTACTCAATCGCTGGCGCTTTGAATCGGCATAGCTCTTACGTGCGGTGGGCTACCTTGAGCCTGTCTCGAATCAACTTAACTTTCTGTTAGGACTCCTTAATCAAATCTGGTCCAAACAACCGACGATCTCCAGTTTTGTCCCATGACAACGGGTCCTGCACCTTCTTCCATACAAGGCCTCGAAGGTGCCATCTTTAAACTGGTTTGGTAGCTGTTATTGTAGGAAAATTCTGCATACGGCAAATTGTCATCCCAACTAGATCCATAATCTAGTGCACAAGCTCAAAGATGTCCTCTAAAATCTGATTGACTCTCTCGGTCTGTCCATCGGTCTCGTGGGTGGAAAGCTGTGCTGAATTCCAATCGGGTTCCCAATGTTTCGTGTAACTGGTTCCAAAATTTTGAGGTAAACCGGGTTCCTCGTGCGATACAATGCTCCTTGGAATTCCGTGTAAACACACAATTCTGGTCATGTATATCTTTGCCAACTTAGCACTGCTATAGGTAGTCTTGATTGGAATGAAATGAGCTACCTTGGTCAAACGGTCGACTATGACCCAAATCGAGTCATATCTGAACGGGTCTTTGGCAAACCTGTGATGAAATCCATGCCTAGTTTATCCCACTTCCATTCGGTATCGGCAATGGTTGTAACAATCCTGCTGGCTTCGATGTTCCGCCTTTACTTTTTCGACATACGTGCAAACTGCTACATACTCGCAATATCCTTCTTCATTCCGGTCCACCGAAAATATTCTTCAAATCCAAATACATCTTGGTATTCCCCGGTGAATCGAATAGGGTGAATCATGGGCTTCTTGTAAAATCAACTTCCGATCTACGGGTCATTGGGCACATAAACACGGTCTTCAAACCATAGGGTATCGTGCTCATCCTCACGAAATCCTTTAGCTTTTCCTTTGCTCATTTTCTCCTTTATAGAGGCAACTTCCTTATCTCGCCTTTTGGGCTTCTCGATTTTCTCCATCGATGTCATTGAATCTCCAATGCTGCTACATAGCCTCTCGGAACTATTTCCAAACATAGCTCTCGAAGGTCCTCGGCTAACTCATTGGGTATTCCTCCCATCATTAGGGTATTGACGTGGCTCTTACGGCTCAATGCGTCTGCTACGACATTAGCCTTTCCGGGGTGATAATGCAATCTCATATCATAATCCTTGATTAGCTCTAACCATCTCCTTTGTGCGAGATTCAATTCTTACGGTGAAGATGTACTTCAAACTCTTGTGATCCGTATATACTTCACAATGATTTCCAATGAGAAAATGTCTCCATGTCTTCAAGGCATGCACAACGGCTGCTAACTCCAAATCATGAGTGGCATAATTCAACTCATGGGGCTTAAGTTGTCGTGAAGCATACTGAAACAACTCTTCCTTCCTGCATAAGCACTGCTCCAAGTCCTCGACGTGAAGCGCCGCAATACACCTCATAATCCTTAGTTTGATCTCGCAATATCAAAACTGGTGAGGTAACTAATCTTTTCTTCAACTCCTGAAAACTTGCCTCACAGTCCTCAGTCCATATGAATTTGTTTTCCTTCTTCAACAATTCTGTCATAGGCTTTGCAATCCTTGAGAAATTCTCAATGAATCTTCGGTAGTATCCTGCGAGTCCAAGGAAACTCCGAATCTCTCCAACTGTCGTTGGTGCTTCCCATTTGGTTACGGTCTCAACCTTTGTGGGGTCAACTGCTATTCCTTCTCCGGATATAACATGTCCGAGAAATCCAACTTCCTTTAACCAAAATTCACATTTGCTGAACTTTGCATACAACTGGTGTTCCCTTAGTTTCTCCAAAACCAATCTCAAATGTTCCTTGTGTTCCTCTTCATTCTTCGAGAAAATCAAAATGTCATCAATGAACACCACGACGAACTTGTCCAAAAACTCCATAAACACTTTGTTCATCAGGTTCATGAAATAGGCTGGTGCGTTAGTCATCCAAATGACATAACGGTATACTCATACAGTCCATATCTTGTGGTAAATGCTGTCTTGGGTATGTCTTGCTCCCGAATCTTCAACTGATGGTACCCTGATCGCAAGTCGATCTTGGAAAACACTTTGGCTCCTTGCAAGCGATCAAACAGATCATTTATCATCGGTAGTGGGTACTTGTTCTTGATTGTTACTTCATTCAATCCACGATAATCAACAACCATTCTCAACGATCCATCCTTCTTCTCCACCAACAAAACGGGTGATCCCCAAGGTGAAGAACTTGGGCGAATAAAACCTTTATCCAATAGTTCCTTAATCTGCTTCTTAATTTCTGCCAAATCCTTTGCGGGCATCATGTACGGTCGCTTCGATATCGGGCCTGTTCCTGGCAACAGCTCGATCAAAAACTCAATGTCTCTATCCGCGGCATTCACGGCAACTCTTAGGAAATACATCGGGATAATCCTTCACCACTGGTACTTCTTCTGTACCACTCTGTTAAGCAATTATCTTGTTCTCTCCTCGGCTCGTGCCGTGATACATACTTAATCCTTCTTCCTTCGGTGTGGTGAGCAAAATTGACCTTGTGGTACAATCTATGTTTCCTCCATACTTTGATAACCAATCCATTCCTAATATCACATCCAATCCTTGGGATTCCGTAACTATTAGGTGCGAGGGAAAACATAGTGTCCAATCCTTAGTGGCGGTCGATCACACCATTTTCTAGCCATGTACTCTGCTCGGGTGAGGTTACTAGCATGGGTGACCTAAGGGCTTGGGTTGGTAACTTGTACTTATCCACAAATCCCTTGATATGTATGAATGCGATGCACCAAGATCAAAAAGAACAAGCTGCAGAAAAGACTTAACCAAAACTTACCGATTCTTGATCGGCTGATCTTCAACCTCCTCCACATCAATGTGGTTCACTTGTCCCCTGTTGAAAGGGTTGGGCTTCTTTCCGAGCTTCCATTGCCATTTCCATTCTGGCCTTTCGGATAGTCATTTGCATAATGCCCATCTTGCGGCACTTAAAGCAAGTAATGTGACTCAGTCTACCTTGGATGGTGTAGACGGGTTGGTGCGGTTCTGTCGCTGCTTCCTCCATTACCGCTCCCATTCTTGGTGCCATTATGGTTGTGCGAATTACCTCCTCCATGGGTATGTTGAAACTGAATTCTGATTTAGGGGTATAACGAGGCTTCTGCTTTGGGATCCCGAGTTATACTTCCCTTGTCCATACTTCCGCTATGCAGTTCTCTATTTGTCGCTGCTTTCCTTCAATCATGAGAGCTCGGTCTACTAACTCCTGGTAGTTATTGAAACTTGCTACCATCAACGGCATCTGAACTCATCATTCAGTCCTTCTAGAAACTTCTCTGTTTAGCTGCATCGGTAGCAACGTCATCCGGGGCATAACGTGCTAGTTTGCTAAAGTCATCCACATACCGCCAACAGTCCTTCCTCCTTGGCGAAGTTGCGAAACTCACGCTTCTTCATGGCCATGGCTCCTGCTGAAACATGGGCTGTCGAAAAGCTTCTTGAAACTGGTCCCATGTGGCGGTGTCTCACGGATAAGTGGTTGTGAAATTCTCCCACCATGCTGCTGCGGGTCCTTCAAGCTGATGTGCTGCAAACTTCACTCTTTCTCCATCTGTGCATCCTGCAGTGGTCAGCTCCTTCCTATCTTGCGGAGCAGGTCATCTGCTACAATTGGCTCGGTGCTCTTTGGAATACACCGCGGGTTCAGTCTAAGGAAACGAGTCGATGGTCCGGTGGTGGTGGTGGCGGTGGGTTGTTGTTGTTGTTGTTGTGCACCAATGTTTGAATCAGGGTATTCGCTGCTGGATCAATTGGGTGATCTCTGGCGGGAAAAACGAATCCGGGTCGCGTCTGGAGGCATCTGAAGGGTTTAGAAAAGGAGAGAAAGTAGAATAGAATGAGGTCTAAGGGGAAATCACTACCCAAATGCACATGAGCAAATCACACAAAATCACTTCATTCAATCAAACAAGGGTTACAACGATCTAACTATCGCAAAAGTGCGTGTACTATAATGTTTACATGGAGGGAATACTACTAATATGTGGGGGACTCCTACTAATTTGAACCGGTGGAAGACTCCATGATGTCTGCTCCAGCTTCGTCTTCAAAATCGGGTTCACTTGGATCTGAATCTGAGTCGTCAATGTTGATGTAGTCGATTTGATGCTCGACATACTGGTCTTCATTCCTGGGCGCCAACTTCTTCTTGAGTTCTTCGATCTCGTACTTAAGATCGTTATTGTGTCTTGCCAGAGCTACGATCTCGTCCATGTAGTCCTTGCGTGTAGTCTTTAGTTCTCCTTCCAATTCGATGATCCTTTCCTTCGTCTTACGTAACTCCAACATGTCATTGCACATTTGATTCTCTGGCGTCGAATGTGTTGATTTAACTCCGGATGAATGCTGCAATGGACCTATCCTTCTTGGTGTTGACGACGCCCCAGCTTGTCATCTCGGCGTCATAAATCTGGTAGATGGTGTCCTTGAGATCTTCTTGATAGACTTCTCCAATGCGTCCCATGGTGATGTGAGCTGCCATGCTCCTTCCTGCACTCCAAGTGGGTGCAATCAAAACACTATCTATTGGCTTGGTGATTGGGGCGAATGTCCTTCTGGAACGTGAGCATGAATCTTCCGGCGCTCCTCTTGAAGAGTGGCGTTGAAAGTTCGGTGAAGCTTGGTAGTCCAATGTTCGGTACTTAGTAACTTCCTTCAAGTGAAATCCAAAAGGTGTGCCTTCATCCGGTTGGGTGTACTTGATCTTCGCGTCCGTCATCCTAAAGAGAGTAGAAAAGATGAGGAGTTAGAAAATGGGAAGAGAGAGTGATCTATGGCTTTAACTTAGTGGTCGTGTCCTACGATCGGCGGTGCTCGATACCATTCTCTATAGCGACCAGACCGAATGGATCTAGCGCTCGTGCTCGTTGTCATCCTGGATCAAGAATGCCGACACCACACAAGATGCTTCAAGGATTTATAGCAGAGTAGCAATCACACACTTATTACATCGTTGTCCACAAGGGAACTGAATACAAAATATGGCTTAAGGCCATCTAATAATAACAGCGGAAGGCTTGGAAGATAAGCGAGTCCATCAACTCCAACGGCATCATCGAGTATAGAACCACGACCTAACACCTTACTCGTAAATTCGAAAAGTCTGCAACGTGAAAAGTTGCAGCCCGAAACGGGTCACACATGGAATATCTTGGCAATGTAACACATAAAGAGCAATGAATGAATAAGCCTATACTACATGCATATTTGGCTGGTGGTAAGGCTCTACGGTTACATTTGCATAAAGCTGATTTTTCCCTACATCAAAGGAATAAGTTTATTTAACTATCATGGTGGTTGTTAAACATTGAAGATGGTTGTGACATCCTCAATCCCAATTAGAAAGTACTCATCAAAACCCAATATCTTTTATTTAAAAGTAACATGTTGAGATTCACATGATAATCAAGCACCGGATACTCAAATCGTCCATAACCGGGACACGGCTAATCATGATTAGTTTATACACTCTGCAGAGGTTTATGACTTTTCCCCACAAGACTCGATCGCCTCCGCTTGGTTCTCGTGACTACATGGTGTTTGAGAAACGGATGACCGAGACATAGTCTTTCTAAGCGCTAGCACCTTACATGTGGGTAGACCGTACCAACCTACATCCCCTACATCAGCTAGCCTACCCGTAAGAGTTCGTGACGACTTAGTCAACTACGCCAGAGCCCATAATTGGCTTGTGGCTGCACACGGAAGTTTCCAGTTTGAATAATCTTATGATCCCTTAGAGCACAGGTGGCGGTCCGAAGATATCTGAGCAAGTCTCGATAGAAACCAGTGCCTCAATCCACCCAGATGTGTGTTAGGTTGCCACCTTAGATAAACCATTAATTAAACAATCTCACATCTGTCATGGATATTCACTCACCCAATCCACGCCTACTAGCATAGCATGGCATGAACAAGCAAACGAGAAGTAACTCCCAAGGTTTCATAAGTAAAACAGTAATAGGTACTACCTCAATCTACTTCCCAAAACCCACAATTTAATTAGATCCTAATCATGCAAGTGTTTGAGGAATAGATCTAATGCATAAAACTGGGTAGTAGAAGGGTATGATCAAAGTGTTACTTGCCTTGCTGATGATCCGCGAGTCCTAGAGATTCGAAGTAACAAGCGGCGCACTCCGGGTGATCTAACGCAGACAAACAACAAGCATACAATAAGTATTCATCTAATGCACAGGGAAATCTCGAATAAAAGATCTAACCAGATAGTTCAACTTAAGAGCCCTGGTTGCAAAAGAATCGAATCAAAACAAACTCCGAAAGTTGAAACTCGAGAGAGAACGTCTCGGTTTAGCGATCTGAAATTAGGTCAAAATTTCACTGTGGCAAAACTCTGTGAAAGTAGGGTAGTCGGATCGGCGGTTTCGTTACGAAACTCCAGGCGCTTGAATCACCTGATTCCGATAAACGAGCGAGAAATAAAACAGTTTTGAAAATCAGATCTGAAATCAAATTAGAAAAATTACGGATTAATTCCGATTAAAAAGAAAAACGACGAACGAGTTAAAAAGCGAACGTTCGTTAACAGAACGAATCTAACGAACGCGTTCACTGAAACGAACGGTTCGGTGAACGTCCGTTAATTAAGAAAACCGAAAAAAAATAAAACCGATCTAGGTTTTTTAAAAAAACCGAACATGTTTTTTTTTTTAAATAAAACCGGACGGTTCGGGGCGGGGCGGCTACCTCCGGCGGCTCTTCGCCGGCGAGGTCCGGCGGGGTCTCCGGCGGGGCTCGGCGGGGGTCGAGGCGTCGAGGGCGGCGGGTTCGGCGACGGCGGCGTGCTCTCGACGAGGGCGACGGCGGGCGGGCGTTCGAGGCGGCGGCGGCGGCTCGGTCGGGAGAGGCGGGCGGCGGGCGATGAGAGAGAGGGAGCCGGGGGCTATTTAAGAGGGGGGAGAGAGGCGGCGGGTGGCTTGGGGGAGGGGTCAAGGGAGGCGGGTCGGGCGGGACTCCGTGGCGGCTCCGTCTTGTGGCGGCAGGACTCGAGCGGGTCAGGCGAGGGAGGAGGAGATGGGCAGGCGGCTGGGCTGGGGCTGGCTGGCCTGGGCCGGTGGGCCTCGGTCCAGGGGCGCGTTTTTTTTTTAAATAAACTTTAAAACAAATAAAATAAAATAAATATCAAACGAACTCCAAATTAATTAAAACAAATTTTCTCCGACTCCTAAAAATGAGTCGAACAAAAAGAACTTTAAAACAATATACATGCATAAAAATTTTAAATGCTCATTTTGCCTAAGCAAAATAAATCTCCAAAACCAAATTTGGTTTATTTATAATATCTTCATTTTTCCTAATTGTTTGGGAAAGTCATATTATTCCCTCTCAAGATATTTTTATAGGAAAACTTTATGAAGATAATTTAAATAAATCCAATGATCCTATTTTCAAAATTTGAGAGATCCCAAATATGAAAATTACGAAACTTCCAACTCTCTCCGAGGGTCCTTGAGTTGCGTGAAATTTCTAGGATCGGAAAAATGCGAGAAAATATGATATGCATGATGACCTAATGTATAACATTCCAAATTGAAAATTTGGGATGTTACAGATCATCACGTGAGATGGAGTAGTTTTCAATGCTGAACATCACTATGTTGATCATATCTACTATATGATTCACGCTCGACCTTTCGGTCTCATTGTTCCGAGGCCATATCAGCATATGCTAGGCTCGTCAAGTTTAACCCGAGTATCTACGTGTGCAAAACTGGCTTGCACCCGTTGTATGTGAACGTAGAGCTTATCACACCCGATCATCACATGGTGTCTCGGCATGACGAACTTTCGCAACGGTGCATACTCAGGGAGAACACTTATACCTTGAAATTTAGTGAGAGATCATCTTAATGCTACCGTCGAACTAAGCAAAATAAGATGCATAAAGGATAAACATCACATGCAATCAATATAAGTGATATGATATGGCCATCATCATCTTGTTCCTTTGATCTCCATCTCCAAAGCACCGTCATGATCACCATCGTCACCGGCGCGACACCTTGATCTCCGTCGTAGCATCATTGTCGTCTCGCCAACTATTGCTTCTACGACTATCGCTACCGCTTAGTGATAAAGTAAAGCAATTACATGGCGATGGCATTTCATAGAATAAAGTGACAACCATATGGCTCCTGCTAGTTGTCGATAACTTCGTTATAAAACATGGTCATCTCATACAATAAAATTTAGCATCATGTCTTGACCATATCACATCACAACATGCCCTACAAAAACAAGTTAGACGTCCTCTACTTTGTTGATGCAAGTTTTACGTGGCTGCTATGGGCTGAGCAAGAACCGTTCTTACCTACGCATCAAAACCACAACGATTTTTTTGTCAAGTATGTGATGTTTTAACCTTCAACAAGGACCAGGCGTAGCCACACTCGATTCAACTAAAGTTGGAGAAACTGACGCCCGCCAGCCACCTATGTGCGAAGCACGTCGGTAGAACCAGTCTCGCGTAAGCGTACGCATAATATCGGTCCGGGCCGCTTCATCCAACAATACCGCCGAATCAAAGTATGACATGCTGGTAAGCAGTATGACTATTATCGCCCACAACTCACTTGTGTTCTACTCGTGCATATAACATCTACGCATAAACCTGGCTCTGATACCACTGTTGGGAACGTAGTAATTTCAAAACAAAATCTACATACACACAAGATCATGCTGATGCATAGCAAAGAGAGGGGAGAGTGTTGCCCATGTACCCTCATAGACCGTAAGCGAAAGCATTATGACAACGCGGTTGATGTAGTCGTACGTCTTCACGATCGACCGAACCTAGTACCGAAAGTACTACACCTCCGTGATCTGCACACGTTCGGCTCGGTGACGTCCCACGAACTCACGATACAGCAGAGCGTCGAGGGAGGGCTTCGTCAGCATGATGGTGTGATGATGGTGATGATGAAGCTACCGGCGCAGGCTTCGCCTAAGCACTGCAACGATATGACCGAGGTGGATTATGGTGGAGGGGGGCAACGCACACGGCTAAGAGCTCAATGATCAACTTGTCTACCTATGGGGTGCCGCCCTCCCCCTATATAAAGGAGTAGAGGAGGGGGAGGGCCGGCCCTCTACTATGGCGCGCCCTGGGGAGTCCTACTCCCACTGGGAGTAGGATTCCTCCCTTCCAAGTAGTAGGAGTAGGAGAGAAGGAAAGGGAGGAGAGAGGGAGGGAAGGGGGGCCGGCCCCCACCCAATTCGGATTGGGCTAGGGGGGCGCGCCCTCGACCTTTTCCCTTCCTCTTCTTTATTCCACTAAGGCCCAATAAGGCCCATATACTCCCCGAGGGGTTCCGGTAACCTCCCGGTACTCCGGTAAATGCCCGAACTCTTCCGGAACCATTCCGATGTTCAAACATAGGCTTCCAATATATCGATCTTTATGTCTTGACCATTTCGAGACTCCTCATCATGTCCGTGATCATATCCGGGACTCCGAACTACCTTCGGTACATCAAAACACATAAACTCATAATACCCATCGTCACCAAATGTTAAGCGTGCGGACTGAGGGAGTCCTGGACTAGAGGGTGTCCGGATAGCCGGACTATCATCGCGGTCGGACTCCAAGACTATGAAGATACAAGATTGAAGACTTCGTCCCGTGTCCGGCTGGGACTTTCCTTGGCGTGGAAGGCAAGCTTGGCGATACGGATATGTAGATCTCCTACCATTGTAACCGACTCTGTGTAACCCTAACCTGTCCGGTGTCTATATAAACCGGAGGGTTTTAGTTCGTAGGACGAACAACAATCATACCATAGGCTAGCTTCTAGGGTTTAGCCTCCTTGATCTCGTGGTAGATCTACTCTTGTACTACCCATATCATCAATATTAATCAAGCAGGAGTAGGGTATTACCTCCATCGAGAGGGCCCAAACCTGGGTAAAAACATCGTGTCCCTTGTCTCCTGTTACCATCCGCCTAGACGCACAGTTCGGGACCCCCTACCCGAGATCCGCCGGTTTTGACACCGACATTGGTGCTTTCATTGAGAGTTCCTCTGTGTCGTCACCTATAGGCCCGATGGCTCCTTCGATCATCAACAACGACGCGGTCCAGGGTGAGACTTTTCTCCCCGGACAGATCTTCGTATTCGGCGGCTTTGCACTGCGGGCCAATTCGCTTGGCCATCTGGAGCAGATCGAAAGCTACGCCCCTGGCCATCAGGTCAGATTTGGAAGTTTGAACTATACGGCCGATGTCCGCGGAGACTTGATCTTCGACGGATTCGAGCCACAGCCGAGCGTGCCGCACTGTCTCGATGGGTATGATCTAGCTCTGCCGCCGGACGGTGCCACAGGAGGTCCGACAAAGATCCGCTCCGACCCTTAGTCCGGAGCCGGATTCCCGATCGAGGGCGAGTGGTTGGGCGCGCCTCGGGGCTACGATCTCTCTGGCGATTGAGCGAACACCCTCCTGTCGCTGCGGCTCGTGACTCCAAGGTGTCGGACTCTTCTCCGGACTCCGAACCCTCCGCGCCCCTGCCAATCGAATCCGATTGGGCGCCGGTCATGGAGTTCACTGCCGCGGACATCTTTCAGCACTCGCCCTTTGGCGATATCCTGAACTCACTAAAGTCTCTCTCTTTATCCGGAGAGCCCTGGTCGGACTACGGACAGGAAGGTTGGGATGCGGACGATGAAGAAATTCAACGCCCACCCACCACCCACTTTGTAGCCACTGTCGACGATTTAACCGACATGCTCGAATTCGACTCCGAGGACATCGACGGTATGGACGACGATGTCGGAGACGACCAAGACCCAGCGCCTACAGGGCACTGGAAGGCCACCTCATCATACGACATATACATGGTGGACGTCCCAAAAGATGGGAATGGCGATGGAACGGCGGAGGATGACCCCTCCAAGAAACAACCCAAACATCGACGTCAGCGGCGCCGTTCTAAATCCCGCCACAGTAAAAACGGTGATTCCGGCACGGGAGACAATAACACCCTGGACAATGCCGAAGACAACCCCCTCCAGTAGGACTCAGCGCAGGAGGAGGGAGAAGCAAGTCCGCACGATAGTGCGGCAGAAAGAGAGGTCGAGGACGATAATTATGCGCCTCCCTCCGAAGATGAGGCAAGCCTCGACGACATTTAATTTGTCGTGCACGAGGATCACGCCGAACAGGAGGCGTTTCAAACGCAGGCTTATAGCCACGGCAAGCAGCCTCAAGAAAAAGCAGCAACAGCTTCGAGCTGACCAAGACCTGCTAGCTGAAAGATGGACTCAAGTCCTTGCAGCCGAAGAGTATGAACTCGAACGCCCCTCCAAAAGCTACCCCAAACGCAGGCCATTGCCTCGATCAGGGGAGGAAGCACCCAAGTCACCAGCGCACGACATGGCAGACCGGCCACCCCGTGGCCGCGACAGAGAAGCCTCTCGGCCCTCCGCCCAAGCCGCACCCCGACTTGCGAGATATATTGGAGGATAAGGCAAAACATACAAGATCGATCTCACGGATCGCGGCGCGTAACGACTCGGGATGATTACCGTCGCGCGGATACAGCAAACCCGCCGGGCGAACACAAGAGACAAAGCTCATATGAGCTACGCCGTGATATAGCCCAATCTGAGGCGCCAGACACCCACTATGCTTCACGGATGAAGTAATGGATCATCAAATCCTCGAGGGCTTCAAACCCGTAAACATCGAATCATACGATGGTACCACAGATCCTGCGGTCTGGATCAAGGACTATCTCCTCCATATCCACATGGCCCGCGGTGATGATCTACATGCCATCAAATACCTCCCACTCAAGCTTAAAGGACCAGCTCGGCATTGGCTCAACAGCTTGCCAGCGGAATCAATTGGTTGTTGGGAGGGCCTGGAAGCCGCATTCCTTGATAACTTCCAAGGCACATATGTGCGACCACCAGACGCCGATGACCTTAGCCATATAATTCAGCAGCCAGAAGAATCGGCCAGACAATTCTGGACACGGTTCCTAACAAAGAAAAATCAAATCGTCGACTATCCGGATGCGGAGGCCCTTGCAGCCTTCAAACATAACATCCGCGACGAATGGCTTGCCCGGCACCTAGGACAGGAAAAGCCAAAATCCATAGCAGCCCTCACAACACTCATGACCCGCTTTTGCACGGGAGAGGACAGCTGGCTAGCTCGAAGCAACAACTTGGCCAAACACCCTGATAGTTCAGATACCAAGGACAGCAATGGCAGGTCGCGTCGCAACAAGAACAAGCGCCGCGTGCGGCGATAATGCTGAAGATCGGCAGTCAATGCGGATTTGAGGCTCTAAACCGGTCGCGGAAGAAGCCATTCAAAACAAATACCTGGGCCCGTCCAACTTGGACCGAATACTCGATCGCTTGTGCGGATACATGGCACCCCGAAAAACCAGCCAATCACACCAACAGGGATTGTTGGGTGTTCAAGCAAACAAGCAAGTTAAGTGCGAACTCAATGACAAGGGGCTGCATAGCAATGACGAGGAAGAGCCCCACCGCCCGAACAATAGAGGATGAAGGGCTTTCCCACACAAGTGCGGATGGTGAACATGATATACGCAACCCATATACCCAAAGGGAGCGAAGCGTGCGCTAAGGGGCGATATGTGATGGAGCGGTCGCCCAAGTTCAACCCATGGTCTTCCTGCCCGATCACCTTCGATCGAAGGACCACCCACTAGCATCCGTCACGGCGGTTTCGCCGCATTGGTTCTTGACCCAATTATTGACGGATTTCACCTCACCGAGTCCCGATGGACGGCGGTAGTAGCCTGAACCTGCTTTATCGGGATACGGTCGCAAAATGGGCATAGACCCTCAAGGATTAAACCTACAAAGGCGACCTTTAAAGGCGTCATACCGGTGTAGAGGCCAATTGTATGGGCTCGGTTGCACTCGAAGTGGTCTTGGATCCTCGGATAACTTCCGAGCGAAGAGTTAATCTTCGACATAGTCCCGTTCATGGCGGCTATCATGCACTGCGCCGGACGAACCGCATTACAAAGTTCAATGTGGTGCCGCTTCACGATACCTCAAGCTCAAGATGCCAGGCCCTCGAGGAGTAATCACGGTCAATGGAAACACGAGCGCTCTCTCGAGCGGAGGAGCACAGCGCCCTCGCGGCGGAAGTGCAAAGCAGCCTCTCACAGCAATTCTCGAGTCCGGCCATTAAACGTCCGGACATTGTCAAGCGCGCCCGGAGTAACCTACAACAAGACCGCCTGGCACGATTCAAGCATGCGTAGCAATCCGGCCCCAACCCCAGCCCTCGCGAAATTGCGAAGCTAGTACTACGCGTACATAACTACGCTCTGGAGATACCATGGGCATAGGGGGAGGGGCACGACCACGGCACGCCTAGAATGCGGCTCAACCGCACCAGGGGCTCCCAATTGTGTCATTCTTTTTTTCTTTTCTTCTTTTTTCTTTTCTTCTTTCTTCTTACTTTCAGGACTCCGTTTTCCAGAAGCCCTGTCTGGCACTTGAATTGCCGAACTCACGATGCAACAGCCAGGGAAGCAGAAAGCTACATCGAGGGACCAGGTGGTCTCTACTACGAGCATTATACCTGTTTTATATACCATCCCACAGCTTACCCCTGGAGGGGGACATGTTAAATAGTCCCATCCCTTGCTTATCGCACAATTCGTATCATTCTGCTTTTATTTGCAGTTTCTTTTTAATAACCAATATATAGCTCTTGCCTATTATTACATTTTTTTTCTATATATATGTTCATTTCATGACATGTTGCACCCATACACTTTGGTATGGCCAATACACCAGGGGCTTAAGTACCCCAAAATTATGGTGTGACAAGTCCGAACACTTTCACAAGTGCGGCACCCCCGAACTTATAGCATTATATGCATCGGCTCCGAATCATGTCTTTGGTCAATAGTTGGGTTTGCCCGGCTCCCGTGTTTTGGTACCTTACGTTCCGTTATATCGGCTAAGGTAGCACCGGGAGAACCACTGCGATTGTGCCCCAGTTGAGCTGGGTCGAGCACCTCAATGGAGAAAGCTAAAACTGACCGTCATGATAGGGCGAGAGCCGGTCGCTGTTCGAGAGGTTTTTCGGTCCCTAAAGACTTATGCCGCTTAGAGCGAGGAACCGAATTGTCCGCCAAGGCGTGGATAGCGCCCCGAACTCGGTCTTCCGAATACTAGGGGCTTCGACGAAATTTAAAATTATAGAATTCTATGGCTAAGTGAGAGTGTTCAAGCATTATAAGTCCGGTTGCCTTGTTCGTTGCGTTGAGCGCCTCCCTCGATGGACCCAAGAATGGGAACAAGAGCGCTCAAGTTTATCCCGAACACCCCAACACTCGTGGCATGGGGGCTGAAGCCAACGACTTGCCATCTCTCAAATTTGATAAACGGCCGCACAGAAGGTAACATTTTAAATTAACAAGCGTTGCTTAGCGCATATGAACAAGTTTTCAGCGTACAGGATAACAAATGCGAGTCTATTCAAAAATTACATCTTTGGAGCACTCATCCGCTATACGGCGAGCACCCTTCAGGAGGCCCTCATAGTACATTTCGGGCGTGTGATGCTCCTTGCCCTTCGGTGGCCCGTCCGTCACAAGCTTCTCCGCGTCCAGCTTGCCCCAGTGCACCTTAGCACGGGCAAGGGCCCGACGGGCACCTTCAATGCAGACGGAGCGCTTGATGACCTCAATCCGTGGACAGGCGTCCACCAGCCGCCGCACTAGCCCAAAGTAGCTCCCAGGCATGGCTTCCAATGGCCACAGCCGAACTATGAGGCCCCTCATGGCCTGTTCGGCGACCTTGTGGAGCTCAACCAGCTGCTTCAGCTGGTCGCTTAGGGGCACCGGATGTCCGGCCTCAGCATACTGAGACCAGAACACCTTCTCCGTCGAGATCCCCTCCTTGGCGCGGTAGAATGCGGCAGCATCAGACACACTACGGGGCAGATCAGCGAATGCTCCTGGAGAGCTCCGAATCCGGGTAAGTAATAGGTAATTCACTTTCACATTCTTGCTCTGCATAAAGAATGCCTTACCCGCCGCGATCTTCTTTATTGCCTCAATCTCCTGGAGGGATTTTTGGGCCTCGGCCTTAGCAGCTTTGGCACTCTCAAGAGCCGAAGCAAGCTCGGACTCTCGGGTCTTCGAGTCACGCTCCAAACCCTCGCGTTTTTCCAGTAGAGCCTGGAGCTCTTGCCGCACCTCCGCCAGCTGCGCCTCCCCCTTCTCTCGCTCGGTGTGTTCCTCAGCCGCTTTATTTTCGGCCACGGACACCGCTTCCTTCAGGGTCGCCACCTCGTTCGTGGCCCCTGCAGTACCCATGTTATTCCTGTTATTTTTTGCAACCGAAACCTTTCTATAAGGTATTTCTTTCATAAGGTATTACTTACCTTCCTGGTCCTCGAGCTGCTTCTTGGCAAGGCCGAGCTTGTTCTTGGACCGCTCGAGGCTCTGCTTCAATGCATTGACCTCCGCAGTCAGTGCGGCAGAGGTCAGCAGCGCAGCCTGCATTCCCATATTGACATTCTTATGTTAGACTCCTGCGTATATCTTTTTAGATCCTTAGTCCGGTTTTTCTTTCCGAACACCGAACTACGCATCAGGGTCTACTGTCTATGCGGTAATATTTTTACATATTCTAAACTTACCTCAAAGCCTGTTAGAAGGCTGGTATAGGCTTCGGTCTGCCCGCTCTTGGCGGACTGAACTGTCTAGATCACCGCACTCATAACAGTGCGGTGCTCCTCCTCGATGGAGGCGCTGTTAAGCGCCTCCAGTAAGTTATCCGGTGCCTCCGGTTGGAGGGAGGACACTGGCGTCTTACCCTTCTTACGAAGGGGCCGCTTGCCGGACTTCGGAGCCGCTGAAGGTTCTGTTATGGAGTCCGGACAAGGGTCGGGCTTAGAGCCCCTGGGGCTCTCGCCCCCCACGCGCCTGGAATCCGGGAGGTCGCCTTGCGGCGCCTCCTGCGCCACCTCCTCTTGACCAGGCCCCCCTTGGGGCCCCACCTCGGCGTCGTCCGCATCGTGAGGCGAGGAGGCGGCCGGAAGTGAAGTACTCTCCATTTCCGACGAACTCAGGGACCCGCTCGACGAAGCGGCGAACTCGCCCTTGGGTGGGCTGCATGATTGTTTGGCATTAGAGAACACCATGCAATAAAAAAGCCATGGGTGTCCGGACACTTACGATCTCGCCAGGGGCTTGGCCCTTGTTGGCCAATCCTCCTCGTCGTTGTCGACGTTGGTGGAGAAGTCCGGAGGAAGGGTTCTTCCCTTCATGGACCCTCCGGCCTCCCCAGTTGGGGCGGCCTTCCTTTTCCTCTCCTCCCCCGCTGGGGGAGAGACTTCTTTTTCCTCCTCGTTCTCAGGAGAGGATTCTGCTTTAGAATCTGACAGCACCAGGCGTCGGGAGCTCCTTTGAGTTCCCGTTGCCTCCTTCTTGGCCTTCTTCTCCGGCACCACATGAGGTACCAAAGCCAGCAGCCCCGTCAATCGGGCGTCCGCTGGGTCTTCTGGCAAAGGAGCCGGACAGTTAACCTGTCCGGACGTCTTCAGCCAGTCCTGTTAAAGGTTAGGGAGTTTTAGATCCCGCATAGAGTCAAACTATGAAAAAAGAGTCCCATAAAGGGTAAAATAACTCACCTCGCTGGCTTGACGCTGCGAGCTGAATCCGCGATCTTCGGTAGCGGATGTGGGAGCCTCGGCGCCCTTGAACAGCACCTTCCAGGCATCTTCGTACGTAGTGTCGAAGAGCCTTTTTAGAGTTGAGTGTTGTGCCGGATCGAACTCCCACAATTTGAAGGCCCGTTGTTGGCATGGGAGAATCCGGCGGATGAGCATCACCTGGATTACGTTGACAAGCCTGAGATTCTTGTCCACCAGGTTTCGGACGCATGTTTGGAGTCCGGATAGCTCATCCGAATTCCCCCATGTCAGGCCCGTCTCTTTCCATGACGAGAGCCGTGTGGGGAAGCTAGATCTGAATTCGGGGGCCGCCACCCATTTGGGGTCACGCGGCTCAGTGATGTAGTACCACCCCGATTGCCACCCCTTTATTGTCTCCACGAAGGAGCCCTCGAGCCATAAGACTTTGGCCATCTTGCCAACCATGGCGCCTCCGCACTCCGCTTGGCGGCCGCCCACTACCTTTGGCCTGACATTGAAGGTCTTCAGCCATAAGCCGAAGTGGGGCTGGATGCAGAGGAAGGCCTCGCACATGACGATGAACGCCGAGATGTTGAGGATGAAATTCGGGGCCAGGTCGTGGAAGTCCAGGCCGTAGTAGAACATGAGCCCCCGGACAAATGGGTGAAGTGGAAAACCTAGTCCGCGGAGGAAGTGGGGGAGAAACACCACCCTCTCATGGGGCCTGGGGGTTGGAATAAGCTGCCCCGCGTCGGGCAGCCGGTGCGCGATGTTGCTGGACAAGTATCCGGCCTCCCACAGCTTTGTGATGTGCCCCTCCATGACGGAGGAGGCCATCCACCTGCCTCCCGCTCCGGACATGATTGGAGAAGGTTGAGGTGGGGTGTGCGGACTTGGGCGCTGGAGCTCGAGTGCGCGAAAATGGATGAGCAAAGGAGGAAGAAGGTGTAGGTGAAAAGGTGGATCCTTGTCCCCTTATATGGACGGGCGAAGCTATGCGTCCCCCACCAGCCTGGTAAAACTCGCTTATCTCCCAAGCGCCGTAATCAATGGCGCGGATGGGTTACCCACGTCCATATTGACGAGAATCCCAGAATAAGGGGGCACGATCTATGCTTTGATAAGACGTGCGAAGGAAGCCGCCTCGCTAAACGCGCTGAGCTGGAACAGTAAAAAATGATTCATATGAAGGCCTGACCGTGGTGTCATGTCACGTTGCGGAATACGTCAGCAGATCTGTGCAAAAGTTATTCTCTCTACGGTGGTATGTGGAACTTGTTTTGCAGAGCCGGACACTATCCTTGTGTTCGAAACCTTCTATGAAGTATTCGGAGGAGGAACCCGCCTTGCAATGCCGAAGACAATATGCGCGCCGGACTCGTCGTCATTGAAGCCTGGTTCGAGGGGCTCTTGAGGAGTCTGGACTAGGGGTGTCCGGATAGCGGACTATCATCGCGCGGACTCCAAGACTATGAAGATACAAGATTGAAAACTTCGTCCCGTGTCCGGATGGGACTTTCCTTGGCGTGGAAGGCAAGCTTGGCGATACGGATATGTAGATCTCCTACCATTGTAACCGACTTTGTGTAACCCTAACCTGTCCGTGTCTATATAAACCGGAGGGTTTTAGTCCGTAGGACGAACAACAATCATACCATAGGCTAGCTTCTAGGGTTTAGCCTCCTTGATCTCGTGGTAGATCTACTCTTGTACTACCCATATCATCAATATTAATCAAGCAAGAGTAGGGTATTACCTCCATCGAGAGGGCCCGAACCTGGGTAAAAACATCGTGTACCTTGTCTCCTGTTACCATCCGCCTAGACGCACAGTTCGGGACCCCCTACCCGAGATCCGCCGGTTTTGACACCGACACGGACCCTACGGGTTCGAGAACTATGTAGACATGACCGAGACACGTCTCTGGTCAATAACCAATAGCGGAACCTGGATGCTCATATTGGCTCCCACATATTCTACGAAGATCTTTATCGGTCAAACCGCATAACAAAATACGTTGTTCCCTTTGTCATCGGTATGTTACTTGCCCGAGATTCAATAGTCGGTATCTCAATACCTAGTTCAATCTCATTACCGGCAAGTCTCTTTACTCGTTCCATAATGCATCATCCCGCAACTAACTCATTAGTCACATTGCAAGCAAGGCTTATAGTGATGTGCATTACCGAGAGGGCCCAGAGATACCTCTCCGACAATCGGAGTGACAAATCCTAATCTCGATCTATGCCAACTCAACAAACACTAGTATTCACACATGTACTAAGTTTCTTGTTAATACTTAACCATCTTTGATTAACGAGCTAGTCAAGTAGAGGCATACTAGTGACACTCTGTTTGTCTATGTATTCACACATGTACTAAGTTTCCGTTTAATACAATTCTAGCATGACTAATAAACATTTATCATGATATAAGGAAATATAAATAACAACTTTGTCAAAGATAGCATGACTAATAACCGAAAACTTAGTACATGTGTGAATACCAGGGGGTTGCTACCTCTTGAGCATGCGTTGGTTTTCCCTTGAAGAGGAAAGGGTGATGCAGCAAAGTAGCGTAAGTATTTCCCTCAGTTTTTGAGAACCAAGGTATCAATCCAGTAGGAGGATACACGCAAATCGCCTCGTACATACACAAACAAATAAGAACCTTGCGACCAATGCGATAAATGGGTTGTCAATCCCTTCACGGCCACTTGCAAAAGTGAGATCTGATAGAGATAATAAGATAAATATTTTTGGTATTTTTATGGTATAGATTGAAAGTAAAGATTGCAAAATAAAAATAGATTGGAAACTTATATGATGGAAAATAGACCCGGGGGCCATAGGTTTCACTTGTGGCTTCTCTCAAGATAGCATAAGTATTACGGTGGGTGAACAAATTACCGTCGAGCAATTGATAGAAAAGGGCATAATTATGAGAATATCTAGGCATGATCGTGTATATAGGCATCATGTCCGAGACAAGTAGACTGAAACGATCCTGCATCTACTACTATTACTCCACACATCGACCGCTATCCAGCATGCATCTAGAGCATTAAGTTCATAAGAACGGAGCAACGCATTAGGCAAGATGACATGATGTAGAGGGATAAACTCAAGCAATATGGTATAAACCCCATCTTTTTATCCTCGATGGCAATGATACAATACGTGCCTTGCTGCCCCTGCTGTCACTGGGAAAGGACACCGCAAGATTGAACCCAAAGCTAAGCACTTCTCCCATTGCAAGAAAGATCAATCTAGTAGGCCAAACCAAACTGATAATTCGAAGAGACTTGCAATGATATCAAATCATACATAAAAGAATTCAGAGAAGATTCAATTATTGTTCATAGATAATCTTGATCATAAACCCACAATTCATCGAATCTCGACAAACACACCACAAAAAGAATTACATCAAATAGATCTCCAAGAAGATCGAGGAGAAATTTGTATTGAGATCCAAAGAGTGAGAAGAAGTCATCTAGCTAATAACTATGGACCCGAAGGTTTGTGGTAAACTACTCACACATCATCGGAGAGGCTATGGTGTTGATGTAGAAGCCCTCCGTGATCGATCCCCCCTCCGGCGGAGCGCCGGAAAAGGCCCCAAGATGGGATCTCATGGGTACAGAAGGTTGCGGCGGTGGAAATAGGGTTTTGTGGTGCTCCTGGATGTTTTCAGGGTATATGGGTATATATAGGAGGAAGAAGTAGGTCGGTGGAGCTGCAAGAGGCCCATGAGGGTGGGGGGTGCGCCCAGGGGGCAGGCGCGCCTCCCTGCCTCGTGGCCTCCTCGCTTCTTTCTTGACGTCCACTCCAAGTCCACTGGATCACGTTTGTTCCAAAAATCACTCTCCCAAAGGTTTCATTCCGTTTGGATTCCGTTTGATATTCCTTTTCTGCGAAACACTGAAATAGGCAAAAAAACAATTTGCACTGGGCCTTCGGTTAATAGGGTAGTCCCAAAAATAATATAAGTGTATAATAAAGCCCATTAAACATCCAAAACAGATAATATAATAGCATGGAACAATAAAAAAATTATAGATACGTTGGAGACGTATCAAGCATCCCCAAGCTTAATTCCTGCTCGTCCTCGAGTAGGTAAATGATAAAAACAGAATTTTTGATGTGGAATGCTACCTAGCATAATTTCTAAGTAATTCTCTTTATTGTGGCATGAATGTTCAGATCCGAGAGATTCAAGATAAAAGTTTAATATTGACATAAAAATAATAATACTTCAGGCATACTATCTAAGCAATTATGTCTTCTCAAAATAACATGGCCAAAGAAAGTTCATCCCTACAAAATCATATAGTTTGGTCATGCTCCATTTTTGTCACACAAGAATGCTCTCATCATGCACAACCTCGATGACAAGCCAAGCAATTGTTTCATACTTCAGTAATCTCAAACTTTTTTCAACTTTCACGCAATACATGAGCGTGAGCCATGGATATAGCACTATGGATGGAATAGAGTATGATGATGGGGGTTATGTGGAGAAGACAGAAAAGGAGAAAGTCTCACATTGACACGGCTAATCAATGGGCTAGGGAGATGCCCATCAATTGATGTCAATGCAAGGAGTAGGGATTGCCATGCAACGGATGCACTAGAGCTATAAATGTATGAAAGCTCAACAAAATAAACTAAGTGGATGTGCATCCAACTTGCTTGCTCACGAAGACCTAGGGCATTTGAGAAAGCCCATTGTTGGAATATACAAGCTAAGTTCTATAATGAAAAATTCCCACTAGTATACGAAAGTGAGGAAATAAGAGACTCTCTATCATAAAGATCATGGTGCTACTTTGAAGCACAAATGTGGAAAAAGGATAGTAGCATTGTCCCTTTTTATGTGACAAAGATCATGGGCATTTGAGCGTGTCATACCATGGGGTTTGAGCGTGTCATACCATGGGGTTTGGTTTGCACCGGCGAAGTTTGCACAAACTCTCAAGGTGAGAAGGGGCAATGCACGGTACCGAAGAGGCTAGCAATGATGGAAGGATGAGAGTGGGTATAATCCATGGACTCAACATTAGTCATAAAGAACTCACATACCTATTGCAAAAATCTACAGGTCATCAAAAACCAAGCATTATGCGCATGCTCCTAGGGGGATATATTGGTAGGAAAATACCATTGCTCGTCCCCGACCGCCACTCATAAGGATGACAATCAAAGAACACCTCATGTTTCAAATTTGTTACACAACGGTTACCATGCGTGCATGCTACGGGACTTGCAAACTTCAACACAAGTATTTCTCAAATTCACAACTACTCAAACTTCAGCACAAGTGTTTCTCAAATTCACAACTACTCAACTAGCACGACTCTAATATTACCATCTTCATATCTCAAAACAATCATCAAGTATCAAACTTCTCATAGTATTCAATGCACTTTTTATGAAATTTTTTATTATACCTATCTTGGATGCCTATCACATTAGGACTAATTTTATAGGCAAAGCAAACTACCATTCTGTTCTAAAAGACTCTCAAAATAATTTAACTGAAGCGCGAGAGATCAATAATTTCTATAAAATAAAACCACTACCGTGCTCTAAAAGATATAAGTGAAGCACTAGAGCAAAATTATCTAGCTCAAAAGATATAAGTGACGCACATAGAGTATTCTAATAATTTCTGATTCATGTGTGTCTATCCCAAAAGGTGTGTACAGCAAGGATGATTGTGGTAAACTAAAAGCAAAAAACTCAAATAATACAAGACGCTCCAAGCAAAACACATATCATGTGGTGAATAAAAATATAGCCTCAAGTAAAGTTACCGATGGACGAAGACAAAAGAGGGGATGTCGTCCGGGGCATCCCCAAGCTTAGGCTTTTGGTTGTCCTTGAATTTTACCTTAGGGTGCCTTGGGCATCCCCAAGATTAGGCTCTTGCCACTTCTTATTCCATAATCCATCAAATCTTTACCCAAAACTTGAAAACTTCACAACATAAAACTCAGCAGAAAAATCTCATGAGCTCCGTTAGTGAAAGAAAATAAACCACCACTTGAAGGTACTGTAATGAACTCATTCTTTATTGATATTGGTGTTAAACCTACTGTATTCCAACTTCTCTATGGTTCATACACTCCGATACTAGTCATAGATTCATCAAAATAAGCAAACAACACACGAAAAACAGAATCTGTCAAAAACAGAACAGCCTGAAGTAATCTGTATCAAACGTATACTTATGGAACTCCAAAAATTCTGAAATAAATTGCTGGACGTGAGGAACTTGTCTATTAATCATCTGCAAAAATAATAAACCTAAAAGCACTCTCCAATAAAAAATGGCAGCTAATCTCGTGAGCGCTAAAGTTTCTATTTTTTACAGCAAGATCAAAAAGACTTCACCCAAGTCTTCCCAAAGGTTGTACTTGGCACAAGCTCTAATTAAAACATAAAACCACATCTAAGCAGAAGCTAGAAGAATTTTTTATTACTAAACAGAACCAAAAAAGCAAGAAACAAAAATAAAATTGGGTTGACTCCCAACAAGCGCTATCGTTTAACGCCCCTAGCTAGGCATAAAGGCAAGAATAGATCTAGGTATTACCATCTTTGGTATGCAATCCATAAGTGGCTCTCATAATAGATTCATAAGGTAATTTTAATTTCTTCCTGGGAAAGTGTTCCATGCCTTTCCTTAATGGAAATTGGAATATAATATTTCCTTCTTTCATATCAATAATTGCACCGATCGTTCTAAGGAAAGGTCTACCAAGAATAATAGGAGATGTAGGATTACAATCTATATCAGGAACAATGAAATCTATGGGCACATAATTCCTATTTGCAACAATAAGAACATCATTAATTCTTCCCATAAGTTTCTTAATGGTGGAATCCGCAAGGTGCAAGTTTAAAGAACAATCATCAAATTCACGGAAACCTAACACATCACACAAAGTTTTTGGAATCGTGGAAACACTAGCACCCAAATCACATAAAGCATAGCATTCATGATCTTTAATCTTAATTTTAATAGTAGGTTCCCACTCAACATAAAGTTTTCTAGGGATAGAAACTTCTAATTCAAGTTTTTCTTCATAAGATTGCATTAAAGCATCAACGATATGTTTGGTAAAAGCTTTATTTTGACTATAAGCATGAGGAGAATTTAACACGGATTGCAACAAGTAAATACAATCTATCAAAGAACAATTATCATAATTAAATTCCTTAAAACCCAAAATAGTGGGTTCATTGCTATGTAAAATTTTGACCTCTTCAATCCCACTTTTACCAATTTTTGCATCAAGATCTAAAAACTCCGAATCAATGGGACACCTTTTAACTAAAGTTGACTCATCTCCAGTCCCATCATTATCAAGATTCATATTGCAAAAAAAAAGATTTAATAGGGGACACATCAATAACTTTTAAATCTTCATCCCTATTATCATGAAAACTAGAAGAGCACGCTTTTACAAAGCAATCTTTCTTAGCACGCATCCTAGCGGTTCTTTCTTTGCACTCATCAATGGAAATTTGCATGGCTTTGAGATACTCATTGATATCATGCTTAGGAGGAATAGATCTAAGTTTCAAAGAATCAACATCAAGGGAAATTCTATCCACGTTCCTAGCCAACTCATCAATCTTAGGCAATTTTTCTTCAAGCAAAGCATTGAAGTTATTTTGAGAAATCATAAATTCTTTAACACTAGTCTCAAAATCAGAGGGCATCTTATTAGAATTTCCGAAAGAGTTGTTGTAGGAATTACCATAATTATTAGAGGAATTACTAGGATACGGCCTAGGATTAAAGTTTCCTCTATAAGCGTTGTTACCAAAATTGTTCCTACCAATAAAATTCACATCCATAGATTCATTATTATTCTCAATCGAAGTGGACAAAGGCATATCATTAGGATCAGAAGAAACACTCTTATTAGCAAACAATTTCATAAGTTCATCCATCTTTCCACTCAAAACATTAATCTCTTCAATCACACGAACCTTTTTACTAGTAGATCTTTCGGTGTGCCTGACGGTGTCCTGGACTAGAGGGTACTCACCATGTCGTCTCCCGATCTGTTAGATTGGGCCGAGGACCCCCATGGACGTATACTCATGGGCCAGTCCGGACAGCTTCCGCATACAAGGAAGATTCCACAAGACTTGGCGATCAAGACAAGGACTCCTCCCCACCGGCGTATTCGGCTAGGACTCTTGTTATCCTAGGCCTCTGGTGCATTATATAAACCGAGGCCAGGCTAGTCGATAGAGATCACAATTACATTCATACCATCATAGGCTATCTCTTAGGGTTTAGCCTCTACGATCTCGTGGTAGATCTACTCTTGTACTACCCATATCATCAATATTAGTCAAGCAGAAGTAGGTTTTACCTCCATCGAGAGGGCCGAACTGGGTAAACACTGTGTCCTTACTTCTTGTTACCATCAGCCTTGACGCACAGATCGGGACCCCCTACCCGAGATCCGCCGGTTTTAACACCGACATTGGTGCTTTCATTGAGAGTTCCGCTGTGTGTTTGGCAAAAGGTCGATGGCTCGCCTGCAGATCAACTACGACTTCGGCATCTTCGTCACCAGCTCGACTAGTCACCTTGGTTCGACCAAGGGCTGCACCCTACCTCCGGTCGTCATGTTAGGATGAGGGCCTTCATCAACATCAGCTCCGATCTCTATCAAGATCATGGAGCAATCATCCAGGGAGCCCGGGGGCTCAACGTCAACATTGCCCTCAGGCGACCGTGTTGTTTTTCTGGACAGCGAACTTGTGTCCGCCGCCACTGCCTCCTCAAGTGTCGTTTTAACGATTGCTTCGGTTGAATTGTGTGGAATTGAGTCTACAACAACCCTGGAAAATTTCGTCGAGTTCCGATTAAGGAATCTCTGGCAATCCGCGATATACCGCAGCCCTGTTAAATCTGGACGAGAATCTGGATGAGTTTAGGGCGTGGTGTCCAGCTTCTAGCTCGGACGTCCTTTGGAAGATCCAACCGTTGATCGGCTGCGTAATTCCTATATCTACCACCCCTCAAAATTTCAGCTCGATCCGACCGTCCAAACTCCGGGAACCTTCCGATTAGTGCACCACTTTTCGGATCTGTTTTCTGCGCGAAAACGAATCCGACCCGAGTTTGTCTTTTTTATGAACGGGATTTCGGACATCCTTTTTGAAGGAAGTTTTGTATGGGGTATTGTGTTTTGTTCCCGAACACATCCCACTAACTTTAAAATCTTTTCAACATGATCTTCAACATCATGCTGGTGTCAAACCAGTCCGGCAATATTGCTCCACGGCCGCCTACCTGCGCTAAACACGTCGTCACTTTGTTGAGCCGAGCTCAACTTCTTCGGATCATCATCTCGGCAAGCCGAACAAGAGTTTGGCATCGGAAAGGATAAATCATCACCAACATCACCGCCCCATGGATTACACGGAGCAGGCACACCCGCATCGCCGCACGGTCACTTCATCAAGCCGGCATTGACCACGTCACGGCCTGCATCGGCAGGGCCGCACTGTTGCTCCTTCGAGCCGGTGTCCATCATGCCGACCTACTTCGACTCATCGGCTGACATCGAGGCTTCGACATCTCGACTGGACCTGGGGCTTCGCCATCTCTTCATCAACCTATACTCCAGAGACTTCGGCGTCACTAGCTGACCAGCTCCGTCATGTTAGCTGGACCGAGGGCTTTGCCTTGGCGAGCCAACCTCTGCCAGCATTGCCATGCCGTCGCTTTACCACCCGTCAGGCAATGGGTGTGCGGATCGAGTCCCAATTTTGGGAATCACCTTTCTTCGGATTGCTATAATAAATAAACCAGGTCTATCAAATGGTGGCCGCATTAACGACGATCGCATGGTGGTTCGGTCAGTCTTCATACATAGTCCGGCGAACGCCGCATCCGGAACTCGGACCGACCTGTGAATTCAGGCTCTGCCACGCCTTTACCGCATCACGCGACACCCTGCCGACATTGACTTGGCGCCAGGCCATATTTCTTTATTACTCACTTTGCATAAATTATTTATTATGCAACATTTTTATTATTACTATTATCCCGGTCTGCACTATTTTTTGTGCACAGGAAAATGATCCAGCCGAACTATATCCTTTGGCATCACCTCGGCTGGACGGGGGGCTTCGTCAACACTTCATTACCCCAGGCCGGGGACTTTGGCATCACACTGCCGGCCTGCATTGACCGTGCCATGTCACCACTTCGGAGTGCCGAGCTCTTTGCTCCGCCACCTCGGGACCGGCTTGGGGGATGGAACCTTGTCCCGCATCAAGCTCGGACCACGTCATCAATACCGAACACATTAACCAGCTAAGTTGCCTTCATGCTCAAAGTTTTAAAATTTTAATTTATGTTCGGTTTGACCAAGCATTATACTTTTTTTTGAAAAAAAGTAGCTTGTAAAAAATGTTCCTTGTCCAAACTTTGTTTGTGATGCACAAATTCTAATACCCCGTTTACTTGGGGGCTCCCTTGCTGGAGCTTTTCCTCTTGCATATGATTATACTTGTACGGCTTCGTTCCTTGTTCGTGTATTACGCCACAATATGCACCATATTGACCTAAGTGATTTGCAAGCTGGGTTGCCTTGCTCCGGTGTTTACCCCTACGTTCCTAATTGTTCGGCTAGGGAGTAAAGGGAGCACCTCTGCGATTGTCACGATCGGTTCATCCGAGCCGGACCTCAGACTGGGTGAAGCCGAAAGCTAGTGCTCTTACTATTTTCAATTATGGTCGGCACAAAACCAAACTCATGAGTACAAAAAATCTATCGCACAAGTCTCATATTAACAATGAGCACCGAAGAAAGGTATCGGTGGGGGTACTATTTTCTTCGAAGATGCTTCTTACACTTCATCAGTAATATAGCATAAGTTCCTGGCGGCGCTTTTATGCATTACAACCTTATGACCTGATTGCACGGTTATCGGAAACACCGTTGATATTCTCGACAGGTGGAGTACATAACACTTTTCGGTCCTTGACCGAAGAGGGAGAAGCCGACGGTCGGTTAAGACGCGTTTAAAGTTCGGGCGAACGTAGATATGATATAAGTACTTCGGTACATACAATCATTCTTTTACCCAAGTCACTCGGGAGCTCTTAAATTTATGTGAGTTGTTTTGTAATAAGTGTTCTTCTTCTTAGTCGTTGCAAAGTCTTTTTTTCTATCACTCCTTTTTTCGACGCGAGTGTGCGGTCAATAGCCGGGGCGCCTAATTTCTCTCTCAAAGCCGCTAAAGTTTGCTAAACTGGCCTAACGAGAAGTACTCCGTCTTCGGGATAGAAGGTTGAAGCCATAGGCTGACCCGCTTGAAGTCTCGAGATAGGATGTGTCATGTTAAAGCACGACAGAAACACCTTTTTTTTCTAAGACCAATTTTCGATTTGGCACCGAACACTTGATCTAGTTCGGACATTAAACTTTTGAATAAGTTTTTTGGCTTTTCGAGCCTATGGCACTTTTAAACTATTTGTGCGTTTCCAGCATTAGTCTCGTAGTGCAACGCCGGATACCTTTAGGGATTCGGCAAAAACATTCTCGGATATTGCCATATATGCATCGGTTTCGAATTATGTCTTCGGTCAATAGTTGGGTTGCCCGGCTCCTGTGCTTGCCTCCTACGTTCCGCTTTGTTCGGCTAGGTGTGCCAAGGGAGAACCACTGCGATTGTGCTTCCAGCTCGCATGGTCAAGCACCTCAATGGAGAAAGCCGAAAACTGACTGTCACAATAGGCCTAAACTGGTCAGCGATCCGATGACTATGTTAAATGACGGGCCGTTCATAACATTGGCTGAAGTGTTTAGGCTTGACCTCGGCTGTCCCGAACACTAACCGGGGGCTCATAGCTAGCTTACCCAGTATAAAGCTCCTATGACTAAGCGAAAGTTTTAAAGCCCGCCTATCTGATTGCCTCGTCTGCTAACACAACCGCCTTCGGGCACCGAGACGTCGGCTAAGGGTTGTTTTGTTAGTACGGAAACACCCTGCGTAGTATCTACCAAGGGGTAGAAGACGACGACGGGCCACTTTCAACTGATAAACGGTCACAATGGAGTCAAAATAATGATGTAAAGTACTTGGATACATAGAATCATTACACATAATATGTGATTTTACTCTGGATATCGATCCTTAATTCGGCCACCCGTGCCCACATTAAGGCTCGACGGCTACTGGGCTTCGTGCTCATTATTTATAAATATTAAAAGGGGCACATCGATCCCCTGATCTGGTGTTGCCACCCGACCAGTGTCTCGGGGGCTACTGCATTGCTTATTCAATACAGAGAATTCAAAGTGCTCAGTGTTCGGCTTGAACGAACTATGCGCATACATGTCTTCGGACAATAATAGGTACCATATGGACCTATCCGGCATCAAGCTAGTATATTGCGGCGACTTCTCATGACCCTCTCTCAGGGGCCCGTTCGTCGATCACTATTATCTCTAATATATTACACTGCATTTTTATTCCTATGTATGTTGCCGAGCTAGGAATTGATCCTCAGGCCGATTTTGCGCATCGACCTGAGTCTCAGGGGCTACTGGGAACAATGGTTTTTATACTTGCCTTCAGGTGCATCTCGGGTTTTAGACTGATACACACCTTGAGGGCTACTGGATATACATCGGCAGAGAATAAACTGCACCAGTTAAATATATTCACAAAAAATCAGCCCGCGGTCGGGGTGGTACACCACCTTGGAAGCAGTCCGGCATAAAGCTCGGGCGCTAGCGGCTAGCTCCATAGAGGGCATTTCCGGCATTAAGCTCGGCTAACTCCTTCACCTTTTTTGAACCAAGATGATCTATGACATCTTGGATATAGTCCGGCGTTGGAGCTCGGATACAGTCCGGCGTTGGAGCTTGGACACAGTCCGGCGTTGGAGCTCGGATACATTTCGGCGTTGGAGCTCGGCAGCAGTCCGGCATTGGTGCTCGGCTGCAAAAGATACCTCGAATGCAATCCGGCGTTGGAGCTCGGACGCAAGAGGACACTACTTCCCGGGAAAAAATTCAAACCCGAGGTAGGGCATAAAAATAACAAGGCATTGATAAAGGCCGAAAACTTAAAGGGGCTCCTCGGATGCCCGACGTGTAAACTCTTCGGATGAACTTCGGTGATCCTCAAGATCGAAGATGAGAAGATTTGTTGAACCACTTTTCAAGACCGACGACCGAAGATGAAGAACAGTTTGGAAGAATCGAGGAGCGTCCCTAACTTGAAGACCGGTTCGGGGGCTCTTGGCGGTGTCTGGACTAGGGGTACTCACCACGTCGTCTCCCGATCTGTTAGATTGGGCGAGGACCCCATGGCCGTATACTCATGGGCGATCCGGACAGCTGCCGCATACAAGGAAGATTCCACAAGACTTGGCGATCAAGACAAGGACTCCTCCCCACCGGCGTATTCGGCTAGGACCCTTGTTATCCTAGGCCTCTGGTGCATTATATAAACCGAGGCCAGGCTAGGCGATAGAGATCACAATTACATTCATACCATCATAGGCTAGCTCTTAGGGTTTAGCCTCTACGATCTCGTGGTAGATCTACTCTTGTACTACCCATATCATCAATATTAATCAAGCAGGAAGTAGGGTTTTACCTCCATCGAGAGGGCCCGAACCTGGGTAAACACCTGTGTCCCTTACTTCTTGTTACCATCAGCCTTGACGCACAGATCGGGACCCCTACCTGAGATCCGCCGGTTTTGACACCGACAGTGCCATTGAGAATAATTAACCATCATATTATCTAGGAGTTCAGTAGTTTCTCCTAAAGTGATTTCCATAAAAGTGCCTCCCGCGGCCGAATCTAAAAGATTTATAGAAGCAAAATTCAATCCGACATAATTTTTTTGTATAATCATCCATAAATTCAATCCATGTGTAGGGCAATTATGTATCATTAATTTCATCCTCTCCCAAGATTGTGCAACATGTTCATGATCTAGTTGCTTAAAATTCATAATATCATTTCTAAGAGAGATGATCTTCGCAGGAGGAAAATACTTAGAGATAAAAGCATATTTGCACTTATTCCAAGAATCAATACTATCTATAGGCAAAGACGAAAACCAAGTTTTAGCATGATTTCTAAGCGAAAACGAAAATAGCTTCTATTTAACAATATCATGATCCATGTCTTTCTTCTTTTGCATATCACACAAATCAACAAAGTTGTTTAGATGTGTAGCGGCATCTTCACTAGGAAGGCCAGAGAATTAATCTTTCATAACAAGGTTCAACAAGGCAGCATTAATTTCACAAGATTCAACATCGGTAATAGGAGCAATCGGAGTACTAAGAAAATCGTTGTTGTTGGTATTGGAAAAGTCACACAATTTAGTATTGTCTTGAGCCATCGTGACAAAATATCCAACACACAAGCACACAGGAAGCAAGCGGAAAGAGGCGAACGAAAAAAAAGAGGGCGGATAAATCGACAAAGGTGAAGTGGGGGAGAGGAAAACGAGAGGCAAATGTCAAATAATATAATGTGAGGGATAAGAGTTGTGATGGGTACTTGGTATGTCTTGACTTGACGTAGATCTCCCCGACAACGGTGCTAGAAATCCGCACGTTGGCGGGGGATGAAATCTTGACTTGACTTCGTGTAAACCTCCCCGGCAACGGCGCCAGAAATCCTTCTTGCTACCTCTTGAGCATGCATTGGTTTTCCCTTGAAGAGGAAAGGGTGATGCAACAAATTATCGTAAGTATTTCCCTCAATTTTTGAGAACCAAGGTATCAATCTAGTAGAAGGATACACGCAAATCGCCTCGTACCTACACAAACAAATAAGAACCTTGCAACCAACGCGATAAAGGGGTTGTAAATCCCTTCACGGCCACTTGCAAAAGTGAGATCTGATAGAGATAATAAGATAAATATTTTTGGTATTTTTATGATATAGATTGGAAGTAAAGATTGCAAAGTAAAAATAGATTGGAAACTTATACGATGGAAAATAGACCCGGGGGCCATAGGTTTCACTAGTGGATTCTCTCAAGATAGCATAAGTATTAAGATGGGTGAACAAATTACTGTCGAGCAATTGATAGAAAAGCGCATAATTATGAGAATATCTAGGCATGATCATGTATATAGGCATCACGTCCGAGACAAGTAGACCGAAACGATCCTGCATCTACTACTATTACTCCACACATCGACCGCTATCCAACATGCATCTAGAGTATTAAGTTCATAATAACGGAGCAGCGCATTAGGCAAGATGACATGATGTAGAGAGATAAACTCAAGCAATATGATATAAACCCCATCTTTTTATCGTCGATGGCAACAATACAATATGTGCCTTGCTGCCCCTGCTGTCACTTGGAAAGGACACCGCAAGATTGAACCCAAAGCTAAGCACTTCTCCCATTGCAAGAAAGATCAATCTAGTGCCAAACCAAACTGATAATTCGAAGAGACTTGCAAAGATATCAAATCATACATAAAAGAATTCAGAGAAGATTCAAATATTGTTCATAGATAATCTTGATCATAAACCCACAATTCATCGGATCTCGACAAACACAGCGCAAAAAGAATTACATCGAATAGATCTCCAAGAAGATCAAGGAGAACTTTGTATTGAGATCCAAGAGAGAAGAAGCCATCTAGCTAATAACTATGGACCCGAAGGTGCAGTAAACTACTCACACATCATCGGAGAGGCTATGGTGTTGATGTAGAAGCCCTCGTGATCGATCCCCCTTGGCGGAGGCGCGGAAAAGGCCCCAAGATGGGATCTCACAGTCAGAAGGTTGCGGCGGTGGAAATAGGGTTTTGTGGTGCTCCTGGATGTTTTCGGGGTATATGGGTATATATAGGAAGAAGTAGGTCGGTGGAGCTGCGAGGGGCCCACGAGGGTGGGGGCGCGCCCAGGGGGCAGGCACGCCTCTCTGCCTCGTGGCCTCCTCGCTTCTTTCTTGACGTCCACTCTGGATCACGTTTGTTCCAAAAATCACTCTCCCGAAGGTTTCATTCCGTTTGGATTCCGTTTGATATTCCTTTTCAGCGAAACACTAAATAGGCAAAAAAACAGCAATTTGCATTGGGCCTTCGGTTAATAGGTTAGTCCCAAAAATAATATAAAAGTGTGTAATAAAGCCCATTAAACATCCAAAACAGATAATATAATAGCATGGAACAATCAAAAATTATAGATACGTTGGAGACGTATCAGGCGTTACCGGATTTCCTCGGGGAGTCAATGGGCCTTACTGGGCCTTAATGGGAGAGAGGAGTGATACGTCTCCAACGTATCTATAATTTTTTATTGCTCCATGCTATATTATCTACTATTTTGGACAATATGAGCTTTATTATCCACTTGTATATTATTTTTGGGACTAACCTATTAACGGGAGGCCCAGCCCAGAATTGCTGTTTTTTGCCTATTTCAGAGTTTCGCAGAAAAAGAATATCAAACGGAGTCCAAACGGAATGAAACCTTCGGGAGCGTGATTTTTGGAACGAACATGATCCAGGAGACTTGGACCTTATGTAAGAGAAGCTTCCAGGAGGTCACGAGGTAGGGGGCGCGCCCTCCACCCTCGTGGGCCCCATGTTGCTCCACCGACGTACTTCTTCCTCCTATATATCGTACCACGCACTTCAAACGATCGACACGGAGCCAAAACCTAATTCCACCGCCGCAACCTTCTGTACCCACGAGATCCCACCTTGGGGCCTGTTCCGGAGCTCCGCCAGAAGGGGCATCGATCATGGAGGGCTTCTACATCAACACCATAGCCTCTCCGATGAAGTGTGAGTAGTTTACCTCAGACCTTTGGGTCCATAGTTATTAGCTAGATGGCTTCTTCTCTCTTTTTGGATCTCAATACAATGTTCTCCCCCTCTCTCGTGGAGATCTATTCATTGTAATCTTCTTTTGCAGTGTGTTTGTTGAGACCGATGAATTGTGGGTTTATGATCAAGATTATCTATGAACAATATTTGAATATTCTCTAAATTCTTTTATGTATGATTGGTTATCTTTGCAAGTCTCTTCGAATTATCAGTTTGGTTTGGCCTACTAGATTGATCTTTCTTGCAGTGGGAGAAGTGCTCAGCTTTGGGTTCAATCTTGCGATGTCCTTTCCCAGTGACAGTAGGGGCAACAAGGCACGTATATTGTATTGTTGCCATCGAGGATAACAAGATGGGGTTTTTATCATATTGCATGAATTTATCCCTCTACATCATGTCATCTTGCTTAAGGCATTACTCTGTTTCCATGAACTTAATACTCTAGATGCATGCCGGATAGCGGTCGATGAGTGGAGTAATAGTAGTAGATGCAGCAGAGTCGGTCTACTTGTCTCGGACGTGATGCCTATATACATGATCATACCTAGATATTCTCATAACTATGCTCCATTCATCAATTGCTCAACAAGAATTGCTCACCCACCGTAAAATACTTATGCTCTTGAGAGAAGCCACTACGTGAAACCTATGGCCCCCGGGTCTATCTCCATCATATTAATCTTCCAACACTTTTTTATTTCCTTTGCTTTTATTTTACTTTGCATCTTTATCATAAAATACCAAAAATACTATCCTATCATATCTATCAGGTCTCACTCTCATAAGTGACCGTGAAGGGATTGACAACCCCTTATCACGCTGGTTGCGAGGATTTATTTGTTTTGTGTAGGTACGAGGGACTCGCGCGTAGCCTCCTACTGGATTGATACCTTGGTTCTCAAAAACTGAGGGAAATACTTACGCTACTTTGCTGCATCACTCTTTCCTCTTCAAGGGAAAACCAACGCAGTGCTCAAGAGGTAGCAAGAAGGATTTCTGGCGCCGTTGCCGGGGAGGCCTACGCAAAAGTCAACATACCAAGTACACATCACAATCCCTTATCTCCCACAATACATTATTTGCCATTTGCCTCTCGTTTTCCTCTCCCCCACTTCACCCTTGTCATTTTATTCGCCCTCTCTTTTTCGTTCGCCTCTTTTTCGCTTGCTTTTTGTTTGCTTGTGTGTTGGATTGCTTGTTTGTCACGATGGCTCAATATAATACCAAATTATGTGACTTTACCAATACCAACAATAATGATTTCCTTAGCACTCCGATTGCTCCTCTTACCAATACTGAATCTTGTGAAATCAATGCTGCTTTGTTGAATCTTGTCATGAAAGATCAATTCGCCGGCCTTCCTAGTGAAGATGCGGCTACTCATCTAAATAACTTCGTTGATTTGTGTGATATACAAAAGAAGAAAGATGTTGATAATGATATTTTTAAATTGAAGCTATTTCCTTTTTCGCTTAGAGATCGTGCTAAAGCTTGGTTTTCTTCTTTGCCTAAAAATAGTATTGATTATTGGAACAAGTGCAGAGTGCTTTTATCTCTAAGTATTTTCCTCCCGCTAAGATCATCTCTCTTAGAAACGATATTATGAATTTTAAGCAACTTGATCATGAACATGTTGCACAAGCTTGGGAGAGGATGAAATTAATGATACGTAATTGCCCTACTCATGGTTTGAATTTGTGGATGATTATACAAAAAATTTATGTCGGATTGAATTTTGCTTCTATAAATCTTTTAGATTCGGCCGCGGGAGGCACTTTTATGGAAATCACTTTAGTAGAAGCTACTAAACTCCTAGATAATATTATGGTTAATTATTCTCAATGGCACACTGAAAGATCTACTAATAAAAAGGTGCATGCGATAGAAGAAATTAATGTTTTGAGTGGAAAGATGGATGAACTTATGAAATTATTTGCTAGTAAGAGTGTTTCTTATGATCCTAATGATATGCCTTTGTCCACTTTGATTGAGAATAATAATTAATCTATGGATGTGAATTTTGTTGGTAGGAATAATTTCGGTAACAATGCGTATAGAGGAAACTTTAATCCTAGGCCTTATCCTAGCAATTCCTCTAATAATTATGGTAATTCCTACAACAATTCTTATGGAAATTTTAATAAGATGCCCTCTAAATTTGAGACTAGTGTGAAAGAGTTTATGAATTCGCAAAAGAATTTCAATGCTTTGCTTGAAGAGAAATTGCTTAAAGTTGATGAATTGGCTAGGAACGTTGATAGAATTTCTCTTGATGTTGATTATTCAAAGCATCTATTCATCCTAAGCATGATATCAATGAGTCTCTCAAAGCCATGATAATTTCCATTGATGAGTGCAAAGAAAGAACCGCTAGGATGCGTGCTAAGAAAGATTGCTTTATGAAAGCGTGTTCTTCAAATTTCTATGAAAATAAAGATGAAGATCTAAAAGTTATTGATGTGTCCCCTATTAAATCTTTGTTTTGTAATATTAATCTTGATAATGATGGGACTGAATATGATCCACCTTTACCTAGAAGGCGTTCCAAAAATTCGGAGTTTTTAGAGCTTGATGCTAAATTTGATAAAAGTGGGATTGAAGAAATCAAAACCCTAGATGCTAATAAACCCACTATTTTGGATTTCAAGGAATTTAATTATGAAAATTGCTCTTTGATTTATTGTATTTCCTTGTTGCAATCCGTGCTAAATTCTCCTCATGCTTATAGTCAAAATAAAGCATTACTAAACATATCGTTGATGTCTTGATGCAATCTTATGAAGAAAAGCTTGAGTTGGAAAGTTTCTATCCCTAGAAAACTTTATGATGAGTGGGAACCAACTATTAAAATTAAGATTAAGGATCATGAGTTATATGCTTTATGTGATTTGGGTGCTAGTGTTTCCACGATTCCAGAAACTTTGTGTGGTTTGCTAGGTTTCCATAATTTTGATGATTGCTCTCTAAACTTGCACCTTGCGGATTCCACTATTAAGAAACCTATGGGAAGAATTAATGATGTTCTTATTGTTGCAAATAGGAATTATGTGCCCGTAGATTTTATCGTTCTTGATATAGATTGCAATCTTTCATGTCCTATTATTCTTGGTAGACCTTTCCTTAGAACGATTGGTGCAATTATTGATATGAAGGAAGGGAATATTAGATTCCAATTTCTATTACAGAAATACATGGAACACTTCCCTAGGAAAAAAATAAAATTGCCATATGAATCTATCTTGAGAGCCACTTATGGATTGCCTACCAAAGATGGCAATACACTAGATTTATCCTTGCTTTTATGCCTAGCTAGGGGCATTAAACGAAAGCGCTTGTTGGGAGACAACCCAATATTTTTCCTTGCTGTTATTCAATAAACCTTTGATCTAGCCTATGGTTGGATGTGTTTTTATATTTTAATTAGTGTTTGTGCCAAGTTAAACCTATAGGATCTTCTTGGATGATAGTTATTTGATCTTGCAGAAATTTCCAGAAACTTTCTGTTCACGAAAACAATTGTTAAAAATCACCAGAACGTGATAAAATACTGATTCCAATTGCTGCTGATCAATAAAAAACATTTCTAGGTCGTCCTATTTTGGCTGATTTTTTGGAGTTCCAGAAGTTTGCGTTAGTTACAGATTACTACAGACTGTTCTGTTTTTGACAGATTCTGTTTTTCGTGTGTTGTTTGCTTATTTTGATGAATCTATGGCTAGTAAAATAGTTTATAAACCATAGAGAAGTTGTAATACAGTAGGTTTAACACTAATATAAATAAATAATGATTTCATTACAGTACCTTGAAGTGGTCTTTTTTTTTCTTTCGCTAACGGAGCTCACGAGATTTTCTGTTGAGTTTTGTGTTGTGAAGTTTTCAAGTTTTGGGTGAAAGATTTTTGATGGATTATGGAACAAGGAGTGGCAAGAGCCTAAGCTTGGGGATGCCCATGGCACCCCCAAGATAATCTAAGGACACCAAAAAGCCAAAGCTTGGGGATGCCCCGGAAGGCTTCCCCTCTTTCGTCTACTTCCATCGGTAACTTTACTTGGAGCTATATTTTTATTCACTACATGATATGTGTTTTGCTTGGAGCGTCTTGTATGATTTGAGTCTTTGCTTTTTAGTTCACCACAATCATCCTTGCTGTACACATCTTTTTAGAGAGCCATACATGATTTGAAAATTATTAGAATGCTCTATGTGCTTCACTTATATCTTTTGAGTTATATATTTTTCCTATAGTACTCCACTTATATCTTTTAGAGAACGGTGGTGGATTTGTTTTATAGAAACTATTGATCTCTCATGCTTCACTTATATTATTTTGAGAGTCTTAAATAGCATGGTAATTTGCTTAAATAATCCTAATATGCTAGATATTCAAGATTAGTAAAAACTTTCTTATGAGTGTGTTGAATACTAAGAGAAGTTTGATGCTTGATGATTGTTTTGAGATATGGAGGTAATAATATCAAAGTCGTGCTAGTTGAGTAGTTGTGAATTTGAGAAATGCTTGTGTTGAAGTTTGCAAGTCCCGTAGCATGCACATATGGTAAACGTTATGTAACAAATTTGAAACATGAAGTGTTCTTTGATTGTCCTCCTTATGAGTGGCGGTCGGGGATGAGCGATGGTCTTTTCCTACCAATCTAACCCCCTAGGAGCATGCGCGTAATGCTTGGTTCTTGATGACTTGTAGATTCTTGCAATAAGTATGTGAGTTATTTATGACTAAAGTTGAGTCCATGGATTATACGCACTCTCACTCTTCCATCATTGCTAGCCTCTTCGGTACCGTGCATTGCCCTTTCTCACATTGAGAGTTGGTGCAAACTTCGCCTGTGCATCCAAACCCCGTGATATGATACGCTCTTTCACACATAAACCTCCTTATATCTTCCTCAAAACAGCCACCATACCTACCTATTATGGCATTTCCATAGCCATTCCGAGATACATTGCCATGCAAATTTCCACCATTCCTTTTATCATGACACATTCATCATTGTCATATTGCTTAGCATGATCATGTAGTTGACATAGTATTTGTGGCAAAGCCACCGTTCATAATTCTTTCATACATGTCACTCTTGATTCATTGCATATCCCGGTACACCACCGGAGGCATTCATATAGAGTCATATTTTGTTCTAGTATCGAGTTGTAATCATTGAGTTGTAAATAAATAGAAGTGTGATGATCATCATTTTCTAGAGCATTGTCCAAAGTGAGGAATAAAAAAATAGAGAGAGAAAGGCCATAAAAAAGAGAAGGCCCAAAAAATATGAGAGAAAAAGAGAGAAGGGACAATGCTACTATCCTTTACCACACTTGTGCTTCAAAGTAGCACCATAATCTTCATGATAGAGAGTCTCTTGTTTTATCACTTTCATATACTAGTGGGAATTTTTCATTATAGAACTTGGCTTGTATATTCCAACAATGGGCCTCCTCAAGTGCCCTAGGTCTTCGTGAGCAAGCAAGTTGGATGCACACCCACTTAGTTTCTTTTTTTTTGAGTTTTCATACATTTATAGCTCTAGTGCATCTGTTGCATGGCAATCCCCACTCCTTGCATTAACATCAATCGATGGGCATCTCCATAGCTCATTGATTAGCCTCGTTGATGTGAGACTTTCTCCTTTTCTGTCTTCTCCACATAACCCCCATTATCATATTCTATTCCACCCATAGTGTTATGTCCATGGCTCGCGCTCATATATTGCGTGAAAGTTTATAGGTTTGAGATTACTAAAGTATGAAACAATTGCTTGGCTTGTCATCGGGTTGTGCATGATGAGAGCATTCTTGTGTGTGAAAATGGAGCATGACTAAACTATATGATTTTGTAGGGATGAACTTTCTTTGGCCATGTTATTTTGAGAGGACATAGTTGCTTAGTTAGTATGCTTGAAGTATTATTATTTTTATGTCAATATGAACTTTTATCTTGAATCTTTCGGATCTGAGTATTCATACCACAATTAAGAAGAATTACATTGAAATTATGCCAAGTAGCATTCCACATCAAAAGTTATCTTTTTTTTATCATTTACCTACTCGAGGATGCTTGATACGTCTCCAATGTATCTATAATTTTTGATTGCTCCATGCTATATTATCTACTGTTTTGGACAATATTGGGCTTTATTATCCACTTTTATATTATTTTTGGGACTAACCTATTAACCGGAGGCCCAGCCCAGAATTGCTGTTTTTTGCCTATTTCAGAGTTTCGCAGAAAAATAATATCAAACGGAATGAAACCTTCGGGAGCGTGATTTTTGGAACGAACATGATCCAGGAGACTTGGACCCCACGTAAGAGAAGCTTCCAGGAGGCCACGAGGTAGGGGGGCGCGCCCTCCACCCTCGTGGGCCCCATGTTGCTCCACCGACGTACTTCTTCCTCCTATATATACCTACGTACCCCCAAACGATCAGATACGGAGCCAAAAACCTAATTCCACCGCCGCAACCTTATGTACCCACGAGATCCCATCTTGGGGCTTGTTCCGGAGCTCCGCCAGAGGGGGCATCCATCATGGAGGGCTTCTACATCAACACCATAGCCTCTCCGATGAAGTGTGAGTAGTTTACCTCAGACCTTCGGGTCCATAGTTAGTAGCTAGATGGCTTCTTCTCTTCTTTTCGACCTCAATACAATTTTCTCCCCCTCTCTCGTGGAGATCTATTCGATGTAATTTGCGGTGTTTTGTTGAGACCGATGAATTGTGGGTTTATGATCAAGTTTATCTATGAACAATATTTGAATCTTCTCTGAATTCTTTTATGTATGATTGGTTATCTTTGCAAGTCTCTTTTAAGTATCAGTTTGGTTTGGCCTACTAGATTGATCTTTCTTGCAATGGGAGAAGTGCTTAGCTTTGGGTTCAATCTTGCGGTGTCCTTTCCCAGTGACAGTAGGGGCAGCAAGGCACGTATTGTATTGTTTCCATCAAGGATAACAAGATGGGGTTTTTATCATATTGCATGAATTTATCCCTCTACATCATGTCATCTTGCTTAAGGCGTTACTCTGTTTTCGTGAACTTAATACTCTAGATGCATGCTGGATAGCGGTCGATCAGTGGAGTAGTAGTAGTAGATATTCTCATAACTATGCTCAATTGTCACGCCCAATATGCGACCCTATCCAAAAGGAACTCGAAGGTCCCACCAAGGATAGACCCGCATATTGAAACGCTTTTGCAAGGTGGATATCATTACATCAACATTACATAATACATAGGGATACATACATAAGGCACAAATGCCACAAGAATACTTCAACATCATATACAAGAGATCAACATCCGACTACGGATGAAACATAAACAGAAGCTCAAACGACATCCACCCTGCTAGCCCAGGCTGCCGACCTGGAACCTATCCCCTGATCGAAGAAGAAGCAGAAGAAGAACTCCAACACAAGCAAACATCGCTCTCGCGTCATGATCATCGCAAAACCTGTACCTGCAACTGGTGGTGTAGTAATCTGTGAGCCACGAGGACTCAGCAATCCCATTACCATGGGTATCAAGACTAGCAAAGCTTAAATGGGAAAGGAAGGGGTAAAATGGTGAGGTTGCAGCAGCGACTAAGCATATATGGTGGCTAACATACGCAAATGAGAGCGAGAAGAGGAACAAAGGAACGGTTGTCAACTAGTAATGATCAAGAAGTGATCACGAACTCCTACCTCGTCGCCGACATAACCCGAAACCGTGTTCTCCTCTCGATCAACCCCGAAAAGAGACACTCACGGTTACGCACACGGTTGGTGTATTTTAATTAAGATCAACTTCGGGTTTTCTACAACCGGACATTAACAAATTCCCATCTGCCACATAACCGCGGGCACGGCTTTCGAAAGTTCAAACCCTGCAGGGGTGTCCCAACTTAGCCCATGATAAGCTCTCGCGATCAACGAAGGATATTCCTTCTCCCCGGGAAGGCCCGATCAGTCTCGGAATCCCGGCTACAAGACATTTCGACAGCAATAAAACAAGTCCAGCAAAGCCGCCCGATGCGCCGACAATCCCGATAGGAGCTGCACATATCTCGTTCTCAGGGCAACACCGGATGAGACATCCTACGAGTAAAACCAAACCTCGAGTTGCCACGAGGGGCCCATGATCTACTCGGTTCGGGCCAGCACTTAGAGAAGCACCTGGTCGGGGGGCTAAATAAAGATGACCCTTGGGTTAATTACTCCCAAGGGAAATATAGGTGGTGGTGAGGCAAATGGTAAAACCAATGTTGGGCCTTCTTTGGAAAAGTCTTATTCAAAGCGAACTGTCAAGGGGTCCCATAAATCACCCGACCGCGTTAGGGACGCAAAATCCGGGAACATAATACCGATATGACGGAAACTAGGGCGGCAAGAGTGGAACAAAACACCAGGCATAAGGCCGAGCCTTCCACCCTTTACCAAGTATATAGATGCATTAATTAGATAGATATATTGTGATATCCCAACAAGTAAACATGTTCCAACAAGGAACAACATCTCCATGTTCCAACAAGGAACAAACTTCATCTTCACCTGCAACTAACAACGCTATAAGAGGGGCTGAGCAAAGCGGTAACATAGCCAAACAACGGTTTGCTAGGAAGGGTGCAAAAGGTTAGGGGCTGACATGGCAATTTGGGATGGCTTGATAAACAGGTAATAGGTAGCGCAGCATAGCGAAAGAACGAAGCAACTAGCATAGCAATGATAGTAGTGAGATCCAGGGTAGCGGTCATCTTGCCTGAAATCCCGCAAGAAAGAAGAACGAGTCCATGAAGAAGATGAACGAGTCCATGAAGAAGATGAACGGATGAAGCCGAACCAAGCGTAGACGAACGAATCCTCATGATCGCAACGAAACAGGAACTAACAAGAAGAAGCACACAACATAGTAAACACTCCACACATGAACAAGACATGATGCACAACAAGCATGATGCATGACAAAGCTACATGAAGCTACTCATGGCAAGAGATGATGCAAACAAGACCAACACATCAAGGCAAGTTTAAATGAGGCCGGGAACAACATAGAACAACTCCGGTAAGTCCTCATATGCAAATTTCGAAATTGGTCCAGATCTGGATAAACCTTATGTTTAAGTTGTTAAACAGCAAGTTAAGATGCACCACGATGATCTACACGAAATTCTAGTCAAGTTACATATAAAGTTCATTAGATTCGGAGCTACGGCCTAGAAGATATGAGCAAAACAAGTTAAACATGGCATTGATGCAAAATGCATATAAACATCAAGAAAACACCTCAAAACAAGGATACAACATGATAATATGAAACTACATGCAAAATCAAGCAAGTTTCATATGGAGCACACTCAAAACGGAGCAACGGTTCAACACATACACACAATACTAGATATGACAACAATCTGTCCAAAACAGCAACTAGGCATATTGCAAGCATCAAAACAACATGCTACAGGACCTCAACATGAAAACAAAAGGCATGGGCATGATGTACAGGTAAAGCATTACAAAACATGAACACTGAGCTAACTCCAGAAATCACTAGAACATGCTCAAAATGACATGGCAAGATTGCAACTAATAACAGTTTCAGGCATTGGCAGAAATAACATCAGGTTGCAATGTTTAGAGCTATGAAACAAAATGTTACAGGAACTTAACAAGGCAAACAAAGGCATGGCATGAATCTACTAATTGCATAGAACAAAAGTCCTTTAGTGACCATAAGCCAAAAAGGATCAGAAAATATGATGGCACCCATGTCAATATTGAAAGTTTCGTTAACAGATTCAGCAACATGGCATGTCAAAAACTGATAACAAGTAGGCATGTTTACAAGCTCAATGCACTCACTACAGAGCCTTATATGATAAACTAAGCATACATACATCAAGAAGACATGACATAGAAGACATACATGGCAAGAACAATAACATAGCATACATGGATCAACCACAACAACCTTGGCAAAATTGAATAACATGTAAACAACCTGCCAGGAAACATTTGATAGCAAAAGTAGAGCTCGATTGACTCAAGCTATGGCACTCCATAATTGCAAACAAGGGCATGTATGGATAGAGCAAGACATGCTTTACAAAACATCCTTACTGAAGTATCTCAAAATATGCATGGATCTCTCGGTAGCATCAAGTTAACATGGCATCAAAATAACAGCTAAACAGGGCTGAAAACAGCAACAACAAGACACCTAGTTTGCATGCTTGTGCTAGTCACCACATAGATCACAAAAATACATAGCAAGCACCACTGGAAAGAAGACATGGCATATTACAAAACACATGTAGGACTCAAGTCCATAGGATGCACACATCAATCATGGCAAAAAAGACAAAAGTGCAAGTTCTGATAAAAATCAGAAACTAACATCACATAGCACTCTTGCAACAGCATTTCGGGCATCAAGATGAGCTCAAATGAAAATGATGCAATGAGATAAAATGATCTACTCTTGAGACAAACATTTTGACATATTACACGCAAAGCGGAGCTACATGCAGAGATATGATGCAATGAAAATGGCACGAAATATCACATATTAGAGGACTTAGACGAATTTTAGAGGGGGAAAGTCAACCACGGCACGGGTTTCGAGGATCGCGGATCTTGCGCGGAGATGCCACGGAGAGGAGGGAGATGGCCGGGCGAGCTCGGGTCGCGGATCCGGTCTCTCCTCGACCGGATCTGGCCGGAGGAGGCCGGGCGGCCGGGCATGGCGCTTCGCGGCGGAGGAGGGCGGCGCCGGCGTGGAGACGAAGCTTCGGCAGGGCAGCGATGGGGCGGCGCGCTTGCCCGCTGGAGGAAGGCGCTGGCGAGGGCGGCCGGGCGGCGGCAGGGAGGTACGCAGCCGAGGCGAAGGTGCGCTGGCCGGGCGCGCTGCCACCGGCGTGAGGCGCGCCGAGGCCGGAGGCGACCACGGGCGGCGGGCGGCGACGGAGAGGCAGCGACGGGCGGCGGCGAACGGCGCGGGCGGGCGCGCGCGGGAGGCGCGACGGCGGCGGCGGCGGCGAACTGGCGGGCGGGTTCGCGATGGGCTCATGGCGGGCGGGCGTGGAGGCGTGGGGAGGCCACGGCGGCGTGGGGTTGGGGAGAGAGGCGGCGGGTGATGTGGCGAGGCGGGATTGGCCGGGTGAGGTGTGGTGGCGACGCGTCCGGCGCCGGCGGACGATGTCCGTGCATGGAGGAAGAAGGGCTAGGGTTAGGGCGAATTCATCCGCGAATTTCGGGAGGGACTGATTTATAGGTAGAGGGAGCTAGGAGAGTCCAAATGAGGTGCGGTTTTCGCCACGCGATCGTGATCGAGCGACCGAGAGCATGGAGGGAGTTTGCTGGGTTTTGGGCCACTTTGAAAGGGTGTTGGGCTGCAATACAAAGAGGCCTTTGCGGTTACCGGTTAACCGTTGGAGTACCAAACGACCTCCAAATGATCCGAAACTTGACAGCGGTCTACGGTGCTATACCAAGGCCGCTTGACAAACCTCGGTCCATTCGAGACCGTTTAACACCCGCTTTACGAAAAGAGGTAAAAGGGGCGCGGGAGACATAGGAGTGCCGGGTTGCAAAAGCGGACAACGGGAAAATGCTCGGATGCATGAGACGAACACGTATGCAAAATGAAATGCACATGATGACATGATATGAAATGCATATGATGACATGGCAAAGTGCAACACGCAAGCAAATGACATGGCAACGACGACGAATAACTGACGGACACCTGGCGCATCGAATCCGGGGTGTTACAACACTCCTCCACTAACAAGAGATCTCGTCCCGAGATCTTAGGACCGAGACGGAAGAGAAAAGGGATGAGGTGAAGCAAGAACTCAAGAGAAGAAGCAAAGAATCGAGAGCACTCGAGAAGAAGAGAGGAACGACGAGAATCGAAAGCTCACAGAATCAGATAGACTATGAAACGACTCGTTCTAACCGGAGTGGTTAGAATGAGAAAAGAAACGGATAAGACTGAAAGGATTTAGGTAGCACTCCGGCTGAAAATGGAAGGATTAGAACATGAACTTCACAAGATGGGATGAAACTTGACGAGATGAACAACACAATGACTCCGGAAGAATTGAAAGAATTGAATGAAAAGAACTTAGAAGGGAGGATTGAACGGAGTTGTTGAGAAAATTCAACAACGAAAAGAAAAAGCTTGTCGTGGACTTATGGATAACATCTCAGCAATTATGAGGTGATAACCAGCCGCAAACGGAAATGATTGAATAACTGAGAAGAACGAAGGAATGCAAAACTCCACTTTCCAAGAAAATGAAGAATTATTTGCTCTTCGAGACGGGAGAGGAAAAGATACTGGAACTCTTCCAACAAAATCTTGATGAACTCTTTGGAGAATGAATTAAATCATGAAGAACCACCGTGAAGAACTCCGGTAACAAAAAGGATGATGAGATAGAAATGAAGGAAGAAAGAATAAGATGAGCGTTGCGATGATTAAGATGGAGGTTCCGACGAAATGGCCGAGGAAACTGAACTCCGGATAAGAAAAGATGAAAACACTTGGAACTAGAATTTATTCATCAAGAACAAACTCCGAAGGAATGGATTAATCACTTGGATGAAATAAGAATAAGATTTATTGTATGCTTATCCTTCATGAAATTAAATTGATGACAAGCAATGGATTTTTGCAAACTACTTATTCTTCTTGAAAAAGAATTGAGAAGTGACATATCGCGAACTTGAGAAGGTCTTCATGAACCACCGGTAGGATTGGAAGGAACGAATGAATTAAAATGATAATCAAGGAAAAAGAATCTTGAAAGAACCACCGTAAGAATTCGAAAATGACTGATGGAAGAGGATGAACCACCGGGAAGAATAAGAAAAACAAATATGCTCGAGGGGATTTAGATGCAAAAGAACAAAGAGATCATGAGCTGATTAAAGAACACTTGAACGAAGCTCCGGGATAAATAGAGAACGATAACTGGAATGATGGCCTCCGGTGAAAAGAAATAGAAATCAACTTCTGAAATACTCCGGATGGATGAAAAGAATTTGCACGATTGAAAACAATTAGATAGGATAACATCGAGCTAGAACCATGAAACTCCGGGGGAACGGACAAGATTTAAAAGAAACTCTACTTCGATCTTCAACTGACGACGAGAAAACACCACCAAAATTACTGGGATACTCCGGGAGAATGAAAAGCGAAGAGGTTGAGCCAGCAATGAATTGATTCGAAATCGATCTTGGAAAAGGCATGTGACTCATGGGATCCATTCTTACGTCACAAATGAAAAGAATTGCGAAAAACTCCGGGGGAATTAGAAGAGTCAGCTAAGATCCTGGGAAAAGACCTGTGGGTTAGGGCCCACTAAAAGAAAACACCGTTGGAAGAGGGATGTTGAACCGATAGATGATGCACCGGAACAATTGAAAAAAATTTGAATGAGGTGACAACCTCAAATTAATTGGAAGGCAGACGAATCTCCTGAGATGACTTGAGCACTCCGGAAGGATAAACTGGCGAGAGGCGAACGAGCAAGGGGAAAACACTTGATCCGAGAGAAAGAATATGATCAACACCGAAAAACTTGAATTGAATCCACCGGAAAAAGAAAGGGATGAAGAATGACGAACAAGAGAGAATTCACCGGTTGAAATAATTGACAAAACACTGAAGAGGCTCCACACGAATGGAATTGATGGTCGGAAGAAACTCAAACTCCGGGAAGAAGAGGGTGGGAGGGCGGGAAAACAAAGGCAACTTGGAAGGGGAAACCAACGAACAATTTGAAGAGAAAACACCGGTTGAAATCATTGAAGAAAGAAATCAAAGACTTCACACGAGTAGGATCGATACTCGTTTACGGACTCCGGTTCGGAAAAGAAGAAGGGTGGGCGGGTGGGAAAAAAACAAGGACAACTTCAGACAAGGAAAAAAACGACGACGTCGGTGGAAGAACTGAGGATTGAACTTGGCAAAGATGAAGAGGGTCGAACCACCATGGCGAGAAAAGCACCGGATAAAAAGAGCTGAGGAACAACTACCGGAAAACCAACTGCGTGATCCTAAAGAAAAATTAGAATGGGAAGAGGAGTAGTTCAAAACACCTACGTCAAGATTCCTCACCAGAGCAACGAAGGGACTGAGGAGTAAAAAGAATTCCTACTCTCCGATATAACTAGACTTAGAAAAAAAAGTTTTATTCTAGACTCAACAACGGCCAAACTACACGATCAATCAAGGGGGGCTCCTAGGGTCAGTCGAGGCTCTGATACCAACTTGTCACGCCCAATATGCGACCCTATCCAAAAGGAACTCGAAGGTCCCACCAAGGATAGACCCGCATATTGAAACGCTTTTGCAAGGTGGATATCATTACATCAACATTACATAATACATAGGGATACATACATAAGGCACAAATGCCACAAGAATACTTCAACATCATATACAAGAGATCAACATCCGACTACGGATGAAACATAAACGAAGCTCAAACGACATCCACCACCGCTAGCCCGGGCTGCCGACCGAACCTATCCCCGATCGAAGAAGAAGCAGAAGAAGAACTCCAACACAAGCAAACATCGCTCTCGCGTCATGATCATCGCAAAACCTGTACCTGCAACTGGTGGTGTAGTAATCTGTGAGCCACGAGGACTCAGCAATCCCATTACCATGGGTATCAAGACTAGCAAAGCTTAAATGGGAAAGGAAGGGGTAAAGTGGTGAGGTTGCAGCAGCGACTAAGCATATATGGTGGCTAACATACGCAAATGAGAGCGAGAAGAGGAACAAAGGAACGGTCGTCAACTAGTAATGATCAAGAAGTGATCCTGAACTCCTACCTACGTCAGACATAACCCAGAAACCGTGTTCTCCTCTCGATCAACCCGAAAAGAGACACTCACGGTTACGCTTTACGGTTGGTGTATTTTAATTAAGATCAACTTCGGTTTTCTACAACGGACATTAACAAATTCCCATCGCCACATAACCGCGGGCACGGCTTTGAAAGTTCAAAACCCTGCAGGGTGTCCCAACTTATCCCATGATAAGCTCTCGCGATCAACGAAGGATATTCCTTCTCCCGGAAGGCCCGATCAGTCTCGGAATCCGGCTACAAGACATTTCGACAATAATAAAACAAGTCCAGCAAAGCCGCCCGATCTTGCCGACAATCCCGATAGGAGCTGCACATATCTCGTTCTCGAGGCAACACCGGATGAGACATCCTACGAGTAAAACCAAACCTCGAGTTGCCACGAGGGGCCCATGATCTACTCGGTTCGGGCCAGCACTTAGAGAAGCACTGGTCCGGGGGCTAATAAAGATGACCCTTGGGTTAATTACTCCCAAGGGAAATATAGGTGGTGGTGAGGCAAATGGTAAAACCAATGTTGGGCCTTGCTGGAAAAGTCTTATTCAAAGCGAACTGTCAAGGGGGTCCCATAAATCACCCGACCGCGTTAGGCACGCAAAATCCGGGAACATAATACCGATATGACGGAAACTAGGGCGGCAAGAGTGGAACAAAACACCAGGCATAAGGCCGAGCCTTCCACCCTTTACCAAGTATATAGATGCATTAATTAGATAGATATATTGTGATATCCCAACAAGTAAACATGTTCCAACAAGGAACAACATCTCCATGTTCCAACAAGGAACAAACTTCATCTTCACCTGCAACTAACAACGCTATAAGAGGGGCTGAGCAAAGCGGTAACATAGCCAAACAACGGTTTGCTAGGAAGGGTGCAAAAGGTTAGAGGCTGACATGGCAATTTGGGATGGCTTGATAAAGGTAATAGGTAGCGCAGCATAGCGAAGAACGAAGCAACTAGCATAGCAATGATAGTAGTGAGATCCAGGTAGCGGTCATCTTGCCTGAAATCCCGCAAGGAAGAAGAACGAGTCCATGAAGAAGATGAACGAGTCCATGAAGAAGATGAACGGATGAAGCCGAACCAAGCGTAGACGAACGAATCCTCACGATCGCAACGAAACAGGAACTAACAAGAAGAAGCACACAACATAGTAAACACTCCACACATGAACAAGACATGATGCACAACAAGCATGATGCATGACAAAGCTACATGAAGCTACTCATGGCAAGAGATGATGCAAACAAGACCAACACATCAAGGCAAGTTTAAATGAGGCCGGGAACAACATAGAACAACTCCGGTAAGTCCTCATATGCAAATTTCGAAATTGGTCCAGATCTGGATAAACCTTATGTTCAAGTTGTTAAACAGCAAGGTAAGATGCACCACGATGATCTACACGAAATTCTAGTCAAGTTACATATAAAGTTCATTAGATTCGGAGCTACGGCCTAGAAGATATGAGCAAAACAAGTTAAACATCGCATTGCTGCAAAATGCATATAAATATCAAGAAAACACCTCAAAACAAGGATCCAACATTATAATATGAAACTACATGCAAAATCAAGCAAGTTTCATATAGAGCACACTCAAAACGGAGCAACGGTTCAACACATACACACAATACTAGATATGACAACAATCTGTCCAAAACAGCAACTAGGCATATTGCAAGCATCAAAACAACATGCTACAGGACCTCAACATGAAAACAAAAGGCATGGGCATGATGTACAGGTAAAGCATTACAAAACATGAACACTGAGCTAACTCCAGAAATCACTAGAACATGCTCAAAATGACATGGCAAGATTGCAACTAATAACAGTTTCAGGCATTGGCAGAAATAACATCAGGTTGCAATGTTTAGAGCTATGAAACAACATGTTACAGGAACTTAACAAGGCAAACAAATGCATGGCATGAATCTACTAATTGCATAGAACAAAAGTCCTTTAGTGACCATAAGCCAAAAAGGATCAGAAAATATGATGGCACCCATGTCAATATTGAAAGTTTCGTTAACAGATTCAGCAACATGGCATGTCAAAAACTGATAACAAGTAGGCATGTTTACAAGCTCAATGCACTCACTACAGAGCCTTATATGATAAACTAAGTATACATACATCAAGAAGACATGTCATATAAGACATACATGGCAAGAACAATAACATAGCATACATGGATCAACCACAACAACCTTGGCAAAATTGAATAACATGTAAACAACCTGCCAGGAAACATTTGATAGCAAAAGTAGAGCTCGATTGACTCAAGCTATGACACTCCATAATTGCAAACAAGGGCATGGATGGATAGAGCAAGACATGCTTTACAAAACATCCTTACTGAAGTATCTCAAAATATGCATGGATCTCTCGGTAGCATCAAGTTAACATGGCATCAAAATAACAGCTAAACAGGGCTGAAAACAGCAACAACAAGACACCTAGTTTGCATGCTTGTGCTAGTCACCACATAGATCACAAAAATACATAGCAAGCACCACTGGAAAGAAGACATGGCATATTACAAAACACATGTAGGACTCAAGTCCATAGGATGCACACATCAATCATGGCAAAAAAGACAAAAGTGCAAGTTCTGATAAAAATCAGAAACTAACATCACATAGCACTCTTGCAACAGCATTTCGGGCATCAAGATGAGCTCAAATGAAAATGATGCAATGAGATGAAATGATCTACTCTTCGAGGCGAACATTTTGACATATTACACGCGCAAAACGGAGCTACATGCACAGAGATATGATGCAATGAAAATGGCACGAAATATCACATATTAGAGGACTTAGACGAATTTTAGAGGGGGGGAAAAAGTCAACCACGGCACGGGTTTCGAGGATCGCCGGATCTTGCGCCGGAGATGCCACCGGAGAGGAGGGAGATGGCCGGGGCGAGCTCGGGGTCGCCGGATCCGGTCGCTCCTCGACCGGATCTGGCCGGAGGAGGCCGGGGGCGGCCGGGCATGGCGCTCGCCGGCGGAGGAGGGCGGCGCCGGCGTGGAGACGAGCTTCGGCAGGGGGGGCAGCGGGGCGGCGCGCCCATGGAGGAAGGCGCTGGCGAGGGCGGCCGGGCGGCGGCAGGGAGGTACGCTGGGAGGCGGGGCGCGGCGCTATGGCGGGGCGCCGCCACCGGCGGTGAGGCGCGCCGAGGCCGGAGGCGACCACCGGGCGGCGGGCGGCGACCGGAGAGGCAGCGACGGGCGGCGGGCGGCGCGGGCGGGCGGCGGCGGGAGGCGCGATCGGCGGCGGCGGCGGCGGCCGTTCGGCGGGCCTCGCGATGGGCTCGGGCAAGGGCCGGGCGGCGCGGAGGCGTGGGAGGCCACGTGGTGGCGCGGGGTTGGGGGAGAGAGGCGGCGGGGTGATGTGGCGAGGCGGGATTGGCCGGGGTGAGGTGGCCGGCGGACGCGTCCGGCTCCGGGCGGACGTGTCCGGCGCGCGGAGGAAGAAGGGCTAGGGTTAGGGGCGAATTCATCCGCGAATTTCGGGGGAGGGGACTGATTTATAGGTAGAGGGAGCTAGGAGAGTCCAAATGAGGTGCGGTTTTCGGCCACGCGATCGTGATCGAACGACCGAGAGCATGGAGGGGAGTTTGCTGGGTTTTGGGCCACTTTGAAAGGGGTGTTGGGCTGCAATACAAAAGAGGCCTTTGCGGTTACCCGGTTAACCGTTGGAGTACCAAACGACCTCCAAATGATCCGAAACTTGACAGGCGGTCTACCGGTGCTATACCAAGGCCGCTTGACAAACCTCGGTCCATTCCGAGACCGTTTAACACCCGCACACGAAAAAGAGGTAAAAGGGGCGCCGGAGACATAGGAGTGCCGGATTGCAAAAGCGGACAACGGGAAAATGCTCGGATGCATGAGGCGAACACGTATGCAAAATGAAATGCACATGATGACATGATATGAAATGCATATGATGACATGGCAAAGTGCAACACGCAAGCAAATGACATGGCAACGACGACGAATAACTGACGGACACCTGGCGCATCGAATCCGGGGTGTTACATCAATTCTGTCAATTGCTCAACAGTAATTCGTTCACCCACCGTAAAATACTTATGCTCTTGATAGAAGCCACTAGTGAAACCTATGGCCCCCGGGTCTAGCTCCATCATATTAATCTTCCAACACTTTGTTATTTCCTTTGCTTTTATTTTACTTTGCATCTTTATCATAAAATACTAAAAATATTATCCTATCATATCTATCAGATCTCACTCTCGTAAGTGACCGTAAAGGGATTGACAACCCCTTATCGCGTTGGTTGCGAGGATTTATTTGTTTTGTGTAGGTACGAGGGACTCGCGCGTAGCCTCCTACTGGATTGATACCTTGGTTCTCAAAAACTGAGTGAACTACTTACGCTACTTTGCTGCATCACCCTCTCCTCTTCAAGGGAAAACCAACGCAGTGCTCAAGAGGTAGCAAGGAGGAGGCGGCCAGGTGGAGGGTGCGCCCCCAAGCCCAATCCGAATTGGGTGGGGGGCCGGCGCCCTTTCCTTCCCTCTTCCTTCTTCTCCTACTCCAACAAGGGAAAGGGGGGAAACCTACTCCTACTAGGAGTAGGACTCCCCCCTCGGGCGCGCCATGAGAGGGCCGACCCTCCCCTCCTCCACTCCTTTATATACGGGGGAGGGGGCACCCCATAGACACAAGTTGATTTCTTAGTCATGTGCGGTGCCCCCCTCCATAGATTTCCACCTCGGTCATATTGTTGCAGTGCTTAGGTGAAGCCCTGCGCCGGTAGCTTCATCATCACCGTCACCACGCCGTCGTGCTGACGAAACTCTCCCTCGGCCTCAGCTGGATTAAGAGTACGAGGGACGTCACCGAGCTGAACGTGTGCAGATCGTGGAGGTGCCATGTGTTTGGTACTTGGATCGGTTGGACCGCGAAGACGTTTGACTACATCAACCGCGTTACTAAACGCTTCCGTTTTCGGTCTACGAGGGTACGTGGACACACTCTCCCGCTCGTTGATATGCATCACCTAGATGGATCTTGCGTGCGCGTAGGGAATATTTTGAAATTACTGCGTTCCCCAACAAGTGGGCCTTAGTGAGAAGGAGAGGCGACAGCCAGGAGGTGGCGCGCGCCCCCCAAGTCCAGTCCGAATTGGACAAGGGGTTAGGGGCGCGGCCCTGTCGGCGTTTCGGGAGCGGGGTACCAGACTTGCTGCTGGCGTGGCTCAAGGGTGGCCCAGACGACCCATCTTCATCGGCACAAGCTCAAGACCCTGCAGGTGACAACAGAAGCCTCCTCGAGCACGGCCTCGTCAGGCTGGCTCGCGAGGAGGCGGAGAGACCAAAGCGGGGTACCTCACGAGGTGCCCATGACGCAAGCCATGACGACCAAGGGCGCCAGCGGGTGCAAGCCCAGTGAGTGTCCTCGCTTCCTCTTTGGTGCAAAGGAGGCAAGCGCAGCGAGAGCATCAAGCAAAGGCAGCCATTTCGATTGCAACAAGACCAAGACCAGCGAAGCGGCAGGAAGGAGGTCATCGTGGAGCCAAGCCGGTGTCATCGTCAGAGCCTTTGGCAGGCGAGGACCAACTTTAGTCAGGATAAGTGTACTAGATGTTCCCCTTTAAAATGGCCAATTGTTGGCGCCCTTCCCGCTCAATATTTGGGAAGAGGCCCAGGTCCTTTGCCTATAAATAGGACTAGCCTCCCACAGGTTAGAGGGGGTAGAGGTTGATCTAAAATCCAGAGAGAGAGAGAGCGACCGAACTCCCCCTAGCAGTTCATCGCACCGGCCAAGAACAGACCCTCGCGAGGCTGTTCTTCCTTGTATTGTTCATCATCAGCCCCGAGGCAATCCACCACACTACACTTTGGGTAGGGTATTACACCACAATGGTGGCTGAACCGATATAAACCCCGTGTCCCTTGTGTTGCTCTTTGTGTAGTTTAGATCCTTGAGGCGACGAGGTGCAGGTCGGTGGGGGTGAGATCTCCGCGCACCCCTGAGTTGAACCTAGAGGGTCTGCGGAACCGAAATCCGACATTTAGTGCGCCGGTAGGGTGCACCGAATCCGTCTTCCGCCGCCTGTTCTTCGCCGCCATCGCATCCATGTCGGGCTCGTCGGGCCCGCCGAAGCCGGGCCGCTCGCCACCTGCGTCGGCCAGACGACCCCCGTCGGCGGCCGCCCCTGCCGTTCCCTGTTGCCTGCCGTCAACGCCGCCACCGGCCCGGCGGGGAACGAGCATCAAGCATCGTCCCAGCATCCATCCGTGAGGCGAGACGGCCGTACCGCTACTCCTTCGCTCGCCCCAGCTGGTTCTTCGTCTCGCGCGCTCCGCACGCCCATGGAGGCTCGAGCCGCGCTCATCGGGGCAAACGAGCTCCTGCGCTACCGCCCTGTCGACAACGTCTACGAGGAGTGGCTCGACCGCGTCGCCGAGCTCGTCCGCGCCGCAGGGGGCTCCACCGCGCCGTCCTTCTCACTGCACCATGCCCCGCCTTGCGCAGGCGACGAAGCTCGGGGGGCGCCTCAGCCGCGTCCCCCTCAAGAAGGCGCCTTGGCCCCAAGGCGCATGGCCCCTGGGTGGAACCCACTCTGCCCGACGCCAGCGCAGCAAGAGCAGAGCTATCAAGAGGTTCCTCGCCCCCAAGAAGCTGCCCGAATGCTCCCTGCAATAGCCCGTCACGACCGCGCTCCTGTTCCGGCACACCAAGACCTCGCGCTGCTCCCAGCGGCAGCTCACGCGGACCCGCAAGACCAGGCCCTTAGTCACCAAAGGCCTCCCGTGGCCACTGCAGGCTGTCGCGCCTTCACCGCCGAGCTACGTAGCGTCGCATGGCCCGACAAGTTCAAGCCAGACCTGCCTCCTCGCTACGACGGCACGGCCGACCCTACGGAGTTCCTCCAGCTTTACGAGCTGGGCATCGAAGGCGCCAACGGGGACGAGAAGGTCATGGCGAACTGGTTTCCTATGGCGCTCAAAGGCGGTGCCCTTTTGGCTCTCGCACGATCTCCTCTCAGGGACGAGATGCGCACCCGCTTCATCGCCAACTTCCAAGGCACTCGCGACCGGCCTCCTGCTGTGAGCGACATGCGCCGCATCAAGCAGCAGCTAGGAGAAACCCTGCAGAAGTACATCCAGCGCTTCAACAACGCACGCCTCAAGATTCCCAAGGTGATCGAGGAGGCCATCATCTCAGCCTTCTCCGACGGTGTGCGTGACGTCAAGATGAAGGAGGAGCTGGTGATGCATGAAGACCTGTGCACATCCCTGGAGCTGTTCAACTTGGCGACCAAGTGCGCCATGGCAGAGGAAGGACGCCTTTCCCTCCTCGAGCTACCGGCTGCTGAACCAGAAGAGAAGAAGCCCAAGGTCAAGGACGTGAAGCGCAAGGGGGCTGCCGTGCTCGCGGCAGAACCGAACACCAAGCGAGGCAGAGATCAGCCCGAGTCTTCCAAGGGCAGCCGGTACTGTGTGTACCACGACCTCCACACCCACAACACCAACGAATGTCAAGAGCTCAGAGCCGTGCGAGAAGGGCGAATCGGTCGACGCCCCGACCGCAATGATTGAGGCTACGATAGAGGAGGAGGAAGAAACGCAGGACGCTGGAAAGACCGTGGCCCTCGCCAAGGGTGGCGTGACCGACATCGCGAGGACCGCTGGCAGGATCAGCCTCACGAGGGAGGTTGGAGGGACCCGCCTCGCGAGGGAGGCTGGAGAGATCAGCCTCGCGAGGATCGCCCGCAAGGCAATGCAGGCCTCCCTCCACTACCACCGCAGCCAAGGAGAAATGAAGACCATCATCAAGACGAGGGGGCTGGGGGCTTCCAGGAGCCGCGCGCGATCGCTTGCATCCTGGGCGGAGCTCAAGCCCTAGCCTCTCAGCGCATCTTCAAGCAGTTCGCCCGCGAAGTGAATGCAGTCCTCCCCAAGCTCGAAGCCACGCGCCCTCAGGTGGTCAGCGTGCGCCATCACGTTCAGCTCAGCGGATCAGCTCAAGTGCGCGGCCACAGCCGGAGTCCACCCGATGCTTTGTTCCCCAATCATCAGCAACGTGCAAGTCACCAGGACCCTCATTAATGGCGGAGTAGGGCTCAATGTCCTGTCCGTAGAGACATTCAACAATCTCCAAGTGCCTTACAATCAGCTTCAGCCAACCAAGCCTTTCTCCGGAGTCACCGATGGCTCCACGGTTCCGATTGGGCAGGTCCGCCTCCCTGTCACCTTCGGGGCGCGCGACAACTACCGCACCGAGCTCATCGACTTCGACGTCGCCCACATCCGCCTGCCATACAATGCCATCCTCGGGCACCCAGCTCTGGCCAAATTCATGGCCGTGACCCATCACGGCTACAATGTCCTCAAGATGCCAGGAAGTGGTGGAGTCATCACGGTGCCTTGTGAAGAGAGAGACGCAGTGTGTTCCCTGGAGCGTGCTTTTCAAGCCGCATCACTTGAAGACCCAGATCACAGGAGCGGGAGGCTCCCCGAGGCTCCTCCCAAGAAGAATAAGACATCGCCTGGCCCGACCCCTCGGGAGGCAGGCCCCTCAGGGTCCGCGCCTGTTCAGGGGGCACCTCCTTCTGTCGCATAGGAAGACGCGCCCGGCGCCCTCCTCGAGCAAGGCTCGGGGGCTCTCTCCTGGAGGGCCACCGACTTTGCTAAGATCACGAGGGAGGCGCTTGGGCATCACTTGGAGGCGTGTTTCAAAGCACGTTTCCCTTAGGAAGGAGCGAGACAAGGAGGGCCAAACCCTCAGGAGTTCGTCAGACTGATCATTCAGGAGCTGCGGGAGTCAAGAGTCATGAGTGGCAGCCGCCGCTTACCCGCCGTAGCTCCCCATCTAGGCAAAGATGGTGGGCTGCGCGTCTGCATCGACATACCAGGGCTCAACCGAGCCGCCTCTCAGGAGCGCCTCTGGCCCTCGCGCGTGGGGCGTTGTGAAGGTCCACCCCACAGCTACGTTCGCATGCCTTACGGTTTGCTGAACGCGGCTGCCACACGCCAGCACCTCATGAGGAGCATCCTGGAGGCTCAAGAGGCCAGGCGTTCCGCAGTCCTGGTGGAGATGGAGATGGTCCGCGAGGAGCCACCAGCGCCTCCGGAGCCTCCCGAGGCTCCTGGGCTTGGGGGCTCGTGAAGATCGACTTCCGTAGCGCACGACCTCTGTTACTTCAGCATCCCTTCGTCCTCAACATTATCAGGTGACATCCTTCGAGTTTCACTTTCAGCTGGGAGCGCCCCCCAGGGCTGCATCATTCCCCGGCCGCGTGGGTCCGTCCCTGCGGCATGTATCCCTTTCGCTTCGTGTTTCTAGCTTACCTTATTAGGGGCGCACCTCGGGCTGCATCATCCCCAAGCCACTCGGGCCAGACCCAGCGGCATGTACCCCTCTTGCGTTTATTCGGGTTGTGCGTTTGACCCATCATGATTGTTATTTGGTGCCTGTTCACGGCACCCCTTCTTCCTTCATGTCGGCCGCTTGCACTTTAAAGGGGGGGTACCTGAGCATCGCGACTCATGGGCTCCTACTGGCTCTCCAGCCCTCACCCTCTGGCCTTGTCCACGACATCACGACCTGGCATACCAGCAATGGCTGAGACCCGCTTGAGGGCCGGGACCCGAGGACGTAGAGCGTCGACATCTAACTAAATTTGCAGGAACACATCACAAGTTAAGGCCCAGTGCCAGGCGCAACCCTCCTTGAGGTAGGGCCCCGTGAGTCCCGCGCTGGCTCACGGGTGCCCAGATACACCTCGTCAGGCCCTACCGTGCCAACCACGTGTCAGGGCAGGGTTGTACACGCCCCGGGGGCTCCTCCCGGAGGGGAGCCCCCTCCCACGCACCAGTGGAAGCACCATGCTCCGCGCTGGCTGACGACACTGCCGAGGATCGGCTATGCCCATACACATACGGAAGCGCTATGCTCCGCGCTGGTGATAAACAACTCAGGGTGGCCCCCAGCCGCATCAACCTCAGGGAACCCAGAGCTCTGTAAGTGCATCTAGTGCCCCTTAGTGATTTTGGTGGATTGAAGACTTATAGGTTAAGGAACTAATGCATTTGTGAGTGTACACAGGTCTATAAGTCTATGAGGAGTTTGATATTTACAGAGAAAGTTGACCCCTAAAAATGAAGTTCTTCGACTGAAGACTTTGATATTTTGAAGACTTTCTGAAGACTTTGAAAGTGAAGAAATTGGTGTGACCTTGAAGACTTGGTATTCATTTGAGGAACATGAAGCGTGAAGACTTTTGTTTTCGTAGTTTCATTTTCTCTTTCTTGAGTCATAGGAAACACCGCATCGTTAAAGGGGTCGAGGAAATACTAAGGAAAATTTTCCATGTGAAGCTCAACTCAAAATCGTACACCTACCAATCCCTTCGAGTGAAGCCTTTGGAAATCTCATACAGTTCAGTCAATTTCTTGAAGAATGAGACGAAGTTCTTACGGTCGCCGAGGAATTTGTTCTGACCGAGGAGTTAGGAATTCGCCAAAGCGGATTGCCTACAAGGAGGAACATGATAGCCACGAGGAATTTGATATTCAAATTTCCGGCCGTTCTTGTCTTCGCCACCTGTCCCAAAATATCTTATCCACCTAACGGTCATATCATTGAAGGGCATTTATGTCTTATCATGTCGGGCTGCTCCCTAGGCTATAAATAGCCGCCCCTACAACCACTAGCTGGTTGGCTGCTCGAGAGAACTTGACACTTGTCATTTGAGAGCAACCCATCCTCCGAGGACTTTGAGCGAAAATCATCAAGTGAGGAAAACCCAAAACCAAACCCCTATAAACCCAAAGTGATTGAGCATCATCAAGAAATTGATCTGTGTGGATCCGACGCTTGTTACCTTTGAAGACTGTGCTTCTTCCAGACGGTTAGGCGACATGGTCTAGAGCATCCAAGAGGAATTGTGGATCGCCGAGTGACCAAGTCTGTGAAGGTTTGGAAGTCGCTCAAGACTTACCACAGTGATTGGACGAGGTCTGTGTGACCTTAGTTCAAGGAGAATACGGTGAGGACTTGGTGTCCCGAGCTGCGTGCTCAGCGATCGGGTGTCCGGACTGTGTGTCCTCGAGTTTAAATACTCAGCCGCTCAACCAGACGTATAACCGAGACAGCAGTTGGAACTGGTCTACCAAATCATTGTCTTCACCAACCTAACGGGTTCTATTTCCTCAACCCTTTCATTTCCTCATTACTATGTTGAGTGTTTGTTCATATCTGTGTTTGAAGACTTTGATCAAGACTTTCTCAATTTCCTCGTTCAATTTCTTCATCTGTTTGTCTTCATCTTGTGTTATCCTGTGATTACGCTTTTCGTACTCTGTGCTAGTCTTCATTTCATCATGATGACCATGCGTGTATTCTGTTATGCTTACTCGAGTACTTATTCCGCTGCAAGTAGTTCTTCGCTAAGGAATTTCCTCACCGCAAATTCCTCGATGAAGAATTCATAAAATCGCTTATTCCCCCCTCTAGTCGATATAACGCACTTTCAATTGGTATCAGAGCAAGGTACTCCCTTGTTCTGTGTGATTTTGGTTTTACCACCTGGAGTTTTAGTTATGTCGACCGCAGGTATGAAGAAAGTGACATGCCCTATCTTTGACGGTCATGATTATCCCAAGTGGAAGGCCATGATGAGGAAGCGCCTCATGGCAATGGACAGCGAGCTGTGGACCGTCACTGAAATTGGTCTTACTGATCTATGCAAAACGGCGAACGCAGATGATATTCGCAAGTACACTCATCTTGATATCATGGCGAAGGATATCATCTGTTCCTGCCTATCTAGAGATGAATTCAGGCGCATTATGCATCTTTGCAATGCGAAGCTTATCTGGGACCGAATCTCCGACGTCTATGAAGGTCATCGAACCCGTCATGATCCTTGGTTTGAGGACTTCAAGGAATCTCTCAAAACGATGACTTTCGAACCAGAATCATCATCTTCAGCATCATGTCTCATGGCAAAGGGTGTCAAGGTAACCGAATGTTCCTCATCTGAATTTAGTGACTGTGAATCTGATGATGATGGATCTGATAATGATATTGAACCTAGCTATACCAAACGTGTTTGCATTGCCACCAAACAACAACATGCCTTGGAAAAGGTTCAAAACATGTTAGGTAAGAGTGATGATATGTTAGGTGAAGAAATGGATCGCACTAAAGCCACGATGAAAATCTTCAGAGACTTCAATCTAGGTTTGACAGCCTTCAAGGTCATCATAACACTCTCTTATCTGATCATGAGAAACTTTCTTATGAATTTCTTCAAAGAAAGCAAGATCTTGAGAAGCTAAGAGTGAGTTATGAAGATCTTCGTAGGAGCGCGATTCATTACTTGCTCAACAAATCAGCACTTCTCGTGAAGAATTTGTTCCTCCATGCTTAAAGTGCATTGAACGTGAATCGCTAATTCTTCACCTGAATATTCAAATGCTTCAACTATTAAAATTCTTCACTGCCTCTGCTATCACCAATTCCTCATCCGAGGACATTGCTAGTATCACCGACGATGCAGGGTTGAAGGAATTGTACATGATGTGCATGTACAAAAGCCTCAAAGGGCATCGACTCTTTGTGATGTGCTTAAAAGCAGATCCTCAACAGAACCCTAGGAAAGAGGGTATTGCCTTTGAGAGGAAACTCAATGATGATGGAACATATTGGAAGCCCGAGCAAGTATCCCAAAACCTCATGGGTTGCTGCAAAGGGACCTCCGATTGATCCATCTAACTTATCTGGCTTTACATGCGAATCTCCTCATTTTTACGATGAGTCATTTGACTCAACTATAAACTGTTCAAAAATCAGAATGGTGAAGTATTTGCTAGATATGTTGGCACTAATCGCAGGAACGGTTCCCCTATGAAGAAAATCTGGGTTCCCAAGAAATGCCTTGAAAGTCTTGGTGAATGTCCTCATGACACCACCGTGAAGAATAGGAACCCCAGATCAAATTCTTCATATGGACCAAATTCTTCATATGGATCCAAGTCCTCATACGGACCAAATTCCTCACGTGGATCAAATTCCTCAAAAGATCAAAGTCCTCATATGATTATCATCGTGCTAACAACTCTGCTTCGCAGGTAGAGCTAAAGGCTATGAATATGTGCATTATTCTTCAAACCAATATGTTCATAAGTCCTCAAGAATTTCTCCGCTTATTCATATGCTTACCCTAACCCCTCTTATGTGAAACGAAATGGTTTGGCTTCTATGCCACCATTCTCGTATGGTGCTCGCAGAGTGATGAACTCTTTGCCACCCCTTGAGATGTGGGTGGTGAAGAAAAGAACTAATCTCTTCTGCAGGGTCAGGTCTCTAGACGTGCCTTAACGTCCCAAGAATTTCTTGGGGGACGACAAAATTGCTCGAAAGGACGCAGCTAATCATGATGAAATGAACTTACATTTCACACGCCCTCATACCGCTTATCTCATTATCTTGATCGATGAAATTCATCGATGAACTTGATATCATATTCTTCACTGATGAAGTATATGAGATCGTAAGTTGTACTAATTCATCTGTAGGATGATCAACCCAAAGCCACTGAGTGGGTTCTCGATAGTGGATGTACAAATCACATGACTGGTGAAAAGAATCTATTGATGGATGCTCCCTTATCACCGTCACATCTGAAGCATATCAACTTTGCTGACAAAGGCAAAAGTCAGGTATTGGGTCTTGGTAAGGTTGCAATCTCTAAGGACATACACATGGACAAAGTCATGCTTGTTGAGTCCTTAGGATACAACCTCATGTCAGCCTCAATGCTTTGTGATCTTGATATGGTTGTCATCTTTGGCAAGTATCGTTGTGTTGTGATTATGGAAGCTGACAATTCCAAAGTCTTCGAAGGCTTTAGGAGAGGAGACTTGTATATTGTTGATTTCTCTACAGGACCACAACCAGCCGTGTGTCTACTTGCAAAAGCCTCGTAAGGCTGGCTATGGCATCGGCGACTTGGTCACGCAGCATGAGGAATTTGCACACGCTTGCAAAGAAGAAGCATATCATTGGCATTGAAAATGTCAAATTCCTCAAGGATCACTTGTGCGGAGCCTGTGAAGCTGGAAAATGACCAAGGCCAAGCATCCAAATAAGACTATCATGACCACTACTCGACCCTTCGAATTGCTTCACATGGACCTCTTTGGTCCCAATCATTACTCAGCTGTCGTTAATGATGCATCTCTATATGGCTTTGTTATTGTTGATGATTACTCTCGGTACACATGGGTACACATTGTTACTTACAAAAATCAAGTCCAGGAAGTCTTCAAACGATTTTCCTCGAGGGCTTCAACTAACTTTGGTGTGAAGATCAAACACATCAGGAGTGACAATGGAACTGGGTTCAAGAATTCTGGTCTTGATGCCTATCTTGATGAACTTGGTATTACTCATGAGTTTGCTCCTTATACCCCTCCGCAAAGTGGCGTCGTGGAGCGCAAGAACAGAACTCTTGTTGAGATGGCTCGCACTATGCTTGATGAATACAAAACGCCTAGTCGTTTTTGGATTGATGCAATTGATACTGCGTGTGCACATCATCAACAGAGTATATCTTCACAAATTCTTCAAGAAGACTGCCTATGAACTCCTCAACGACAAGAAACCCAATGTAAGTTATTTCAAAGTCTTGATTGCTAAATGCTGGATTAGAGATCCTCATCACAATTCTAAATTTGCACCAAAGCACATGAAGGTTTTATGCTTGGTTACGGAAAGGACTCGCACACCTCTGAGTCTTCAACATCGCTCTTCACAAGATTGTTGACTTTGTAGATGTGTGGTTCGATGAAACTAATGGCTCGCAAAGAGAGCACCTACCTTCGTGTTAGATGAACCAGCACCGAGGATTCTATCAAGTTCAAGGCAACCGAGGATGTCATTCCTCATCAAGAATCTGCTGAAGAATTCATTCAGATGCGAAGAACGCCGAGCTGATGCACTCAAGATAATGTCAAGACAATGGTCTTTGAGGAAAATAATCAAATTCCTCGACGACAACCAGCTCATCCTCGCGTTGCAAAAGAAGTGCAAGTGGAGAAGATCATCGATGACATTGAAGCGCCAGTCCTCTCACACGCTCAAAAGCTTCACATTTATCTAACTTTTGTGGGCACTATGCTTTTGTCTCTATCACAGAGCCCACTAAGGTAGATGAAGCATTTCGAGCCGAGTGGATTCAGGCTATGCAAGAAGAATTACATCGATTCGAGCTCAACAATGTCCGGAAACTGGTCAAACGTCCAGATCCTCGCAAGCATAATATCATTGGCACAAAGTGGATCTACCGCAACAAGCAAGATGAAAATGGTCTTGTGGTAAGGAATAAGGCACGACTGGTAGCTCAAGGCTACACACAAAGTTGAAGGAATTGATTTCGATGAAACTTTTGCACTGTTGCTAGACTTGAGGCTATTCGCATATTACTTGCTTATGCTAATCATCATGATATTATCTTATATCAAATGGATGTGAAAAGTGCATTCCTCAATGGTAAGCTTGAGGAAGAAGTTTATGTTGCTCAACCCCTGTGTTTTGAAGATCCAAAGAATCGACAAAGTCTTGAGACTTAATAAGGCCCTCTATGGTCTCAAGCAAGCCCCTCGGCGTGGTATGATACATTGAAGGAATTCTTCGTGAAGAATGGCTTCACACCCGTTCACTCGACCCTACTCTCTTTACTAAATCTTATGATGGTGAACTGTTTGTGTGCCAAATATATGTTGATGATATTATCTTTGGCTGTATCGACCAACGTTATAGTGATGAATTTGCCTATATGATGAGTGAAGAATATCAAATGTCTATGATGGGAGAGTTGAAATTCTTCTTAGGTCTTCAAATTCATCAACAACACAATGGCATATTCATATCTCGGAGAAATACCTCAAAGATGTTACGAGGAAATTCGCATGCAAGATTGCAAAGTCGTCAAAATTCCTATGCCCACAAATGGCCATCTATGCAATCGATGAAAATGGTATTGACTTGATCACAAGGTATACCGCCCATGATTGGTTCTTTATTGTACTTATGTGCATCTAGGCCAGATATAATGCTTAGTGTTTGCATGTGTGCCCGATTTCAAGCTGCACGAAGGAATCACACCATAAGGTGTGAAGCATATTCTTCGATATCTAGCTCACACACCAACACTAGGATTATGGTACCCCAAGGGCTCTACTTTTGATCTCATTGATATTACGACTCGACTATCTTTGGTGATCGTGTGGACCGCAAGTCAACTTTCGGCACTTGTCATTTCCTCGGACGATCTTTGGTCCGTTGGTCCTCGAAGAAAGCGAACTGCGTATCACCGTCTCTGCGGAAGCTGAATACATTGTTGCTGGCTCGTGTTGTGCTCAATTGCTGTGGATGAAGCAAACTCTCAAGGACTACGGCATCAACGTGAAGAATGTGCCTCTCTCTGTGACAATGAGAGTGCCATCAAGATTGCTCACAACCCAGTTCAGCACTCAAGACAAAGCACATTCAGATTCGTCATCATTTTCTTCATGATCATGTGTTGAAGGGCGACATCTCCATCGAAAGCACGTGAAGATCAAGAACAGCTAGCTGATATCTTCACTAAGCCCTTGGATGAGAAGAGATTTAGCAAGTTATGTGTGAGCTAAATATCTTAGAATCTTGAACGTTCTTTGAAAAGGACACACATCCCGACACTTATGCAAAATTGATGACTTAGATGTGCAACACATGAAGAAACGTTTTCTTCAATCAATGAAGAATAACACTCTTAGTGTGAAGAAATTAATGAAGAATTTGATTCTCGTAACCCTACGACAATTGTACGCGGTGTCTGAAATCATCATTCTTATACGGTGGGTCACGCCACCACCAAAGTTGAAAATCTTCAATTTGAGTTTTTCCTCAGTTTCGAAATTCTTCAGTTTTTCAAATTCTTCAACTTTGCAAAATCTTCACTGTTTCCGTCGTCTTTCTTCATTGGCAATATATATATATATATATGGGTTTATGTCCTCTACATCATTCACTTATGGCTATTTCTTCAAGTCGCTTTTTCTGCTAAGTGAATGTGATCGGACCCTTCCCCCTCTATGCTATACTCAACCCAATCTATTCACAAATTCTTAATGTGCGTTCTATTTGAAACTCGTTCAAAATCTTCTTTGTGTGTCCTTGTCATTTGAAGAAATTGCGAACGGAACTTTAAAACTGATATTATCCAAATTTTCGGTTTTGCCGCTCAAACTGTTCCGCATCCCATGATGCATTATTTTACTCACCCACGATCGTACACGATTTCCACTACACAGTACGTGGGTGACACATGTCGTGAGAAGGAGAATGGTCAGGGGCACGTTCGTCCTAAATCTTCGGGCGAACAGTTTTTCACTGCCTCTATAAATACCCCTCTCTCCATCCTCACTTCTTTTACCCCGCTCGACCTCTCTCTCCCATTCGAGCTCCTCAAACCCTAGCGCCGCCGCTACTCCATCGTCGCCGGTGAGGAAGAGCTTCACTGCCTCAACCTCGTCGCCGTCGTACTCACGCCGACCGCGGGAATCTTCACTCCGCCGCCGCCATAGCTGTCTTCCTCCGCCAAGTTAGGGCGTGGAAGATCTGAACAGACGAGCTTCACATCTTCAATACCCAGTTCGTCGTGTTCTTCATTTAGGGTAATTAAAAGTTACTTTTACTACCCTTGTTGATCCAAATCTTACACTACAAAATCTTCAAAGGTGTTTTATTCTTCAAATCCTCACACACAAACACCTCACAAGTTATATGCTCTTGATTCGTTTCTCTAAGCAATCATTTTCTTCAAGATTCCTCAATTGTGTGGATCCTCGATCTGCACAACTCTGGAACCTAAGACAAAGAACGCTTAGTGAAATTCTTCAAGGCTCATCTGGTCAAAATCCTCAAAACTTGTTTTGTTTGAAAAACCTTCTGAGAACGCACATGACCTCTCCAAATTCCTCGCAACTATACTCTGTTCACAGGTACTCATGTCCGCTGCTGAATCACTAGGTTCTCATCAACTTAACTCATTTGCAGCGTTCCTCAAAGAAAAGTTGCATACTTCTTCAAAAAACTCAATTGTTCAAATTCCTCAACTGAAGAATATGGCAGACGGTAAGAAGCCACAGAAAGGAGGAAAGAAACCTGAGGTTATGACTGCGTTTGAGATCCCCGAGGAAATTTATCTGACTATTGCACACCGATGAAGCAAAATTTGGCAAAGAAAACAAAAATCAGCGCAAGGTGCGCATTCGTAAGATTGAACGGAGATGGGCAAGGGAATGGAGGAATACAGATATGTGACTCCAAAGTACATGAAGAAATTCGCTCTCAATCCTCCATGCCCAAGAGCTCCATTGGCACTGGCCAAGTAGTGACCCCACCAAAGCATCAAGCGTGGTGAGGACTTTCTGAAGAATGGGCTAAGCGCCAAGCTAAATTGGCAAGACAAGCCAAGGAGGCGGTGAAGAAATTCAATGAGGATTACGCCATCGCTATCAGCATCGAGGCCTCGGTCAAACCGAGGAAATCCATGCCAAAGAAGCCTGCTCATAAGCCAAGTGCTTCACCATCAGCGCCTCACGGCCAAGTTCCTCGCCAGCGCCCTCAAGGCAAATTCCTCACCTTTGCTACAGCTCCACCAAAGTCCTCAACAGCTCCTTCAAAGTCCTCGCCTCTGTGCATCGGCTACATGTCAAAGGACTGCTGGTTTCTCGATTGCCTCTGGAGTTTCAAAGAAGTTCCTCAAAGAGCACCAATTTCATCATGTGGCCCGACTCTGCTGAAGACCAAAGCAACAAATGGACGAGGTCCTCGCCAAGTCCAAAGAAGAAACAGGTTGCATTCCATGTGCCTTCGATGATGAAGCTTCTGATGATGAACTTGCGGAAATCATCAGAGATCGCCAAGAAAGGGCCGCTAGAGCCAAAGGCACATCTGTGCCACTATTGTTGGATTCGAGGAAAATCCTCGATTATATTGATCTCTGGCACAAGGATCCAAACACCCCTATGCCTGATTTTCATCTGACCCCTGGACAAAGTCATATGTTGACCCATTTCATCGCTGAAGAGAAATGGAAGTTTGAAAAGGCAAGAGAGATCAAGAAGGCTCAATGAGAAAGGAGAAGTTCCTAAAGAAAAACGTTGTCAAAATGACACCGAGGAACTTCTCAAGGTCCAGATCGAAATTCAAGACCTCGGCAAAAACTTGATTCTTATTATGCTGATTGGCAAGGAGCCAAGGTCGATTCGTCAACTGACGAAGAAATTCACCAATGTTGCTGCCCCAACGCAACATGAAATTCCTCAGTCGAAGCCTCGGCTCAGCCGATGAAGAACATGCCAAGACCACTGATGAAGTTCAGTGCTAATGAAAATGCTAGTTCCAGGCTGATGATCCCATTCCATTACCGAAGAAATTACTGGGGCATCCACTAGTGGTGCGCTCAAGAAATCAAGAAGTCAGGAAGCTGCATCGATTGCGCTGAGGAAATTCAACCAGATTCCTCAGCTCCTCCTGCGCCAACACCAACGCCAATTCTTCCATCTGCCTCTGATGTGAAGAAAACCAAGGCTGCAGAATGAGCTGCAGTGAAGAAAAGGAAGGCATCAGCTGCGTCAAATTCTTCGGCTGCGAAGAAAATGAAGCCAATGACGAGCTCCTTTGAAAATCCAATTGATGTTGTTCCAATTTCCTCAATTCCATCAAAGGACCTTGTTCCTTTTGGAGAAGACTATGAGATCCCAATCGGATCTGATGAAGAACATCATTCTGCTGCTTCGTCAGAGCAGATTGATGAAGAAATTGAAGTGCACGCAACCCCTTCAACCCCAGTTATTTCTCACCTATGCCTCGGTTCACAAACCAAGAGGCTGGTGTTGAGGAAATTGAAGATGAAGATGTGGATATAGGGTGCACCACACCTGTGATGAATGATGACTTTTGGGAAAGTCAGCATCCCAATACTCCTCTCTTCACCCCGCTCCAACAGATTCCTCAGTCCCCTGCACCAACAGTTCAAATGGACTCAAGAAACTCAACCCACTTGCTCTGTGCATGAAGAAATTCCAGCCACTAGTGCTGATGAACCTGTTCCTGCTGATCCTCAGACTGCACCTGTTGAGGAACAAGAAATTCCTCAGCCTGAAGAACCTGAGCTCGCGATTCCTGAGGTGGTGATGCAACTCACCGACACCCCTCTGCCCAAGCAAAAGAATCCGTTCTCAAGCAAACAAAAGTTCAAGGCTGAAGATTTCTTTGCCGAGCACGTATTCTTCACTAACTATAATCCATATGATTCTGCTCACATAAGGAAGAGGCGGTTCTGGACTGCCAGCCAAGCCAATTTCTATTCCTCAGTGCTCTTCAACAAAGACAAAGTCTTCGATCATGCTCATATTCCTCATGTGGACATGGAGTCTCTGCCAGGCTTTGAGCCAGTCCTCAGTGTTCTTCACAACGCAGGACTTCTGAATTTCTGCACTGATATCTGTGGATGGAATGAAGAACTCATTCTTCAATTCTATGCAACGCTGCACATCACGGAGACGCTCAAGACGTGAACTCATGGGAATTAGATGGATGTCCGAGAATACTCACTACAAGGCACCAGCAACTGAATTGCTTCGTGCTCTACCACTCAGTCCTCCACTTGATGGTGCTCGTTGTATCTACAACGAACCAGAACTTTCAAATCACTATATGCAAGTGCTGATGAAGCCTTTGAAGCCAAGGCAGGCCCCAAGAACCAAATTCCTCGTCAAGGAATTATTGTATGTGCCTCGGACTGTCTATCGGATTCTGACGAAGACAATGAGTCCTATCAAAGGCCACGACTTGAATGATGAAGAAGTCGTTGGCATCATGAAGAATATGCTTTTCAACATCATCCATGGCGTTCCAGTCAACTTCCATGATTTCTTCATGAGGACTCTGGCAAACATTGCTACGTCACCATTTGAGCTGAAGCCTTATGCGCCTTGGATAATGAGATTCATCAGACAAGGTCTTCACTCAATTACAAGGCTGATACTCAACCATCGCAGCTACTTGCCCCGATTGAAGTCCTCAAACGGACATTTACCTCACCGATGACAAGGGCAAGGCTCTGCTGTGATCGATGAAGGCATTCGTCCATTGGATGGACAGTTTCACAAAGCAGCATCCTACTCCACCAATGATGACTCGCCACACATGACTCTCGCCGCAAATACCTCACCAAGCAAAGTCCTCAAGCTATCGCACCTGTGGTGATGACTGATCGTGAGTTACTCCTCGTCTTCATCGGAAGGTTGATCGCAATCATAAATGGGTCAAGCGTCGGCTTGGTTCAATTCTTCACAACATGACCTCAACACACAATGCAGTGAAGAAAACCACTACTACCTCCATGAAACCTTCAAACGCACTGGCTGTTCTTTCACATGTCTACAAAGGCGGAAGAACTGATGTCAATGGGACTCAAGGAAGAATTTGACTGGTCTGCACCTCCTCCAAGAAATACAAGAAGGTCAAAGTTCCTTCCTTGGTGGCTAGCTCCTATTCTTCATCGCGACATCGATGAAAATGAAGACTTGGACGACACATGGCAGGTCCTACTACAACAACCGACCCCAACAACGCTGGCGCTCCTTCTTCACCTTGAGATTCTTCAAGAGCGTTAGTCCTCAGTTTCGATCCTTTTGGTCATTCGATGACAAAGGGGGAGAAATTTGAGTTAGTCTTCAAGCGGGTCTGTTTTATTGCCCATATACAACAATTTATTTTTGTTAAGTTACAACTCTCGTTCTTGCTTTGATACTTTTGCACTATGCTCTGATTCTCTTGAGCTTCTTGAGCTCTGATACTCTTGATGCGTTATTTTGCATGCTTGTTCCTCATTAATGTTATCGCACGCATGCTGAATTACATCAAGCACCATATTTCATCATGCATTTCAAATTCTTCATATTATATGTCAAATGCGTGTATGAATTACAAGATATAGGGGGAGATCTCCATGATTCAACTCTTCAAATGTGCATTGCCTCAAAAGCAAATTCCTCACTATGCACATCTTCAGGGGGAGTTCTTCTATATCTTGCAATCAAATTCCTCATTATCAGTATTTACACTTCATATGTTTATCCCCGTTGAAAACTTAACCTATATTGTCATCAATCACCAAAAAGGGGGAGATTGTAAGTGCATCTAGTGCCCCTTAGTGATTTTGGTGGATTGAAGGCTTATAGGTCAAGGAACTAATGCGTTTGGGAGTGTACACAGGTCTATAAGTCTATGAGGAGTTTGATATTTACAGAGAAAGTCGAATTCTAAAAATGAAGTTCTTCGATCAAGACTTTGATATTCGAAGACTTTTCAAGACTTTGAAAGTGAAGAAATTGGTGTGACCTTGAAGACTTGGTATTCATTTGAGGAACATGAAGCGTGAAGACTTTTGTTTTCGTAGTTTCATTTTCTCTTTCTTGAGTCATAGGAAACACCGATCGTTAAAGGGGTCGAGGAAATACTAAGGAAAAATTTCCATGTGAAGCTCAACTCAAAATCCTACACCTACCAATCCCTTCGAGTGAAGCCTTTGAAATCTCATACGATTCAGTCAATTTCTTGAAGAATGAGATGAAGTTCTTCCGTCACGAGGAATTTGTTCGACCGAGGAGTTAGGAATTCGCCGGTCTTGGATTGCCTACACGATGAGGAACATGATAGCCCCGAGGAATTTGATATTCAAATTTCCGACCGTTCTTGTCTTCTTGGCCACCTGTCCCAAAATATCTTATCCACCTAACGGTCATATCATGTAGCGACCCGACCTCAGACGGTCAAGCCTCTGTGTTTCTATGCCATCCGACATGTCTCGGGGCTTCTTTGTGATTATGCGGGCTCCTTGGATTCTTGGTTTCTTTTCTGGGCATTTACTAGCGTAATGACCTAAATCCTTGCACTGTAACAAGTGATATGACTTAGGTCCTTCTCTCGCAAAAATTGCGTTGTCCTCGGGTTGCCTTCCTTTTCTCTTCTGGATTTCTCCGTAATACTCGTAGTTTCTATCTCCGAGGGTCAAACTTCACTTTCATTGTCGAGAAATATCCTAGATACTCTTTTCTTCCCTTGGGGCAACATCGAAAAATGTCCTTCTTCTCCACATGAATAGCAGGCATTGAGTAAAATTTGTTGAGACCTTCTCCATCCAGGTCTTCAACACTTTCATTCATTACTGGTTCTTCTAGATCTTCCTTGAGGGCTTCTTTCATTCCATCTTCCCGCTTCGAATAGTTTGTTGCACCGTGGAGTAAATGTGACATCGCACGGGTAGTGGGTGGTTCCTTCACACGGAAGCAAGTCACACCGCTAGTTGGGCATTCCTCATTTGGGTGTTTCTCCTCGCAATGAGGGCATCCATCTTTGTGTTCCTCCCGGTGTGTCCTATTTCTCCGCAAATCTTGCGAGCACAAGGTTTACTTCTTGGTGCATCATTGTGTTTCCGGATAAGACGTGATTTCAACAGGTCTTCTTGAATTCCTCCCAAGTTCTTGCTCCTTTAAATCCTTGTATGGCTTGATGCATTCTCCACCAGGTTGCAGCACTTTCTCGTAAAGTATTGAAGAGCATATTGAACCTCATACTTCCTTGAAACCAAATTGCTCCCAAGTGATTTTCCATGTTTCGCATCCATAGCTCGCCTCGGGCTGAGTCTTGTCCGAGAATATCAGTCCAACTTCATTCATCATCTATGGGGTTCAAGGGTTTTAGGATGAGATATGAGAGAGGTGGGGAGGGATACACACACAATACAACAGTTTTTCAAGAAACGAGTATTACTTTGTGGCTGTCGAAAAACATCAAAAAATGACAGCTCACAAATCATCGATCTAACGTAAGTGTGTAACAGGGTTTGGTCTTCTAAAGGTCAAATAATTCTTCAGATTCTTCAAATCATCGAGTCTCCAACTGTTGTACTTCAATTCTTCTAATACATGGTGAAATCCTTTTTACTCAAGTGGTCATCGGTTCCGATAACTAATCCTTCTTGAATGTCTTGATTGATCCTCCGGTGATCAAAGGATATGGTATATTCTAACTAATTGAGATGAGGGGTCTATTTGATAAATTCAGAGAAGATGAGAAGTAAGAGTCTTTTGTAAATAAAGTTTTGAGATATCCTGTCCTAAGGGCTTTTCCGGTTTCTAGGGTCACGCCCCTACAGTCAACATGTGCTCGATACCATCTCTCAGAGCGACCGACCTCAGACGGTCAAGCCTCGTGTTTCTATGCCATCCCTAGATCAAGATGTCGGCACACACAAGACATCAATGTATATATCAAGGTGCAATCACATGTATAAATAACGTAAAACTGATATATACCTCATATGTCACAAGTGAAACAAATAGTCGGGTATGGAGTCCCATCAACGCCATCGGCAGGTTGAGTGTAGACCGTAACCTCAGATCGTAACTCTTACTGTCGAGGAAATATACGCAACATGATACGTTGCAGCCGTGTAGGTCATTACATAGAATGTCTTGGCAAGATCACAATAAGAGAAAACAGATGATAAACTATACTATATGCAGTATGGCTTTGTGCTCTGTATCTGAGTTTTGTTTGCGTAAAAGCTGGTTTTATTTTCCCTACATCGAAGGAATAAATGAAGTCTGTACTATGGAGTTTTCTATCATGACATGGTTCCGCCAACCGATGTCTCATAGCCCACAATCATCATAAGTTGCCCACAATTAAGTTATCAATCCGGTGTTGAGAGTTCCGAGATAGATCCAGTCCAGATGCTCAAATTGTCCGTGAATCGGGACACGGCTAATCGATTAGGTTTAAACCCTCTGCAGAGGTTTGTACACTTTACCCGCAAGATTCGATCCTCTCGTTACGTTCTCGCACTTCGTGGTGTTTGAGAACAAGATGACCAAACATGGTCTTCCAAAGAGTTCCTCGACCACCGTCGGTACTCAACCCATCCTACCGTAGTTCTACATCTGCTAGTACCGCCCCACCAGAGTCACAACTAAGGTCAACCAAGCCAGAGCCCATAATGACTTGCGGTTGCATGTAAGCTTCCGGACATGAAGTATTCTTCCGTCTCTTTGAGTCTGGGTGAAGCTTTCGCAAGATGTCATGGCGCTTCTCCATGCATCCCGCCAACCACTGGTTCCTCCAGGTGCCCGTCAACCGCCCTTCACCCAGAGTGTGTATTGAATTCTTGTCTCGAGTCTTGAAGTCTTGAGGTCTTGAAGATGCAGTCCTTGCAGATTCCATCATGGAGTTGTCGTCATTGACGAGAGTCCTCCTTCTTCACACCACTCTCGAACACTCATACCAAACCCCGCCTACTACAGCGTAGCATTAGAATAAAATAACGTCCGGGCTTGGTAACAGGGTGATGGGTTCCTACCTCATGCATACTACTCAACTACAAGAATTTCAATAACACTCTTGAGGGGTGGTTGCAAAGGTGCCACTAAATGCAATAAAACATAGGTAAGAAAGCATGGTCAAAGTGAACTTGCTCGGTGATGTTGACGAAGAAGAATTATCGTTCTCAAGAAATAACTTGATAGACTACTCGTCACTCTCGATGAAATCTATATAACAAACATATCATTCACATAAGCACTCACACTAACAATCAAAACAAAAGAGAGAGCGAATAAGAATCGAAGGAACTTCAAATAAAACTAGGAGTCTTCTTCTACAACATTCACAAAAATAGTTTTGTCTAACGGAAAATAAAACACTAAAATAACAGAGAATAAAATATAAATTTAGTTAAGACCAAGAAAAAATAAAGTAATTTTTCATAAAGCTATTTTGAAAGTATTTTCAATTGGGAGTTAAAACAGTAGAGAAATCCATTGTAAGTTATTAGCTTAACTTGAATTGATTTCACGATAACAAAATAAAAATAAATATAAAAACTTGTTGAACACCTACTGTTTAACTAATAGAAACCAAACATAAACTTTCTGAAATATAAAATAAAATAATTTAAAAACAACTATAGAAAAGAAGTAGCTATAATTGAATAGAACTAAAACAGAATTTGTTTTACATGAAACAATAAGCTAAAATACTCAAACAATTTTGAAGTTTTTTACCACTGGTAAATATGATCACTAGTGATCAGTAGAAAAAGAATCAAATAAAAATCTATTTTAAACTCCCGAATAAGCAAAACAAGCTTTAATTCAAATCTGATCTAACTCAATTTTATAAATCCAAACATAGACAAATTATATATTTTGGAAACTACAAGAAAATTGTGATCTAACGCAAAAAGAATAAGCATCATTGGACTTCTAGATCAAAAGTTATAAGCTAAACAAGAACGGAACTAAATCTGTTACGGGAATAAATCTGAAAACGAAAACGGAGTTACCTGACGTGAGGCAGAGATGGCAGGAAGGAGACGGCGATGTGGGGGCTGCTCGGCGAGGGGCGAGGTCGCCGGCGAGGTGGGGTGGCGGAGGAGGGGTCGGCGCTGGGGAGGTGGCGCTGGGCGATGGGAGGTTCCAGAGAGCTCTGGTGGCGTTCTAGGCAGGAAAAGGAGGACGGTGGCGAGAAGGCTACGGGCAGGGGGGGCGTGGTGATGGGAAAAATGGAACGAGGAGAGGCAGGGGTTTTATAGGCGGTCTCGGGAGGCGCTGGGATGGAAAGACGAGGGAGATCGGGAAGGTGGAGATTTCTGTCTCCATGGACATGGAAAGCTTCAGTAACGTGAGAGGAAACAGAGGAAGGAGATGATCTCTTGTTGGGCTAGAATAGGAAAGTGCTTAATGGGCCAGGTTTTTCCTAATAAAAACGATTCCATTCCTATTTTTAAAATTAGGAAACTAAAACAATAAAAGGAAATCAAATCAATTCGAATAAAGAGTTTTATATACTAAAATTATCAGAAAAATAAAATGTAGATGATGCGCATTATTCCACGGCCAAAATAAAACTTAAAAAATGTTTTTCAGAAAATCCCTAAAGGTTTTATTTCTTTTTGCAAATAATTTTTAAATAAAAACTTTGGTTTTTCTTGGCTCAAATATTTTCAAAATGCCCCTGATTTTGGAGGGTCGGTTTCTCCGCTCTTTCTTGCTTGCAAGAATTTATTTTTCGGGTATTTCTCGGGAAGAAAAATAGAGAAGCAAGTGCAAATATTTGAAAGAATTAAATTGCAAAACTCCGCTCAAATTCTTTATAGTTGAAGAAGTCATGTCATCTTCTCTCATTGATTTTAATAGGATGAATTTGAATTTACGGAGAAGGGAAAGTCATTTTATTCCCTCTCTTTCAAAAGTTTTTGAAAAGGTTCAAATTTCACTCAAGTTTAATTCACTCAAGCAAACAAACAACTCAATTAATTATATTAACATTCCAAAATTTGGGATGTTACATATCATTGAAGGGCATTTATGTCTTATCATGTCGGGCTGCTCCCTAGGCTATAAATAGCCGCCCCCTACAACCACTAGCTGGTTGGCTGCTCCGAGAGAACTTAACACTTGTCATTTGAGAGCAACCCATCCTCCGAGGACTTTGAGCGAAAATCATCAAGTGAGGAAAAACCCCAAAACCAAACCCCTACAAACCCAAAGTGATTGAGCATCACTGAAGAAATTGATCCTATGTGGATCCGACGCTTGTTACCTTTGAAGACTGTGCTTCTTCCAGACGGTTAGGCGTCATGGTCTAGAGCATCCAAGAGAAATTGTGGATCACCGAGTGACCAAGTCTGTGAAGGTTTGGAAGTCGCCTGAAGACTTACCACGAGTGATTGGACGAGGTCTGTGTGACCTTAGTTCAAGGAGAATACGGTGAGGACTTGGTGTCTGAGCTGCGTGCTCAAGAATCGGGTGTCCGGACGTATCATCCTCGAGTTTAAATACTCGGCCGCTCCAACCAGACGTATAACCGAGACAGCAGTTGGAACTAGTCTACCAAATCATTGTCTTCACCAACCTAACGGGTTCTATTTCCTCAACCCTTTCATTTCCTCATTCTTTGTGTTGAGTGTTTGTTCATATCGTGTTTGAAGACTTTGATCAAGACTTTCTCAATTTCCTCGGTTCAATTTCTTCAGTCTGTTTGTCTTCATCTTGTGTTATCCTGTGATTACGCTTTCTGTACTCTGTGCTAGTCTTCATTTCATCATGATGACCATGCGTGTATTCTATTATGCTTACTTCTGAGTACTTATTCTGCTGCAAGTAGTTCTTCGCTAAGGAATTTCCTCACCGGCAAATTCCTCATTGAAGAATTCATAAAAATCGCCTATTCACCCCCCCTCTAGTCGATATAACGCACTTTCAAGCTCAATGTCTGGCCTCATCGCAACGCCTCCCCTCAGGAGTGCCGCGCGAGGGGGCTGGGCACGGGGGCTGCGCCTGGGTCACGCCCAAACGCACGCCACCCAGCCAGGCCCCTCAGGTCTGGTTCGTCGCATGCCCCTCCCCGAGCGGAGCCAAGGTACGAAGGCCGTTTGAACGTCAAGGGGGACTCCTGAGCATCGCGACTCAGGAGCCTAACTGTTCATGTAGCCCTCACCCCTTAGTTACGAAGGCTAACGGCGGTTGAGGTATGCGTGAGGCAGGCTCTGCCGACGAGAATGGTAAATTCACCCATACATCTCACCTCCCTACTTGCTTTTCGTGCGCCAAGGGGGACTCCTGAGCATCGTGACTCAGGAGCCTAACTTGTCACGTAGCCCCTCACCCCTTGGTCCCGTCCTGGTTTCCGGACGGGGCTAACGGCGGCTGAGGTATGCGTAGGGCCGGGCTCAGCCGGCGTAGAACATAAGAAAGTAGGAAGGAAAAGCGCAAATCTCAAGGAATTTAATGTTGGAAATATGCCCTAGAGGCAATAATAAATTAGTTATTATTATTATATTTCCTTGTTCATGATAATCATTTATTATCCATGCTATAATTGTATTGATAGGAAACTCAGATACATGTGTGGGTACATAGACAACACCATGTCCCTAGTAAGCCTCTAGTTGACTAGCTCGTTGATCAATAGATGGTTACGGTTTCCGACCATGGACATTGGATGTCGTTGATAACGGGATCACATCATTAGGAGAATGATGTGATGGACAAGACCCAATCCTAAGCCTAGCACAAAGATCGTGTAGTTCGTATGCTAAAGCTTTTCTAACGTTAAGTATAATTTCCTTAGACCATGAGATTGTGCAACTCCGGATACCGTAGGAATGCTTTGGGTGTACCAAGCGTCACAAAGTGTAAGCGGGTGGCTATAAAGGTGCACTACGGTATCTCCGAAAGTGTCTGCATTGGGTTGGTACGAATCGAGATGGGATTTGTCACTCCGTGTGACGGAGAGGTATCTCTGGGCCCACTCGGTAGGACATCATCATAATGTGCACAATGTGACCAAGGGATTGATCATGGGATGATGTGTTACGGAACGAGTAAAGAGACTTGCCAGAGATTGAACAAGGTATCGGCATACCGACGATCGAATCTCGGGCAAGTACAATACCGCTAGAAAAAGGGAATTGCATACGGGATTGCTTGAATCCTTGACATCTTGGTTCATCCGATGAGATCATCGTGGAACATGTGGGAGCCAACATGGGTATCGAGATCCCGCTGTTGGTTATTGACCGAAGAACGTCTCGGTCATGTTTGCATGGTTCCCGAACCCGTAGGGTCTACACACTTAAGGTTCGGTGACGCTAGAGTTGTTATGGGAAATAGTATGTGGTTACCGAAGGTTGTTCGGAGTCCCGATGAGATCCCGGACATGACGAGGAGCTCCGAAATGGTCCGGAGGTGAAGATCGGTATATTGGACGAAGGGTATTGGAGTCCAGAATTGTTCCGGGGGTACCAGGTGATGACCAGCGTGTCCGAAAGGGGTTTCGGAGGCCCCGGCAAGCCTGGGGGCCTTATGGGCCAAGGGAGAGGGCACATCAGCCCACTAAGGGGCTGAGCGCCCCTCCCACCCCATCTCACGTAACCTGGAGAGGTGGGGGCGCCACCCCTAGGGCAGCCACCCCTCCCGGCTTGGGGGGCAAGTTTCCTAGGGGGTGGGGGCGCCAAAACCCATCTAGGGTTTCCCCTATGGCCGCCGCCCTCCCTAGGGAACCCTAGGCGCCTCCCTCCTCCCTTCCCCTATATATAGTGAGAGAGAGAGAGAGAGAGGCAGCAGCACCCTTCCCGGCGCAGCCCTCTCCCTCCTCCAACACCTCCTCCTCCTCTGTAGTGCTTGGCGAAGCCTCACGGAGAACCACGAGCTCCATCACCACCATGCCGTCGGCTGTCGAGTTCTCCTCAACTTCTCCTCTCCCTTGCTGGATCAAGAAGGAGGAGGCGCCCCTGGGCTGTCGTGTGTTGAAGCGGAGGCACCGTTGTTCGGTGCTTAGATCGGAATCAACCACGATCTGAATCGCTGCGAGTACGACTCCTTCATCCGCGTTCTTGTAACGCTTCCGCTTAGCGATCTTCAAGGGTATGAATATGCTCATCCTCTCCTTTCTCTCGTTGCTAGATTATTCCATAGATTGATCTTGATGATGCGTAGAAAATTTTGAATTTCTGCTACGTTCCCCAACAGTGGCATCATGAGCTAGGTCTATGCGTAGTTTCTATGCACGAGTAGAACACAAGTTGTTGTGGGCGTTGATTTTGTTCAATATGCTTACCGCTACTAGTCCAATCTTGTTTCGACGGTATTGTGGGATGAAGCGGCCCGGACCGACCTTACACGTACACTTACATGAGACAGGTTCCACCGACTGACATGCACTTGTTGCATAAGGTGGCTAGCGGGTGCCAGTCTCTCCCACTTTAGTCGGATCGGATTCGATGAAAAGGGTCCTTATGAAGGGTAAATAGAAATTGACATATCACGTTGTGGTTTTGCGTATGTAAGAAACGTTCTTGCTAGAAACCCATAGCAGCCACGTAAAACATGCAAACAACAATTAGAGGACGTCTAACTTGTTTTTGCAGGGTATGTTATGTGATGTGATATGGCCAAAAAGAATGTGATGAATGATATGTGATGTATGAGATTGATCATGTTCTTGTAATAGGAATCACGACTTGCATGTCGATGAGTATGACAACCGACAGGAGCCATAGGAGTTGTCTTTATTTATTGTATGACCTGCGTGTCACTAAATAACGCCATGTAATTATTTTACTTCATTGCTAAACCATTAGCCATAGTAGTAGAAGTAATAGTAGGTGAGACAACTTCATGGAGACACGATGATGGAGATCATGATGATGGAGATCATGGTGTCATGCCGGTGACGATGATGATCATGGAGCCCCGAAGATGGAGATCAAAAGGAGCAAAATGATATTGGACATATCATGTCACTTTTTGATTGCATGTGATGTTTATCATGTTTATGCATCTTATTTGCTTAGAACGACGGTAGTAAATAAGATGATCCCTCATTAAAATTTCAAGAAAGTGTTCCCCCTAATTGTGCACCGTTGCGAAAGTTCGTTGTTTTGAAGCACCACGTGATGATCGGGTGTGATAGATTCTAACATTCACATACAACGGGTGTAAGACAGATTTACACACGCGAAACACTTAGGTTGACTTGACGAGCCTAGCATGTACAGACATGGCCTCGGAACACAAGAGACCGAAAGGTCGAGCATGAGTCGTATGGTAGATACGATCAACATGAAGATGTTCACCGATGATGACTAGTTCGTCTCACGTGATGATCGGACACGGCCTAGTTGACTCGGATCATGTAATCACTTAGATGACTAAGAGGGATGTCTATCTGAGTGGGAGTTCATAAGATGAACTTAATTATCCTGAACATAGTCAAAAGGTCTTTGCAAATTATGTCATAGCTCGCGCTTTAGTTCTACTGTTTTAGATATGTTCCTAGAGAAAATATAGTTGAAAGTTGACAGTAGCAATTATGCGGACAGTAGAAGGCTTATGTCCTTAATGCACCGCTCGGTGTCTTTGGACCTTGAGCGTGGTGCGTGGATGTTGCGAACATCGACATACACGTTTTGATGACTACATGATAGTTTGGTAATGTTAAATGGTTTAGAATTGAGGCACCAAGGACATTTTTGAAATGTCGCAGAACATATGAGATGTTTCAAGAGATGAAATTGGGATTTCAGGCTCGTGCCCACGTCAAGAGGTATGAGACCTCCGACGAGTTTTCTAGCCTACAAACTAAGGGAGAAGATCTCAATCGTTGAGCTTATACTCAGATTGTCTGGGTGCAACAATCACTTGAATCGAGTGGGAGTTAATCTTCCAGATGAGATAGTGATGTTTCTCCAAATACATTTCCACCAAGCTACTAGAGCTTCGTGATGAACTATAACATAACAGGGATAGATATGATGATCCTTGAGCTATTCGCAATGTTCGACACCGCGAATGTAGAAATCAAGAAGGAGCATCAATTGTTGATGGTTAATGAAACCACTAGTTTCAAGAAGGGCAAGGGCAAGAAGGGGTACTTCATGAAACGGCAAATCAGTTGCTGCTCCAGTGAAGAAACCCAGGGTTGAACCCAAACCCGAGACTAAGTGCTTCTGTAATGAGGGAACGGACACTGAAGCAGAACTACCCTAGATACTTGGTAGATGAGAAGGCTGGCAAGGTCGATAGAAGTATATTGGATATACATTATGTTAATGTGTACTTTACTAGTACTCCTAGTAGCACCAGGGTATTAGATACCGGTTCGGTTGCTAAGTGTTAGTAACTCGAAATAAAAGCTACGAAATAAATGGAGACTAGCTAAAGGTGAGCTGACGATATGTGTTGGAAGTGTTTCCAAGGTTGATGTGATCAAGCATCGCACGCTCCCTCTACCATCGAGATTGGTGTGAAACCTAAATAATTGTTATTTGGTGTTTGCGTTGAGCATAGACATGATTGGATTATGTCTATCGCAATCTGATTATTCATTTAAGGAGAATAATGGTTACTCTGTTTATTTGAATAATACCTTCAATGGTCTTGCACCTAAAAGGAATGGTTTATTGAATCTCGATCGTAGTGATACACATTTTCATGCCAAAAGATATAAGATAGTAATGATAGTACCACTTACTTGTGACACTTTGCCATGTAAGTCATATTGGTGTAAAAGCATGAAGAAGCTCCATGTTGATGGATCTTTGGACTCACTCGTTTTGAAAAGTTTGAGACATGCGAACCATGTCTATTGGTGTATACGCATGAAGAAACTCCATGCAGATGGATCGTTTGGACTCACTTGATTTTGAATCACTTGAGATATGCAAATCATACCACATGGGCAAGATGAGTGAAAAGCCTCGTTTTCAAGAAGATGGAACAAGATAGCAACTTGTTGGAAGTAACACATTTTGATGTGTGCAGTCCAATGAGTCTTTGAGGCATCTGATGAATATCGTTATGTTCTTACTTCACGATGATTTGAGTAGATGTTGAGTATATTTACTTGATGAAACACAAGTCTGAATTATTGAAAGGTTCAAGTAATTTCAGAGTGAAGTTGAAGATCTTCGTGACAAGAGGATAAAACGTCTGTGATATGATCATAGAGATGGATATCTGAGTTACGAGCTTTGGCAAGGAATTAAGACATTGTGGAAATTGTTTCACAATTAATACCGCCTGGAACACCATAGTGTCCGAACATCATAGTTGCACCCTATTGGATATGGTGCGTACCATGATGTCTCTTATCGAATTACCACTATCGTTCATGGGTTAGGCATTAGAGACAACCGAACTCACTTTAATAGAGCACCACGTAATTCCGTTGAGACGACACCCTTTGAACTATGGTTTGGAGAAACCTAAGTTGTCGTTTCTTAAAAAGTTTGGGGCTGCGACGCTTATGTGAAAAAGTTTCAGGTTGATAAGCTCGAACCCAAAGCGGATAAAATGCATCTGCATAGGACACCCAAAACAGTTGGGTATACCTCCTAATTCAGATCTGAAAGCAATAGGGACTGTTTCTTGAATCGGGTCCTTTCTCGAGGAAAAGTTTGTCTCGGAAAGTTGAGTGGGAGGATGGTGGAGACTTGATGAGGTTATTGAACCGTCACTTCAACTAGTGTGTAGCAGGGCACAGGAAGTTGTTCCTATGGCGCCTACACCAATTGAAGTAGAAGCTTATGATAGTGATCATGAAACTTCGGATCAAGTCACTACCAAACCTCGTAGGTCGACAAGGATGTGTACTACTTCAGAGTGGTACGTACTCCTGTCTTGGAGGTCATGTTGCTAGACAACAATGAACCTACGAGCTATGGAGAAGCGATGGTGGGCCCGGATTCCTGCAAATGGCTCGAGGCCATAAAATCCGAGAGAGGATCCATGTATGAAAACAAAGTGTAGACTTTGGAAGAACTACTTGATGGTCGTAAGGCTATTGGGTACAGATGGATTTTAAAAGGAAGACGGACAATGATGGTATGTATCACCATTAAGAAAGCTTGACTTGTCGTTAAGATGATTTCCGACAAGTTCAAGGAGTTGACTACGGTGAGGCTTTCTCACTCGTAGCGATGCTAAGAGTCTGTTGGAATTGGATTAGCGATTCTTGCATCATTTATGAAATCTTGCGAGATAGGATGTCAAAACCATTGTTTCCTCGACAATTTTCTTGAGGAAAGGTTGTATGTGATACAACCGAAGGTTTTGACAATCTGAAAAGACGCTAACAAGTATGCAAAGCTCCAGCAATCCTTCTAAGGACTGGAGTAAGCATCTCGGAGTTGGAATGTACGCTTTGATGAGATGATCAAAGATTTTGGGTTTATACAAAGTTTATGAGAAACTTGTATTTCCAAAGAAGTGAGTGGGAGCACTATAGAATTTCTGATGAGTATATGTTGTTGACATATTGTTGATCGAAATGATGTAGAATTTCTGAAAAGCATAAAGGGTTGTTTGCAAGGAGTTTTCAAGGAAAACCTGGATTAAGCTGCTTGAACATTGAGCATCAAGATCTATAAGGATAGATCAAAACGCTTAATGGTACTTTCAAATGAGCACATACCTTGACATGATCTTGAAGGTGTTCAAGATGGATCACCAAAGAAGGAGTTCTTGCCGAGTTGTAAAGTATGAAGTTAAGACTTAAAGCTCGACCACGGCAGAATAGAGAGAAAGGACGAAGGTCGTCCCCTATGCTTAGACGTAGGCTCCATAGTATGCTATGTTGTGTACCGCACCTGATGTGTGCCTTGCCACATGTTTGGCAAGAGGGTACAAAGGTGATCAAGGAGTGGATCACCAGATAGCGGTCAAAATTGTCCTTGGAGTAATAGGACATGTTTCTCAGTTATGTAGGTGATAAAGAGTTCGACGTAAAGAGTTGCGTCGATGCAAGATTTAACACCTATCCAAATGACTCTGAGTAGCAAACCGGATACGTATAGTGGAGCAACCATTTGGAATAGCTCCAAGTGGAGCGTCGAAGCAGCATTTACAATATGACCTAGAGATTTATGAAGTACATACGGATCTGAATGTTGCGGACCGTTGACTAAAACCTCTCTCACAAGCAAAACATGATCAAACCCCAGAACTCATTGAGTCTTAATCACATGATGATGTGAACTAGTTTAGTGACACCAGTAAACTCTTTGGATGTTAGTCACATGGCGATGTGACCTGTGAGTGTAAATCACATGACGATGTGAACTAGATTATTGACTCTAGTGCAAGTGGGAGACTGTTGGAAATATGCCCTAGAGGCAATAATAAATTATTTATTATTATTATATTTCCTTGTTCATGATAATCGTTTATTATCCATGCTATAATTGTATTGATAGGAAACTCAGATACATGTGTGGGTACATAGACAACACCATGTCCCTAGTAAGCCTCTAGTTGACTAGCTCGTTGATCAATAGATGGTTACGGTTTCGACCATGGACATTGGATGTCGTTGATAACGGATCACATCATTAGGAGAATGATGTGATGGACAAGACCCAATCCTAAGCCTAGCACAAAGATCGTGTAGTTAGTATGCTAAAGCTTTTCTAATGTTAAGTATCATTTCCTTAGACCATGAGATTGTGCAACTCCGGATACCGTAGTTGGGTGTACCAAGCGTCACAACGAATCGGGTGGCTATAAAGGTGCACTACGGGTATCTCCGAAAGTGTACATTGGGTTGGCACGAATCGAGACTGGGATTTGTCACTCCGTGTGACGGAGAGGTATCTCTGGGCCCACTCGGTAGGACATCATCATAATGTGCACAATGTGACCAAGGGGTTGATCACGGGATGATGTGTTACGGAACGACTAAAGAGACTTGACTGTAACGAGATTGAACAAGGTATCGGCATACCGACGATCGAATCTCGGGCAAGTACAATACCGCTAGACAAAGGGAATTGCTTGAATCCTTGACATCGTGGTTCATCCAATGAGATCATCGTGGAACATGTGGGAGCCAACATGGGTATCCATATCCCGCTGTTGGTTATTGACCGGAGAACGTCTCGGTCATGTCTGCATGGTTCCCGAACCCGTAGGGTCTACACACTAAAGGTTCGGTGACGCTAGAGTTGTTATGGGAAATAGTATGTGGTTACCGAAGGTTGTTCGGAGTCCCGATGAGATCCCGGACATGACGAGGAGCTCCGGAATGGTCCGGAGGTGAAGATCGGTATATTGGACGAAGGGTATTGGAGTCCGGAATTGTTCCGGGGGTACCAGGTGATGACCAGCGTGTCCGAAAGGGGTTTCGGAGGCCCCGGCAAGCTTTGGGGGCCTTATGGGACAAGGGGAGAGGGCACATCAGCCCACTAAGGGGCTGAGCGCCCCTCCCACCCCATCTCACGTAACCTAGAGAGGTGGGGGCGCCACCCCTAGGGCAGCCACCCCTCCCGGCTTGGGGGGCAAGTTTCCTAGGGGGTGGGGGCGCCAAAACCCATCTAGTGTTTCCCCTATGGCCGCCGCCCCTCCCCTAGGGAACCCTAGGGCGCCTCCCCCTCCTCCCTTCCCCCTATATATAGTGAGAGAGAGAGAGAGGGCAGCCGCACCCTTCCCCTGGCGCAGCCCTCTCCCTCCTCCAACACCTCCCCCTCCTCTGTAGTGCTTGGCGAAGCCCTGCCGAAGAACCACGAGCTCCATCACCACCATGCCGTCGTGCTGTCGGAGTTCTCCCTCAACTTCTCCTCTCCCCTTGCTGGATCAAGAAGGAGGACACGTCCCCGGGCTGTCCGTGTGTTGAACGCGGAGGCACCGTTGTTCGGTGCTTAGATCGGAATCAACCATGATCTGAATCGCTGCGAGTACGACTCCTTCATCCGTGTTCTTGTAACGCTTCCGCTTAGCGATCTTCAAGGGTATGAAGATGCTCATCCTCTCCTTTCCCTCGTTGCTAGATTACTCCATAGATTGATCTTGGTGATGCGTAGAAAATTTTGAATTTCTGCTACGTTCCCCAACATTTAAAAGCAAATATTACAGTCCATAACTGTTTTCACGACGCCAAACGCAAGTTTAAACGCCTCCACGAGGCATGATGCATGTTGCAGGAGCTGAAAGCAGGACAAGAGCCACGAAGGAGTCACTTGTTGGCAGCGCCGTCGCTGGCGGCGGAGCTGCGCCGGGCCGGTTCGCCTCGTGAAGCCTCAGGATCGGCAGCGCCTCGCTTCGGCTTGGTGCTGAAGGCCCGGAACTTCGCCAGCAGAGCCTCCGCTCGACCCTTCATGGCCTCAGCAGCGGCAGCGGCAAGCTCGCCGCTCACGGGCTCCAGCAGGCTGTCGAGTGAAGGAAATATGCCCTAGAGGCAATAATAAAGTTATTATTTATTTCCTTATATCATGATAAATGTTTATTATTCATGCTAGAATTGTATTAACCGGAAACATAATACATGTGTGAATACATAAGACAAACAGATAGTCACTAGTATGCCTCTACTTGACTAGCTCATTAATCGAAGATGGTTATGTTTCCTAACCATAGACATGTGTTGTCATTTGATTAATGGGATCACATCATTAGAAGAATAATGTGATTGACATGACCCATTCCGTTAGCTTAGCACTTGATCGTTTAGTATATTGCTATTGCTTTCTTCATGACCTATACATGTTCTGTAACTATGAGATTATGCAACTCCGTTTACGGAGGAACACTTTGGTACTACCAAGCGTCACAACGAATCGGGTGATTATAAAGGAGTACTACAGGTGTCTCCAAAGGTACTTGTTGGGTTGGCGTATTTGAGATTAGGTTTTGTCACTCCGATTGTCGGAGAGGTATCTCTGGGCCTTCTCGGTGATACACATCACATAAGCCTTGCAAGCATTACAACTAATGAGTTAGTTGTAAGATGATGTATTACGGAACGAGTAAAGAGACTTACGATGAACGAGATTGAACTAGGTATTGGATACCGACGATCGAATCTCGGGTAAGTAACATACCGATGACAAAAGGAACAACGTATATCGTTATGCGGTTTGACCGATAAAGATCTTAAGTAGAATATGTAGGAACCAATATGGGCATCCAGGTTCCGCTATTGGTTATTGACCGAGAATGGTTCTAGGTCATGTCTACATAGTTCTCGAACCCGTAGGGTCCGCACGCTTAACGCTTCGATGACAGTTCATTATGAGTTTATAAGTTTTGATGTACGAAGGTTGTTCGAGTCCGGATGTGATCACGGACATGACGAGGAGTCTCGAAATGGTCGAGACATAAAGATTGATATATTGGAAGCCTACATTTGGACATCGGAAATGTTCCGAGTGAAATCGAGAATTTAGGAGTACCGGAGGTTACGGAACCCCCGGAACTATTTGGGCCATAGTGGGCCTTGGTGGAAAGGAGAAAGGGCCAGCCCTAGGTGGTCGCGCCTCCCCTTCCCTAGTCCTACTAGGACTAGGAAAGGTGGGCCGCCCCCTCTCTCTTTCCCCTCGGTGAATCCTATTCCAACTAGGATTGAGGGGAATCCTACTCCCGGAGGAGTAGGACTCTCGGCGCGCCTCCTCTTGGCCGGCCGCCCCTCCCCTTGGCTCCTTTATATACGAGGCGGGGGCACCCTAGAACACACAAGTTGATCTACGGATCGTTCCTTAGCCGTGTCGGTGCCCCCTCCACCATATTCCACTTCGGTCATATCGTCATGAGCTTAAGCGAACCCTCGCTACCAAGAAGTCATATCGTCGCGGAGCTTAAGCGAAGCCCTGCATCGGTGGAGCATCATCATCGTCACCACGCCGTCGTCTTGTGGAACTCATCCCGACACTTTGCTGGATCGGAGTCCGGGATCGTCATCGAGCTGAGCGTGTGCGTAACTCGGAGGTGCCGTCGTTCGGTGCTTGGATCGGTCGGATCGTGAACACGTCGACTACATCAACAGCGTTGTTAAGCGCTTCGCTTTCGGAGGGTGCGTGGACGGACACTCTCCTCTCGTTGCTATGCCATTACCATGGTCTTGCGTGTGCGTAGGAAATTTTTGAAATTACTCGTTCCCAACATGATGGCATCCGAGCCTGGTTTTATGCGTTGATGTCATATGCACGAGTAGAACACAAGTGAGTTGTGGGCGATATAAGTCATACTGCTTACCAGCATGTCATACTTTGGTTGGCGGTATTGTGAGATGAAGCGCCCGGACCGACATTACGTGTACGCTTACGCGAGACTGGTTTCACCGCCGCGAGCACTCGTTGCTTAAAGGTGATTGGCGGGTGTCTCTCTCTCACTTTAGTTGAACTGAGTGTGGCTCGCCCGGTCCTTGCGAAGGTTAAAACAGCACCAACTTGACAAACTATCGTTGTGGTTTTGATGCGTAGGTAAAACGGTTCTTGCTCAGCCCGTAGCAGCCACGTAAAACTTGCAACAACAAAGTAGAGGACGTCTAACTTGTTTTTGCAGGGCATGTTGTGATGTGATGTGGTCAAGGCGTGATGCTATATTTTTGTATGAGATGATCATGTTTTGTAACCGAGTTATCGGCAAGCTGGTAGGAGCCATATGGTTGTCGCTTTATTGTATGAAATGCAAAAGCCATGTAATTGCTTTACTTTATCACTAAGCGATAGCGATAGTCGTAGAAGCAATAGTTGGCGAGGCGACAACGATGCTACGATGGAGATCAAGGTGTCGCGCGGTGGCGATGGTGATCATGGCGGTGCTTGGCGATGGAATCACAAGCACAAGATGATGATGACCATATCATATCACTTATATTGATTGCATGTGATGTTTATCCTTTATGCATCTTATCTTGCTTTGATTGACGGTAGCATTATAAGATGATCTCTCACTAAAATTATCAAGAAGTGTTCTCCCGAGTATGCACCGTTGCGAAAGTTCTTCGTCTTTGAGACACCACGTGATGATCGGGTGTGATAGGCTCTACGCTCAAATACAACGGGTGCAAAACAGTTGCGCACGCGAATACTCAGTTAAACTTGACGAGCCTAGCATATAACAGATATGGCCTCGGAACACGGAGACCGAAGGTCGGCGTGAATCATATAGTACATATGATCAACATAGTGATGTTCACCATTGATACTACTCCATCTCACGTGATGATCGGACATGGTTTAGTTGATTTGGATCACGTAATCACTTAGATGACTAGAGAGATGTCTGTCTAAGTGGGAGGTTTTAATATGATTAATTGAAACTTAAATTTATCATGAACTTAGTACCGATAGTATTTTGCTTGTCTATGTTTCTTGTAGATAGATGGCTCGTCTTTGTTGTTCCGTTGAATTTTAATGCGTTCCTTGAGAAAGCAAAGTTGAAAGATGATGGTAGCAATTACACGAACTGGGTCCGTAATTTGAGGATTATCCTCATTGCTGCCAGAAGAATTACGTCTGGAAGCACCGCTGGGTGCGAGCTGCTGCTGCAGAGCTACGCCGAAGTTGTGAGCGTCTGGCGAGCAAAGCGATGACTACTCGATAGTTCAGTGTGCCATGCTTTACGGCTTAGAACCGGGTCTTCAACGGCGTTTTGAGCGTCATGGAGCATATGAGATGTTCCAGGAGTTGAAGTTAATATTTCAAGCAAATGCCCGGATTGAGAGATATGAAGTCTCCAATAAGTTCTATAGCTGCAAGATGGAGGAGAATAGTTACGTCGGTGAACATATACTCAAAATGTCCGGGTATAATAATCACTTGATTCAATGGGAGTTACTCTTCCGGATGATAGTGTCATTGATGAATTCTCCAATCACGCCACCAAGCTACAAGAGCTTCGTGATGAACTATAATATGCAAGGGATGACCAAAACAATTCCGAGCTCTTCGCAATGCTAAAAGCAGCGGAGGTAGAAATCAAGAAAGAGCATCAAGTGTTGATGGTCAACAAGACCACTAGTTTCAAGAAAAGGGCAAAGGAAAGAAGAAGGGAACTTCAAAAGAACAGCAAGCAAGTTGCTACTCAAGAGAAGAAACCCAAGTCGGACCTAAGCACTGAAAGCGAGTGTTTTCTGCAAGCAAACTGGACTTTGAAGCGGAACTGCCCCAAGTATTTGGCGGATAAGAAGGATGGCAAGGTGATCAAAGGTATATGTGATATACATGTTATTGATGTGTACCTTACTAATACTCACGATAGTACAGGTATTTGATACTGGTTACATTGCTAATATTTGCAACTCAAGCAGAACTACGGATTGCGAAGATTGGCTAAGGACGAGGTGACGATGCGGCGTGGGAAATGGTTCCAAAGTCGATGTGATCGCGGTCGGCACGCTACCTCTACATCTACCATCGGGATTAGTTTTAGACCTAAATAATTGTTATTTGGTGCCAGCGTTAAGCATGAACATTATATCTGGATCTTGTTTGATGCGAGGCGGTTATTCATTTAAGACAGAGAATAATGGTTGTTCTATTTATATGAATAATATCTTTTATGGTCATGCACCCTTGAAGAGTGGTCTATTTTTATTGAATCTCGATAGTAGTACACATATTCATAGTGTTGAAACCAAAAGATGCAGAGTTGATAATGATAATGCAACTTATTTGTGGCACTGCCGTTTAGGTCATATCGGTGTAAAACGCATGAAGAAACTCCATCTTGATGGGCTTCGGAATCACTTGATTATGAATCACTTGATACTTGCGAACCGTGCCTCATGGGCAAGATGACTAAAACGCCGTTCTCGGAACTATGGGCGAGCAACTGATTTGTTGGAAATCATACATACTTGATGTTTGTGGTCCAATGAATGTTGAGGCTTGTGGCGGGTATCGTTATTTTCTCACCTTCACAGATGATTTGAGCAGATATGGGTATATCTACTTAATGAAACACAAATCTGAAACATTTGAAAAGTTCAAAGAATTTCAGAGTGAAGTGGAAAATCATCGTAACAAGAAAATAAAATTTCTACGATCGGATCGTGGAGGAGAATATTTGAGTTACGAGTTTGGTTTACATTTGAAACAATGTGGAATAGTTTCACAACTCACGCCACCGGAACACCACGGAGAAATGGTGTGTCGAGCGTCGAATCGTACTTTACTTGATATGGTGCGATCTATGATGTCTCTTACTGATTTACCGCTATCGTTTTGGGGATATGCTTTAGAGGCGGCCGCATTCACGTTAAATAGGGCACCATCTAAGTCCGTTGAGGCGACACCGTATGAACTGTGGTTTGGCAAGAAACCAAAGTTGTCGTTTCTTAAAGTTTGGGGCTGCGATGCTTATGTGAAGAAACTTCAACCAGATAAGCTCAAACCCAAATCGAAATGTGTCTTCATAGGATACCCAAAGGAGACTGTTGGGTACACCTTCTATCACAGATCTGAAGGCAAAGTTTTCGTTGCTAAATTCGGATCCTTTCTAGAGAAGGAGTTTCTCTCGAAAGAAGTGAGTGGGAGGAAAGTAGAACTTGATGAGATAATCAGTATCTGCTCCCTTATTGGAAGGTAGTTCATCACAAGAAAGCGGTTCTGTGACAACTACACCAATTAGTGAGGAAACTAATGATGATGATCATGAAGCTTGAGATCAAGTTACTCTTGAACTTCGTGAGGTCAACCAGAGTAAAATCGCACTGAGTGGTACGGTAATCCTATTACGGAAGTCATGTTACTTGACCATGGCGAACCTACAAACTATGAAGAAGCGATGGTGAGCCCAGATTCGCGAAATGGTGGAAGCCATGAAATCTGAGATGGGATCCATGTATGAAAACAAAGTATGGACTTTGGTTGACTTGCCGATGATCGGCAAGCCATTGAGAATAAATGGATCTTTAAGAAGAAGACCGCGCCGATGGTAATGTAGCTGTCTACAAAGCTCGACTTGTTGCAAAAGGTTTTCGACAAGTTCAAGGGGTTGACTACGATGAGACTTTCTCACCGTGGCGATGCTTAAGTCTGTCCGAATCATGTTAGCAATTGCCGCATTTTATGATTATGAAATTTGGCAAATGGATGTAAAACTGCATTCTTGAATGGATTTCTAGAAGAAGAGTTGTATATGATGCAACCAGAAGGTTTTGTTGATCCAAAGGGTGCTAACAAAGTGTGCAAGCTCAACGATCAATTTATGGTGCAGTGCAAGCCTCTCGGAGTTGGAATAAGCGCTTTGATAGTGTGATCAAAGCATATGGTTTTATCTGAGACTTTTGGAGAAGCTTGTATTTACAAGAAAGTGAGTGGGAGCTCTGTAGCATTTACGATATTGTATGTGGACGACATATTGTTGATTGGAAATGATATGAATTTCTGAATAGCATAAAAGGACACTTGAATAAAAGTTTTTCAATGAAAGACCTCGGTGAAGCTGCTTACATATTGGGCATCAAGATCTATAGAGATAGATCAAGGCGCTTAATTGGACTTTCACAAAGCACATACCTTGATAAAGTTTTGAAGAAGTTCAAAATTGATCGAGCAAAGAAAGGTTTTTACTGTATTACAAGGTGTAAGATTGAGTCGGACTCAATGCCCGACCACAAGCAGAAGATAGAGAGAAAATGAAAGATGTTCCTATGCTTCAGCCATAGGCTCTATCATGTATGCAATCTTGTGTACCAGACACGACGTATGCTTAGCTGTAAGCTTGGCAGGAAGGTACCAAAGTAATCCAGAGTGGATCTTTGGACAGCGGTCAAGAACATCTGAAATACGAAAAGGACTAAGGATATGTTTTCGTATATGGAGGTGACAAAGAGCTAGTCGTAAATGGTTACGTCGATGCAAGCTTTGACACTCGATCCGGACGATTCTAAATCGCAAACCGGATCGTATTTTTATTAAGCGGTGGAGCTATCGGTTGGTGCAGTTCTAAACAAAGCGTCGTGGCGGGATCTACATGTGAAGCGGAGTACATAGCTGCTTGGAAGCAGCAAATGAAGGAGTCGGATGAAAGAGTTCATTTCCGATCTAGGTGTCATACCTAGTGCATCGGGACCAATGAAGATCTTACGTGATAATCTTGGTGCAATTGCATTGGCAAAGGAATCCACATTTCACAAGAGGACCAAGCATATCAAAAGATGCTTCAATTCCATTCGGGACCAAGTCCAAGTGGGAGACATAGAGATTTGCAAAATACATACGGATCTGAATGTTGCAGACCGTTGACTAAGCCTCTTCCACGAGCAAAACATGATCAGCACCAAGACTCCATGGGTGTTAGAATCATTCTTGTGTAATCTAGATTATTGACTCTAGTGCAAGTGGGAGACTGAAGGAAATATGCCCTAGAGGCAATAATAAAGTTATTATTTATTTCCTTATATCATGATAAATGTTTATTATTCATGCTAGAATTGTATTAACCGGAAACATAATACATGTGTGAATACATAAGACAAACAGATAGTCACTAGTATGCCTCTACTTGACTAGCTCATTAATCGAAGATGGTTATGTTTCCTAACCATAGACATGTGTTGTCATTTGATTAATGGGATCACATCATTAGAAGAATAATGTGATTGACATGACCCATTCCGTTAGCTTAGCACTTGATCGTTTAGTATATTGCTATTGCTTTCTTCATGACCTATACATGTTCACGTAACTATGAGATTATGCAACTCCGTTTACGGAGGAACACTTTGGTACTACCAAACGTCTGGCGAATCGGGTGATTATAAAGGAGTACTACAGGTGTCTCCAAAGGTACTTGTTGGGTTGGCGTATTTGAGATTAGGTTTTGTCACTCCGATTGTCGGAGAGGTATCTCTGGGCCTTCTCGGTGATACACATCACATAAGCCTTGCAAGCATTACAACTAATGAGTTAGTTGTAAGATGATGTATTACGGAACGAGTAAAGAGACTTACGATGTGAGATTGAACTAGGTATTGGATACCGAGCGATCGAATCTCGGGTAAGTAACATACCGATGACAAAAGGAACAACGTATATCGTTATGCGGTTTGACCGATAAAGATCTTCAGTAGAATATGTAGGAACCAATATGGGCATCCAGGTTCCGCTATTGGTTATTGACCGAGAATGGTTCTAGGTCATGTCTACATAGTTCTCGAACCCGTAGGGTCCGCACGCTTAACGCTTCGATGACAGTTCATTATGAGTTTATAAGTTTTGATGTACCGAAGGTTGTTGAGTCCGGATGTGATCACGGACATGACGAGGAGTCTCGAAATGGTCGAGACATAAAGATTGATATATTGGAAGCCTACATTTGGACATCGGAAATGTTCCGAGTGAAATCGAATTTCTCGAGTACCGGAGGTTACGGAACCCCAGGAACTATTTGGGCCATAGTAGGCCTTGGTGGAAAGGAGAAAGGGCCAGCCCTAGGTGGCGCGCCTCCCCTTCCCTAGTCCTACTAGGACTAGGAAAGGTGGGCCGCCCCTCTCTCTCTTTCCCCTCCGGTGAATCCTATTCCAACTAGGATTGGGGGAATCCTACTCCCGGAGGAGTAGGACTCCTGGCCAGCGCCTCCTCTTGGCCGGCTGGCCCCTCCCCTTGGCTCCTTTATATCGGGCGGGGCACCCTAGAACACACAAGTTGATCTACGGATCGTTCCTTAGCCGTGTCGGTGCCCCCTCCACCATATTCCACTTGGTCATATCGTCATGAGCTTAGGTGAAGCCTGCGCGCGAAGAAGTCATATCGTCATGAGCTTAAGCGAAGCCCTGCGTCGGTGGAGCATCATCATCGTCTACCACGCCGTCGTCTTGTGGAACTCATCCCGACACTTTGCTGGATCGAGTCCGGGGATCGTCATCGAGCTGAGCGTGTGCAGAACTCGGAGGTGTCGACGTTCGGTGCTTGGATCGGTCGGATCGTGAAGGCGACGACTACATCAACCGCGTTGTTAAAGCGCTTCCACTTTCGGTCTCACGAGTGCGTGGACGGACACTCTCCCCTCTCGTTGCTACGCCATCACCATGGTCTTGCGTGTGCGTAGGAAATTTTTTGAAATTACTACGTTCCCCAACATCGAGGTCGACGTCGGGTTCGCGAAGGTAGACGTGGGTAAGGACGCGCGTCAGCGCAGCAGAAGACAGGACACGTGCCTCGGCCTCAGTCGTGGGGCCAAGGCCAGGGGTGACATCTTCAAGGGCGCGGACCAGGAAGGGAAGCAGCTTGGCAGGGCCATCCTCGGCGCCGGCGGCTGGCTTTCGGGCGGCTGTCGAAGCGACCTCAGCAAGGTGCGAGCCTTCGCCTCCAGCTCCGCGAAGGCCACGCGGTCCTCGGCGAGGACCCGCGCCTTGCCGTCCAGCTCGATCCTCCTCGCCTCCAACTCCTGCTCCAGCGCACCCAAGCGGTCACGGTGCCGGTCAAGCTTGGCATCCCGGTCCTTGGCGGCCGCCTCACGAGCTTTCATGTCTTCCTCTTTCTCTTGGCGGACGCGTGCCTCCTTGGCAAGATGGTCGCGCAGGCCCTGCAACTCGCTCTCCAGCGCCTTGCTGCAACCTCGGACATCGGCTACCTCCCCCAAGGCGGCGTCGCGAGCGGCCTTCGCCCCAAGGACGACCTGTTTCTCCTCGTCGCAAGCCGTCGTGGCCTGGACCAGCGCCGCTCGAATCGAAGCATCAGAGCGAACCCAGCCGGAGGCCAGCTCCAAGCGTCCGGCCACCAAGCAAGGGTCGGCGCCCAGAAGATCTTGCCACAGCCGGTCCGATTCAAAGAAGAAGACGATCCGGGACGAGAGAAGGAGTCGGAGAGATAGCAGTTGGCAGAGTAGGAGGAGAGGACGGCAGTGTGATCACAGCATCATGAGACGGGACCTTCTGCGCCCCGACGACTGCGGCAATGGCATCAGGCAAGGATACCTCGGGAGTCGCTTGGGCCATGGGGGCTGAGCTCGCCCCAGCTAGCTCCGCCAGGCCTCGCGAGGATGACCGGGCAGGAGAGGCCCGTGTCTTGCCGTCACCTTCTTTCACGGACGGAGGCGCTGCCCCAGACGAAGCCTCAGGAGCCCCCTTCAGCTTCTTCGCCGCAGGCGCTAGCCTAGCCAAGGAATACAAATATCAAGCCTCAACGACAAAGCAAGAAGTAAAACAAGAGCCAAGCACTTACTGGTCATCGCTCGCGGGCTCGAGCAACCTCCGACCGAACTTGAAGCCCGAGAGCCGGCTGTAGGGATCAGCCTCAAGAGGCTCGGGAGCAGGAGGCGCGTCTGCAGATCGCCTCGGAGCCGGGGAAGACCCGCGGGGGACCAGCCCCGTCCTGTCCTTCTTCGGGATCAGGGGCAAGCTCTTGCCGCCCCGCTCATCGCCATCCTCATCGTCGCTCGGCAAGAGGCGGAGAGCACGGGACCTGCTCCGGGGAAGGGCACTCTCGACTCCCTGTCGGTCGCCTCGGAGTCGGGCCCCTCTCTCCGCTCCTTTTCTTCCTCCTCTCCGCTGGAGTCGCTGGAGGACACGTTCACCGTCACCAGGGCCGCTGGGTCCTCGGGAACCTCCGCGGGCACAGGCCCGTCCCCGTTGAAAGCGGGCATGGAGTCCACCACCTGCTCCCAATCATCTCGAAGGAACAGGGGTACGGGAGCGCCCTCCAGCCTCGCCACGTCTCCCCCGACCAAAGATTGGAGGACCGCGGCCAGATCTTCGTCAGCCAAGACTACGGGGCTCGGGCGAGGCCTCCACAGCGGAAGCGAGTTCTGACAAGCAGGGCCACCCGGTGCTCCAAGAACTCCCTCAGGAGCGACGCCCCGGTCAGCTTCACCGTCGCCATGTTGCCCAGCCACAGGTCCGCGTTCATCTTCTCCAGCAGTGGCTTCGCGTGGGGATCCACGAGTTCCGCGCGAGACTAATCGTCGATGGGCGTGGGCTGCTCCGTGGGCAGAATCAGCCGAGGATGGATGCGCCCAGCATCTACCATGACCCAGTTGCTCCTAAAGCCTTCAATCCTCTTCCCGGGCTTCGAGATGGCGTTGGAGCTGCCGTACGCGACAAAGCTCGCGCACGCGGAGATGGACCCGCGAGAGACCCGGAGGTAGAAGTAGTGGCGCAGCAAGGCCACTGAGGGTTGTACCCCGACATGAGCCTCACAATAGTAGGCGAAGATCGCCAGGAGAAGAACGGAGTTGGGGTGGAGGTGCAGAGCTTGTAGTTTGTAATGGCGGAGGACAGAAAAGAAGAACTCGGAAAAGGGAGGCACCAGACCGACGGCATGGCACTCACGAAGAGCGGATAGAAGGTGCTCCCTTGGTCCTCAGGAAGGGCGGAGCCAGCCTTGAGCACCGCTGCCCCGTCGTTGCCTTGCGCCGCCATCATCCGGCGCACTCGGGAAAGGCTCTTCTCCGACACGTTCGGTGAGTCCAAAGCAGGCAAGTACCAAGCTCCGGCCGGGGTCCGGCGAGGCGCCATATCTTGCTAGGGCACGCGGTCGAAGTAGATCTGGAGATTTCGGAAGCAGGAAGGATAGGCTCAAGAAAGGGGATCTGGGCAATGACTAGAGAAGGCAAAGGAGGAAAAGCCTAGACGGGTGCCGCTCTTTTGTCGATTCGCGCAGTTGCCAAGGCGTCGCGGGGGAGCAGAGACGCCCACATCCAACCAACCGCCATGCGGCGCCCAAGGCCGCAGGCTGTTAGGGCCCGCAGCGCTTCGCATTTGCCCCTTCGCTTCTCTGCTCAGCCAAGTCCAGCGCGCCTTGGGCCCGGGGCTCTGTCGGCGTTACGGGCACGGGGTACCAGACACTTGCTGCGGCTGCTGGCGTGGCTCAAGGGTGGCCCAAAGACGGCCCATCTTCATCAAGACAAGTTCAAGACCCTCACGAGGGCCAAGCCTCGGGTGGGGTGGACGACAGAAGCCTCCTCGAGCACGGCCTCGTCAGTGGCTCGCGAGGAGGCGAGAGATCAAGGCGGGGTACCTCACGAGGTGCCCATGGCGCAAGCCATGACCACCAAGGCGCAGGCGGGCGCCAGCCAGCATGATGTCCTCGTTTCCTCTTTGGTGCAAAGGAGGCAAGCGCGGCGAGAGCATCAAGCAAAGGCAGCCATTTGGTGCAACAAGACCAAGACCAACGAGCGGCAGGAAGGAGGTCATCGTGGAGCCCAAGCCGGCGTCATCGTCGAGCCTTTGGCGGCGAGGACCAACTTTAGTCGGGATAAGTGTACTAGATGTTCCCTTCAAATGGCCAATTGTTGGCGCCCTTCCCGCTCAATATTTGAGAAGAGGCCCAGGGCCTTTGCCTATAAATAGGACTAGCCTCCCACAGGTTAGAGGGGGGTAGAGGTTGATCTAAAATCCAGAGAGAGAGAGAGCGACCGAACTCCCCCTAGCAGTTCATCGCACCGGCCAAGAACAGACCCTCGCGAGGCTGTTCTTCCTTGTATTGTTCATCATCAGCCCCTGAGGCAATCCACCACACCACACACTGGAGTAGGGTATTACACCACAATGGTGGCCCGAACCAGTATAAACCCTATGTCCCTTGTGTTGCTCTTTGTGTAGTTTAGATCCTTGCGAGGCGACGAGGTGCAGGTCGGTAGGGGGTGAGATCTCCACGCGCACCCCAGAGTTCAAACCTAGAGGGTCTGCCGGAACCTGAAATCCGACAGCCCCCCTCTCCCTTCCTTCCCTCTTCTCCTTTAGGTGGAAACCTACTAGGACCTGGAGTCCTAGTAGGATTCCCCTTCTCCCGGCGCGCCCTAGCTTGGTCGGCCGGCCTCCCCCTCCCTCCTTTATGTACGGGGGCAAGGGGGCACCCTAGGACACACAAGTTGATCTTTTAGCCGTGTGCGGTGCCCCCCTCCACAGTTACACACCTCGATCATATCGCCGTAGTGCTTAGGCGAAGCCCTGCGCCGGTAACATCATCATCACCATCGCCATGCCGTCTTGCTGACGAAACTCACCCTCGTCCTCAACTGGATCAAGAGCACAAGGGACATCATCGAGAACGTGTGCTGAACGCGGAGGTGCCGTACGTTCGGTACTTGGATCGGTTGGATCGCGAAGACGTTCGACTACATGAACCGCGTTATTAAACGCTTCCGCTTCCGGTCTACAAGGGTATGGGGACACACTCTCCCCTCTCGTTGCTATGCATCTCCTAGATAGATCATGCGTGATCGTAGGATTTTTTTTGAAATTACTGCGTTTCCCAACAATGCATACTCACTCGACTTCCCAACGGACAACTCAATGCACCTCATATTCTGTGTTTCCCCAAGTCATCCACTACCAACTACGTATTGTTGTTCATGAGGTTTCCTTACACACAATCAACACGATGGCACTTCCATTTCGGTAGAGTCATCATGTTGGCGTGTCACTTGGTGAAGGCAAGAAACTATGCAATGGTGGATATCGTGGGCAATGGGGGTGGAGGAGGGGCATAATTGCATTTTCGTCTGAGAGGGGTTTGCCGGCAGCCGCCATGGCGGCAACAAGACTCTTCATCTTGTGGTAATATTCAATAGCCAAGAGACCCATTTTCTATAGGTTTGAGAGTTGGCATCACACCTGCATGATGTGAGCGCGCCCTTGGGAGGCGAACATGTCACGGAGTGTAGACCAGACGACAATGGCGGAAGTGAAGAGGGTCATCTGGCCAAGGATCTCATCGGTCATGGAGCCAAGCAGTGCGACCATGACAGTATGATGATGTTGCTGGTGTCACCGAAGGAAGTCGGGATTGGCTATCTACCTGGAAACATCGTCATGCCTTCGATGATGGTGTGTGGTGGCACTTTGATGGAACAGTCGACATAGCCAAACAAGCTTTCAGCATAGAGGGCGGGGACGACTTGAGTCCTGCAGTGAAGGAAGTTGCCGCGCGTGAGGCGGATAGTGATGAGGTTGCCGATGGCACTGACGGAGATGAGAGTAGAGGAACTAGAACCAACAACAACAACAATGGTGCCCGTGTTTGCGTTGGTGTTGACATGAGAGGTTGGAGCCATGGCTACGAGAGAAGAGATAAACGTAGTCTTAATGCTCTGATTACCAAGTGAAAAAGATTGGTTTCCCGGGGTGATTACCACTGGACTCTCCTTGTTTTACATCCACATATCGAAAGATACAATTGGTTAGAATTACAACCATGAGATTAGACAAGAACACCATGTACAACAAACTCAATTCTAATCCTAACTATACAACTTGACGTGCACAGTTAACAGTGTCCGTCCGTGGGCATCAATGGATATCGTTGGAGACTATTAGAGGGTGTTTGTTTCCAGGGACTTATTGGCTTAGGGATTTAAAAAGTCCTTATAAGTCCCATCTAAACCAAACAGGAAGGACTTATAGGGACTTAAAGTGGGTATTTGGGACTTATGAAATAAGACTCTCAAGGAGGAACTTATAGGGACTTATAGTTATAATATGGTCTTATAGGGACTTATAAGTCCCAGGAACTAAACAGGTAGGGACTTTTTAAAGACTTGTGACTTATAAGTTGGGACTAAAAAAATCCTAGGACTTATGAACCAAACAGGGCCTAAAAATGTTCGGACCATCGAAACATATAGATTTTTATTTTACTGAGCGGCATGCCCTAATTCTTCATGTATCCGGTGCAAAGTGGAGTGTGACATGAGCAGGGCTCAGATCAGGCATACATACGTCGTAAACATCTTGCTCAGTAAGCTCTGCTTACTCGTCTCTGCTTTTTCGCGGAAGTGAGCGCTCGCTGCCTCGCTCGCTCACCCCAATCTTTGCGTGCTCCAGAAGGCTCTCCCGTGCTGCGCCACTCCCCACTCCCCCACCGGCCACTCGCCCCCCAGCCGCCAGATCCCCATCCGGAGCCGATCCCGGCCGCCCAGCCCCTCCCACTCCCACCCCTCGGGTTCCCCTCCCCACTTTTCGAAACCACCTCCTCTCTCTCTGCCTTTCGCATCCACCCTTCCCTATCGCACCAAAACGGAGCTCCCCTCCATACCGAGAACAGAAGAGACGAAGCAAACGAGGAGCGGACCACCGAGGGATCCCCCGCCTCCGCACTCGCGCGATCTGATCCGCCCGCCGGAGGCTCGGCCCGGCCGATCGGGGCAATGCTGCGGGGATCCGCCCTCCGCCGCCGCCGCTGCTGATCGCTGCGAGGTACGCTCCGCTCGATCCGCCCGATCGCCGCGTTCCTATGCTTATTTCGCGGTTGTTTTCCGGTAGATTTCGTGGTGCGCGCGCCAATTTCAGCTCCGCGTGATCGGGCGCGCGGGATTTCGCCTGATCGCGCTGTATTTCGCGCCTGGTTTCTGATTCGGTGCGGAGTGACGTCAGCAGAGCTGGCGGGGAGGGCCCGGGGGGTAATTGTGTAGGAGCTCGCTGTGGTGTCGGATTAGTGTCTAGTTTTGAGTTCGGGATCATCGCTCGTGATGCGTGAGGTGATACAGAGCTCGGTTCCGCTTAATCACCGGCTGTAATTTCTGCTCTGGTAGCTTTAATCGACCATTTTTGCGCTGCTAGCTGTATCCTGGTTTTTTTTATTGTTCCGGTCGCCTATATCAGCGGATATTTCGGTAGCTTTTTGTTTTGCTCTGTTTGCTTAACTGGAGCTATATGCTCTCCGTGTAGTAAACACAGTGGGGAATCCATGCTCAGTCACCGAATCCTGAAGCTGATTGACAGTGGAATTGACGGTCAAAGTGTGGATTGAACAGTAGGCAGAGCTATTTTTCAGGCACGGGGTGCTTTCACCATTCGGATGAATCTAGTAGATTCTTGAATGTCTCCTTTTGATGTTACCCCGTTTGTTAGTTTTTTCTGGGGACGGTTTCGTGTATGTAGGAAGTGCTATTGTTCAGGAACTGGCTAATGGGGTCTCGGCTAACCATACGAAGAACTAGATACTTCTCTTAATCTTGGAAGCATAGCTGAAGTCAGTTACTACCTGGAGAAAATATTAGTGGCTTTATTGATGGTGCTTTACATACTGTTCTAGATTGCAGCCTGAAATGTGTTTAAGTCAGTTGAGAACCTGAGATAGCTAAACTCTCCTTCATGAAATCTTGTCAGGTCAAAAGAGGAATATAATCAAGGAACTTCTGCTCTAGATTGCATTCCAATTATGCCATGTTTTTATGTATATGAAAATGATGAACACACATCATCTGAATCCTTTTGTTTGCCACAGTTTTATTTACTACAACGTGTTTTCCTCTTTGTGACTTTGTTCGATCAGCATTAACCATGGCTTCTGCTGTGTTACTATCACGTACTTACCTTCATTTTTTCTTGGATGGCTTAATACTGTAGTTTGAATTGATTCCATCTGATTTTAGAATTCCATTCTGGTAGGATTTGATTAGTACGAACATTGGATGAAGTGTGTACTGATCTATGGAAGTGGATACTCTACAAGATGCTCAGGAGACTAAGAATGGAGAGAATGACTTTGAAGAGAATGGCAGTTTGGATCCCGTGGTTTACCAGCTAGTTCGGGTATATTCTAACTTCCTTAGTTATATTGTACTTCTTTGGCTATATTTGAAGGTACACAACTCATTGTGATGTTTCCATTTGCTTATAGCCCTTCGATAAACGCTTTTTTTTCTTATAAAAAAGGTTGAAGGTGATGGAACGCTTGTTCCTCCTACAGAGGACGAAGTCCTGCAGATTGAACAGTTTCTTGATGACAAGGTTGATCTGCCTTCTATTGATGATGTAGGAAATGTGGAGGATTTTTTTACTAATGACTGCATGCTTCTGAAGGAGCCTGACTTTGAAGGTGATGTCAGTATCTTGGTTCAGTTCAAATTATTACAGTGCTATAACATTTCCTTTTCAGTGATCTTACTTCATTGGACAGTACAGTATTTAAGCTGTGATGTTGGAATGCAGTTTAGCCATACAAAGTTCATGTTTCATGCATCACATATTAAATCAACCCCTTCGACTACTTAAGATGCTTACTGCTTATTAAACTTGTGCAGAGGGCTATTCCGAATTAGAGACTAATGGTGAAATACATACGCAACAGTTTGATGCTGACCTAGAGGTATGTATGTTGCTTTTGTAGGGTATTATATCTGCCATGATTTTAAGCTTGTCAGATTTGCTATTTTACTATAGGTTTATTCTACTAGAAAATAGGTTTGGTGTGTACACAGGATTCTTTTGGGTCATGTCTGAAACTAACTCTGACATGGTTTTCATATGGGCCGCCCAATTTCTATAAAATTCGCAAATTATAGTTTGCCATGTTTCAAAGCATGATATTGTTTCCTATATGATTCCTGCATTGCAAACAGGCATTGTCCGTGACTTCAATAATATTACATTATATGCATATATGAGTACGTGTTAGATCTAGTTTGAACAACCTCTGGAATTAGCACCACGTATTCTCATCTAGTCAGCTCTGCCTTTCTACTCAAGTAGCGCCATTGTCATTCATGCTTAAGCTTTCCTTCATATATGGAATTCTCATATATGTGTGGAAGATATTTTAAAACCTGATTAATAATTAACATGGAGAAATGGAAGCATGTATCAGAATTGAGCTACTGCATAGTAGACTTGAAATATAATCAAGTTTCCATGCCTAAACTATCAATAAATGCTATTTCTACTTTACCATGGTTTCTTTGTTGTGGTGCAGATAAAGTCTTTTCATGTGGCTAATAAGTGAGTATGCTGCTGTTAGTTTTAACTGAATCTCTCTAGACTAACAAATTGTGAGCGGTGGACTAAACTTGTTAACAAATTGCGGGCCTATTATCTGCTTGTATCGATTAATGCTTGAGCTCAGGGTTTGACAATTTATTGTTATTGGATCATTTGCTTTAAATATTTAAACCATCTACAAATCCTTCTTGTACACATTGTCTATGTTCTACTTATCAGTGAATTTAACTGATGCATATAAATTGCGCAGGTAGACAGGCTAAAACCGTCGGATGACTCGCTTGATATTCCCTCGAAGTGTACAGTTGTTCATGATCACAAACCAGATAAACTGAACACGGAACAAGGCGATAACAACATTGTTCACCATGACAATGCTTCCACTGAGACTCCAAAATCAACAGTATTAAATGACTCTTGCAGTGCTGAAAAAGAAAAGGCCGATGCTTGTTCAAGATCTGTAAATAACTCATCTACAGGACCATCTGTCTCTGGAGTTACTAGTTCAGTTCCCGACTTCTCCATTTTAAGAGGGGAAGTCTGTTTGGATAATCTTACAATTAGAGAACTCCAGGAAGCATTTAGAGCCACATTTGGGCGCGAAACTACTGTCAAGGACAAGCTATGGCTCAAAAGACGGATTACAATGGGACTGACCAATTCCTGCGATGTTCAAAGTTCAGGCTGTGTAGTTAAAGATTATAAAATAGTTTGCAAGGATGCCAAACACAAGCTACCTACAATTGAAGGATTACCTAAGGTTGAGGTTGAAGCTACTTCTTTGGTTAGGTTTCAAGTATTGGGTTCTGGAAATGAGAGAGACACACCATCTTGCTCTTACTATCGGAGTGAGGACCAACAGCGATCCTCCAATAGGCTAAAAGGAGTATCAACAGACAACGATGAATCAGAAGGAACTTTGCAGGATGAACAAGGCGCCGCTAAGAGACTTCGAAAACCAACAAAAAGATACATTGAGGAGCTCGCAGATACCGAGACACTTGACTCCACTGGGAAGCTTTCTTCACCAGGAAAAAGGGCTGCACATGGTGAGGTGTTACTCAGACAACGGGTTACTCCTTTACAAGAAGTTGATTCATTGAGTATAACTTATCCTACCCGGAAGGATACTTTTGGAGGATTTAGTGTACATGTTCCTTATGCGTCAAGGATGAGAAGAGGGCGTCCCCGGAAAAACTTCATTTCATTTTTGGTAACAATCTACTTACTTCTACAGCTTTGCAATCGTCTGCCTTTTTTATTACTGCAAAGAGACACATACATTAATTTAATACATTCATGTAATGATGGTACATGTCATTCTTCTCTTGAAGATGGATTTTGTTTATAGGATACTGTGCCCTTTGTAGCTTTGTTCTCAAAACAGTGGAGACTTAAACAAAATACATAGCTAATACATTTTGGCATATAATTATCAGTATGGCCCAAGTAGGATAGAATCACTATACACTCAGCTGCTCACATGCCAGATTCTCACCTAAGAAACTTGTGTGTAGTAAGTACTACCTCTGTTCCTAAATATAAGACGTTTTGGCAGTTCAATTTAAACTGCCAAAACGTCTTACATTTTGGAACAGAGGGTGTATATTTCAAGCAACTCTATTCAGTACCTAATTGAGTTATTATTTTTGTTCATTGAACTCGTTACCCTATTTTGCTGCCTTGTCAATCCCTTCTGTCATTTTCTTAGAAAAATATGATAAATCTCTGAACCTTCATTACGACGTTTGCCCATGCTGTCTCTTAAAGAGCTTAACATGTTGGCCTCACTTTAATACGAATCTTTCCTTGTGGATATCTCTACAGTCTGTGTCTGACATGTAGGTTAATGTATAACTGTTATGGAAGACTTGCCTTGCCATATCACGCGCAGTGAATTTTTAGAACAATTTAGACCAATTAGCCAACTGGTCCAAATGGGGAAAGCCAGAAAAGTTCATCATGATAGCCTAATTAGACAAAGTTAATGCAACCTGCCTCATTGTTGTGCTGAGCCGTTATTAGTAATTGTGGCATATGTGAGCATTATTTTTGTATGTCTCACCAGATGTCACACGTTATTTCTTGGACGTCTCACTAGATGTCACTAAGTGTGCTCTTTTTGTTATACCTTGAATAACAGGACGACGATCCACCGGTGGAATGTCCTGAGGTTCAGATGGCAGTTGAGACGATGTTGGGAAAAGATGGTGAACATGTGAATCATGTAAGCAGTGCTGTGGAAGTTCCACTAATGGTATGCCATATGCCTCTGATCATGTAGGACCACGTAGAAAAAATGTACACTTTAGAAGCTGATAATAACTAGCTAAAAATATATGTTGAAACACATATTACTTCAAACATTATTACCGAGCAGCAAATGCGGCCGTGTTTGGCATGCAATGACATGTTTTCTCTTGTCCATCTTGGTACTAGAAAAATGCTGAGAAGAAAGGAGGGCATATAGAAACAGCTGAGAAGAAAGGAGGGCATATAGAAACAGCTGATAACAAGGAGATTCATTCCATAGAAGCAGACGATATTTGCAGAACTGATGCCAAGACGAAAACAAAGCGGGGTCTGAAGCGGAAGCATCATCGAGCATGGACATTGTCCGAGGTTCTGAAGCTGGTTGATGGCGTGGCTCAGTTTGGGCCTGGCAAATGGTCTGAGATTAGAAGACTATCCTTTGCCTCATATTCTTACCGCACCTCAGTGGATCTCAAGGTGGGTTTACTCTCGCAGTTTCTCACTCACTTCTTACGATTTGGTTTTCTAATGGATCATGCTGCCGTTGTTTAGGATAAGTGGCGCAATCTGCTAAGAGCCAGCCAGACACAGCTTTCGCCGGAAAACGATGTAATTAACTCCCCCCTTTTCAACTCATGGAGGATCAACCTTTCTCTCTTATCAGCTCAGTTATTCCCATCCTGTTCTGTTAGCTCCTGGATTGCTCACTTTCTTCACTCTTCAATGGTGCTGGGCAGGGTGTTTGTCCACGGAAAAGCAACCCTTCGATCATACCAATACCACCGGCCATTTTGCTACGAGTGAAAGAGCTAGCTGAGCTTCAGCCGCAAGCCGGCAACCTGGCGGCGGCAATCAAGTTCTCAGGGCAGAGCAGCAAGGTGGCTCAGGGGAGAGGTTCGTCGGGGTTCCTGTGATCCATGTGCTGCAAGGCAAGTAGATGAAAAAAACATCCAAGAGAGATAGTAGATGTAGTACGCTTGTGGACGACGAACACACTTATTATCGCGACGAAGTTGTGATCGCGTTCTCCATGTGCAATGTAAATAATCTACCGCGCCTGCAGAATGCAATGCAATGCCTTCTCACCTGGTTTCCTTCGCAGCATGTATTTATGTACAGGATGTTCATAGAGCTTGCCATACGTTCGAGGTAGGTCATACTGAAGGTATGGAATAAAAACGCAAAACCGAGTGATTTTGAATCTGTAGCCGCAGAAGATTACTGTACTGTAGTCGCACTCTGTAGATGGCTCGGAAATTATTATTTTTGAGAAACACACGGAAATTACTCGACCTTCTGTCAACAAATCGCGAGAAATTGGCCCAGCTAACTGTTCAGCCCAGCCCATTTGTTACACATGGCAAAAACAGCGCTGAAAACAATTAGCCCAGCCCAACCCACACCACCGCAAAGGCGTACAGAGCAGGCCTTGCAACGAGGCTTACCCAGTCCAACTTTTATAACGTGGGCTGCTCGCACGGGACCTGGCGAGGGCGACGAGCCCACGGCCGCGTTCGATGCGCCGTCACCTGCGCCGTCGGGGGCTATAAAACCTAGGAACCGCCCAGAAAGGGATCGATCTAATCTAACTAGGGCACGCGGAAGCGAAGGGATCTGCGCTGAGGGGAGGAAACGAAGGATCCGCTCGTGCGCCTGCTATCTGCATCCCCGGGTACGGATCTTCGAGTTTGGCCGACTTTTGATTTTGAAATGGATTTTTTCTTCATCTATTTGGCTATTTGAAAGATGTTTTTCATAGATCTGTTTTGTTTTGGATCATGATTTTGTGTTCAGATGTAAATCTGACAAAGGTATGATCCATTTGAAGTAGATCTGTTATAATGAGTTCATCGTTTCATGATGTAAGGCGTATTATAATTCGCTAAGACAAGGATTTGATCAGCAATTATTTTATTAATGTGTAACTCATGTCATACCAAATTATATTTATAACTATCTTTTAACACGGTTTTAATGATATAATGTTTATGTCACAAATTATACTCCTTCCGCTTGGAAATATTTGTTGGAGGGATGGATGTATCTAAACATATTTTAGTTCTAATACATTCATTTTTTCGACAAGGATTTCCATACGGACGGATTACTATTTTAGTAGAGTAATTGTTCATGAAACTCTCGTTTACGCATCATGATGCGCCTTATACTATGAGACAAGTACTAATTTAGATAGTAAAAACTGTTAAGAAAGTGTTAGGTAAACATCTAAGCTTTGGGTAAATATCAAGATGGGATGTGACCTGGAGGATGTAATTGGTTCACTCATGGTATTATCAATAAGTCCTCCTTGGATCGAAGTATTTTAATCCATACGAAGCCCTTTGGATCAAAGATTTTGCGTGGACATTCTCTCTGTAAAATTGTTACTCCCTCCTTGGATCTGTAACTAAGAGTAATTTGGAACGGAGGGAGTATATGTTATGATAGTCTCATTTTTTGTAGAATCCAATGCTATAAGAATCATTTGTTTCGCAGAGGCCATAAGACTAACTCTTAGTTACAGATTGAGATTTTGCTCTAGATTGCCTCATAGTACCAACATTCTCAATCTGAACCACTTATGGTATTTTCTCCATTTTGACATTATGGACACATATCGAGCCAATTTCTAATGTGACACATCCATGGCCCTGTCAGGGAGGCACACAACCTTTTAGGAGGCCTCTCACTCGCTTCCTTCTCCAACATCTCTCTTTCTCTCCCATCACTCTTGATTCCCATGCACAACTATGGAAAATGTATAGATGGTGACTTATGAGGAACCACACCATCGATGTTGATTCTCTGCATGATGATTGGCCGACCTCTTGCAGCAACTTGCTTGGCCTTGTCAACAATGACTACTTTTCTTTTGTCTTGTCAATGTGCACTTTGTCAAAGTCGTGCTCAAGTCCACTTGAAATTGTTGAGCTTACTCAATTCTTCATGAGTGCACATGTTTGTGTCTCATTTTGAGTCGAGTTTGAGATTTCTCCAAGGTGAGCTTGAGCCCGCTAGCAAGCTCTAATTCAAACTTATCTTTAAACCTTCTATCGATCTTGAGTTGACCTACCAATTGTCAGAGCTCTGTTTGTTGGTAGATCTATTGTATAGGCCCTTTGGGGTTGTTGAATTAACAAAATGGATCCCCATACCTATGGGATCTAGCTATCTAAGGATGAGATGTATCTCCCCTTGATTCCTTTTCTATATCTACATGAAGAGTTCCATTAGATAAGAGTATTCCATTAGATATGTACCATCTTCTAGCCCACTTGTTGAATTGCCACAATAGCTAATCCATATCATTGTTTGTACTCTACTACTTGCAGTACCAAATCTTTCGGATGTCAAGCGACTCTTCTGAGAGAAATGTGTCTGGAATTGATCCTATCGAGCACTGCAAAAATATTATCTCTGAGTTGTTACTCAGAAAAGAAGGCACATTCTCTATTGGAGTTACAAAACAAACCGAAGTTGTTATGGCCCCATATAACCGCAAAGCGGGTGAAGATTCTCTTCCGTTATTCATGGAAGAAATTAGGGGCCTATCGAAATGTGACATGAAGAGATTAAAGCATGCTCTCCATGAGGTTTTTACAATCCTCAGTGACGAAGTTGATGAGGTACAAACACTTCACATTTTAGGCTTCTATCCACTATGTTCCATGTCATTCCTCAAAATGAGATTTTTACAATCCTCAATGATGATGTTGATGACCTGTTAACCCTGATACTACATTAAGTTTCATTAACAACTAGTCCATCCAAACACCCGATGAATTGGTCAACTTGATGCTACTATAATGGGCATAGGAAGCGATGGAGTTAGGAAAGGACGGAGTTTTTCTCATTTTTTTCTTACAAAATCTACCTCTGGGAACATGCACAATGGGCTAGTGTTGAATGTGTTGATTATATCGGTATGCTTAAGGTTGTGAGGGTCTTATTCATTTAGTTCATTTAGGGTGAAAATAAGACCAATATCATAGAGTTATTATCACAGGCTCTAACAAACAATTACAATGTGTTTGGGTGGTAATTAGAGCTAGGGAGGGAATGGAAGGGGTACATGACTTGAAATATATTGTTTGGTTACGGGTTGGGAATTGAGAAGAGATTAGGCATGGGAGTCGGGGAGGGGTTCGGAGTTGAAAGGGAATTGGTTTAGTGATTCCATCTTGACACTTCATCATAACATACATTACCTTTCCTTATCTAGTCCCTTGTCAATTACCGCAAACCAAACTAGGCAATAAAGTTTCTCTTCAAATTCCCAGACAAAATTTCTATTATGTACCAAACAAAGGATTGTAAAATAAATGGATGCATCCCATTTCTATTCTCAATACAACACCCTACTCTAAATTCCCATTCCCCTTCCCGAATATTGCCAAATGCGTTGTTAGTTAACAACAATCTCTTTCCTTGCTCTTGTTGCCTTAAACATAGGCATAGGCAGCTCGATTCAGTAGGCCCAGCCTAAAAGTGCAATTGTTGGGCTAGGCTTGGGCTCCAGTTTTCTGCTTGAAATCCTAGAAAAAGTACAAGCATGCAAAATATATAAATTTTATATTGACAAAACAGATGCAATAGTTCATGGATATTCCATGTCATTTATCAAACTAGCAACTTTACACATGGCTAATTTTTTATTGATAGAGCTATACTGCTATATGCTAGTGCTATGTGCTCGCTAGTTTAAAAAAAGGCAACGAGTGCAAGTAGCAAGGTTAGCTCATATTTATAAGGGTGTGCTACGCATTCGCCCACTGATCTTTTGAAAAGATTGGACGGGTCATGAGTCGTCCAATCTATGATGCGTATGATCCCTCTTCTTTGTTTCCCCACAGCAACATGATCCCTTGTTGGTTCTTGTTGCAATTGCAACATGATTTTTTTTTTTGCGAGGCTGTAACTAGACCCTTTTGCAACAAGAACCTAGTTACAATTGCAACAGGGCCCTTGTTGCAATTGCAAACATGACGTTTTTCGTGAAACTTTATTTATGAGGCTGTAGCATGACCCTTTTGCAACAGGAGCATTGTCACAACTGCAACAGGCACTTTCTTGCGGCCGTTTCTGCCGTCGGGAAACGTAGTCGCGTCGCACAGTCGTCGTTCGCCGCCGTTGTTGCAAAGAAGGAAGAGTGAGGAGAATAGGAGGGACACGAGCGAGGAGGCTTGGCTCGTCGGTGTACCCGCCGGAGGCGGTGCACGGGTCGGGGAGGCAGTGCACGAACGATTTGGGAGTCGATGATGGAGAAGAAACAGAGGAAAGGAATATATGGCTGTCGTTGCTCGTGCGAGGATAAGGGGTCACCTGGTTTGACCACAACAACCATCGTGCTGCACAACCTATGTTTGCAACAAGGCCTATGTTGCAAAACCGGCTAGTTAGTTTGTGTTGCGCTGTGCGCTGTATGATCAAAATCGGATCGGACAGTTGCAAAGGCGGTCAACGCACGCTGGGAGATCAGCCAGGTGAACACAAGCGTTTCCCATATTTATAAGCACAAACACCTGGCTGTGCGAGCTGTGAAGCCAATAGTGATATAACAGCTCTAGACCATTCTAGTCGAGACTTGAGAAATTCTGGATACTCAGGATCATGTCCTCTTGGACTCCCCGGGAAAGACTAATCTTTTTCTGTTAGTTAGGCGGTTGGGCCGGCCCACAATAATCCTCTTCTGTTAGTTCGGTGGTTGGGCAGCCCACGATAAAATAGACATAGTATCAATAGTCATATTTCAGCCATGTCGAACCTAGTAGTTTGTTATTTCTTTTTACTCCAATCTTGTAAGCATGGTTTTTGAGTCGCTGATTAGTCGCTGTATAGTCGCCGACTAATCGCCAAGTCGTTTTCTAGAAATCAGGGCGACTCGCGACTATACGGCGACTTAGGTCGACTATACAGCGACCTGGGTCGACTAATCGCCGAGCCGCAGGGCTGGCGGCGACTTGACTAGTTGCGACTCAAAAACCATGCTTGTAAGGGTTCTCGATCTACCTGTCTACATAAGCTTCTAAAGTTACAGTGCTATAGTTATTAATTTAAGATTCTTTGATATTGCTCAGGCAGAACTGCTGTGATTTGTCTAATATCTAAAATTGGCTGCAGATATTTGGTTACATTTTTGCACTATCTGAATTTAGGTCTGAGAAGTTGCCATCAAACCATGGAAGCGGATTGTATGAGGACGGTATTGCCCCACCAAGTGTTAAAAAACATAAAACTGGGATAGTTTCTACAATCGATGCTTATGAAGGATCGCATGGTCATATTGATTCAGATATCTTTGCACAGGTGAAGAATCTTTGTTCTATACCTAACTGTTATACTTAGGCATTTCATTCAGCCAATCCATAGTAAATCTATGAGAAATGGAAGATTAAGGAGAATACCCTCATCCCAGCTACCTTTTAAAGAATCGGATGGCCCATTAATGCAAATAGTGGATGTAATTTTGTTGCCATTTTCGTGAGGGGAAACTTAAATACTTACTGTACCTACTTGCAATAGCCAACCATAATCCTGCCGAAAAAATAGGTGACCGGTTTTGTTTGTTGGTCTTTCATGTCAAATGATGTGAGAATGATGTCAAGTTAGGCTATGTACCAAACCAGCGGTTCCATTATAAGAACATTTTCAGAAATTGCCAAAGCAGTAGCAGCCTAACAGATGAGGCTTTTGCTTCTGGCAGCTCGCAAGAGATATCCGGCTGATAGAAGAAAGTGGCAAAACACGTCAAGAGGCTGCAAAGATGTTCTCCGATGGGCTGCTGCGGAAGGTATTCAACATGGCATGTGGTTATGAAATATCCTTTGTCAAATAATATCTTACAATATTTTTCATGAGTTATTCTAAGGATTTAAGTGAGACATTTTTTTCAGCTTGCCAAAATGGAGCAAGGTGTTTATGATTTACTGGACACAGTGGCATCCAAGTGCAGGTATCATATGCCGCTTGTCTCAATTTGAGTGATATGCTTACTTATGCTGACTGTCAAGATTGTATATTATACATCTAGTATATGCAGAAATGTATTGAATTGCTGCATACTGTCAGATCTATGACCACTCCTGAGAAGATTGAACTTGGTAGGCGCATCCGCAAACTCCCAGAGACGGCACTTGACCACATGGTGGAGGTAGTTAAAATGAGGAGATCTGAAATCCTGGTTTCTGATAAAGTATCATTCAACTTAGGAAGACTGGTACTCAACCTATCTGTTCCTACTACTTAATTTTACTTTTAAGTAAATGACATTGATCATGCTACTTACTATTATGCCAACCATGATTCTGCCATGTAGATATGTTTGGAATTTTATTGTCTTTATGAAATTATGAGAGATACCCCTTTTATGTTAGATGCAGGCTTCAAATGACAGCATGTTTTGCGTTAACTTTGCTATTAAATTTTCTTGTTTGCAAAAGCTTTAGTCTCGCATATCTCCATTTGATTTACTTTATTACGTACTATATTCACCATATCCTCACTTGCTTCCATGTCGTTAGGATGACACAACTTTGTGGAGACTGTACTACTATGTGGAAACTGCGCTAAAAGCAAAACAAGATCAGACGGTCACCCCTCCCTAGATGTTCCATGCACAGTAACTGCCGGTCCATCTAAAATATACTAGGGTTAGTTTTAGTATAATCCAGTGTAGGTGGTGGTAGTGCTTTGCAGAAAGAAATACATTAGCTTCTTGCCAATGCAACATCTGTATTGTACCTGTATGAAGATAGTCCTAGAAGCAGAGTAGCATCAAAAGCGACATCATAACTGCTATCTAGAGCTGCAGAAACTAGTGCACTGACCACTATGGCACTGGTGACAATTTTGTTTTTTGCATGCCATATTGCAAATCAATCCTGGTCAGCTCCTGCAGATGTTCCACTCCACTGTTAAGGGATTCCGCTTTCTCATTTTATCATATTGCCTCTTGTTCAATGTTTCTTTCAAAGTTTCAGCAGTGGAGGCCTTTCTGTGCGTGAAAGATATTGGGTCAACTTCGCGACGCTGGTGACAATTCCTTGTGTATGGTCGTTCTCTGCCAGATGATTTGCAAGGCTCAGGTATAAAGAATTGGTGGGAAAAAGCCTCCTAGATTGTGTGAGTGGCCAGTGGTCGAGTGCTGCATTGCGTCAATCAAATCTCGTTCGGTTTGTGTTTAAATCGAAACATTAAAGTTCTCACCGTGTTGTTCCTTTATTTTCCTTTTTTCTTCTTCTTTTAGAAAGGCATGTGGCGTGTGATTTGATGTAAGATAATCAAATAAATGTATGAGAGGAACAGAACATCTTAATGGTGTTGCTTTTATACGTAGCATATTCTAGTGCTCTGATAGGGAATCCGTGATATGGATACCATGTTATCAACTCTTGCTTTGGGCAGTGGCGGATGGGCAATGAAATTGTACTTGTGTGATTAGCTGCAAAACACGTCGTCCAGCAAAAAGAATGCCCCAAATCCACCCACGTCCATCAATAAGGTCTTTGTGAATCAAACACCTAGGCATGCGAAATTCCTATGCTTTTATATTCTTTGTTTTGCACATGCATTCGTCAAGTTGGGAGTGACCTTATGCTTGGTTGGGTAACAAAACACTGAATAGTAAAGCTATACATTTGATCATCTGTATATTATCTTCTCAGAAATGCTATTCCTACCACTTCACGCAAAGCCACTGGTTTTACAAAAACTTTTAACTGCTGTGAGAGGCGGAATTAATACGTAAGGCTTTTGTAAAACTAGTACTCCCTCTCTAAAGAAAGTGACTATGTAAAAAATATAAGAGCGTTTAGATTACTTGAGAATAGTTCCTCGGAAAAGAAAAGTAAGAATGAGAATGGCATCGCTCTTGACAAAAAAAAAACACCAGCGCACGACCGTCGCGCGCGCCTGCTCTGCATGCGGCGGCCGACGGGGTCAGCAGACAGCAGTTGAGCGCCGCGTCACCCAACTCCCCTGACATTTTGGCCTGACGGAAAAGGCCTGGGCGCACCATGCCGCCGACCGATCGATCGACCGATGGAGGCACAGCAAGTGGCGTGCGTGCATGACGACGGTGGGTGCAAGTTACAACGAAACGGCGCACGCGACCGATGGCTGCGCGGCCCGATCGGTCGGGGCAGCGCCACAGGCCACGGAGGCGCCGTCACGTGCTCTGCTGCTGCCCGGGCACTCGATCATTTATTTATTCATTCATTAGCCGGTAAACCACTTTCTATCAACACAAATGCATTAACTAATACTACTAGCCAAACACGGAAGAGCATCAGGCGTAAATAAATAACGAGAAAACTAAAATCCTGCCGACTGGCAGTTTGCGTCAGATCCGTACGACGCCAGAGTCATCGGATTTTGATCGCACGGCCCGAACTGTTCGCACCCTTCTCGTTAGGTGACAGCTTTTCGCCCGCAAAAAAACATGCCTCTGGCCCAGAGGATTCGAACCGTGTGCACTTCAAACGACTACATGGTCAACAACCATCCCGCTAATGCTTCGTTGCTGCAAGTTTTGAACCAAGTGTACTATTTGACCAGCTATACTAAATGCGAGAGAAAAAGGAAAGAAAAAGTGGATGCTAGTGAGATTTGAGCCTGTGACTTATTAGATGATTTACTAGGATCCCAACCAGGCCGACTAAATTCCTTTGATGACTACGTGTAGGCAACTTACTTCTTGTATAACATTTCTAATACGAAATTGAGGAAAACATCAGACTAGTTGTTTTATTGACCCGTCTAGCTTTAAAATATATATACAACATCAGACTAGTTGTTTTATTGACCGTAGTTTTCCACTTTCTTTTCTTTTGTTGAGCTTCTCTAGTCTATCATTATGTACATATTACTTGCGGAATTAGGCAAACATACCAACAAATTTTTTGGTAATTTGACCCAAGAAAAATCAAGTTGTTGAAAATATGCTCGGGTAACTTCTGTGTAAATATCACGGTATTTTTACGCACCGTGATCCCGTTAATTTACGTGGAAATACTATGGTAACTCTGACCCGGAAAGAAAAGTTGTTTTGCAGCATAAACTATTAACTTCTATGGAAATAATACGATAATTTATAAATTGTAGACCTGATAGTTTACGTATAAACATAATGATTGCTTCGATCCTGGAAAAATGTTAAAAACAATATATCGGCAACTTGTGTGTAAATAACATAAAATGTCATACAGTCCCATGAGTCTCACCTCATCAAACGAAAAGGCAGCTAGGATTTCTACCTCCCGTCGGCAGCGCCGTCGATCTACCACGTCTCCGATGGCCTTATCGCCATGGGTGCACGGTGGATCCTGGCGCTTGCCAGCGGGAGGGCTCTGTTTTTTGGTGCTTTAAGTTTTGTTAAGGTTTGTGTCCAGCTCAGTAAGACAAGACGGCGGTAGCTTCTTGAAGTTATCGGGCTAGATGTACTATAGTTATTAACATGGTTATTTTGTAATTATCGGGCTAGATGTACTATAGTTACCAGCATGATATTTTTGTAGTTATCGGGCTAGATGTACTATAGTTACCAATATGGTTACTATGCAGTTGTCGCGCCAGATGTACTATAGTTATCAACATGGTTCATTTTCATAGTTATCTGGCTGCATGTGGTATTTAGGTGTTGGGGAACGTAGCAGAAATTCAAAATTTTCCAACGTGTCACCAAGATCTATCTATGGAGAAACCAGCAACAAGGGGAAGGAGAGTGCATCTACATACCCTTGTAGATCGCTAAGCGGAAGCGTTCAAGAGAACGGGGTTAAAGGAGTCGTACTCGTCGTGATCCAAATCACCGGAGATCCTAGTGCCGAACGGACGGCACCTCCGCGTTCAACACACGTACAACCCGGTGACGTCTCCCATGCATTGATCCAGCAAGGAGAGAGGAGAGGTTGAGGAAGACTCCATCCAGCAGCAGCACAACGGCGTGGTGGTGGTGGAGGAGCGTGGCAATCCTGCAGGGCTTCGCCAAGCACCGCGAGATATGAGGAGAAAGAGAAGTAGGGCTGCGCCAACAGGAGAAGGACTTCGTGTGTTGGGCTGCTCCTTTGCCTCCACTATATATAGGGGGAGAGGGGGGCTGCGCCCCCACCTAGGGTTCCACCCTAGGGGCGGCGGCCAGCCCAAGATCCCATCTGAGTGGGCGGCCAAGGGGGGGAGAGGGGAAACTTGCCCCCCAAGTTAGGTGGGTGCGCCCCCTTCCCAAACCCTAGGCGCCTTGGGCCCTTGTGGGGCGCACCAGCCCACCTGGGGCTGCCCCCCTCCCACACTTGGCCCATGCTGCCCTCCGGGGATGGTGGCCCCATTTGGTGGACCCCCGGGACCCTCCCGGTGGTCCCGGTACGTTACCGATAAAACCGAAACTTTTCCGGTGACCAAAACAGGACTTCCCATATATATATCTTTACCTCCGGACCATTCCGGAACTCCTCGTGACGTCCGGGATCTCATCCGGGACTCCGAACAACATTCGGTAACCACATACAAACTTCCTTTATAACCCTAGCGTCATCGAACCTTAAGTGTGTAGACCCTACGGGTTCGGGAACCATACAGACATGACCGAGACGTTCTCCGGTCAATAACCAACAGCGGGATCTGGATACCCATGTTGGCTCCCATATGTTCCATGATGATCTCATCGGATGAACCACGATGTCAAGGACTCAATCAATCCCGTATACAATTCCCTTTGTCTAGCGGTATTGTACTTGCCCGAGATTCGATCTCGGTATGCCGATACCTTGTTCAATCTCGTTACCGGCAAGTCTGTTTACTCGTTCCGTAACACATCATCCCGTGATCAACCCCTTGGTCACATTGTGCACATTATGATGATGTCCTACCGAGTGAGCCCAAAGATACCTCTCCGTTACATGGAGTGACAAATCCCAGTCTCGATTCGTGCCAACCCAACAGACACTTTCGGAGATACCTATAGTGCACCTTTATAGCCATCCAGTTACGTTGTGACGTTTGGTACACCCAAAGCATTCCTACGGTATCCGGGAGTTGCACAATCTCATGGTCTAAGGAAATGATACTTGACATTAGAAAAGCTTTAGCATATGAACTACACGATCTTTGTGCTAGGCTTAGGATTAGGTCTTGTCCATCACATCATTCTCCTAATGATGTGATCCCGTTATCAACGACATTCAATGTCCATGGTCAGGAAACCGTAACCATCTATTGAAGAACGAGCTAGTCAACTAGAGGCTTACTAGGGACATGGTGTTGTCTATGTATCCACACATGTATCTGAGTTTCCTATCAATACAATTATAGCATGGATAATAAACGATTATCATGAACAAGGAAATATAATAATAACCAATTTATTATTGCCTCTAGGGCATATTTCCAACAGTCTCCCACTTGCACTAGAGTCAATAATCTAGTTCACATAACTATGTGATTGTAATGAATCAACACCCATGGGGTTTGATCATATCTCGTTTGTGAGAGAGGTTCTTGGTCAACGGGTCTGAACCTTTCAGATCTGTGTGTGCTTTACAAATATCTATGTCATCTCCTAGATGCAGCTACCACGCTCTATTTGGCGCTATTCCAAATAACTGTTCTACTATACGATTCCGGTTTACAACTCAGTATAATCCGGATTAGTGTCAAAGTTCACATCAGCGTAACCCTTTACCACGAACTCTTTTACCACCTCCATAATCGAGAAAATTCCTTAGTCCACTAGTTACTAAGGATATGTTTGACCGCTGTTTTGTTATCCATTCCTTCGTCCTTTGTCTCTTTTCTGCCGTGGTCGAGCTTTAAGTCTTAACTTCATACCTTACATCTCAGGCAAGAACTCCTTCTTTGACTGATCCATCTTGAACACCTTCAAGATCATGTCAAGGTATATGCTCATTTGAAAGTACCATTAAGCGTTTTTGATGGATCTTGATGCTCAATGTTCAAGTAGCTTAATCCAGGTTTTCTATTGAAAAACACCTTTCAAATAACCCTATATGCTTTCCAGAAATTCTACATCATTTCTGATCAAAAATATGTCAACAACACATACTCATCAGAAATTCTATAGTGCTCCCACTCACTTTTTGGAAATACAAGTTTCTCATAAACTTTGTATAAACCCAAAATCTTTGATCATCTCATCAAAGCGTACATTCCAACTCCGAGATGCTTACTCCAGTCCTTAGAAGGATAGCTGGAGCCAGCATACCTTTTAGCATCCTTAGGATCGACAAAACATTTCTAATTGTATCACATACAACCTTTCCTTACGAAACTGGTAATGAAACTCGTTTTGACATCCATCTGCCAGATTTCATAAATGCAGCTAATGCTAACATGATTCCGACGGACTTAAGCAACGCTACGGATGAGAAAATCTCATCGTAGTCAACTCCTTGAACTTGTGAAAAACTCTTCGCCACAAGTCGAGCTTCATATACGGTGACATTACCGTCCACGTTCGTCTTCTTCTTAAAGATCCATTTATCTCAATGGCTTGCCGATCATCGGGCAAGTCCACCAAAGTCCATGCTGTAACACCCCGGATACAACTTTCCATATTCGTAACTCCAACTCTTGCCTTTTCCGGAGATGCGATATTTTATTTCCTCCGTGGTTGGGTTTTTGCCTTTTGTTTTGCATTTTGTTCATGTCTTGCATTTCATCTCATGGCATCATGCGCATTGCATTTGCATGTTTTCATAAAGATTGCATTCGTTCGTAGTTGGCGCGTCCCCCCCCCTTGCCTTCGTAGACCATTTCGAGTCCAACCGGGTTCTCGTTCCCCTTCTGTTGGACCGCCATATCTCTCTGCCAGTCATGGACCCCTCTCCTTCGACCCCTCTTTCGTCGTCAAATCTTCCCGAACCGAACCGTCTGTCGTTACCGTTGTGTCCGGATCATCCTCTAACGTCTACAAAACATCTCCGTTTTCTTTATTGAATTCCTTAGCCTATTTATTCTCGTCCGTTGGTTTTCGATCGGAAGGTCCAAACTCTTCCCTTTTCCTATATATAGTCCACCCCTAGTCTATTTTGGATAACCCTATAAATCCTCCCCTTGTCCTCCTAGCCGCCGCCACACTCCTCTTGTCTCCCCTGTTCCTCGGGATCTACCCCGATCCAAATTTCCACCCAACCGAAGCCGCCACCTTCCTCCTTGTTTTCCAGATCGGGCAAGGCCACAACCTATCAATCCATCGATCCCTTTGATCCTCGATTCCCCACGGCCCTCCTCGACCAGCGGCAACCAGAGCCCGAGCTCCTTCTCCCACGCTTGCTTTTCGAGAAACGCCGAGGCTGTGCCTCCTCGTCTCCTTGCGCTGCCGTTCGCCACGCCGGCGACCACGGGCACAACCTCCTCGACCACGCGCCATCTTCCCGTCAACCACCTCGCGTCGCTGCCTCATCAGCTCACTGCCGGAAGAAGACACCAGCGCTGCCTTGTCCCGTCCTCGCCCGTCGTCACGTCACCGGTGTCCTAACCACAGGAGCGCAGCCGCCCTTCCGCTGCCGTCGAGCGCCACCGCAGCAGCAGCTCCAGGCCGGCCCCCTCACCCTGCGCCCTTTGTCTCATCTCCCTTCCCTTTGCTTTCTCTCTCTCCCTCTCATCTCCCTGCTTCCTCTCTCTCTCGCAGGGGCACAGGGAGCTCCATGGCCGCCCGATACTCAAGCCTCCACCAGGAACCGCTCGTCCGTCTCGGGTCCTCCCAGATCGAGACCGTCCCGGCCTTCCCCGGACCTCGCCTGCCCCGCCGCGTCGCCGGATCAGGCCGCCAGAACCTCAGCGCCCGGTGCCTGTTTGCCTCCTCTGCCGCCCCAGACGAGGTGGATTTAGCGCAGCCGCTTCGCCCGCGTTGACCGCAGCCACCCCACGCTGGTCGACCTCCTCTCCGGCCAGCAGGCGGCCCAGCTCCTTCGCCCCGGTCTGTCTCCTCCTCCAACGGGCGAAGCCCATGGGTGAGGCCAGTAGCGCCTCCTCAACCCCCCCAATGGCCTCACCTCCGACTGGCCTTGGCCGTGGTGAGCAAGACCCTCCCCTCTCCTGTGCACTTTGGGCCAGGCAGATTCGACCCGATCGTGTTTTTTTCCTGCCAGCGATTTTAACCATTATCCAAAGTGATTTAACAGATTTGTAGAAACCCCTTGCACTTCATGCATATCATAACTCATGATCTGCATCATATGTAAAAACTTTATATATGTAAAATGCTTAGAATTTCATCTAGTTTCATAATATGTCATTTTCATCCCATGTTAAAATGTTTAACTTGCTGTTTATTTAAATTTGCTAATATGCCATGTTAAAATGACTTATTTCATAACTAAATAACCATAACTCGGAATTAAATGTTCCTTATATGTAAGTGGGGTAGAAAAATGCCTAGTTTAACATGGTCCACTTTATTTTCCTGTTTAACAACAATAAAATTGTGTTTAGGGCAGATCAGTACCGAATCTAAAATGTTGCTCATGAGGATTTTCCGGAATTGTTGTTTCTTATTTCCGGCCTCATTTAAACTTGCCTAAATAGTTAGTTTACTTTTGCTTCACCTCTTGCCATGTTTAACAACATTTAATATTGTTGTGTACCTAAACGATTTCAAACTAAATATTTGCATGTGGTGTTTTGTCAATATGCAACTCGTTGCATATTGAGCTCCACTTAATTTGTAGTATTGTTTATTGCACTTTGCCATGCCATGCCTCATTAAACCGGACATGCATCATACTTGAATGTGCATCGTGCCATGTTTATGCTTGTGCATTTACCATGTTGTTTGTTTCTTTCCGGTGTTGCTTCTCGGTTCCGGTAATGTTGCGATTGTGAGAATTCGTTCGACTACTTCCGTTCGTCTTCTTCATGGACTCGTTCTTCTTCCTTGCGGGATTTCAGGCAAGATGACCGCTACCTTGGATCTCATTACTATCATTGCTATGCTAGTTGCTTCGTTCTATCGCTATGCTGCGCTACCTATCACTTCTGCTCAAGCCTCCCAAATTGCCATGAACCTCTAACTGTTGCACCCTTCCTAGCAAACCGTTGATTGGCTATGTTACCGCTTTGCTCAGCCCTCTTATAGCGTTGTTAGTTGCGGTGAAGATGAAGTGTTGTTCCTTGTTGGAACATGGAGATGTTGTTCCTTGTTGGAACATGTTGACTTGTTGGGATATCACAATATATCTTATTTAATTAATGCATCTATATACTTGGTAAAGGGTGGAAGGCTCGGCCTTATGCTGGTGTTTTGTTCCACTCTTGCCGCCTAGTTTCCGTCATATCGGTGTTATGTTCCCGGATTTTGCGTCCCTAACGCGGTCGGTGATTTATGGGACCCCCTTGACGGTTCGCTTTGAATAAGACTTTTCTGCAAGGCCCAACCTTGGTTTTACCATTTGCCTCACCACCACCTATACCCTTCCTTGGGTCGGCCAACCCAAGGGTCATCCTTATTTAGCCCCCGGGCGGTGCTTCTCTAAGTCTGGTTCGAACCGAGCTACTCTGAGGGCCACCTTGGGGCAACTTGAGGGTTGGTTTTACTCGTAGCTAGTCTCATCCGGTGTTGCCACGAGAACGAGATATGTGCAGCTCCTATCGGGATTGTCGGCGCATCGGGCGGCTTTGCTGGTCTTGTTTTATTTGTCGAAATGTCTTGTAGCCGGATTCCGAGACCGATCGGGTCTTCCGGGAGAAGGAATATCCTTCGTTGATCGCGAGAGCTTATCATGGGCTAAGTTGGGACACCCTGCAGGTTTGAACTTTGAAAGTCGTGCCCGCGGTTATGTGGCGATGGGAATTTGTTAATGTCCGTTGTAGAAAACCGAAGTTGATCTTAATTAAAATACACCAACCGTATGCGAATGCGTGAGTGTCTCTTTTCGGGGTTGACCGAGAGGAGAACACGGTTTCTGGGTTATGTCTGACGTAAGTAGGAGTTCAGGATCACTTCTTGATCATTACTAGTTGACGACCGTTCCTTTGTTTCTCTTCTCGCTCTCCTTTGCGTATGTTAGCCACCATATATGCTTAGTCGGTGCTGCTACCTCATCACTTTATCCCTTCCTTTCCTACTTAAGCTTTGCTAGTCTTGATACCCATGGTAATGGGATTGCTGAGTCCTCGTGGCTCACAGATTACTACACCACCAGTTGCAGGTACAGGTTTGCGATGATCATGACGCGAGAGCGATGTTTTAAATAACCATAACTCGAATTAAATGTTCCTTATATGTAAGTGGGGTAGAAAAATGCCTAGTTTAACATGGTCCACTTTATTTTCCTGTTTAACAACAATAAAATTGTGTTTAGGGCAGATCAGTACCGAATCTAAAATGTTGCTCATGAGGATTTTCCGAATTGTTGTTTCTTATTTCCGCCTCATTTAAACTTGCCTAAATAGTTAGTTTACTTTTGCTTCACCTCTTGCCATGTTTAACAACATTTAATATTGTTGTGTACCTAAACGATTTCAAACTAAATATTTGCATGTGGTGTTTTGTCAATATGCAACTCGCTGCATATTGAGCTCCACTAATTTGTAGTATTGTTTATTGCACTTTGCCATGCCATGCCTCATTAAACCGGACATGCATCATACTTGAATGTGCATCGTGCCATGTTTATGCTTGTGCATTTACCATGTTGTTTGTTTCTTTCCGTGTTGCTTCTCGGTTCCGGTAATGTTGCGATTGTGAGAATTCGCTCGACTACTTCCGCTCGTCTTCTTCATGGACTCGTTCTTCTTCCTTATGGATTTCGTGCAAGATGACCGCTACCTTGGATCTCATTACTATCATTGCTATGCTAGTTGCTTCGTTCTATCGCTATGCTGCGCTACCTATCACTTGCTGCTCAAGCCTCCCAAATTGCCATGAACCTCTAACCTGTTGCACCCTTCCTAGCAAACCGTTGATTGGCTATGTTACCGCTTTGCTCAGCCCCTCTTATAGCGTTGTTAGTTGCAGGTGAAGATGAAGTGTTGTTCCTTGTTGGAACATGGAGATGTTGTTCCTTGTTGGAACATGTTGACTTGTTGGGATATCACAATATATCTTATTTAATTAATGCATCTATATACTTGGTAAAGGGTGGAAGGCTCGGCCTTATGCAGTGTTTTGTTCCACTCTTGCCGCCTAGTTTCCGTCATATCGGTGTTATGTTCCCGGATTTTGCGTCCCTAACGGTCGGGTGATTTATGGGACCCCTTGACAGTTCGCTTTGAATAAGACTTTTCTGCAAGGCCCAACCTTGGTTTTACCATTTGCCTCACCACCACCTATACCCTTCCTTGGGTCGGCCAACCCAAGGGTCATCCTTATTTAGCCCCCGGCCGGTGCTTTCTAAGTCTGGTTCGAACTGAAACTACTCAAGGGCCACCTTGGGGCAACTTGAGGGTTGGTTTTACTCGTAGCTAGTCTCATCCGGTGTTGCCACGAGAACGAGATATGTGCAGCTCCTATCGGGATTGTCGGCGATCGGGCGGCTTTGCTGGTCTTGTTTTATTGTTGTCGAAATGTCTTGTAGCCGGATTCGAGATCGATCGGGTCTTCGGGGAGAAGGAATATCCTTCGTTGATCGCGAGAGCTTATCATGGGCTAAGTTGGGACACCCTGCAGGGTTTGAACTTTCAAAGTCGTGCCGCGGTTATGTGGCGATGGGAATTTGTTAATGTCCGGTTGTAGAAAACCCGAAGTTGATCTTAATTAAAATACACCAACCGTGTGCGTAACCGTGAGTGTCTCTTTTCGGGGTTGACCGAGAGGAGAACACGGTTTCTGGGTTATGTCTGACGTAAGTAGGAGTTCAGGATCACTTCTTGATCATTACTAGTTGACGACCGTTCCTTTGTTTCTCTTCTCGCTCTCCTTTGCGTATGTTAGCCACCATATATGCTTAGTCGGTGCTGCTACCTCATCACTTTATCCCTTCCTTTCCTACTTAAGCTTTGCTAGTCTTGATACCCATGGTAATGGGATTGCTGAGTCCTCGTGGCTCACAGATTACTACACCACCATTTGTGTACAGGTTTGCGATGATCATGACGCGAGAGCGATGTTTATTTGTGTTGGAGTTCTTCTTACGCTTCTTCTTCGATCGGGGATAGGTTCGTGTCGGCAGCCTGGCTAGCGGTGGTGGATATTGTTTGAGTTTCTGTTTATGTTTCATCCGTAGTCGGATGTTGATCTTGTATATGATGTGTTGTTGTATTCGTGTGGCATTGTATGCCTTATGTATGTATCCCCACTATTATGTAATGTTGATGTAATGATATCCACCTTGCAAAGCGTCTTCAAGATGCGCTTCTATCCTTGGTGGGACCTTCGAGTTCCTTTAGGATAGGGTCGCATCTTGGGCGTGACAAGTTGGTATCAGAGCCTCGACCGACCTTAGGAGCCCCCTTGTTTGTTGGTCGTTGTTAAGTCTAGAAGAAAATTATTTTGAGTCTTAGGATTATATATATCGAGAGTAGGATTCTTTTACTCCTCGGTCCCTTCTGCCTCTGTTGAGGCCTCCGACGAGATGTTTTGTCTTTCCTCTCCTCAAATTTCACGAATTTTTTTAGGATCACGCTGGTATATTGGAATCGTTCGATGGTTTTGTGACGAGAACATTGTTCTTGGTGCCTCGACATTTAGGGTTGTGGCGGTGTCCCGGGAGTTGAGCTCCGAGGTGTTGTCGCCACAATTTTATCATTGCAGTTTCGAATACGAGATTTGCCGACATCGAAAATCTCTTTTATGCGTTGTTGGTGAGATAACCCGATAACCCAAAGATCGGGCGAGCTCGAGTATTGCCATGACTCGTATAACGGATGCTTTTCAAGGTTGAGGTACACGATTTCGAAGGTTTCTTGGTTATGTGTTGACGGATGGATACTGTTGGATCTAGGTATTGTTAGTTTGGGTGATATATTTTGTGTCCCTGTATCCCCAACACCAGATTGCATAACCGTAAAGTTTCGGAGTTTATAGGTGGGAATTCAAGTAGCTCCTAGAATATCTTTCCGACGGATGCATGATATGGGATTGGGTAAATCTCTATCATATGTATTTGTTCCGGCTTATTCTGCAAGCCAAATCCTTTGTTTTGTTTTATTTGTGGTATTTGAGTTGCTTCGAAGTCAAATGTTGAATCCATACCTTTTCCTCAAACGGTCTTCTCATATTTCTATGTGAATACTAATCCTTCTTGATCATCGAGATCGTCATGTTAATTCTTTTCTACCGGAGTGCTTCTCTTTAAGTGGATCCAATCATTTCAACATACGCAAGATAAATTCTAAGTTTTCTCAACGGTATCCATTTCATCCGTCCCAAGTTGCCTTTGTTTTCCCGCCCTCCCACCCTTTTTCTTCAAGGACTCAGATTTCGTAATCACGTATCCTTTTATTTGTGGAAGTCTCTTCATTCTTTTCTTTCAATGTTCTTATCCGGTGATTTCCCATGAAGATGCTCAACAGTTTCAAGTTCATCATTCTTCATTCTCGTATTCTTTTCCGGTGGATTTAACTCAAGCTTTCAGTGTTGATCATATTCCTTTCCTCGTTTCTAATGATTTCTCATGCTGGTGCACCTCTCAATCATTCACCTTCTCGCTATTCATTTGTTCTGGAGTGTTGAAGATATCTCAGAAGGCTAGTCTTTTCATTCCAGATCCGTTCAAGTTATTTTGAGGTTGTTATCTCATTCAAGTTATTTAATTCAACCAGTGCAATCTCTCTTTTCAAACAATTGTTCAACGGTGGTTCTTTTGAATGGGCCCTAACCCACAGGTCTTTTCCCAGGATCTTACCTGACTCTTCTAATTCTCCCAGAGTTATTCTCAAATCCTTCTCGAAGTTTGACGCAAGAATGGATTTTCATCAGTCACATGCCTTCTCCAAGGTCGCTTTCAAATTTTTTTTCATCTTTGGCTCAACCTTTCCTCTTTTAATCCTTCCGGAGTTTCTCAACAATTTGGTGGTGTTTCTCCTCGTCATTCTCAGCATGTGAAGACCGAAGAAGAGTTTCTCTTAAATCTTGCTCCATTCTCTTCAAGATTCATGGTTCTAGCTTGATGCCATTCTCTCATAATTGTTTTCGATTGTGGGAATTCTTTTCACCCATCCGGAGCATTTCATGAGTTGTTTCCATTTCTTTCCTCCGTAGGCCATCATGTCATAATTCCTCATTCTCAGCTTTCAGCTCTCGTTCTCTAAATCATACCGGTGCATCATTCAAATATCCTCTAATCAGTTCATGATCTCTTCATTCTCTTGTATCTAAATCCTCTCAAGTATCTTCGTTTTCTTTTCTCCAATTCTTCCCGTGAATTGTGCCTTTGCTACGTTCATTTTCAATTCTTATGGTGGTTCGCTCAAGATTTCATTTCCTTGATTATCACTTTATTCATTCGTTCTTTCAATCCTACCGGTGGTTCATGAAGACCTTCTCAAGTTTGCGTTATGCCATTTCTCAATTCTTTTGCAAGAAGAATAAGTAGTATGTAAAATCCATTGCTTGTCATCAATTTAATTTGATGAAGGTTAAGCATACAATAAATCTTATTCTTATTTCCTCAAGGTGATTCAATTCTTTTCTTCCGGAGTTGTTCATGATATCATTTATCGGTTCTAAGTTGTTCATCTTTTCTTCTCCGGAGTTTCAAGTTTTTCCGCATTATCTTGTCGCGAAGCTCCATCTAAATTATTGCAAGGCTTCACCTTGTGTTTTCAACTTCTCCTAAGTTTATCATCCTTTTATTACCGGAGTTCATCATGAAGGCTCTACATGGTGGTTCATCAAGGATTCTTTTCATTCTTCAATTGTTCTTCAAGATTTCTCTCGAAGTTATGATCCGCCAAGCTATACTCTAAAAATAAACATGGTGCTCAACACATGTTTTGTTTTGAGGAGTTCAAGCATTCTTCATCTTGCATTCCGAAGTGCATTTGTCTCTATCTTATCTTTTGAGATGGTGTTATGTCATTCTTGATAATTTCCCTTCTTGCTTCATGATTCACATGTTGTCAAGAATGAGGTATTTAAATCCATCAATCTCTTCATTGGAGTTATCTTGGGTTATATTTCACCTAAAGTTTTCCCTAAGGATTGTTGCTATTTAGGGTGCTTATAAATGACCCAAGTTTTTCATTTGTCCTCCCAGTGAAATAAGTTTCTCGTCTCCTTGTGGATATCAATCCAATCAATTTCTTTCCGTTGGTGGCAGAAGCTCACCTCATAATTTTGAGATGTTTCCATAAGCCCGCTACAAGCTTATTCTTACCGTTGTTGTTTTTCAAACAACTCCGCTCAATCTTACTTCGTAGGGATGCTCTTTCAAATTCATTTATGGTAGGAGATGTTGGTTTCATTCTTCGTTCTATTCATTCCCAACTATCTTATTATCATGCTTTGTTTCCGGAGGCTTTGTGATGTTGTGCTCTTCACCATCACCTCGTTTGGTGAGGATCGTGTTATTTTCCTTGCTTATCCGTTTAGTCTGAGTGTTGTGTTCTCATTCAAGTTCTTTCATCTTATCAAGTCTTGCATCCCTTTTCAACCGGAGTGCTGTCCGAATTGGATCGTCCTTGTTCCTTGTTTATCTCGTTTCAACCAGAGTGGTTCCAATTCCTTCTTGTCCATTGTACTCGTCATTCATAGCTTTGCAACCTCCAAGGTTCACATGGTGTTCCTTGTTTCTATTTTCTACCGCAGTGCTCTCAATTGTGTTCAACTCTGTTACGTCTTTCTTTCAACTTTTCAATATCTCAAGGTTCATGGTTTCACTCGTCTGTCGAAGAAGCAACTTACTTTTACATCTTCTCTTCCTCTTCCGTTTCTCTCCGGTGTCATCCTAGATCTCGGGACGAGATCCTCTTGTAGTGGTGGAGTGTTGTAACACCCCGGATACAACTTTCCATATTCGTAACTCCAACTCTTGCCTTTTCCGGAGATGCGATATTTTATTTCCTCCGTGGTTGGGTTTTTGTCTTTTGTTTTGCATTTTGTTCATGTCTTGCATTTCATCTCATGGCATCATGCGCATTGCATTTGCATGTTTTCATAAAGATTGCATTCGTTCGTAGTTGGCGTCCCCCCCTTGCCTTCAGAGACCGTTTGAGTCCAACCGGTTCTCGCTCCTTCGTTGGACCGCCATATCTCTCGCCACCATGGACCCCTCTTCGACCCCCTCTTTCGTGCGTCCGAAATCTTCCCCGAACCCGAACCGGTCTGTCGTTACCGTTGTGTCCGGATCATCCTCTAACGTCTACAAAACATCTCCGTTTTCTTTATTGAATTCCTTAGCCTATTTATTCTCGTCCGTTGGTTTTCGATCGGAAGGTCCAAACTCTTCCCTTTTCCTATATATAGTCCACCCCTAGTCTATTTTGGATAACCCTAGAAATCCTCCCCTTGTCCTCCTAGCCGCCGCCACACTCCTCTTGTCTCCCCTGTTCCTCGGGATCTACCCCGATCCAAATTTCCACCCAACCGAAGCCGCCACCTTCCTCCTCGTTCTCCAGATCGGGCAAGGCCACAACCTATCAATCCATCGATCCACCAGATCCTCGATTCCCCACGGCCCTCCTCGACCAGCAGCAACCAGAGCCCGAGCTCCTTCTCCCACGCCGCTTGCTCGAGGAAACGCCGAGGCTATGCCTCCTCGTCTCCTTGCGCTGCCGTTCGCCACGCCGGCGACCACGGGCACAACCTCCTCGACCACGCGCCATCTTCCCGTCAACCACCTCGCGTCGCTGCCTCATCAGCTCCGCTGCGGCAGCAAGACCCAGCGCTGCCTCGTCCCCGCCCTCGCCCGTCGCCACGCCACCGGTGTCCTAACCACCGAGCGCAGCCGCCCTTCCGCTGCTGCCGAGCGCCACCGCAGCAGCAGCTCCAGCCGCCCCTCACCTGCGCCTTTGTCTCATCTCCTTCCTTTGCTTTCTCTCTCTCCTCTCATCTCCTGCTTCCTCTCTCTCTCGCAGGGCACAGGGAGCTCCATGGCCGCCCGATACTCAAGCCTCCACCAGAACCGCCGTCTGTCTCGGGTCCTCCCAGATCGAGACCGCCCCTGCCTTCCCGGACCTCGCCTGCCCTTGCCGCGTCGCCGGATCCGGCCGCCCAGAACCTCCAGCTGGCTGGTGCCTGCTTGCCTCCTCTGCTTCGCCCCTGTACGAGGTGGACGAGCGCAGCCGCTCGCCCGCGTTGACCGCGGCCACCCCACGCGCGGGTCGACCTCCTCTCCAGCCGCGCGGCAGGGCCCAGCTCCCTTCGCCCTTCCGGTCTGTCTCCTCCTCCAACGGGCCGAAGCCCATGGGTGAGGCCCAGCGCGCCTCCTCAACCCCCCCAATGGCCTCACCTCCGACCGGGCCTTGGCCCAGGGTGAGCAAGACCCCTCCCCCTCTCCTGTGCACTTTGGGCCAGGCAGATTCGGCCCGATGCGTGTTTTTTTCCTGCCAGCGATTTTAACCATTATCCAGTGATTTAACAGATTTGCAGAAACCCCCTTGCACTTCATGCATATCATAACTCATGATCTGTGCATCATATGTAAAAACTTTATATATGTAAAATGCTTAGAATTTCATCTAGTTTCATAATATGTCATTTTCATCCCATGTTAAAATGTTTAACTTGCTGTTTATTTAAATTTGCTAATATGCCATGTTAAAATGACTTATTTCATAACTAAATAACCATAACTCGGAATTAAATGTTCCTTATATGTAAGTGGGGTAGAAAAATGCCTAGTTTAACATGGTCCACTTTATTTTCCTGTTTAACAACAATAAAATTGTGTTTAGGGCAGATCAGTACCGAATCTAAAATGTTGCTCATGAGGATTTTCCGGAATTGTTGTTTCTTATTTCCGGCCTCATTTAAACTTGCCTAAATAGTTAGTTTACTTTTCTTCACCTCTTGCCATGTTTAACAACATTTAATATTGTTGTGTACCTAAACGAGTTCAAACTAAATATTTGCATGTGGTGTTTTGTCAATATGCAACTCGTTGCATATTGAGCTCCACTTAATTTGTAGTATTGTTTGTTGCACTTTGCCATGCCATGCCTCATTAAACCGGACATGCATCATACTTGAATGTGCATCATGCCATGTTTATGCTTGTGCATTTACCATGTTGTTTGTTTCTTTCCGGTGTTGCTTCTCGGTTCCGGTAATGTTGCGATTGTGAGAATTCGTTCGACTACTTCCGTTCGTCTTCTTCATGGACTCGTTCTTCTTCCTTGCGGGATTTCAGGCAAGATGACCGCTACCTTGGATCTCATTACTATCATTGCTATGCTAGTTGCTTCGTTCTATCGCTATGCTGCGCTACCTATCACTTGCTGCTCAAGCCTCCCAAATTGCCATGAACCTCTAACCTGTTGCACCCTTCCTAGCAAACCGTTGATTGGCTATGTTACCGCTTTGCTCAGCCCCTCTTATAGCGTTGTTAGTTGCAGGTGAAGATGAAGTTTTGTTCCTTGTTGGAACATGGAGATGTTGTTCCTTGTTGGAACATGTTGACTTGTTGGGATATCACAATATATCTTATTTAATTAATGCATCTATATACTTGGTAAAGGGTGGAAGGCTCGGCCTTATGCCTGGTGTTTTGTTCCACTCTTGCCGCCCTAGTTTCCGTCATATCGGTGTTATGTTCCCGGATTTTGCGTCCCTAACGCTGTCAGTGATTTATGGGACCCCTTGACAGTTCGCTTTGAATAAGACTTTTCCCGCAAGGCCCAACCTTGGTTTTACCATTTGCCTCACCACCACCTATACCCTTCCTTGGGTCGGCCAACCCAAGGGTCATCCTTATTTAGCCCCCCGGCCGTGCTTTCTAAGTGCTGGTTCGAACCGAGCTACTACTCATGGGCCACCTTGGGGCAACTTGAGGGTTGGTTTTACTCGTAGCTAGTCTCATCCGTGTTGCCCCGAGAACGAGATATGTGCAGCTCCTATCGGGATTGTCGGCGATCGGGCGGCTTTGCTGGTCTTGTTTTATTGTTGTCGAAATGTCTTGTAGCCGGATTCCGAGACTGATCGGGTCTTCCCGGGAGAAGGAATATCCTTCGTTGATCGCGAGAGCTTATCATGGGCTTGTTGGGACACCCCGCAGGGTTTGAACTTTCAAAGTCGTGCCCGCGGTTATGTGGCGATGGGAATTTGTTAATGTCCGTTGTAGAAAACCCGAAGTTGATCTTAATTAAAATACACCAACCGTAATGCGAATCGTGAGTGTCTCTTTTCGGGTTGACCGAGAGGAGAACACGGTTTCGGGTTATGTCGACGTAAGTAGGAGTTCGTGATCACTTCTTGATCATTACTAGTTGACGACCGCCTTTGTTTCTCTTCTCGCTCTCCTTTGCGTATGTTAGCCACCATATATGCTTAGTCGGTGCTGCTACCTCATCACTTTATCCCTTCCTTTCCTACTTAAGCTTTGCTAGTCTTGATACCCATGGTAATGGGATTGTTGAGTCCTCGTGGCTCACAGATTACTACACCACCAGTTGCAGTGTACAGGTTTGCGATGATCATGACGCGAGAGCGATGTTTATTTGTGTTGGAGTTCTTCTTACGCTTCTTCTTCGATCGGGGATAGGTTCCGTGTCGGCAGCCTGGGCTAGCAGGTGGTGGATATTGTTTGAGTTTTGTTTATGTTTCATCCGTAGTCGGATGTTGATCTTGTATATGATGTGTTGTTGTATTCGTGTGGCATTGTATGCCTTATGTATGTATCCCCACTATTATGTAATGTTGATGTAATGATATCCACCTTGCAAAGCGTCTTCAAGATGCGCTTCTATCCTTGGTGGGACCTTCGAGTTCCTTTAGGATAGGGTCGCATCTTGGGCGTGACACATGCTTTGTTTTGATACATGGATCCTATCTCGGATTTCGTGGCTTCTAACCATTTGTCGAAATTTGGGCCCACCATCGCTTCTCCATAGCTCGTAGGTTCATTGTTGTCTAGCAACATGACCTTCAAGACTGGATTACTGTATCACTCTGAAGTAGTACGCATCCTTGTCACCCTACGAGGTATGGTAGTGACTTGATCTGAAACTTCATGATCACTATCATAAGCTTCTAGTTCAATTGGTGTAGGCGCCACAGGAACAACTTCCTGTGCCCTGCTACCCACTAGTTGAAGTGACGGTTCAATAACCTCATCAAGTCTAAACCATTCTCCCACTCAATTTTCTAGACAAACTCTTCCTCGAGAAAGGACCCGATTCAAGAAACAATCGCTATTGCTCTCGGATCTGAATTAGGAGGTATACCCAACTGTTTTGGGTGTCCTATGAAGATGCATTTTATCCGCTTTGGGTTCGAGCTTATCAACCTGAAACTTTTTCACATAAGCGTCGCAGCCCCAAACTTTTAAGAAATGACAACTTAGGTTTCTCTAAACCATAGTTCAAACGGTGTCGTTTCAACGGAATTACGTGGTGCCCTATTTTAAAGTGAGTGCGGTTGTCTCTAATGCCTAACCCATGAACGATAGTGATAATTCGATAAGAGACATTATGGTACGCACCATATCCAATAGGGTGCAACTATGATATTCGGACACACCATCACACTATGGTGTTCTAGGCGGTATTAATTGTGAAACAATTTCCACAATGTATTAATTGCGTGCCAAAGCTCGTAACTCAGATACTCATCTCTATGATCATATCATAGACATTTTATCCTCTTGTCACAATGATCTTCAACTTCACTCTGAAATTACTTGAACCATTCAATAATTCAGACTTGTGTTTCATCAAGTAAATATACTCAACATCTACTCGAATCATCGTGAAGTAAGAACATAACGAAATTCATCAGATGCCTCAAAGACTCATTGGACTGCACACATCAAAATGTCTTACTTCCAACAAGTTGCTATCTTGTTTCATCTTATCAAAACGAGGCTTTTGGTCATCTTGCCCATGTGGTATGATTTGCATATCTCAAGTGATTCGAAACAAGTGAGTCCAAACGATCCATCTGCATGGAGTTTCTTCATGCGATACACCAATAGACATGGTTCGCATGTCTCAAACTTTTCAAAACGAGTGAGTCCAAAGATCCATCAACATGGAGCTTCTTCATGCTTTTATACCAATATGACTTACATGGCAATTGCCACAAGTAAGTGGTACTATCATTACTATCTTACATCTTTTGGCATGAAAATGCGATCACTGCGATCGAGATTCAAGAAACCATTCCTTTAGGTGCAAGACCATTGAAGGTATTATTCAAATAAATAGAGTAACCATTATTCTCCTTAAATGAATAATCAGACATGCGATAGACATAATACAATCATGTCTATGCTTAACGCAAACACCAAATGACAATTATTCAGGTTTAATACTAATCTTGATGGTAGAGGGAGCGTGCGATGTTTGATCACATCAAACTTGGAAACACTTCCAACACATATCGTCAGCTCACCTTTAGCTAGTCTCCTTTTATTCCGTAGCTTTTATTTCGAGTTACTAACACTTAGCAACCGAACCGGTATCTAATACCCTGGTGCTACTAGGAGTACTAGTAAAGTACACATTAACATAATGTATATCCAATATACTTGTATTGACCTTGCCAGCCTTCTCATCTACCAAGTATCTAGGGTAATTCTGCTCTTAGTGGATGTTCCCCTTATTACAGAAGCACTTAGTCTCGGGTTTGGGTTCAACCTTGGGTTTCTTCACTTAGAGCAGCAGCTGATTTGCCGTTTCATGAAGTATCCCTTCTTGCCCTTGCCCTTCTTGAAACTAGAGGTTTCACCAACCATCAACAATTGATGATCCTTCTTGATTTCTACTTTCGCGGTGTCAAACATCGCGAATATCTCAAGGATCATCATACCTATCCATGATATGTTATAGTTCATCACGAAGCTCTAGCAGCTTGGTGGCAATGACTTTGGAGAAACATCACTATCTCATCTGGAAGATCAACTCCCACTCGATTCAAGTGATTGTTGCACTCGGACAATCTGAGCACAAACTCAACGATTGAGCTTTTCTCCCTTAGTTTGCAGGCTAAGAAAATCGTCGGAGGTCTTATACCTCTTGACGTGGGCATGAGCCTGAAATCCCAATTTCAGCCCTCGAAACATCTCATATGTTCCGTGACGTTTCGAAAACATCTTTGGTGCCTCAACTCTAAACCGTTTAACTGAACTATCACATAGTTATCAAAACGTGTATGTCCGATGTTCGCAACATCCACAGACGACGTTTGGGGTTCTGCACACTGAGCGGTGCATTAAGGACATAAGCTTTCTACTGATCACATAATCGCTACTGTCAACTTTCAACTATATTTTCTCTAGGAACATATCTAAAACAGTAGAACTATAGCGCGAGCTATGACATAATTTGCAAAGGGCTTTTGACTATGTTCAGGATAATTAAGTTCATCTAATGAACTCCCACTCATATAGACATCCCTCTAGTCATCTAAGTGATTACATGATCCGAGTCAACTAGGCCGTGTCCGATCATCACGTGAGACGGACTAGTCATCATCGGTGAACATCTTCATGTTGATCGTATCCTCCATACGACTCATGCTCGACCTTTCGGTCTCTTGTGTTCCGAGGCCATGCCTGTACATGCTAGGCTCGCAAGTTAACCTAAGTGTTTGGCGTGTGTAAATCTGGCTTACACCCGTTGTATGTGAACGTAAGAATCTATCACACCCGATCATCACGTGGTGCTTCAAACGCATTTAACTTTCGCAACGGTGCACAGTTAGGGGGAACACTTTCTTGAAATTTTAATGAGGGGTCATCTTATTTACTACCGTCGTTCTAAGCAAATAAGATGTATAAACATGATAAACATCACATGCAATCAAATAGTGACATGATATGGCCAATATCATTTTTTTGCTCCTTTTGATCTCCGTCTTCGGGGCTCCATGATCATCATCGTCACCGGCATGACACCATGATCTCCATCATCGTGTCTCCATGAATTTGTCTCGCCAACTTATTACTTCTACTACTATGGCTACCGGTTAGCAATAAAGTAAAGTAATTACATGGCGTTTGTTCAATGACACGTAGGTCATACAATAAATTAAGACAACTCCTATGGCTCCTGCCGGTTGTCATACTCATCGACATGCAAGTCGTGATTCCTATTACAAGAACATGATCAATCTCATACATCACATATCATTCATCACATTCTTCTTGGCCATATCACATCACATAGCATACCCCGCAAAAACAAGTTAGACGCCCTTAATTGTTGTTTGCATGTTTTACGTGGCTGCTATGGGTTTCTAGCAAGAACGTTTCTTACCTACGCAAAACCACAACGTGATATGCCAATTGCTATTTACCCTTCATAAGGACCCTTTTCATCAAATCCGTTCCGACTAAAGTGGGAGAGACTGGCACCAGCTAGCCACCTTATGCACCAAGTGCATGTCATCGGTGGAACCTCTCTCACGAAGAGTACGTGTAAGGTCGGTCCGGCCGCTTCATCCCACAATACCGTCGAAACAAGATTGGACTAGTAACGGTAAGCATATTGAACAAAATCAACGCCCACAACTACTTTGTGTTCTACTCGTGCAAAGAATCTACGCAATAGACCTACCTCATGATGCCATTGCTGGGGAACGAGCAGAAATTCAAAATTTTCCCACGTGTCACCAAGATCTATCTATGGAGAAACCAGCAACGAGGGAAGGAGAGTGCATCTACATACCCTTGTAGATCGCTAAGCGGAAGCGTTCAAGAGAACGGGGTTGAAGGAGTCGTAATCGTCGTGATCCAAATCACCGGAGATCCTAGTGGCGAATGGACGGCACCTCCGCGTTCAACACACGTACAGCCCGGTGATGTCTCTCATGCCTTGATCCAGCAAGGAGAGAGGGAGAGGTTGAGGAAGACTCCGTCCAGCAGCAGCACAACGGTGTGGTGGTGGTGGAGGAGCGTGGCAATCCTACAGGGCTTCGCCAAGCACCGCGAGATATGAGGAGAAAGAGAGGTAGGGCTGCGCCAACAGGAGAAGGACTTCGTGTGTTGGGCTGCTCCTTTGCCTCCACTATATATAGGGGGAGAGGGGGGCTGCGGCCCCACCTAGGGTTCCACCCTAGGGGCGGCGGCCAGCCCAAGATCCCATCTGGGGGGCGACCAAGGGGGGAGAGGGGAAACTTGCCCCCCAAGTTAGGTGGGTGCGCCCCCTCCCCAAACCCTAGGCGCCTTGGGCCCTTGTGGGGGGGGGGGGGCGCACCAGCCCACCTGGGGCTGGCCCCCTCCCACACTTGGCCCATGCTGCCCTCCGGGGATGGTGGTCCCGGTACGTTACCATAAAACCCGAAACTTTTCCGGTGACCAAAACAGGACTTCCCATATATAAATCTTTACCTCCGGACCATTCCGGAACTCCTCGTGACATCCGGGATCTCATCCGGGACTCAACAACATTCTGTAACCACATACAAACTTCCTTTATAACCCTAGCGCCATCGAACCTTATGTGTAGACCTGCGGGTTCGGGAACCATGCGCACATGACCGAGACGTTCTCGGTCAATAACCAACAGCGGATCTAGATACCCATGTTGGCTCCTACATGTTCCACGATGATCTCATCGGATGAACCACGATGTCAAGGACTCAATCAATCCCGTATACAATTCCCTTTGTCTAGCGGTATTGTACTTGCCCAAGATTCGATCGTCGGTATGCCGATACCTTGTTCAATCTCGTTACCGGCAAGTCTCTTTACTCGTTCCGTAACACATCATCCCGTGATCAACCCCTTGGTCACATTGTGCACATTATGATGATGTCCTACCGAGTGGGCCCAGAGATACCTCGCCGTACACGGAGTGACAAATCCCGATCTCGATTCGTGCCAACCCAATGACACTTTCGGAGATACCGTAGTGCACCTTTATAGCCACCCAGTTATGTTGTGACGTTTGGTACACCCAAAGCATTCCTACGGTATCCGGGAGTTGCACAATCTCATGGTCTAAGGAAATGATACTTGACATTAGAAAAGCTTTAGCATAGGAACTACACGATCTTTGTGCTAGGCTTAGGATTAGGTCTTGTCCATCACATCATTCTCCTAATGATGTGATCCCGTTATCAACGACATCCAATGTCCATGGTCAGGAAACCGTAACCATCTATTGAACAACGAGCTAGTCAACTAGAGGCTTACTAGGGACATGGTGTTGTCTATGTATCCACACATGTATCTGAGTTTCCTATCAATACAATTATAGCATGGATAATAAACGATTATCATGAACAAGGAAATATAATAATAACCAATTTATTATTGCCTCTAGGGCATATTTCCAACATTAGGCACCTGGTAGCTTATGAAAATAACATGATAATTTACACGTCACAGACCTGATAACTCATGCACAAACACCGTGATAACTTTGATCCGAGAGAAATAATTGTTGAAGACACCCCCCGCCCCCCAATAGCTTCTGCATAAATAGCATGATAATTTACACACCACAGATCTGATAACTCACGCACAAACACCGTGATAACTTTGACCCGGGAGAAAAAGTTGTTGAAGACATCGCCGAAGCTTCAACACAAATAGCATGATAATTTACACACCACAAACCTGATAACTCATGCGCAAACACCATGATAACTTTACCGGGGGTGGGGGAGGTGTTAACTTACATATAAATACCACGGTAAGTTTGATCCAGGGGTGGTTGGAGGGGAGGAAGTTGTTTGAAAACATACCCCCCCTCCCGATAACTCATGTTGTTGAAAATGTAACACGGTAATTCATGTGTAAATAGCATGATAATAGACAATCTTCAAACCTGATAACTTACTTAGCCCAACCGTAACTATTTGCATGAAAAAAAGTCGTCAGAATATATCAATATGGGATCTAGTTTCGAAGGTTTCGTCGCCGGAAATGATTTTTCGATTGGACCCATGGTTTGATCTATTGAACATTTTGAAGTTTCAAAATAAGGAAAATCTAGGATGCCACCAAAACATTTTCTCTCTAATGCATGCATGCATGTGCATGTGAAGATAAGGTTGGAGGAACCATTTTTACGTCTTAGGTAGTTTCTGTGTAATCAACATGATAATTTATGCTCAATTGACGTGATAACTTGTGTAGTACACGTGGTAACTTTTTACCTGAAAAAAAAGTTGTCGGAACATGCCAACATGGGATCTAGTTTTGAAGGTCTCATCACGACGAATCTTTTATGTGAAAACAATTTTTTAATCGGAGCGATGGTTTGAGCTACAAAACATTTTAAAGTTTCAAAATAAAAAGAATATTTTACTGACATCATGGAGTTTATTACTTCCTCCGTTCTTAAATATAAGTCTTTTTAGACATTTCACTAGGTGACTACATACGGAGCAAAATGAATGAATCTAAACTCTAAAGTATGTCTATATACATCTGTATGTAGTTCCCTAGTGAAACCTCTAAAAAGACTTATATTTAGGAACGGAGGGAGTAGTTTGCATGCATGTGACAAACTTCCTTTAGGTCCGGGGGCTGCATGCTCATTTGATAAACAATGCGTGATTAGTTGGGTTAGGATCGTCCGGATATATTGCTTAAGTTCAGAGTGTTCGAAAGTTAGTCCACTCCAATAAATAAATCAAACAACGTTCCATATCCCAAGCTTTTGTGTTGATCCATTGCTGGAGGAGCATCGCGTACGTTTATTAATAAGATGCTATCACATCACATTTTGCTGCCACTTGCGGTTTGATTTGATCTGATTTGATTTTGCACGTAGGTCGTTTTTACGGAAGAGCATCAGGCGTAAATAAATAAATCAAACGACGTTCCATATCCCACACTTTTGTGCTGATCCATTGCTGGATCGAGGAGCATCACGTTTAATAAGATATCACCAACACATTTTGTTGCCACTTGCGTTTTGATTTGATTTTGCACGTAGGTCGTTTTTAGAGGAGGGGCCTACGCACTCGCGCACCGGATACGTCCTCGTGCTGAGCAGGCCAACTCTAGTGGTGCACCTTTACTGTATCCTGGCAACGACATGCATGATCACAAGACCTTTAGTTTGTGACCTCACTCCTTCGTCTATATATCCGGGCGCTTATATGAGCTGTTAGGCGGCCATATCCTTCGCCGGTTCCCTTCCTGCCTGCCTAGAGGTTGTTCAAGCAGGTTCGCTTAGCACAGGCAGCTCGACGACGTAGCAGAAAAACAGAACTAGAGTAGCGATCTGTTAGCAATGGCCTCCTCGTCGCTGGACACGGAGGCGGGAGCCGGAGCACAGCACAAGGCCGGCGGCGACAGCAGCGGGTACACCACGGCGGCCACCGCCCACGCGGTAGACACAGGTTCGTCGTGTAAACGTCAGTCTTAATTTGTACTAGTACGTGTCTGCTACTGCTAGGTCCTAGGTGCTTGCTGATTAACCTCGAGATGCATGGCATGGCAATGGCATGCCGCGTTGCAGATTCATGGCAGCAGGTGGGGCTGCTGCTGGTGACGGGGTTCAACTGCGCCTACGTGCTCAGCTTCTCCAACCTGATGATGGTGCCGCTGGGGTGGGGGTGGGGCGCCGCCTGCCTGCTGCTCCTCGCCGCCGCCGCCTGGTACGCCAACTGGCTCCTCGCCGGCCTCCACGTCGTCGACGGCCAGAGGTTCATCCGCTACAGGGACCTCATGGGCTTCGTCTTCGGTACGCTAGCTAGAGTTTCTTTTTTCTTTTCGACGAAAAAGCGTTCTAGCTATGCTGACTCAGTGACTTGAAAGCTTCGTGACTAATTATAATGGAGAACGAAATGCATCCGACATGTCCTCACTGATTACGCTCTGCTTGCTGTGCGTGTGAAGGGAGGAAAATGTACTACCTCACCTGGTTCCTGCAGTTCACCACCCTGCTCCTGGGAAGCATGGGCTTCATTCTGCTCGGCGGGAGGGCACTCAAGGTTTGCCATTCGATCGGCCATCACCTCTTTAAAAACATTTTTTTTTCAGACGCACAACAGCATGATTAATTATTTGATCGTGAGTCATGATGGCATTAGCACGATTCACTGACAACCGTAGTCAACGTGCGTTGCGTTGCGTTGCTTTCCGCCCGCATGCAGGCGATCAGCGCGGAGTTCACCCAGACGCCTCCGCGGCTGCAGTGGTTCATCGCCGCCACGGGGTTGGTCTACTTCGCCTTCGCCTACTTCGTGCCCACCATCTCCGCCATGAGGAACTGGCTGGCCACCTCCGCCGCGCTCACCGTCACCTTCGACGTCGCGCTGCTGGCCGTCCTCGTCCGGGACGGCCGGTCGAACTCGCGGAGCGGGAGGGACTACGGCATCCACGGGACGCAGGCGGAGAAGGTGTTCAACGCGCTGGGCGCGGTGGCGGCCATCCTGGTGTGCAACACCTCGGGCCTGCTCCCGGAGATCCAGTCGACGCTGCGGAAGCCGGCGGTGGGCAACATGCGGCGGGCGCTGGCGCTGCAGTACACGGTGGGGGCCGCGGGGTACTACGGGATCAGCGTGGCCGGGTACTGGGCCTACGGCGCCGCCGCGTCCGAGTACCTCCCCAACCAGCTCTCCGGCCCGCGCTGGGCCTCCGTGCTCATCAACGCCACCGCCTTCCTCCAGAGCATCGTCTCGCAGCACGTACGGTCTCTCCCGTTCCTCCACTCGGTCGATCGATCGGTCTCTTCTGGTTGATGCTGCATCTTATAATTGTACGAGTCTGCATGCAGCTGTTCACGGTGCCGATCCACGAGGGCATGGACACGGGGCTGCAGAGGCTGGAGGAGGGCATGTTCTCGCGCTACAACATGACGCGCCGCCTCTTCGCCAGGGGGCTGCTCTTCGGGGTCAACGTCTTCGTCACCGCGCTCTTCCCCTTCATGGGCGACTTCGTCAACCTCTTCGGCTCCTTCGCGCTCTTCCCGCTCACCTTCATGTTCCCCAGCATGATCGTCCTCAAGATCAAAGGGGAGTGCGACGGGAGGTGGGGCAGGCTCTGGCACTGGAGCATCATCGTCGTCTCCTCCGCCGTCGGCCTCGCCACCTCCGCCGCCGCCGTCAGATTGATCCTGCACAACGCCAGCGTCTACCGCTTTTTCGCCGACACCTAGTAGAACACGACTATCCCGCCGTGCAGGATGCTGATGCACCGTGACATAACAGTTACTACTACCACTATCAGACCATCGTATCCGTGTCAATTCGTGGGCACGTTTGACCATTGTTCTACGGTTTTCAGTTAAGAAGAAAATCGTGGGCACGTTTAACATGCCAAACGTGACACTAAAATATAGCAGTACTCATAGCAGTAGTGGTCAAACACCTGCATTGGACGACATTTGAGCAAGAAGCAACTTCCATTTCGAAACGAAAACCAAAGATAAAATAAAATAAAATAATGACACTTCCCCTTGGAAGAGATCACTGCGGGCGGATTTGTACAGACGCATCAATCAATCAATCAAAAAACAAACATATCCCGGGTGAAACAAACGGCAGCTCAAGAACCACATCCATATGTACACACTTGCAAGTACCACACACGGTTTGCTGGATCCATCAGCAGCAGTTTCGCGTTTTCTGTTCTTTTCTCTTTCTTTTTTGTTGTTTTCGCATGCCAATGCCCCTTGAAAACCTGCATCTGTTTCCTCTGGCTGGAGTTTGGATCATTCCTGGTTGGGTGTAGATACTCGAGACCGGCCCCTGCTCCCATCTTCGGAGCGGCGGATTCATCGGGCCTGCAGAACTTGACGCAGACCGATGCCTGGCGTAATCTCCGAGAGCCGATCGAGCCCTTCATGGACTGAGCTTGGAGAGCTTGCAGTCCATCGTCCAATGTGAAGCAGCAGGGGTGGTCTCCAGTAACGCCACCCATCAGCAATGATCCAAACCACCACTGGCTAATATAGCTTTATTCTGGTGGTGATTGGGCTCCGGCAGATTGGGCATGATTCCAAAGTCTGTCCACATTCACAGCAGGTCTGCAAAGCAAATGCTTTGTTAGAAATGATGTTGACGCCGACGTTTCAACCCACGCACAAAAAACAGAAAATGATTTCCCCAAGAAGCAACAACAATGCGCTAATCCACTCACCTGGTGCCCACAGCCAAAAGCCATGTCTTTCGGGTTCACAAGGCAGATAGGGCAAACCTGCACATGAGTAATGCTAGTAAGACGCTGGAGACTGCAAATTTGGCATGAAGAAATAGGAAATTCAAAGATCAGGTGACATTTGCATCTACCACAGGTGAAACTTTACCTGATTATCATAAGCAGAAGACGGTGCGGCAGGGGCCGCACTATGTGCGGTTTCATAGGGAGGATACGCTGATGAAGATGTACTAGGCTGAGGTTTACTAAAGCTTTTAGATCCATATGAATAGGCATCATGGCTTCCACCGGGAGGAGGCAGAGGAACTCTTTCTGGAGCCTTCATAGAGCGACGACTGTTTGCCACATTGATACAAGTCAGCGCATATTTCATCAGAATATTAAAAAAATCAATGGAGCCATGTAGTGCACTTGAAAGGGGTGGGGTGGAGCATACCCTAATATTCCTAATTCCACAGTTGCTTTGTACTGTTGTGGTATTTCCATCAGGGCTGAAAGAGCAAATGCTGCCTCTTTTCTTGATTGTGGCATGTTTTTGGACATTATCTCCGAGAAGTTCACAAACTGGACAAGTAGCAGATTCTCAGTGTTACAATGGCGTCAGTCGGTCAAGGTTCAGAAAAGGAAAAACATATGACATCAATCATATCAGATCTTTATCACTATGTTCCCTTGTGACTTACTTGAAAATTATCAAAAGCCCGGGCAGGAATGTTGTCATCAAATTCCTTCATCATGTCCCAGGGCCCATCACCAACTCCTACTAACACAATAGATAGCGGCAGTTCACTGCATACACCAACAAAAAACTGAAGCGATGAGCAACATCCATGACATGGGAGGGCAATAAATTCAGTGCACACAATAAAGCAAGTAGTCACTGCAAAAATGAGGGTGAGGTGCACATCACTATGAACATATCAAAACATTATAATGAAGGTAATATGAAGGACTAACCTGGCCCTCACAATGGCATCAACAGTCTTTTGCTCTTGGGAACTCAGCTGCCCAGATGCAGTATCTACACTCCTTGTAACCTAAGTAAAGTACACAAGTTAACAAGAGAACATAAAGAACATATCCAGTTTTGAGGTTTATACAGCAGAGAGAACATGGAAAATATGATAATCGCAAGTATGAACTATTTGATCAAGTGTGAAGAGAACAGTTTGACACTACAGTACAGGGTATATATTTCAGATTAATAAAAGAAGTATACATATCCTGGGAGAATGATTACGATTTCGCAAACACATGAGTATCGAGTTGAAGTTCTTCAAAAGTTATACAGCTTTTACAATATAGGAGTTTGATCTTCAAATAGAAGTTATACAGCTTTTACCAGATACAGAAGTTTTCTTCTGTATATGTTTATTACTTCCTCTGTTCACTTTTTGTAAGACGTTTTAGACAATTCAGACAGTGCCCAAAATAGTTCAAAGCTAGCTGTCCAAAATGTCTTATAAAAACGAACGGAGGGAGTATTATACAAAACAGCACTCCAGATATGCATACACACAAATAGTCATGCCTATGTTAACAGAACAAGAAAAAAGCATCTTGCGGTTGGAATGCAACAATTCTAAATGAAGCATGTCTTGCATGCCCACTGCTCAGAAGTCAGAACTACAAACTGTGCAATTACATGTACCGTCAGAAGAGGGTAAAGTGTTAACATAGTACCTGTCCGTCAGCAATTATCAGCAGAACATGGTACTGCCCACCACTTTGCTCCACGATGGTCATAGCCATCTCAATTATTGGTGCAAAAGATGTCGGTCCTGTTCAAAATCAACATTAATACTCAGAACTAACACACCAATCGAACCTACTTGAAAGACAATAGGGTGACTTAAGCTTACCAGCCAAGCGCAAATGTGGAACAAGTTCCCTGTATCGCTCAAGAGCTTCTGAGAATCCATTGCAAGGTCTCTCATCAGGGTAAAAACAGAATACATCTTGGTCATGTGTTGATGCTGAGAAAAGTGAATAAATGGGCATGGTTCAGATAAATCGTCACAGTGGTGAGAAATGATCAACTATTACACTATCTTTACCATCTCCAAATCCGAAGCAGGGAATCAAGTTATCTTCATCAAATTTAGACAATGTCTGTCCAAGAATCGAGATTCCTTGTTCATAAGGATTTGGCACATTGCTAATGTGATGTAAACTACGTCCATGGAAGGAGAATTTTCCTGATAAAGGGAACAAATCATTAGCATCAGGATCAGTGGAACTGATTATTGGGAGTAAAGCAAACATGTGGTTCACAAGCACTAACCTGTCCATTCATTGCTCTTTGTGAAATCAATACCCACGATGAGATTCGAAGACTCGAGTCCAGCTTGAGCTAGAGCATCAGTAACCTGCAAACACATTATCAATTCTCAACTATCCGAATTTTGAAAATCAATTGTTTGTTTATGTGCCTGAATCTTATACTATTGACACTGAAGCCAGTATACAGAAAGAACGCCAGAACCTAACAGAAGTTGGTGAAGAAACTTTTGATTGGTAACCTACTAGTTGCAGTAGGAAATGTAGTGGGCCATACTTGCGAAACCGATAGGAAAATATGATGTACAGATTTAATCAGGAAAGTCACTGTCAGACAAACTGCACCACAGTGTGACAATATACAGGCATCTACTAGTCGATACATTTGGCGACTGAGCACCCCAGAACTTGAGGCGATAGATTATTGCCACTCATAGGCATATCCTGTTCGAGAAGACCAAGCAACACACACCAACTAGCACAAGCAAGCATGATTACCAGGTTGGCAACCACCCAATAAACATGTATAATTCTTGTGGTGAGCTGCGACCAACCAATTTCTTTTATTATCGCGTGCGGGAATATTTCATCAACAGTGATTGATGGTTGACCACGAGATTAACTTGTGATCTCGTTCCGATTCGGCGTGAACTCAATCCGGTTGACCAGCTAATGGAGCATCCTGAACTCTCTGGAAATCTCGAATGGGCCGCAGATTGACCGACTACGAAGCACAAATCGGCGACGCCACCAGCTTCCCAGCAATCCGAAGATGGGATCTAGGGACTCGGTATCACGCACCAATTCACTGTTTCGATCTATTCGCATCGAGGGTTCCGGACGAACACGCGAAACTGCAGCCGCTGCTTGAGCTAACAACAATTCCAACAAACGCGAAATCACCAAGGGTACGTACCTGCTCCACGGACCGGAAGTCGTCGGCGATCCGCGAGTAGCGCCTGTCGAGTCGGGGCTTGTTGGCCCCTCCCGCCCGCGCGGGCGGCGGCGGCTGCGCGGCGACGGGCGCGGGCTGGTAGGCCGGGTAGGGCGCGGCGTAGCCCCCCTGCTGCGGCGGCGCGCCGTAGTAGCCGCCCTGCGCGTCCTGGCCGGCGCCGTACGGGTACCCTCCTGCCCCCGGCGGCCCCCACTGCGGCGCCGCCGGCTGCTGGAAGGACGCGGAGTGCGCGTACCGCCCGTTCCCGCTCCCCTCCCTCGACTCGCTCCTCGAATGCCCGCCCCCCATGCCTCTCTCTGCCTCTCTGTCCCTCCGCCCTCGCCTGAGGAGTAAGTAGATGGGTGTCTCTGCAGATCAGAACGCGGTGGCGGTGGAGGCGGCAACGGCGGCGCGCGACGACCGGGTGTGGAGGCGACCGCGGCGACGGCTTGGAGGTTTGCTTGCGGGGTCGCGAGGATGCTTCCTGTGTGCTTCGTTTCGCCGCCTGCCTCGGCCGGGTCCCGGGGATGCGTCCTGTGCTGGGCTGCTGTTCGCTTGGCTGACGGTGGTTGGAGTTTTGATTTGGCTGGGAGACTTTTTGGGGGGGAGGATGCGTCGAGCAGTATCACGGGGAACCGGAGGAGTATATATCCAGCGGGTGGTGCGGTCCACATCCCACACGCCTAGCGCTCACGTGCAAGAAAACTCAACCCGCAGGGAGGAGGAAGGAAACTGCTCGCCACCTGCTGCGCTCGCGCTTGCTACGTGGAATCTTCGCAGCGTGGTCCTCGAAAGCCAGCCGGCTTTCCGCTCGGATCCTACTATTTTTCGGATGTTATTTAGGGTAGCTTTCGAAAGATATATAGGCAGCTGTAATAAATGGCATCCTTCTGCGTACAGTTGTCATTCACTCTACTGGTTGTCTTTTGATTGTTTTTCCTTAACAAAAATAGTAAAATAAATGGCATCTTTCCGGAAAAAATGTACTCTACACGAAATTGTTTGTAAAATGCCCTTTGCGTATTTGGATTTCGGAAATTAAACATTTGGTACCCCACTGGTTATGCGACCGAGATACACGTGTTTAGTGTCCTACTGAAGTGGCACCTAATGCTTCTTAGGGTATGGCATTTTTGAAGTCTCCAGAGGAGATTATTCTCCAACTGAATATGCAAGGACACGAGAATAAATGTGTGGTTGGATGATTAAAAGGGCAGCGATGCACCCACGAAAAAAGAGAGGGCATGGGTACCATAGTGACTAGCCACCAAATGCATGTGGGCTAGGTTTTCTAGATGGAATTGCTGCTTTTTATTCAAAGACCTCGGACAAATCCGAGATCATAGCATTCCTAATACATCCCAGAAACTTATGGAGCCACATTTTGAAAAGTTCATTACATCAACCTTTCCTAACTAATCCGTGATTGACATTGTTTGCGGATCATCCATCCCATCACACTTCAACCAGTTGAACGGAGAGCAGCAGATTCTTCACCTCTTCTACAAAATGGTTCAAGGGGAGAGAGGTCTCTCTCCCTTGACTTGAGCTTGTTGACCATCCTCGTGTAGTCCAATAACAGTACTAGCCCTGGACACTCCCCCCTCCTCAATCTCGACAGACAGGTTCACCACTCGCTGGAAGCATACAACTTTGCTAGCTTTGGTTCTGTAGTGGACAATAGAAAAAGGCACACTCCAGCGATGAATGAGCCATGGTGATCCTGAAGAATTGCACCCCCACCACCTATGGATCCATCCTTAGATAGCGTTCCGTCTGCATTTGCCTTAATCCAACCCGCATCCGTGTTCGTCCTGCCATTCCTTCACATAAATGGCACCTTTTCAGCTACGATGATCGCGTCACAGATTTGCCCTCCCTCCTTCACCCCATTCTTGACCATCAATAGTTAGTACAGTTTCAGCACCAATCATCCAAGGCACCAGCACACCATCTTCTACCACCCCGTGTGTCACCACCCTAGATTTGATATTGTTGGGGCAATGCCTTACGTTACCCCTCCAATCAACACATTCATTGTCACTATCTCTTTCTCTTCCATCACCCATCCTAGTGAATCTTGGATCACCAATGTTTCCCTACCTTCTTCTACATGTACGGTGGTTCCTCCATACAAGATGCACCATCGGCTCCCCCGCTTTCTGTGATGTATGTGTTGTCTTCTCTCACTACATGTCGACCCATCGGCTCCCCTGCTTTTTGTAATGTATGTGTTGTCTTCTCTCACTACATGTCGACCCATCGACAGCTCCACCCCATCGGCCGCCTGTGACCGGCATAGCTACCGCCTCATCTCGTTGCTCTCTAACTAGCTACCACCACCATTAGCCCGTCCATTGATCGGACATCTCTCTAAATACGGGGGCATCTAGTTATTCTTCGGTAATATCTAACACCCTGTCCATAACCTTAACCTCTCCAGCCTTTGCCCCTCAACCTATGGCGAGCTCATGTGTGCTAGATGAGAAGAAACAAGAGAAATAAGATTCATTTGGTAAGAATTTTGTACTGCCACAGAATTAAAGAACAACCATATGATTATTGGCATAACCCGAATTTTTCATGCTCGAGTCTATGAGAAGAAAAGAAGGGAAAGGGGGAGATTTTACGAGAGCATCTTGTGTTGTTTGTGCTTTTCTATGGATATGTTTGTTTTTATCAAGTTGTACTACATGTCTGCATCTGATGTTGTTATTTGTTTTTATTTTGTTATGGTAAAAGTATGAATTGTTTCCAACATTTTGAACATAATATATACTTTTCTATTTTATAAATATTATAGCTATAGGTTTAATTAGCATCCTATGAGCATACTTGGATTGGGGCATCTTATGTGTGCTCACCGATATTGAACTCAATGGGTGGCGGGAAAAAAACACAAATTACTCCGCATATAAACTGGGTCTAGGATCCATGGATATTTTCTCACGAAGATCCACATGTTTACTGTCGTAAATCAGGGTGCAATGTTTTGGCTCTCAAGCACCAAATACCTGGTACGGGGAATATTTTTTAAACTTCCATATCAATATAGAAAACCGTCAAAAACATCAGTCGTGCATGTTAGGATGTTCTTTACCATTTCACAAAAAATCAAAATTAGAATTGCATGTTGTACCAAAAAAAAAAAAACAAGCTACAGGGATTGTAAAAGCAAATTAAAGTATATAGAAACACAACCAAACTTCTCGCAATCATTTAAATTGTTTCATGGCAATTTATCAGTTGAACAAACATGTAGATTACTTCAGGTGCAACCATGCGGCCATCTCCCCTGTATAGTCTTATTATTGACGAGAAACTAGGTGATAGTGAGTTTTCACATCACTAAACACAAAAAGTATAATTTCAATCAAAACTTAAGAAATTACAACCAAAATTCAAGAAACAACAACCGGAAAGTTCGAAAGGGCCAAGCCTATTGTATGTATTTCAAAAATAGTAATCCAGCTCGATTTTTTTGGGTCTTTTGACAAAAAAAGTATATCGAAAAACTATTTGTACCACTAGGAGCACTTGTGTCCAGGATCGAAAGCGTTTTCTTTTTTGTAAATCGCATACTTCCTAGGGCTATTGTATTTCTCCTTCGTGCCATGTATAGCCTCGTGATTCTCTCAAAAAGAGAACATGGAGAAAAAAAAGGGTGATAGCTTTTGGCACAGTGAGCGTGTGTGCTTTGTGCTTTTTGAGCGTGCACATTTGTTTGTATTAGGTTGTACTACATGCCTACATCTACTTGTGATGGTGATATCAGATCCAATCCTCCAAAAGTATACATTTAATAGCGATCGGGTAGTTAAAGAATTACTTGGTAGTACTAGTAGTAAATTTGCTTTCCGGTTTATTATTTATCGGTCACGCATGGCGTGCCTTGCCGAAGGAGAGAGTTTGTTCAACTACGCGCAAGTGCTCACATTCCCAGCAACTTCATCCATTCCCTTGTTCAACCTTACCTAACGCTTAGTGTAACCTGCCAAGGGTTGGTTGGTCACATTTGTTTTGTTTTCATTGACATAGTATATACACATCTACGGTGGGTTACTGCCCACCTTCGTGCACTATATATATACTACTACCCCTTTGCATAAGTAAATTCATCCCATTTGACTATCCGACCTTGACGCATCTCTCTCTCTCTCTCTCTCTCTCTCTCTCCACGAGATCACGTACGTCCCTCCCCGGCAATTTCCCCGGCCCCGCTTCCAACGGCACGCTCCCCGGCCAGTTGCGACCGTTGATCCATCTAGTTGCTCATGGTTTCAACTAAACAAAATTGTCTCCTTGCCATTCGGCGCCACTTTGACGTAGCAACTCGCAAATTTAACCCAGACAAATGTGAATTTTAACGAGCGTTTTCTCAACTTGCATGGCTAGTGTACACAAGTGGTTGTATTACAGTCAAGTTGTACGTGCATGCATGTCATTTTCCCTTGACTGTGCCCGCTGAAAGGTCCAGTGTACGTCACAGGGCCTGTACGCGCGCATCACTGTGGCTCCGTAAGCAACCGAATGGCGAATACTAATACAGAATAGTACGATGGATACATGCATACTGTTTTCAAACAGAGGGTGTAGTACGATGACTCGGTACTCACGCGTTGTTGGTTGTCAGCGACGTGCGTGCGACCCACACATTTTGTCTCCAAACTACACTACTCCCTTCATTTCTAGCTATGGTATGTGCTCCCTTCATTTCTTTTTACCTCGCATATAAAATTTGTTTGAAATCTACGTAGAGTTTAACCAATTTTATATGAAAAAAAATAAACATCTACAATACCAAAGGTATATAGTAGGCAGGAAAATTAATTTCATGATGCAGCTAGTGATATTGTTTTTGTATTGCGAATATTGATATTTTTTTCCTATAAACATGATCAGACTTTACGAAGTTTGATTCTAGATAAATTTTATATGCAAACTAGAAAACGGAGGGAGTATGTATGTTTGTACATTTGCATTTCGGTCCTAGAAAACACCACAATTGACACAAGGTATACTAAAAATTGACAAGGTGGAGCGGTGCGACACATGTATACGCCAGTGTAGAGTGAGCAGTGGATATGTATGACAATGACGCGTACATATCTAAATACTTAGCGCATAAGGAACCAAGGGGGTACGTACGTGTTGTTTACCGGTCCCGTATGCCATTGCAGCAGCCGGGGAGACAACCGATCAGGCTATCCTTTTTCACCATCAATCATCTTATCATCCGCACCGCTCATAATCAAACCCCTAATAAAGCATGTCAAATAATCTAATCCCCGTTGGCGCAGCCGTCTCATATATATCTATTGCCGCTCCTTATGTTACGTGCCAGATTATAATTAAACTGCATTCGGTAATTTATTAGAGTGGCTTAATCCTGGATTCCCTTCTAGGAAGCTTAATTAAGACAGCAGCTAAGCACGAAGGACCTACCAACGCCGAGTCGCCGACTACGCCGTAAAAAAGGGGAACGTAAATGAAAACTGCACGCTAGGGGAAGAGGCTTTTGTCATTGGCCACTTCAGGAACGAGGTTGGCAACGAAGGCAAGTCACCTTTGCCGCCGCCGCGCGAACGGACGGCACGTTCCCTGCGTAGGATGTCACTACGTATGTATCGTCGCTGACCGGAGGAAAACATGCGCCGCTGCGCACACTGCTGTAATCTGAAACCGGATGCCGGTCTTGCTGGAGATTGATGCCTTGGCTCTGCTGGGAGCGTTTTACCTATCACTATCAGTTGCTATGTGACTTTTTTTTTCGAAACACGCTTCTGTCTGTCTGACTAGACCTGCTGTTCCCTGTTCTATCGATCTTCGATTTGATGCGAGGAAATAAGAAAGTGAATCTTTCTCATGTTTGGTCAATGTATATGTGTTGGTCAACCCACTCAAGAACTGGTGGAGTGTTATTTACACGTGGGGAGAAACTACTCGTTTTGTGGCTGAAATAATGGCATCTCCAACGCCGAACCGGCCGTAATCATCCACCAAGCGAATCCAGACATGTTCTTCCATCCAACGACATCCTGACATGCATTTTCCTGCAAATTGGAGACAAAGTGAGGGAGAAGGTGCCGGCGTCCGGGCCGCTGCCACGTCCGCATCTGGCAACCGTGTCACACCAAAAACCCTCTTGCCTTGCCCGTGTGCTTTCTCGTTCGGCTCTACCTGCCCACATTCATGCCGCTGTGTGCGACCGGTCCGCATTGACGACGGCCCAGAGCAGACGGAACCTCTCACTGGCGACATTGAAGCGGCACGCCGGCCGCTGCATGCCCAGCTGAACACGCGTCCTCGTCTGCCACCATTAAAGTCGCATGTGTGTCGAGAAACCTACTCCGGTCACACACCCGTTCCCGAGTCGGACGACATTAAACACAACACTGGTTGACTCTTCGCGTCCACCGTCTATTTAAACGAGGCTAGATGCCGGGCAAGAACCGCACCACACCTCCGCTCCCCATATCCTCCATGCGCCATATTCTCCACACTCTCCATGGCATCCGGCGAGCAGGAAGAGGGGTCCTCATCATAAAAACCACCCGCCGAGCCCGCCGGATACGAGCGAGGCAACTCACTGCTCCACCCTCCTCTTCGTCTCCATGAGCAGCCGTGACAATACTCGTGAAGTGAACGTGCGGTCTCCGTTGAGGAAGAATAGAACATGGGGACAGATCCGCCCACTTGGGACACCAGGCCATGCTGCTCCCATGCCCTACTCATCGTCGGAGGAGTCCGTGACCTATCCGTCGCCGGTGGACATGAGGTCCACGAAGGAAATGGAGGGACCAACACTGTCGTTGTCCCACCGGCACGGCCAAACATTGTTTGGCGGCACATAGGCCGAGCAACTGGTGGCGTTCTGGTCTGCGATCGCCTGCGCAGTCAGTGTCGTGTCCGTAACCAGCCACACCACCTGTGCGTTGTGAGCGGCGGCTTGTGCGCGGGCGGGCCCGTATAGCGCCGCCGCTTTCGCACGGTTAGTTCATCGCGCCATGGCCGCCATGGCTTCTCGCCGCCGCCATCGCTGAGCTGGCCTTCCGCCAACGGGTGCTGCTCGAGGAGGATCGCTGCTCTTCATGCACCTGCTGGAACAATGACATAGGTGCCGACACGGGTTGCTCCTCCGCCATGGCCGTGTTGAAGTGCGCATGCGCCTACTCCTTGGTCAAGCCGACATGCACCGGCGCGGGCTCCAGTGCTGAGCCGTTGTCGGAGCCCAACTCCATCATGGGTTCGTCGTCAGAGACCTCGGGGGAGCTGGCCGACATCCCGACCTCAATCTGCCTCGCACGGCGGCTCTGCCAGGCGGCGATCTCGTGCTTCATCTCCGTCGACGGGCTCTCCCGCATAGCGTTTGCGCCCACGGTCATGGTGGGTGTGGTGCACAGAAGAAAGATGGGGTTGTGGTGGGCTGTTCGTCCGAGTGCATCAACGCGCGGGCGCCGGAGTTGGTTTCTTGACCGGCGAGCCTGTTTAATGGCGACAGACGGAGGGATGAGCATTGAACATGCGGGGAAGACATCCGTCCCGCCCCGTCCAGTAAAAGTCTTTCTCGCATTGAACAAGTGCGGACACCAGGGACGCGGCGCGGGCGGCACCCTCAGCCGGTAGGTCGCTTCAATGCCAGCAACAGGCGAGAGGTCACGTCCGCTCTGGGCCGGCGTCAATGGGCGGCCGCTCTAGAGCATCGTGAATGCGGGCAACTGGCTTCGACCGGGAAAGCGCGTGGGTGCGGGAGGTTTTTTTGGTGGGCCGGGTTATTTTAGAAACGGACGTGGCAGCCGGTCCGGACGCCCGCAAAGGCTCCTCGCCCCCAGTTTGTCTCCAGTTTGCGGGAAAAAGAGCGCCCGGGCCAGTTGGCAGACCGATGCAAGACCGCGTTGGATGATAAAACACGTCCGGACCACGCGGTCCGGATGCTTGTGGGGGGTTTGAGGGTCGGCGCTGAAGATGCCCTAAGCCGGACAGCCTAGATCTAGTTTAACTAGGTAGTTGCTCATCGTTAGGGCTCTAGCTCAATTTCCTCTAGTTAATCCGACATCAGTCTTTACCTCTCTTTGTTCAATGTATCATATCATCCCCCTTGTTATCTATCAATAAGAAGGTAATAAAATATGATAATTTCTAAGTTTTTGTTTTAACGAGAAGTAGTAAATCGCTGAGATTTTTGCTATTGAATTTCATGTTTACCTCGGTTTTAACTTTTGTGACAGAAATTACCTCATTTATGAAATTTTTATCCATTCTATCTCATTTAGCGAAAATTCTACTGCATTTTACCCTTTCTAATTTCATACATTTCAAGTAAAAAATTCAACATACACAAAGAGATATACTCCCTCCGTCCGGAAATACTCGTCGGAGGAATGGATGTATCTAGATGCATTTTACTTTTAGATACATTCATTTTTATGCATTTCTCCGTCAAGTATTTTCGGACGGAGGGAGTAGAAAAGATAGATCACCCAAAGTGATAGTAATAGTATAACATTTCTCGATGTTCTTATCCATTCTTGTAACATTTTCTCTGCCTTCTATAAAAATATACTACGCACTTTGGATATTCTCAAAGAAAAAAAGAAGACTCGAAACGGCCGGTTGCTTTTTCCTCACTGGGATCCACATGATTAGCCTAGTAAATTGCAACTAGTGGTCCCATGGAACAGTATCTCTACTTTTTTTTATTTGGCAGATATTGTGATTCTCATTCTCTCCACAAAAGAGAGAGCATGGAGAAGGGGAGAGAGCTTTGCGGATCATGTGTGTGTTTTGTGCCTTCTGCGTGTGCACAGTTTGTTTGCACTAGCAGGTTGTATTACATGCCTACATGTGATGGTGATATAAGATCAAATCATCCAAATGCATACATTTAGGCCTCTTTTGGTTAATAGGATAGGATTATCATAGGAATATGAATTTTGTAAGAAATGAGATGACATGTATTTCAAATCCTATGAGTAGGAATAGAAAATAAGATGTCATTTGGTTGACACCAAAGGAATTTTTCAATTGAGTCTAGACTCATTTTTATTTTCCTATGAAATGTGGAAGATAAGAACCAATCCTATGTAGGAATAGGAATCCATTCCTATGAACCAAAGAGCTCTAAAGAAAAAAAATTCTATAAAAATCCTATCCTCTAGAATTCCTATGAAATTCCTCCAAACCAAAGGAGGCCTTAATATTGGGGTGAGTAGTAAATCTTCTTTTGAAATTACTGTACACATGACGTTTCCATGTTTGTTCGTCATACGATGCAACATCTGCTGGTGCGCTGCATCTTGAATCCACTCAGGGACGGTTTAATCTTTTGTGTTGGGCATGAGTCGTGTAGGAAGTATTCGTCCCTGTAGAAGGACTCATATGCTTTCCGATGTTATTTATATTGGTCTCATGTGCTGTGTATTGCTGAACGACAGTTTGTTGTTCAACTACGCTCCATTCAAGCCTTCACATTTCAAGCAATTTCATCAGTTCTCTTATTGACGACCTTACCTAATTCTTAACCTACCAATGGTTGGCTGTGTTCGTTCGTTTTTGTTGACATAGGAGTAGTGTATATGGTAGGTGCTACCCACTTTTCCTATATAATATTTTCTCCGCATATAGCCAAGGAATATGGGGAACGAACAACCATCATCGGTTAGTCGTCTCATTTCATTATCCGATGGATCTTCATCTCCCTCGTCACGTACGTCCCCAGAAATTTCCTTGGCCCTGGTTCCAGCGGCACGCCCCTCGGCCAGTTGTGACCGTTGGTTCATCTAGTTGCTCATGGTTTAAACGACGACAAATTTTGTCGCTGCCGTTCGGCATGACCTTGACGTAGCAACACGCGCTAATTGAACCAAACAAATGTGAAATTTGAACGAGCGTACTTTTGCCGTGGGAATGGGATTGTCTTGTTCCACAAGTTGCTGTATTTTGCCGAGGAAATATATATGGAACAGCTAGCATGTTGTGCTTACTGTATTCCCTTGAACTTGGCTGCTCAATGGCAGGCCCGTACCAGGCACATGTGCAGCGTGTGCGCCTGCACAGGGCCCCAAAGTCAGCGGGGGCCCCAAATCAGCAAGAGTATTAGTAGTTAATTGCTGAGGTTAGTAGGAGGTAGGTACACGGACTACGGACACTTTTTACCATGGACGGTTGAATAATCAAGGCAGGAACGTACCAGCCTCTCCTCACGCATGGGAACCTGGCGCTTAATTAACTCAGCCAATACTACTACTCCCTCCGTTTTTAAATATAAATTTTTATAGAGATTTCACTATGGACTACGTACGAAGTAAAATAAATGAATCTACACTCTAAAATGTATCTACATACATCCGTATGTGATTTATAGCGAAATCTCTAGAAAGACTTATATTTAGGAACAGAGAGAGTACATGGAACCTGCATGAAGAAATTATCCAGCCTCTCCTCAACGCATGGCTCCTTTTTCCATAAAGAAATGAGGTTCTCACGCATGGCTCTCTATCTACTCTTCGGCTTCTTACTCATCAATCTTCACTCCTTGATCCTTAGTTTACTCCTAATTCTTAAATCCTCGTCAACATTATTTCCTTGCTAAGGTTCCATTCTGAATCCCCAATCTTCTTTTTTTTTCGCATTTACCACAAGATAATCCATTGCGATGAACTTCCAATAGGTAACGTTCCACTCCCAATCCCCATCTGCTAATTCTGTGCTATTTCCACAAATAACCCATTGCGATGAACATTGAATAGGTAAAGTTCCACTCTCAATCCCCATTTTTTTATTTGTGTTCTATTCTTCTCAGATCTCAAATCAGTAGGGTTGCATATCAGTGTTTCTCTCGACCACTTAGCTGCCTGTTGCCAGCGCTGCAACTTATGTGCATCAGCATCAATTGGAGCCTGACTGCAATTGAAGGCTAAGGTAGCTTCAATCCTCTTTATCTGTATATGTCCAATTTTTAACATTGGATGTCTGTCTCTTAGTTTTACCTTCTTCAGTGTCTTCAGAAGAATTAGGAACTATGAGTCATGATGTCAAAAAAAGGAACTATGAGTCATGACATGGAAAAGTTAAGAAAAGGAAAAAATGCCAAGGGCCCATAATTTGATTTCGCACCGGGCCTCCCTTTTCTCAGGTACGGCCCTGCTCAATGGTCCAACGGACGTCAGGGAGCCTGTACGTGCGTGTGCATATCACCGTGACTCTGTAAGCTATAAAATACGTGCAACACAATGGATATATACAGATATGCTAGTGGTATTTCAAACAGAAAGAGCAATACAATTAAGGACCCGTCTAACCGGCGGCCGGCTGCCCACTAGCCCTCCATGATGGCCGGCCGAAAAAGGTAAGTTTTTGTCCCCTAACTCATATTAAGAAAAGTAAAAAAGGTGTGTCCATATGTGAAGAGGATAAATAATTGCAAATCATACATGTAAATGAATGTGGACGCACTTAATTCATGTTTTCAGTTTTTTAAAAAACCATAACTTTCAAACCGCGCATCGAAATTAAGATCCGTTTTCACTGTTGGAACCCTCGTGACGTGCTCTTCAAAAGTAGATCCCGCATGGGGATGTTTCGACGAACTAGTCTTCTTACCAACTAAACATCAATATCTGTGCAACTAGATTACATTGCCGTGCCAACTGAGCATACGGGTGTGCCAATAGTCATGCCGACTAAACATCAATGTGTGTGCAACTAGACTACACCACCGCGCCAACTGAGCATGTGTGTGCCAATAGTCCTGCCAACTAAATATCAATGTGTGTGCAACTAGACTACATTATCGCGTCAATTGCGCATATGTGTGTGCAACTAGTGCCCTGCGAACTAAACACCAATGTGTATACAACTAGACTATATTACAAGCCAACTAAGCATATGTGTGTGCAACTAGTCTTCCTGCCAACTAAACATCAATGTGTGTGCAACTAGACTATGTTACAAGCCAACTAAACATCAATGTGTATGCAACTAGACTATATTACGAGCCAACTAAGCATATGTGTGTGCAACTAGTCTTCCTGCCAACTAAACATCAATGTGTGTGCAACTAGACTATGTTACAAGCCAACTAAACATCAATGTGTATGCAACTAGACTACATTACAAGCTATAACAATTCATATGCGGCTATACGGACCAGATTGTGCAAGTTTGTGACCATGCATGTGCCAACTAGGACTACTATGTATGCAACTACAACTACTGTGGATGCAACTCCAAAAAACTGGGTTTGAAAAAAAATTACACCATGCAGTACTAAAGTTGCATAAAGGAGTACTGAAGTTGCACAATATAGCGCCAAAGTTGGCATCAAAAAAATTTCGTCGAAACATACCCATGCGGGATCTAGTTTCAAAGATCTCGTCGCAAAAAATTCAACAATGAAGATGGATCTGAATTCCAACGCGCGGTTTGAAAGATATGGCTTTTTAAATATTTAGAAAACCAAAATAATTCAGACGCGTTCGTTTTTTCAAATCGACTAAACAATGTGTGAACACATTAAATATCGATAACTATACGCACTCAAACAGACAAAAAATAATGAGATGGCCAGTAGAAGCTACTGTTCGTTGTCTCCAAATAGTGCGTATGCACTTTTTAGATTTTAGGTACAATTAAATAGAGATACACGAACGATGACTTGGTACTCACACGGTATGTTAGTCGTGAGCGACGTGCGACCCGCATTTTTGTCTCGAAACTACACTACCAGTCTAGCTAGCTAGTTTTACGTAGACATACTTGCATTCCGGTCTCCCAGAATATCACAATTTATATAGATGGCATATTTGGCACGGATAAGGTGGAGCGGTGCGACATATGTATACGCCAGTATAGTGGCCAATGGATATGTATGACAGTGACGCGTACATATCTAAATACTTAACGCAGAAGGAACCAAAGGGGTACGTGTTGTTTACCGGTTCCATTTCATACGCCATTGCAGCAGCCGGGGAGATGAGATGACCGATCAGACTATGCCTTTTCATCATCCATCTCATCATCTGCACCGTTCGTCCACCATGATTCGCCTGGTTGGCGCAGCCGGCGCAAATACCTATTGTTGCTCCGTCCTTTCTTGGCTGACGTCGAAACTTATGTTGCGTGCTGAACGCAGCAGCTAAGGCACCTACTCCTAGTTCTAGTTGGCAATTGACATCTTCCAGCGCCTTCTTTCTTTAATCAGAATTATAAGCTGCATTTGGTAAATAATCATAGGGGCTCAAGGCTAATGCTCCCTTCTAGGAAGCTTAGGGCAGTAGTATTACCTTGTGAAGCACGAAGGACCTACGCTGACGCCGGCCGCCGTAAAATAAGAAAGAAAATGGGAAGAGCTAGCCAGGATGCATTTTCCTGAGGAAGCACGTACGAAGAAATGGGCGGAGATGTACACGCTTGGAGAAGAAAGAGAGGCTTTTGTCATTGGCCACTATACTAGACGACTAGAAGGACGAGGTTGGCAACGATGACAAGGCACCCTGAGCTTGCCGCGCGAACCCGTCTGCGCCCTACTCCGGCCTTCCCTACCAGTACCAAGTCACTACCAAGTCTGGAAGCCGGTTCTGCACTTTTGCTGGAGATTGATGCATGCCCTAGCTCTGCCGGAAGCAGTATTAGCAATCACTATCAGCTGCGGTTTGACTTTCTTTTCTTTTTTATGAAACACGCTTCCGTCTGTTTGACTGACTAGAACTACCGTTTTCCATTCTTCTGAAGCTTCTGACTAGAACTACTGCCTTCCCGTGATGCCACTCTAGACGTTTGCGCGTTCCCTTTTTTTTCTTGGTTGATGAATCAGAATGCCACCCTGAGCTTAGTGCTCCCTCTGTAAACTAATATAAGAGTGTTTAGATTACTAAAATAATGATCTAAATCTCTTATATTAGTTTATGAAGGGAGTACGTTTTAAAGTCCGGAAGAGTGTTCTTCTTTTTTAAAAATAATATTGAAAGCGACGCAGAATGTTCTGAATTTTGTCAATGTTGTGTTTCTTAAGGGACCTTCGTTATGTGCCTAGCGCAGTTAACAGCGAGCAATCACGCACCTCACGTCGTGATCGGCCGGCCATATTGGACGGTTTGAATTCAGGAAATCGTTTCATGAATTTTAAGATATGTTTGCGGATTCAAAAAAAAATCATGAATTTGAAAAAAAATGATTTCAAAAAATAATTATGGATTTTATAAAAATGTCCATGAATCCAAAAAATATTCATGAATCCTGAAAATGTTTACGATTTTTGAAAATACCATGATTTTTAAAAGCATACACAAATTTCAGAAAACATTCACAGATTTTAAAAAGGATTAAACAAAATAAATATAAAAACAAAGATACCGACAAAGACCGAAAGAAGAAACATAGAAAAAACGCTCAAAGGAAGGTTCTAGAAATTTCCCAGAACCAGTGCAAAACAGACACAAGAAAAGAAGGGACGTCACCCATGTAGCATCAACCACACCCCGGTTCTCATATGCTAAAAGAGCAACATCAACATTTATTGTCATCATATTTTTTGGTGGAAGGATCCAACTGGGCACACATAGACTGGGTTATCGGGGATCTCGAGGGTTGTGATGATGTTTGAATAATAGACAAATCAGCCAAGAAAGTTGCTAATGAAGTTTGCACAAAAATGGTTCTGAAAGATATTCTCATGAATCACTTTTTTTATGTGCCACCCAAATCACACACTTAGATACAACTGTTTTGATAAACCGAGCCCGGGATAATGACTCAATTAGAAAAAAAGCACTTTTTTTTGCTCCCATGCATTGATTGATGGAGATGTGCTCGACAAGATCGTCATCTAAGGGGGCCCAAACACTACGAGCCATTGCGCAGTCGAGCAAGGAATGACACTAATCATCTTCATCGACATGACAAAAGCGACATGCAGTAGAAGTGGCCATATTACAATGGTGTCAGACAACTCTATATGGATTGAGTGGTGTGTTACCTTCCAGAGAAACACCCTATTCTTGCATCGGACATTGGTCTTCCACATACAGGTCCATTGATTATGGTTGTACAAAGACGAGGAACTCAGACTCTCTGGCCCTCCAGGCAATCCTCACAAACTTTCTTTATGGTGACCAGTAACTTGTATGCTAACCCTAGCAGTGAGAACTCCAGACTTTCTCAAAATGCTAAGCTGAGAAGTCTTCTTGTGCTGAAGTACAAGTCGATATGGTTTTAATAACGATATGGTTTTAATAATGTATATATTCAGTGGCAAGAAATGTTGGTGGAGTGATACTTCATCCTAGGTCCTTGTATTTTGATCGATGAGCCCAAAAACCAACAGCAGGGGTTGGGGATATGATGACCATGGGAAGGAGCCTCGTGCTGCGACGAAGCCAATTATATATCTTGCCAAATTGGGGTGGTAGGTCCATCATCAATCCTCATGATGATTCACTTTTAGTGCATCCCTTCCCTTGACAATAGCTCTCAGTGGCGATTGCTACTACTTGCCAGTGAGCCACTTAGTGGAGCTGGAAGGGGTCTGCCTCCTCCTCGACTGCCCTATCGTACTCTCGACCCTCACAACATTCACCCCGGTGCTACTCGACACGGACTCTAGTGACGGAGGGAGCTCATCCGCATGGTGCTACAGGTCTCCGCTGCCAAAGTAGGTGGCGTGGATGTCGTGCTCGTGTCGTCTGCCACAAAGATGCTTTGGCTCCCTATAGGATCTTGAGAAGAGGTGTCTAGGGGGGGGGGGGGGTGATTAGACACTAAGTACCAAAGTTGCAGTTTTTAACTTCTTTAGGTTTAAGTGGAGTTTAGGCACAAGTTTAACATTCACAATACATAACAAGCAAGCATGCAAAGAGTATATGAGCAGCGGAAAGTAAAGCATGCAACTTGCAAGAATGTAAAGGGAAGGGTTTTGGAGGATTCAAACGCAATTGGAGACACAGATGTTTTTGTCGTGGTTCCGATAGGTGGTGTTATCGTACATCCACGTTGATGGAGACTTCAACCCACGAAGGGTAACGGTTGCGCGAGTCCACGGAGGGCTCCACCCATGAAGGGTCCACGAAGAAGCAACCTTGTCTATCCCACCATGGCCGTCACCCACGAAGGACTTGCCTCACTAGCGGTAGATCTTCACGAAGTAGGCGACCTCCTTGCCCTTACAAACTCCTTGGTTCAACTCCACAATCTTGTCGGAGGCTCCCAAGTGACACCTAGCCAATCTAGGAGACACCACTCTCCAAGAAGTAACAAATGGTGTGTTGATGATGAACTCCTTGCTCTTGCGCTTCAAATGATAGTCTCCCCAACACTCAACTCTCTCTCATAGGATTTTGATTTGGTGGAAAGAAGATTTGAGTGGAAAGCAACTTGGGGAAGGCTAGAGATCAAGATTCATGTGGTTGGAATGGAATATCTTGGCCTCAACACATGAGTAGGTGGTTCTCTCTCAGAACTGGTAAGTTGGAAGTGTAGATTTGTTCTGATGGCTCTCTCCACGAATGAAGAGGAGGTGTAGGGGTATATATATAGCCTCCACACAAAATCTAACCGTTACACACAATTTACCAAACTCGGTGGGACCGAATCAACAAACTCGGTCGGACCGATTTAGTAAACCTAGTGACCGTTAGGGTTTTCGGTGGGACCGATATGCAACTCGGTAGGACCGATATGGTTAGGGTTAGGGCATAACGTAATCTCGGTGAGACCGATTACACAAACTCGGTGAGACCGATTTTGGTAATTAGCTAACCAGAGAGTTGGGCAGGCAAACTCGATGGGACCGATTTTGGTAATAACTTAACCAGAGAGTTTGCATTGTAATCTCGGCAGTACGGATTGCACAAACTCGGTGAGACCGATTTTGGTAATGGACATACACAAAGAGATTACAATCCCATCTCGGTGAGACCGAGATCCCTATCGGTGAAACCGATTGAAGGAAATATGCCCTAGAGGCAATAATAAAGTTATTATTTATTTCCTCATATCATGATAAATGTTTATTATTCATGCTAGAATTGTATTAACCGGAAACATAATACATGTGTGAATACATAGACAAACATATAGTCACTAGTATGCCTCTACTTGACTAGCTCATTAATCAAAGATGGTTATGTTTCCTAACCATAGACATGTGTTGTTATTTGATTAATGGGATCACATCATTAGGAGAATGATGTGATTGACATGACCCATTCCGTTAGCCTAGCACTTGATCGCTTAGTATATTGCTATTGCTTTCTTCATGACTTATACATGTTCCTGTAACTATGAGATTATGCAACTCCTGTTTACGGAGGAACACTTTGGTGCTACCAAACGTCACAACGAATCGGGTGATTATAAAGGAGTACTACAGGTGTCTCCAAAGGTACATGTTGGGTTGGCGATTACGAGATTAGGTTTTGTCACTCCGATTGTCGGAGAGGTATCTCTAGGCCTTCTCGGTAATACACATCACATAAGCCTTGCAAGCATTGCAACTAATAAGTTAGTTGTGAGATGATGTATTACGGAACGAGTAAAGAGACTTGCGATAACGAGATTGAACTAGGTATTGATACCGACGATCGAATCTCGGGCAAGTAACATACCGATGACAAAGGAACAACGTATGTCGTTATGCGGTTTGACCGATAAAGATCTTCGAGAATATGTAGGAACCAATATGGGCATCCAGGTTCCGCTATTGGTTATTGACCGAGAATAGTTCTAGGTCATGTCTACATAGTTCTCGAACCCGTAGGGTCCGCACGCTTAACGTTACGATGACAGTTTATTATGAGTTTATAAGTTTTGATGTACGAAGTTTGTTCGAGTCCCGGATGTGATCACGGACATGACGAGGAGTCTCAAATGGTCGATACATAAAGATTGATATATTGGAAGCCTATATTTGATATCGGAATGGTTCCGGATGAAATCGGATTTTTACCGAACACCGGGGTTACGGAACCTCCCGGGGATATTGGGCCTTAGTGGGCCATGAGGGAGAAGAGGAGGGGCGGCCAGGCAGGCCGCGCCCCTCCCCTAGTCCGAATAGGACAAGAGAGGGGCGGCGCCCCTTCCTCTTCCCTCCCCTTTCCTTCTCCAACAAGGCAAGAGGGGGAGTCCTACTCCCGGTGGGAGTCCTACTCCCGGTGGGAGTAGGACTCCTCCAGGCGCACCCCTTGGGGGCCGGCCGCACCTTCCCCTTGCTCCTTTATATACGGGGGCAGGGGGCACCCCATAACACACAAGTTGATCTACGGACCGTTCCTTAGCCGTGTGCGGTGCCCCCTCCACCATATTCCACCTCGGTCGTATCGTCATGAGCTTAGGCGAAGCCTCGCGCCGTAGAGCATCATCATCGCCACCACGCCGTCGGTTGACGGAACTCATCCCGACACTTTGCTGGATCGAGTCCGGGATCGCCATCAAGCTGAACGCAGCTGAACTCGGAGGTGCCGTCGTTCGGTACTTGGATCGGTCGGATCGTGAAGACGTACGACTACATCAACCGCGTTTTCATAACGCTTCCGCTTACGGTCTACGAGGGTATGTGGACATACACTCTTCCCTCTCGTTGCTATGTCATCACCATGATCTTGCGTGTGCGTAGGAAATTTTTTGAAATTACTACATTCCCCAACAGTGGCATCCGAGCCTGGTTTTATGCGTTGATGTCATATGCACGAGTAGAACACAAGTGAGTTGTGGGCGATATAAGTCATACTGCTTACCAGCATGTCATACTTTGGTTCAGCGGTATTGTGAGATGAAGCGCCCGACCGACATTACGCCAGACGCTTACGCGAGACTGGTTTCACCGCTCGAGCACTCGCTGCTTAAAGGTGACTAGCGGTGTCTGTCTCTCTCATTTTAGTTGAACTGAGTGTGGCTACGCCCGGTCCTTGCGAAGGTTAAAACAGCACCAACTTGACAAACTATCGCTGTGGTTTTGATGCGAGGTAAGAACGGTTCTTGCTCAGCCCGTAGCAGCCACGTAAAACTTGCAACAACAAAGTAGAGGACGCCTAACTTGTTTTTGCAGGGCATGTTGTGGTGTGATATGGTCAAGACGTGATGCTATATTTTATTGTATGAGATGATCATGTTTTGTAACCGAAGTTATCGGCAATCGGCAGGAGCCATATGGTTGTCGCTTATTGTATGAAATGCAACGCCATGTAATTGCTTTACTTTATCACTAAGCGGTAGCGATAGTCGAGAAGCAATAGTTGGCGAGACAACAACGATGCTACGATGGAGATCAAGGTGTCGCGCCGGTGAGGATGGTGATCACGATGGTGCTTCGGAGATGGAGATCACAAGCACAAGATGATGATGGCCATATCATATCACTTATATTGATTGCATGTGATGTTTATCCTTTATGCATCTTATCTTGCTTTGATTGACGGTAGCATTTTAAGATGATCTCTCACTAAAATTATCAAGACGTGTTCTCCCGAGTATGCACCGCTGCCAAAGTTTGTCGTGCCAGACACCATGTGATGATCGGGTGTAATAAGCTCACGTCCATCTACAACGGGTGCACGCCAGTTTTGCACACGCAGAATACTCAAGTTAAACTTGACGAGCCTAGCATATGCAGATATGGCCTCGAACACGGAGACCGAAGGTCGGCGTGAATCATATAGTAGATATGATCAACATAGTGATGTTCACCATTGAAAACTACTCCATCTCACGTGATGATCGGTTATGGTTTAGTTGATTTGGATCACGAATCACTTAGATGACTAGAGAGATGTCTATCTAAGTGGGAGTTCTTAAGTAATATGATTAATTGAACTTAAATTTATCATGAACTTAGTACCGATAGTATTTTGCTTGTCTATGTTTATTTGTAGATAGATGGCTCGTCTTTGTTGTTCCGTTGAATTTTAATGCGTTCCTTGAGAAAGCAAAGTTGAAAGATGATGGTAGCAATTACACGACTGGGTCCGTGAATTTGAGGATTATCCTCATTGCTCGATGAAGAATTACGCCCCGAAGCACCGCTGGGTGCCGCCAGCCTGCTGCAGAGAGCAACGCCGAAGTTGTGAACGTCTGGCGAGCAAAGTCGATGACTACTCTATAGTTCAGATGTGCCATGCTTTACGGCTTAGAACCGGTCTTCAACGACGTTTTGAACGTCATGGAGCATATGAGATGTTCCAAGAGTTGAAGTTAATATTTCAAGCAAATGCCCGGATTGAGAGATATGAAGTCTCCAATAAGTTCTATAGCTGCAAGATGGAGGAGAATAGTTCATCGGTGAGCATATACTCAAAATGTCCGGGTATAATAATCACTTGATTCAACGGGAGTTAATCTTCCGGATGATAGTGTCATTGATGAATTCTCCAATCACGCCACCAAGCTACAAGAGCTTCGTGATGAACTACAATATGCAAGGGATGACCAAGACAATTCCGAGCTCTTCGCAATGCTAAAAGCTGCGGAGGTAGAAATCAAGAAAGAGCATCAAGTGTTGATGGTCAACAAGACCACTAGTTTCAAGAAAAAGGGCAAAGGGAAGAAGAAGAGGAACTTCAAAAAGAACAGCAAGAAAGTTGCTGCTCAAGAGAAGAAACCCAAGTCTGGACCTAAGCCTGAAACCGAGTGTTTCTACTGCAAGCAAACTGGTCACTGGAAGCGGAACTGCCCCAAGTATTTGGCGGATAAGAAGGATGGCAAAGTGAACAAAGGTATATGTGATATACATGTTATTGATGTGTACCTTACTAGAGCTCGTAGTAGCACTGGGTATTTGATACTGGTTCATTGCTAATATTTGCAACTCAAAACAGGGACTACGGAATAAGCGAGCAGCGGCAAAGGACGAGGTGACGATGCGCGTGGGAAAGCGGTTCCAAAGTCGATGTGATCGCGGTCGGCACGCTACCTCTACATCTACCTTCGGATTAGTTTTAGACCTAAATAATTGTTATTTGGTGCCAGCGTTGAGCATGAACATTATATCTGGATCTTTTTTGATGCGAGACGGTTATTCATTTAAATCGAGAATAATGGTTGTTCTATTTATATGAGTAATATCTTTTATGGTCATGCACCCTTGAAGAGTGGTCTATTTTATTAAATCTCGATAGTAGAAATACACATATTCATAATGTCGAAGCCAAGAGATGTAGAGTTAATAATGATAGTGCAACTTATTTGTGGCAATTGCCGCTTAGGTCATATCGGTGTAAAACGCATGAAGAAACTCCATCTCGATGGACTTTTGGAATCACTTGATTATGAATCACTTGGTACTTGCGAACTGTGCCTCATAGGCAAGATGACTAAAACATCGTTCTCCGGTTCTATGGAGAGAGCAACAGATTTGTTGGAAATCATACATACAGATTTATGTGGTCCGATGAATGTTGAAGCTCGTGGCGTATATCGTTATTTTCTCACCTTCACAGATGATTTAAGCAGATATGGGTATATCTTCTTAATGAAGCATAAATCTGAAACATTTGAAAAGTTCAAAGAATTTCAGAGTGAAGTTGAAAATCATCGTAACAAGAAAATAAAATTTCTACGATCTGATCGTGGAGGAGAATATTTGAGTTACGAGTTTGGTCTACATTTGAAAAATTGCGGAATAGTTTCACAACTAACACCACCTGGAACACCACAGCGTAATGGTGTGTCCGAACGTCGTAATCGTACTTTACTAGATATGGTGCGATCTATGATGTCTCTTACCGATTTACCGCTATCATTTTGGGGTTATGCTTTAGAGACGGCCGCATTCACGTTAAATAGGGCACCATCAAAATCCGTTAAGACGACTCCTTATGAACTATGGTTTGGCAAGAAACCAAAGTTGTTGTTTCTGAAAGTTTGGGGCTGCGATGCTTATGTGAAAAACTTCAACCCGATAAGCTTGAACCCAAATCGGAAAAATGTGTCTTCATAGGATACCCAAAGGAAACAGTTGGGTACACCTTCTATCACAGATCCGAAGGCAAGACATTCGTTGCTAAGAATGGATCCTTTCTAGAGAAGGAGTTTCTCTCGAAAGAAGTGAGTGGGAGAAAAGTAGAACTTGATGAGGTAACAGTACCAGCTCCCTTATTGGAAAATGGTTCATCACAGAAATCGGTTCCTGTGACACCTACACCAATTAGTGAGGAAGTTAATGATGATGATCATGAAACTTCAGATCAAGTTTCTGCTGAACTACGTAGGTCAACTAGATTAAGATCCGCACTGCAGTGGTACGGTAATCCTATTCTGGAAGTCATGTTACTTGACCATGGTGAACCTACAAACTATGAAGAAGCGATGGTGAGCCCAGATTCCGCACAATGGCTGGAAGCCATGAAATCTGAGATGGGATCCATGTATGAGAACAAAGTATGGACTTTGGTTGACTTGCCCGATGATCGGCAAGCCATTGAGAATAAATGGATCTTTAAGAAGAAGACTGACGCTGATGGTAATGTAACTGTCTATAAAGCTCGACTTGTTGCGAAAGGTTTTCGACAAGTTCAAGGGGTTGACTACGATGAGACTTTCTCACCCGTAGCGATGCTTAAGTCGGTCCGAATCATGTTAGCAATTGCTGCATTTTATGATTATGAAATTTGGCAAATGGATGTAAAACTGCATTCTTGAATGGATTTCTAGAAGAAGAGTTGTATATGATACAACCGAAGGTTTTGTTGATCCAAAAGGTGCTAACAAAGTGTGCAAACTCCAGCGATCAATTTATGGTCTGGTGCAAGCCTCTCGAGTTGGAATAAACGCTTTGATAGTGTGATCAAAGCATATGGTTTTATACAGACTTTTGGAGAAGCCTCAGATTTAAAAGAAAGTGAGTGGGAGCTCAGAGCATTTCGATATTATATGTGGATGACATATTATTAATTGGAAATGATATAGAATTTCTGGATAGCATAAAATGATACTTGAATAAAAGTTTTCAATGAAAGACCTCGGTGAAGCTGCTTACATATTGGGCATCAAGATCTATAGAGATAGATCAAGACGCTTAATTGACTTTCACAAAGCACATACCTTGATAAAGTTTTGAAAAGGTTCAAAATGGATCGTGCAAAGAAAGGTTTTTACCAGATTACAAGGTGTGAAATTGAGTTAGACTCAATGCCCGACCACAGCAGAAGATAGAGAAAAATGAAAGATGTTCCTATGCTTCACCATAGGCTCTATCATGTATGCAATGCTGTGTACCAGACTGACGTATGCTTAGCAATAAGCTTGGCAGGAAGGTACCAAAGTAATCCAGAGTGGATCATTGGACAGCGATCAAGAACATCTGAAATACCCGAAAAGGACTAAGGATATGTTTCTCGATATGGAGGTGACAAAGAGCTAGTCGTAAATGGTTACGCCGATGTAAGCTTTGACACCGATCCGGACGATTCTAAATCGCAAACCGGATACGTGTTTTTATTAAGCGGTGGAGCTGTCGGTTGGTGCAGTTCTAAACAAAGCGCCGTGGCGGGATCTACATGTGAAGCGGAGTACATAGCTGCTTCGAAGCAGCAAATGAAGGAGTCTGGATGAAAGAGTTCATTTCGATCTAGGTGTCATACCTAGTGCATCGGGACCAATGAAGATCTTTCGTGACAATCTGGTGCAATTGCCTTGGCAAAGGAATCCAGATTTCACAAGAGGACCAAGCATATCAAGAGACACTTCAATTCCATTCGGGACCAAATCCAAGTGGGAGACATAGAGATTTGCAAGATACATACGGATCTGAATATTGCAGACCCGTTGACTAAGCCTCTTCCTCGAGCAAAACATGATCAACACCAAGACTCCATGGGTGTTAGAATCATTACTGTGTAATCTAGATTATTGACTCTAGTGCAAGTGGGAGATCAAGGAAATATGCCCTAGAGGCAATAATAAAGTTATTATTTATTTCCTCATATCATGATAAATGTTTATTATTCATGCTAGAATTTTATTAACCGGAAACATAATACATGTGTGAATACATAGACAAACATATAGTCACTAGTATGCCTCTACTTGACTAGCTCATTAATCAAAGATGGTTATGTTTCCTAACCATAGACATGTGTTGTTATTTTATTAATGGGATCACATCATTAGGAGAATGATGTGATTGACATGACCCATTCCGTTAGCCTAGCACTTGATCGCTTAGTATATTGCTATTGCTTTCTTCATGACTTATACATGTTCCTGTAACTATGAGATTATGCAACTCCCGTTTACGGAGGAACACTTTGGTGCTACCAAACGTCACAACGAATCGGGTGATTATAAAGGAGTACTACAGGTGTCTCCAAAGGTACATGTTGGGTTGGCGATTTGAGATTAGGTTTTGTCACTCCGATTGTCGGAGAGGTATCTCTAGGCCTTCTCGGTAATACACATCACATAAGCCTTGCAAGCATTGCAACTAATAAGTTAGTTGTGAGATGATGTATTACGGAACGAGTAAAGAGACTTGCCGTAACGAGATTGAACTAGGTATTGATATCGACGATCGAATCTCGGGCAAGTAACATACCGATGACAAAGGGAACAACGTATGTCGTTATGCGGTTTGACCGATAAAGATCTTCGTAGAATATGTAGGAACCAATATGGGCATCCAGGTTCCGCTATTGGTTATTGACCGAGAATAGTTCTAGGTCATGTCTACATAGTTCTCGAACCCGTAGGGTCCGCACGCTTAACGTTACGATGACAGTTTATTATGAGTTTATAAGTTTTGATGTACGAAGTTTGTTCGAGTCCCGGATGTGATCACGGACATGACGAGGAGTCTCTAAATGGTCGAGACATAAAGATTGATATATTGGAAGCCTATATTTGGATATCGGAATGGTTCCGGATGAAATCGGGATTTTACCGGAACACCGGGGGGTTACCGGAACCCTCCCGGGGGATATTGGGCCTTAGTGGGCCATGAGGGAGAAGAGGAGGGCGGCCGGGGCAGGCGCCCCTCCCCCTAGTCCGAACAGGACAAGGAGAGGGGGGGCGCCCCTTCCTCTTTCCTCCCCTTTCCTTCTCCAACAAGGCAAGAGGGGGAGTCCTACTCGGTGGGAGTAGGACTCCTCAGCGCCTTGGGGGCGGCCGCACCTCCCCTTGCTCCTTTATATACGGGGCAGGGGCACCCCATAACACACAAGTTGATCTACGGATCGTTCCTTAGCCGTGTGCGGTGCCCCTCCACCATATTCCACCTCGGTCGATCGTCGCGGAGCTTAGGCGAAGCCCCGCGCCGTAGAGCATCATCATCGCCACCACGCCGTCGGTCGTGGAACTCATCCCCGACACTTTGCTGGATCGAGTCCGGGATCGCCATCAAGCTGAACGTGTGCTGAACTCGGAGGTGCCGTACGTTCGGTACTTGGATTGGTCGGATCGTGAAGACGTACGACTACATCAACCGCGTTGTCATAACGCTTCCGCTTACGGTCTACGAGGGTACGTGGACATACACTCTTCCCTCTCGTTGCTATGTCATCACCATGATCTTGCGTGTGCGTAAGAATTTTTTTGAAATTACTACGTTCCCCAACACCGATTTGCCTAGGGTTTGTGGCAGTGGCTATGACAACTGAACTCGGTGGCGCCAGATAGAAAGAATCGGTGGGGTCGAGTTTGACTTTAGGTTTAGGTCATAAATGTGGGAGTGGGAAAGTAGTTGAGGGTTTTTGGAGCATATCACTAAGCACTGTGGAGCAAGCAACTCATTAAGCAACACCTCATCCCTTCTTGATAGTATTGGCTTTTCCTATAGACTCAATGTGATCTTGGATCACTAAAATATAAAATGAAGAGTCTTGAGCTTGAAGCTTGAGCCAATCCTTTGTCCTTAGCATCTTGAAGGAGTTCCCACATCCTTTAGTCCATGCCACTCCATTGTTGAACTTATCTGAAACATACTAGATAAAAGTGTTAGTCCAACAAGAGATATGTTGACATTAATTACCAAAACCACCTAGGGAGCACTTGTACTTTCAATCTCCCCCTTTTTGGTAATTGATGACAACATACATCAAAGATTTAGATAAAGATGAAAAAAATAGCAAGTAAAGCTTCGGAAAGACATGTAACAAGCATAGGCTCCCCCTACATGTATGCAATCATGTGAATATGGAATATAGAAGCATGTGAGAGCATAACCATGATAGAGTAGGCAATGTGTTACATGTATCTTGGCCATATGCATCAGAGCAAAGAATATTAAGGAAAATACCTTCATGCTCATGAGTCCTTCTTGCAAACAGTATGTACATCAGCAAGAATTCCCCATACACATGATTGTGATGCATATACTTACCTTGTAGTCTTGAGTTGGCTTAGGATGGAATGAACCTGCGTAAACAAGGGTTAGATAACACAGGTACATCTACTAGCCAGAGCAAACAGAAGAAACCACAAGAATACCAAGACTGGGATGACATGTAGAGAGTGAGTACTAAGTACCACATTGGATTAGACATGTCCCCAAGGGTAAAGGTATGCAATGAATTTAAATGATTTCTTTCCCTTAGATGTCTTGCTCCCCCTGAATCTAGCATGGGATACTGGGAGAAGATAGGGAACAGAAAATCAGAGCTGAAAGATATAAATGAACAAAGCTAATGCAAATAAGCACATATGAACATGTCTTTCCCCTCAAGAAGACATGTGGCATCTCTCCTCTTGAACATCAAGCATCTGGGATCCTTGAGAATTAATCTCTGCTTGAGTATTCTCTCCCCCTGGAGATTTCTCTCTCTCTCTCTCTCCCTTTGGAAGTGATAAGTTTTGATGTGATCTTTCTAAGTGATAAGCTTTGATGTGATCTCTATCTCCCCCTTTGACATCAATTTCCAAGAAGGGCCTTCTGGAATTTGTTGTGAATGGGTTTGGTCCTTGAGTCACAACACAAAGCACTGGATAAAAATGTGATGCTTGTAGAGGACAAGATTCATTGAGTGGAGCTGGATCAGAAGAAACACAGAATAAGTGGCAAACTGTTTTTCCTGTTGTGAAATCGGTGGCACCGAGTGGTATGCTTCGGTTGTACCGAAAGGATTCGATTGGACCGAAAACAACAAATCGGTGAAACCGAGTTCATCGCAGAGAAAAAACTTGTCACCTCATCTCACTAGACTAGTAAGATCTCACAAAGATTTGCAAGGAATTTACTGAATGATATGCAATGAATTGGATGCAGGAAATGCAGAGCAAACAGAAAAGTAAAGAAAGAAATCTAGATGAAGTTTTTTTTGAAAGGGGAAATAAATATGCATGAGACAAATGCAAAAACACAGAAAAGAACTCAAGAGAACTTCATCTAGAGATGGTCGGCGACAAAGTCACCTATGTTAGAGTATATTGACTTAGGAGTCAAGTGAGATCACTTGATCATAGGTCATACTCATCGTTTAAGCTCAAAATGGGGTTACCATTTTTTGTTTAAGCATCTTGATGTATTCACATCTTGTCGATTTGCTTTAGCTCATGACTCGGAGTAAAGCTTCTCTAAGATGGAATAACATACCTTGGTTAGTGGTGTTGACCATGTAGTTGAACTTGTGTGGGTTGCTCAAGGTTGATGTAGCTCGTCAAGAGTTAGGAGCACCACTTGGAATTTGAGTCCATCTATCTACATGGGTTAGTTCTTGCAAGGAGTAGCACTTGTGTATCCAAAAATGTCAATCATGAAGCTCAACATAGAGTTTGTCAAAGGATATGTTTGAATGATTCCGTGCTTCCTTGTCTTCAACCTCCATAGTGTAGAGACTTGGTGATGTAGAGATTGCTCAAGATGTGAGTAGATTACAATCTCATGGAATTTGATTCAACCAAGTACCTACGTGGGTTATATAACATGCAAGATGCAAATATATCCAAGACATAAGATTTTCATCATAAGAGAACTATCAAGGATTAGTCATAAGCTCATGTCTTGCATGTATCCAATGGAGTTTCTACTCCAAGTTTGAAGCATCTATGATGTTCAATTCTCCTCTCAACCTGCAAAACACTTTCTCATCAAGAGGTTTAGTGAATATATCCGCTAATTGCTTTTCAAAAGTAACATGCTTAAGATTAATGTCACCCTTAGCAACATGATCTCGAATGAAATGATGACGAACTTCAATATGCTTTGTTCGAGAATGTTGTACAGGATTATGACCAATTTTGATAGCACTTTCATTGTCACAAAGCAATGGAACATGTTTCACATATATCCCATAATCTTTAAGAGTTTGGGTCATCCAAAGTAATTGAGCACAACATAAACCAGCGGCAATGTACTCCGCTTCGGCGGTAGATAAGGATGCCGAGTTTTGTTTCTTGGAGGACCAAGACACAAGAGATCTACCAAGAAATTGACAAGTACCCGAAGTGGACTTTCTATCAACCTTGTCTCCGGCATAGTCCGAGTCGGAGTAGCCAACAAGATCGAAAGAGGCCCTCTTAGGATACCAAATGCCAAAATTTGGTGTATGAATTAAGTATCTCACTATCCTTTTTACGGCCTTAAGATGACATTCTTTAGGAGCAGCTTGATATCTTGCACACATGCACACACTTAGCATAATATCGGGACGTGAAGCACATAGGTATAACAATGAACAATCATAGAGCGATAAACCTTTTGGTCAACTGGTTTACCATCTTTGGTCAAATCAAGATGTCCACTAGTAGGCATGGGTGTAGACATAACTTTGCACTCTTGCATATTGAACTTCTTGAATAAGTCCTTAGTGTACTTCGTTTGAGAAACAAAAGTACCTTCCTTAGTTTGCTTGATTTGCAACCCAAGAAAGAATTTGAGTTCACTCATCATTGACATCTCAAACTTCTCCGGCATTAGCTTTCCAAACTTCTCACTAAAATGAGGGTTAGTTGATCCAAATATGATATCATCAACATAAATTTGGCATACAAATAATTCTCCATTAACCCTTTTAGTAAAAAGTGTGGAATCAATTTTCCCAATTTCAAATCCCTTTTCAAGAAGAAACTTGGTCAAGCATTTATACCAAGCTCTAGGAGCTTGTTTAAGACCATAAAGAGCTTTGTGAAGTTTGTAAACATGATTGGGTTTCTTAGGATTGATAAAGTCGGGAGGTTGTTTAACATAAACTTCCTCCTCTATTTCACCATTTAAAAATGCACTTTTAATGTCCATTTGGAATAAGGTGATATCATGGTGATTAGCATAGGCAAGTAAGATGCGAATGGATTCAAGCCTAGCAACGGGAGCATAAGTCTCACCATAGTCCATACCTTCGACTTGTGTGTAGCCATGGGCTATTTAGGCGTGCTTTGTTGTGAACTACTTGTCCATCTTCATCTTGCTTGTTGCGAAACACCCATTTGGTACCGATGATGTTGTGGTTGTTGTCGGGCTTCTCAACCAATGTCCAAACTTGGTTTCTCTCAAAGTTGTGTAGCTCTTCATGCATAGCATTTATCCAATCCGGATCTTCTAATGCTTCTTCGACCTTCATAGGTTCAATGCTAGAGATGAAAGAATAGTTTTCACAAAAGTTAGCTAAACGAGTTTTAGAGCGAGTGATTCTCCCGGTTTGAATATCATTGTATATTTGCTCCACGGGATGGTCTTTAGAAATTCTTGCTCGAACTCGTGAAAGCTTTTGCTTGGGTTTTGGTTGAACATCTTCTTCGTCTTCTTCTTCTTCTTCTTCTTGATCTTCTTCATTGTTGGCGTTGTTGTTTTCTTGTCGTGGTGGAGAAGGAGGTTGTTGACGTTCGTGATGTTCTCCCTCGTTTTCTTCATCTTGGTGTGTTCCACTTGTGGATGCTTCCGTATCAACTCTTGGTTCACCTTGTCGTGAAGTAGAAGCTTCCACTTGGATAGACGAGGTACTCTCCTTTACCTCCGTTGGACAGACCTTGCCAATAGACAAGTCTTGGATTTCTTCCGAAGGATCTTTGTCTCCTACATCAATTGGCAATTGCTCTACTTGCGAGCCGTTAGATTCATCAAACTTCACATCTACCGTCTCTTCAACCTTTCGGGTGAAATTGTTGACACGGTAAGTGTGAGAGTTTGAGCCATAACCTAGTAGGAAACCTTCATGTGATTTAGGAGCAAATTTTGAACGACGATGCTTATCAAGAATGTAGCACTTTGAGCCGAATACTCGAAAGTATCCAACTTGGGGTTTGTTACCGGTGAGGAGCTCATATGCCGCCTTGCCGAGTAGCTTGTGAAGATACAAGTGATTTGTTGCATGACAAGCTGTCTCAACCGCTTCGCCTAAAAAGTGCTTCGGCGTCTTGTACTCATCAAGCATCGTTCTCGCCATTTTGATGAGCGTCCGGTTCTTCCTCTCAACAACTCCATTTTGTTGAGGTGTGTACGTAGCCGAGAACTCGTGTGAAATTCCTTCTTCGTCAAGAAAGGTGTCCACATTTGCGTTCTTGAACTCCGTTCCATTGTCGCTGCGAACCTTCTTGATTTTCACTTCAAACTGATTTTGAGACTTCCTGGCGAAGTTTTTGAAGATCTTTTGGACCTGCGATTTATCATCGAGAAAGAATACCCACGTAAATCTTGAAAAATCATCAACTATAACTAGACCAAAAGAATTTCCACCGAGACTTTTGTAAGCGTTGGGACCAAAGAGATCCATGTGTAGTAACTCAAGTGGCCTCCTTGTGGTCATGATGTTTTTCACGGGATGCCTTCCTCCAACCTGTTTACCTACTTGACAAGCACTGCAAAGTCTATCCTTATCAAATATGACATCGTTAACACCAAGGATATGATTCCCTTTAATAAGCTTGTCAAGGTTTCTCATGCCAACATGACCTAGTCGTCTATGCCATAACCAACCTTTTGAGGATTTAGCAATGAAGCAAGTTTTAGGTTGTGCCATTTTAGAGAAATCAACAATGTAAAGATCACCTCTACGTATACCGGTAAAGACCATTTTATGATTGTCTCGACGAAACACTTGGCAATCTACTTGATAGAATAGGACATTGAAACCAAATCAGCAAGTCTAGATATCTGAAAGTAAGTTGTAGCCAAGAGATTCAACGAGCATAACATTCTGAATGGAGCTATCATGTGAGATGGCAACCTTACCGAGGCCAACCACCTTACCCTTTGAGTTTTCTCCGAAAGTAACATACTTTCGAGGACTATCATTTTCAGCAAGCTCACGAAACATGTCTTTATCTCCGGTCATGTGATTGGTACATCCACTGTCAAGAACCCATTCCTTTCCTCCTGACATATATCCCCGAAGATTTGCCATAAGACCAAAATGTCTCATTGCATCGTCAAGATCGAAGTCACTATCATCATCCTCATCATAGTATCCATGTTCAACATCGTCATGTGGTGGATCAAGTCCTAGAGAGGATAATTCCTTAGAGTGAGTTTGGCAATGATCTTGCTTATGAATTCTTATAGCTTCGGAAATAATATCACCAATAATTCCAACATCTCCTTTGGCACGCATAAGGTCTGTAAGTTCAAATAGACGATCACCAAACATAGGATCACTAGTATTTATCTTACTCAAGGCAATAGAATTATGGAGAATTTTATCTAGATTTTTCAAGGAATAATTTGGAAAGCGTTCCTCAAGAAATTTCGATATAGTGTAGGCACACTCAAGAGTAGGTAAGTTTCTAATTAAGTTTCTAGGCAAGCCTCTAGTGATAAGATTAACAGTTCTAAGATTCCTAATCATGTCAATTGATTCATCAAGGGTAGGATGCATAGGATCAACATGAGGTGCACAAGGGCTAGCAATGTACTTGTTCAAATGATATTGATTGAAAATTACAAGCATCTCATTTTTCCACTCATGAGAATACTCTCCATCAAGAATAGGCACTCTATGTATAAGACTCCCCAAAGTAGACTCATCCATCTTCCTTCAAAGGTGATTAAACCAAGGCAATGGAGACCAATGCTCTGATACCACTTGTAGGATCTTGAGAAGAGGTGTCTAGAAGGGGGGTGATTAGACACTAAGTACCAAAGTTACAGTTTTTAGCTTCTTTAGGTTTAAGTGGAGTTTAGGCACAAGTTTAACATTCCCAATACAAAACTAGCAAGCATGCAAAGAGTATATGAGCACCGGAAAGTAAAGCATGCAACTTGCAAGAATGTAAAGGGAAGGGTTTTGGAGGATTCAAACGCAATTGGAGACACGGATGTTTTTGTCGTGGTTCCGATAGGTGGTGCTATCGTACATCCACATTGATGGAGACTTCAACCCACGAAGGGTAACAGTTGCGTGAGTCCACGGAGGGCTCCACCCACGAAGGGTCCACGAAGAAGCAACCTTGTCTATCCCACCATGGCCGTCGCCCACGAAGGACTTGCCTCACTAGCGGTAGATCTTCACGAAGTAGGCGATCTCCTTGCCCTTACAAACTCCTTGGTTCAACTCCACAATCTTTTCGGAGGCTCCCAAGTGACACCTAGCCAATCTAGGAGACACCACTCTCCAAGAAGTAACAAATGGTGTGTTGATGATGAACTCCTTGCTCTTGTGCTTCAAATGATAGTCTCCCCAACACTCAACTCTCTCTCACAGGATTTTGATTTGGTGGAAAGAAGATTTGAGTGCAAAGCAACATGGGGAAGGCTAGAGATCAAGATTCATGTGGTCGGAATGGAATATCTTGGCCTCAACACATGAGTAGGTGGTTCTCTCTCAGAACTGGTAAGTTGAAAGTGTAGGTTTGTTCTGATGGCTCTCTCCACGAATGAAGAGGAGGTGGAGGGGTATATATAGCCTCCACACAAAATCTAACCGTTACACACAATTTACCAAACTTGGTGGGACCGAATCAACAAACTCGGTCAGACCGATTTAGTAAACCTAGTGACCGTTAGGGTTTTCAGTGGGACCGATATGCAACTCGGTAGGACCGATATGGTTAGGGTTAGGGTATAACGTAATCTCTGTGAGACCGATTTTGGTAATTAGCTAATCAGGGAGTTGGTCAGGCAAACTCGGTGGGACCAATTTTGGTAATAAGTTAACCAGAGAGTTTGCTTTGTAATCTCGGTAGTACCGATTGCACAAACTCGGCGAAACCGATTTTGGTAATGGACATATACAGAGAGATTACAATCCCATCTCGGTGAGACGGAGATCCCCATCGGTGAAACCAATTTGCCTAGGGTTTGTGGCAGTAGCTATGACAACTGAACTCGGTGGTGCCGGATAGAAAGAATCGGTGGGGCCGAGTTTGACTTTAGGTTTAGGTCATATATGTGGGAGTGGGAAAGTAGTTGAGGGTTTTTGGAGCATATCACTAAGCACTGTGGAGCGAGCAACTCATTAAGCAACACTTCATCCCTTCTTGATAGTATTGGCTTTTCCTATAGACTCAATGTGATCTTGGATCACTAAAATATAAAATGAAGAGTCTTGAGCTTGAAGCTTGAGCCAATCCTTTGTCCTTAGCATCCTGAAGGAGTTCCCACATCCTTTAGTCCATGCCACTCCATTGTTGAACTTACCTGAAACATACTAGATAAAAGTGTTAGTCCAACAAGAGATATGTTGACATTAATTACCAAAACCACCTAGGGAGCACTTGTGCTTTCACTCCCCTTCCTCATTCGGCTCCCAAATTCCACAAACACCAAGGTGACTCCCATCCCTGCTACCCTTTGATGCATAGCACCCTAGATTGCAAATTAGTATTGTTTAGACTGCAAGTTGTGTTAGGAATTTGAATGATTATTGGTTTTTCCCCTAGTGACGAGGGAGTTTACCTGTTTGAAATTGCCGGTAACATGTTAGTGCATAATTTTGGGATATTCAACAGTCGATGGCTATTCAAATCATCTGGAATAGAAGCATATTTAAAGCAAAATCCAATAGTATGAAAGACAGATGAGCAAGCTCATTGTTTTTATTTTACTTTCCGGATAATTAACCTCCTTAGGATAGCACTAAGATGTATAAAAGGGAAAATAGAGGCATAACAATTGAACTTGATGTTTTATTTTAAGAAAATAATGAAAACAAGTCCACTCATGTATGAATCCCAAAGGCGTGCTCATAGGTCATTCTTATCTGGACTGCAGGCAATTAACATCCTTATGAAGGAAATATGCCCTAGAGGCAATAATAAAGTGATTATTTATTTCCTTATATCATGATAAATGTTTATTATTCATGCTAGAATTGTATTAACCGGAAACATAATACATGTGTGAATACATAGACAAACAGAGTGTCACTAGTATGCCTCTACTTGACTAGCTCGTGAATCAAAGATGGTTAAGTTTCCTAACCATAGACATGAGTTTTCATTTGATTAACGGGATCACATCATTAGGAGAATGATGTGATTGAATTGACCCATTTCGTTAGCTTAGCACTTGATCGTTTAGTATGTTGCTATTGCTTTCTTCATGACTTATACATGTTCGTACAACTATGAGATTATGCAACTCCCGTTTATCGGAGGAACACTTTGTGTGCTACCAAACGTCACAACGTAACTGGGTGATTATAAAGGAGCTCTACAGGTGTCTCCAAAGGTACATGTTGAGTTGGCGTATTTCAAGATTAGGTTTTGTCACTCCGATTGTTGGAGAGGTATCTCTGGGCCCTCTCGGTAATGCACATCACTATAAGCCTTGCAAGCAATGTAACTAATGAGTTAGTTACGAAATGATGCATTACATAACGAGTAAAGAGACTTGCCGGTAACGAGATTGAACTAGGTATTGAGATACCGACGATCGAATCTCGGGCAAGTAACATACCGATGACAAAGGGAACAACGTATGTTGTTATGCGGTTTGACCGATAAAGATCTTCGTAGAATATGTAGGAGCCAATATGAGCATCCAGGTTCCGCTATTGGTTATTGACTGGAAATGCGTTTCGGTCATGTCTACATAGTTCTCGAACCCGTAGGGTCCGCACGCTTAAGGTTTCGATGACAATTTTATAATGAGTTTATGAGTTTTGATGTACCGAAGGACTTCGGAGTCCCGGATGAAATGGTCGAGACTTAAAGATCGATATATTGGACGACTATATTCGGACTTCGGAAAGGTTCCGAGTGATTCAGGTATTTTTTGAAGTACCGAAGAGTTATGGGAATTCGCCGGGGAGTATATGGGCCTTATTGGGCCATATGGGAAAGAGAGAGGGGCTTCCTAGGGCAGGCCGCGCGCCCCTCCAAGGCCTAGTCCGGGTGGACTAGGGGAGGGGCTCGCCCCTCCTTCCTTCCTTCACCCTTCCCTTCCTTCTCTCCTACTCCTACTAGGAAAGGAGGAGTCCTACTCCGGTGGGAGTAGGACTCCCCCCTTCTTGCGCCTCTCCTTGGCCGGCCGCCTCCTCCCTTGCTCCTTTATATACGAGGGGGGGCACCCCATAGACACAACAATTGATCCTTGAGATCTCTTAGCCGCAAAGCGGTGCCCCTCCACCATAGTTCTCCTCGATAATATTGTAGTGGTGCTTAGCGAAGCCTGCGCGGTAGAACATCGAGATCATCACCACGCCATCGCGGTTGACGAACTCATCCCGACACTTTGCTGGATCGAGTCCGGGATCGTCATCGAGCTGAGCGTGTGCTAGAACTCGGAGGTGCCGTGAGTTTCGGTGCTTGATCGGTCGGGCCGTGAAGACGATGACTACATCAACCGCGTTGTTATAACGCTTCGCTTTCGGTCACGAGGGTACGTGGACAACACTCTCCCTCTCGTTGCTATGCATCACCATGATCTTGTGTGTGCGTAGGAAATTTTGAAATTACTACGTTCCCCAACAGTGGTATCGAGCCAGGTTTTATGCTTAGATGTTATATGCACGAGTAGAACACAAGTGAGTTGTGGGCGATACAAGTCATCTTGCTTACCAAACATGTCATACTTTGGTTGGCGGTATTGTTGGATGAAGCGGCCGGACCGACATTACGCAGACGCTACGCGAGACCGGTTCTCCCGACGTGCTTTGCACAGAGGTGGCTAGCGGATGTCAGTTTCTCCATCTTTAGTTGAACCGAGTGTGGCTACGCCCGGTCTTTGCGAAGGTTAAAACAGCACCAACTTGACAAACTATCGTTGTTGTTTTGATGCGTAGGTAAGAACGGTTCTTGCTAAGCCCGTAGCAGCCACGTAAAACTTGCAACAACAAAGTAGAGGACGTTTAACTTGTTTTTGCAGGGAATGTTGTGATGTGATATGGTCAAGACGTGATGCTATATTTTATTGTATGAGATGATCATGTTTTGTAACCGAGTTATCGGCAACTGGCAGGAGCCATATGGTTGTCGCTTTATTGTATGAAATGCAAGCGCCCTGTAATTGCTTTACTTTATCACTAAGCGGTAGCGATAGTCGTAGAAGCAATAGGTGGCGAGACGACAATGATGCTATGATGGAGATCAAGGTGTCCCGCCGATGACGATGGTCATCACGACGGTGCTTCGGAGATGGAGATCACAAGCACAAGATGATGATGGCCATATCATATCACTTATATTGATTGCATGTGATGTTTATCCTTTATGCATCTTATCTTGCTTTGATTGACGGTAGCATTTTAAGATGATCTCTCATTAATTATCAAGAAGTGTTCTCCCTGAGTATGCACCATTGCAAAAGTTCTTCGTGCTGAGACACCACGTGATGATCGGGTGTGATAGGCTCTACGTTCAAATACAACGGGTGCAAAACAGTTGCACATGCGGAATACTCAGGTTAAACTTGACGAGCCTAGCATATACAGATATGGCCTCGGAACACGGAGACCGAAAGGTCGAGCGTGACTCATATAGTAGATATGATCAATATAGATGACTTAGTTCACCATTGAAAACTACTCCATCTCATGTGATGATCGGACATGGTTTAGTTGATTTGGATCACGTGATCACTTAGATGACTAGAGAGATGTCTGTCTAAGTGGGGGTTATTTAGTAATATGATTAATTGAACTTAAATTTATCATGAACTTAGTCTTGGTAGTATTTTGCAAATTATGTTGTAGATCAATAGCTCACGTTGTTGCTTTCATATGTTTATTTTGATATGTTCCTAGAGAAAATTGTGTTGAAAGATGTTAGTAGCAATGATGCGAATTGATCCGTGATCTGAGGTTTATCCTCATTGCTGCACAGAAGAATTATGTCCTTAATGCACCTCTAGGTGACAGACCTATTGCAAGAGCAGATGCAGACGTTATGAATGTTTGGTTAGCTCAATATGATAACTACTTGATAGTTTAGTGCACCATGCTTAACGGCTTAGAATCGGGACTTCAAAGACGTTTTGAACGTCATGGACCATATGAGATGTTCCAGGAATTGAAGTTAATATTTCAAGCAAATACCCGAGTTGAGAGATAGGAAATCTCTAACAAGTTCTATAGCTAAAAGATGGAGGAGAATCGCTCAACTAGTGAGCATGTGCTCAGATTATGCAGGTACTACAATCGCTTGAATCAAGTGGGAGTTAATCTTCCGATAAGATAGTGATTGACAGAGTTCTCTAGTCACCATCACTAAGTTACTAGAACTTTGTGATGAACTATAGTATGCAAGGGATGACGAAAATGATTCCCGAGCTCTTCGTGATGTTGAAATCGACGAAGGTAGAAATCAAGAAAGAGCATCAAGTGTTGATGATTGACAATACCACTAGTTTCAAGAAAAGGGAAAAAGCGAAAGAAAGGGAACTTCAAGTAAAATGACAAGCAAGTTGTCACTCCCGTGAAGAAGCCCAAAGCTGGACCAAAGCCTGAAACTGAGTGCTTACACTGCAAAGGAAATTGTCACTGGAAGCGGAAATAACCTGAATATTTGGTGATTAAGAAGGATGGCAAAGTGAACAAGGGTATATTTGATATACAGGTTATTGATGTGTGCCTTACTAGTGTTTATAGTAGCCCCTGAGTATTTGATACTTGTTCGGTTGCTAAGATTAGTGACTCGAAACAGGAGTTACAGAATAAACAGAAACTAGTTGAAGGGAAAGTGATGATGAGTGTTGGAAGAAGTTCCAAGATTGATATGATCATCATCACACACTCCCTATATTTTCGAGATTAGTGTTAAACCTAAATAAATATTATTTGGTCTTTGCGTTGAGCATAAATATGATAAGATAATGTTTATTGCGATACGATTATTCATCTAAGATAGAGAATAAATTGTTATTCTGTTTACATGAATAAAACCTTCTATGGTCATACACCCAATGGTGATGGTTTATTGAATCTTGATCATGGTGATACACATATTCATAATGTTGATGCCAAAAGATGCAAAGTTAATAATGATAGTGCAATTTATTTGTGGCACTTGCCGTTTGGGTCATATCGGTGTAAAGTGCATGAAGAAACTCCATAAAGATGGATTTTGGAATCACTTGGTTATGAATCATTTGATGCTTGCAAACCGTGCCTTTTGGGCAAGATGACTAAAACTCCGTTCTCCGGAACAATGGAACGAGCTACTAACTTGTTGGAAATAATACATACCGATGTATGCGGTCCAATGAGTGTTGATGCTTGTGGCAGGGTATCGTTATTTTCTGACCTTCACAAATGATTTGAGCAGATATGCGTATATCTACTTAATTAAGCACAAGTCTAAAACATTTGAAAAGTTCAAAGAATTTCAGAGTGAAGAGAAGAATCATCGTAACAAGAAAATAAAGTTTCTACAATCTGATCGTAGAAAAGAATATTTGAGTTACGAGTTTGGCCTTCATTTTTAAACAATGTGGAATAGTTTCACAGCTCACGCCACATGGAACACCACAGCATAATGGTGTGTCCGAACATCATAACCGCACTTTATTGGATATGGTGCGATCTATGATGTATCTTACCGATTTACCACTATCGTTTTGGGGTTATGCATTAGAGATAGCTGCATTCACTTTAATAGGGCACCATCTAAATCCGTTGAGACGACACCATATGAACTATGGTTTAGCAGTAAACCTAAGCTGTCGTTTCTTAAAGTTCGGAGTTGCGATGCTTATGTGAAAAAAGGTTTTCAACCTGATAAGCTCGAACCCAAAGCGGAGAAGTGCGTCTTCATAGAATACCCAAAGGAAACTGTTGGGTACACCTTCTATCACAGATCCGAAGGCAAAACATTCGTTGCTAAGAATGGATCCTTTCTAGAGAAGGAGTTTCTCTCGAAAGAAGTGAGTGGGAGGAAAGTAGAGCTTGATAAGGTAAATTGTACCTTCTCCTGAATTGGAAAGTAGTTCATGACAGAAATCAGTTCCAGTGATTCCTACACCAATTAGTGAGGAAGCTAATGATGATGATCATGAAACTTTAGATTAAGTTACTACAAAACCTCGTAGGTCTTCCAAAGTACAGTCCGCACCAGAGTGGTACGGTAATCCTATTCTGGAAGTCATGTTACTAGACCTTGATGAACCTACAAACTATGAGGAAGCGATGATGAGCCCAGATTCCACGAAATGGCTTGAGGCCATGAAATCTAAGATGGGATCCATGTATGAGAACAAAGTGTGGACTTTGGTGGAGTTGCCCAATGATCGGCAAGCCATATTATATAAATGGATCTTCAAGAGGAAGACAGACGCTGATAGTAGTGTTACTATCTACAAAGCTCGACTTGTCACAAAAAGGTTTTTGACAAGTTCAAGGTGTTGACTACAATGAGATTTTCTCAACTCTAGCGATGCTTAAGTCTGTCCAAATCTTGTTAGCAATTGCCACATTTTATGAAATCTGGCAAATGGATGTCAAAACTGCATTCCTTAATGGTTTTCTTAAAGAAGAGTTGTATATGATGCAACCAGAAGGTTTTGTCAACCTAAAGGTGCTAACAAAATGTGCAAGCTCCAGCGATCCATCTATGGATTGGTGCAAGCATCTCAGAGTTGGAATATACGCTTTGATAAGTTGATCAAAGCATATAGTTTTATACAGACTTGTGGTGAAGCCTGTATTTACAATAAAGTGAGTGGGAGCACTACCACATTTTTGATAAATATATGTGAGTATCATATTGTTGATCAGAAATGATGTAGAATTTTTCTGGAAAGCATAAAGGAGTATTTGAAAGAAGTTCTTTAAAAGAAAGACCTCAGTAAAGCTACTTACATATTGAGCATCAAGATCTATTGAGATAGATCAAGACGCTTGATAAGTTTTTTCAATAAGTACATACCTTGTCAAGATTTTGAAGTAGTTCAAAATGGAATAGTCAAAGAAAGAGTTCTTGCCTGTGTTACAAAGGTGTGAAATTGAGTAAGACTCAAATCCCGACCACGACACAAAATAGAAAAGAGAATGGAATTCATTCCCTATGTCTCAATCATAAGTTCTATAAAGTATGCTATGCTATGTACCAGACCTATTGTATACCTTGCTCTGAATTTGGCAAGGGAGTACAATAGTGATCTAGGATTATATCACTGGACATTGGTCAAGAATATCCTTAGTGAGGACTAAGGAAATATTTCTCGATTATGGAGGTGATAAAAGAGCCCGTCGTAAAGAGTTACATCAGTGCAAGCTTTTACACCGATCCAGATGACTCTAAGTCTCAATCTGGATACATAATGAAAATGGGAGCAATTAGCTAGAGTAGCTCCGTGCAGAGCGTTGTAAACATAGAATATTTGCAAAATACATACGGCTCTAAATGTGACAGACCCGTTGACTAAGCTTCTCTCACGAGGAAAACATGATCACACCTTAGTACTCTTTGGGTGTTAATCACATAGCGATGTGAACTAGATTATTGACTCTAGTAAACCCTTTGGGTGTTGGTCACATGACGATGTGAACTATGGGTGTTAATCATATACATATATGAATATTGGTGTTAAATCACATGGCGATGTGAACTAGATTATTGACTCTAGTGCAAGTGGGAGACTGAAGGAAATATGCCCTAGAGGCAATAATAAAGTTATTATCTATTTCCTTATATCATGATAAATGTTTATTATTCATGCTAGAATTGTATTAACCGGAAACATAATACATGTGTGAATACATAGACAAACAGAGTGTCACTAGTATGCCTCTACTTGACTAGCTCGTGAATCAAAGATGGTTAAGTTTCCTAACCATAGACATGAGTTGTCATTTGATTAACGGGATCACATCATTAGGAGAATGATGTGATTGACTTGACCCATTCCGTTAGCTTAGCATTTGATCGTTTAGTATGTTGCTATTGCTTTCTTCATGACTTATACATGTTCCTACAACTATGAGATTATGCAACTCCCGTTTACCGGAGGAACACTTTGTGTGCTACCAAATGTCACAACGTAACTGGGTGATTATAAAGGAGCTCTACAGGTGTCTCCAAAGGTACATGTTGAGTTGGCGTATTTCAAGATTAGGTTTTGTCACTCCGATTGTCGGAGAGGTATCTCTGGGCCCTCTCGATAATGCACATCACTATAAGCCTTGCAAGCAATGTAACTAATGAGTTAGTTACGAAATGATGCATTACATAACGAGTAAAGAGACTTGCCGGTAACGAGATTGAACTAGGTATTGAGATACCGACGATCGAATCTCGGGCAAGTAACATACCGATGACAAAGGGAACAACGTATGTTGTTATGCGGTTTGACCGATAAAGACCTTCGTAGAATATGTAGGAGCCAATATGAGCATCCAGGTTCCGCTATTGGTTATTGACTGGAAATGTGTTTCGGTCATGTCTACATAGTTCTCGAACCCGTAGGGTCCGCACGCTTAAGGTTTCGATGACAGTTTTATTATGAGTTTATGAGTTTTGATGTACCGAAGGAGTTCGGAGTCCCGGATGAGATCGGGGACATGACGAGGAGTCTTGAAATGGTCGAGACGTAAAGATCGATATATTGGACGACTATATTCGGACTTCGGAAAGGTTCCGAGTGATTCGGGTATTTTTCGGAGTACCGGAGAGTTACGGGAATTCGCCAGGGAGTATATGGGCCTTATTGGGTCATACGGGAAAGAGAGAGGGGCTGCCTAGGGCAGGCCGCGTGCCCCTCCAAGGCCTAGTCCGAATTAGACTAGGGGGAGGGGCTGCGCCCCCTCCTTCCTTCCCTTCTCCCTTCCCCTTCCTTCTCTCCTACTCCTACTAGGAAAGGAGGAGTCCTACTCCCGGTGGGAGTAGGACTCCCCCCTTGGCGCGCCTCTCCTTGGCCGGCCGCCTCCTCCCTTGCTCCTTTATATACGGGGGCAGGGGGGCACCCCATAGACACAACAATTGATCCTTGAGATCTCTTAGCCGTGTGCAGTGCCCCCCTCCACCATAGTTCTCCTTGATAATATTGTAGCGGTGCTTAGGCGAAGCCCTGCGACGGTAGAACATCAAGATCGTCACCACGCCGTCGTGTTGACGGAACTCATCCCCGACACTTTGCTGGATCGGAGTTCGGGGATCGTCATCGAGCTGAACGTGTGCTAGAACTCGGAGGTGCCGTAGTTTCGGTACTTGATCGGTCGGGCCGTGAAGACGTACGACTATATCAACCGCGTTGTTATAATGCTTCCGCTTTCGGTCTACGAGGGTACGTGGACAACACTCTCCCCTCTCGTTGCTATGCATCACCATGATCTTGTGTGTGCGTAGGAAATTTTTGAAATTACTACGTTCCCCAACACCTTAAGCCCCTTTACTACAAAGTGGAACTTAGGAACAATTAACATCATTTGCTCAACACCATCATACTCTATGATAGGCAAATATTTCAAGAAATTTCATTATTAATTTATGCATTTATATATTTCTGAATTATATAGCAGTTTAGTTGAACTTATGAAATAATAATGAAGATGATATATTATTGTCACATAGGGTATGATATCGGCCATGAACCCTCAAAAGTTAAGTAGTTGGAGGAATAAATGAGTCAAAATTTTGCATTGTTGTTTAAAGAATGGCACATAAAGTATGATGCGGCTATGAACATTACTAGGAGAAAAAAAATACAAGAGGTGAACCGGCCCAAATAGTTGGAGGAGTAAATGAGTCAAAATTTTATATTGTTGATTGAAGAATGACAAACTGCTTATTATCTTATTTTTCTTGTAGAAAACAATTGTAATCCAGTCCTTCGCAGTGGAATAATCTAGTACGTAACTTGACTTACAAACTCTACGACTTTTAGTCAATAGAAATACGTTGGATGTAAGTGGCAAGACACTGTCTATTTTCCATTCAGAACTAAATTTTTAGCATCATTTATGATGTTGGGTTTCTCAAACTTAGCTAGTTTTACATTGACCCGTGGGTATTTGATTTTTTTAACAAACCAACAGGAGAGTTGCTGATTATATTTAAAGCAAGAAGTAAGTCTAGAGTCAGTAGTGGAATGAGCGCCCTCCCCCACAAGTGTCATGACAAAGAGCTGGCCTCCACACCACTATCTCCCTGCAATAACAAGAGGTGCACGACACAAAATATTCACCAAAAATGAAGACCAAAGTCAACAAATCGGTCTGTTTAGCAAATGACTATATCGGTTAGCCTCAGAAGAGGCGTGTGGATACAGTTATTCCGTCACAAATATCAACACTCCAAAACTTTAGCACAAGTTATGACACAACAAAATATTTCCCCTTTATTAAGGCTTTGATGAGAACTAAGATCATTTAACAAGAGTAAATTTATCATTGGGAATGGGCGCACAACTAGATTCCAGGAGGACACTTAACGCTTTATAATCTATACCTACTATTAAAGAGAGGTGATATTCTTGGTTTCGTCCCACTTCGTTTAGTCCCGGTTCAATTAATTTCACATAGGCTATTTAATTTTGTTATTTGCCACCCGTTTTGGCCCAACGGAGGAAGCCCACCTGACGGTGCACTGTGGCCCACGTCCGGAGAGATAGCAAAAATTAAAATAGCCGATGGCATGGTTAGATCTCATAACACACCAACCTGCCACGCACGGTTTGTCCAACTAACCCAGCTAGAGATATAAGAGGATTTTTTTTCTCTCCTGTTGCAACGCACGTGCCTTTTTGCTAGTATTATACAACGTAAAGACACATCTGTGAGTACTAGGTTTGGTTCCCCTAAATATTCAGTTCAGGCTGGCACTAGTTGGGGAATGATAGGATAGATGGCTGCATTTGGTGCATAGGTTGATGGAGGTCAATCTGTCTAATGAGCCAGATGCATTCTGATGAAGACTTTCAGTTTCAAGCGTGTTCTCAGTTAAATCTATGTATGTGGACTTGATTAATAATGGATGAATCCCTAGTCTATTCATCTATGAAAAATTAAGGTGCCTTTAAAAATAATAAAAAATATGTGGTTTGCACATAAGGGAGTGATTCTGCCCAAGGGTGGAGCGGCAATGTTTGTGCAATTCATTCTCATTTTCTTTCAATTTATTTGCTACGTACAATTTTAATTTCATTTGGCTGTAAACTATGTGATTTTATTTATTTATTTAGATGTAAACTATGTGACCTATTTGCATGTAGACTATATGACTTATATGTTTATTCCAATCAAGATTGTATGGCCGAAATGATAAATTGCTAAAAAACCCAGCCAGGGAGGACTAAATGGTCCCCCCGTTGGGTGCATTGCCCATGGAATGGCGGATATGGGGCGGACGCCTGTGCATTTGACCACCAAAATGGACAAAATACAAACACATTTTCCATTTATTTGAGTCAGCCCATTGGAGTTGCCCTACATACAGCTTTTTTTTCTCACCAAGATCCACATGTCTAGCCTAGTATATAAATCTCAACTGGTGGTCCCTTGGAATGGTATCTCATCTTTCTTGTTTGGCAGCCATTGTGATTCTCATTCTCTCCACAGAAGAGAGCATGGAAAAGGAGAGGGAGCTTTGCGGAGCATGTGTGTTTGTGCCTTTTTGCGTGCGCACAATTTGTTTGCACGGTTGTACTACATGCCTACATGTGATGGTGATATTACAACAAATCCTTCAAAACTATATGTTTAATATTGGGTGCGGAGTAGATTTGCTTTCTTGGGTTATTTATTGGTCTCACGTGCCGTGCATTGTGGAGCGGCGGTCTGTTTGTTCAACCACGCTCAACTGAAACCTTCACATTCCGAGCAATTTCATCCATTCTCTTATTACTCACGACCTTACCTAACTCTAACAAATGGTTGGCTGGGTTTGTTTGTTTTTCTTGACATAGTAGTATGTAATTACGGTGGGTGCCACCCACTTTCCTATATATTATTTCTTCGCGTAAGTCAGGAATCTGAGGAACAACCACATCCAGTTGGATTAGGCTGGTCATAGTGGGGAGTAATTTAGACTAGTGTCATGCGTATGACATTAGTCTAAGTTACTATCTTTATAGTGCAAAATAATATAGTAATAGTGTCATAGATTGCTTCATTTATTAGCTCATAGACTCATTTTGCTTCGGAAACCGCTATGTTACAGTAACATATTATATTACCACAAGTATCTCTTTCCTCATTAAATACTTGCCACATAAACAAAATTGTCTTGAGATGTGTTAAGTTACTATCTAAATTACCCCCATTATCACTAGCCTTAGTCTTCTCATTTTATCACGTCCCCTAAAATTTTCTAGGCTCTAATTCCAACGGCACGCTCCCTGACCGTTGATCCGTCCGGTTGTTCATGGTTTTAAACCAAAACCAATTTATACCGTTGCCATCCGGCGCAAATTCAACCAAAATAATGTCATTTTTAATTTCAACTTGTATGACTAGTGGGATGCTCTCGCTTCCACAAGTTGCTGTATTTTGCCGAGGAAATATGGAACAGCTAGCCTGTTGTGCTATTGTATGCCCTTGAACTTGCCCGCTCAATGGTCCAACGGACGTCACGGAGCCTCTACGTGTGTGCACCACTGTGACTCCGTAAGCAACGACTGACAAATACATACACAATACGTCAATACCAATGGTATATACACTACTGTATTTCAAACAGAAAGAGCAATATGATTAAGTAGAGATCTACGAGCGACGACCTAGTACTCACACGGTGTTGGTCGTGTCTCGTGAGCGACGTGTGACCCACAACTTTTTGTCTCGAAACTACATCCCACTACAAGTGTAGCTAGTCTATGTACACATTTTTGCATTCTGGTCTCTACACTAGTAGAAAACAGGGCTTTGGTCCAGGCCGGGTTAGCCCATTAGTCCCGGTTTAGTCATTTAGTCCCGGTTCATGCGGCAAAGGCATTAGTCCCGGTTCAAATGGGCCCTTTAGTCCTGGTTGGTGCCACGAACCGGTACTAATGAATGCGATGCCCATTAGTACCGGTTCGTGCCACGAACCGGTACTAATGGGGTTTAAGGCATTAGTACCGGTTCGTGGCACGAACCGGTACTAAAGGTCCCATTTTCAAACTGTACCCCCCGTGGATCGCCTTTTCAGTTTTGTAAAAAGCAAAAGAAAATGATAAAAACATCAAAAATTAAAATCCTTCGAGATGTAGTTATGTTACTACATCTACTAGTTAGGAAAATTTAAAAACCTAAATTTGGACATGTTTTGCAAAAAGTGTAGGGAAAATATAAAACGGCTATAACTTTTGCATACTATGTCAGAAAAAAAAACGTATAATATATCAAAATGTTCAGCACGAAAATCCGCATCCGATTTTGATAGCCTACGGCCTGTTTGCAAAATTTTAGAATCCTTAAATTCTAAAAGGAAAAAAAGTTATGCTCAAATTTCAGTTTTTTTTAATTTTTTTAATTTTTGTTAAATCTGGTCAAATTATGGTCAAACTACTTATTCAAGAAGTATTAGTGTTACTACATAATTATTCACGAATATTAGTGTTACTAAATAATTATTTCAGTTTTTTTGAATTTTGGTCAAATCTGGTCAAACGGTGGTCAAACTGTGGTCAAACAATGGTCAAACTACTTATTCAAGAAATATTAGTGTTACTAAATAATTATTTCAGTGTTTTTGAATTTTGGTCAAACTGTGGTCAAACTACTTATTCAAGAAATATTAGTGTTACTAAATAATTATTGTTTTTTAAACAATAATTTCAAACTCAAACAGTGAAATGTGTGACTTCATGCTCAAGCTAAATTCCTGAGGGTTAATAGGATTGACATCTTACTATTGTCAGGAAAACAATAAGTGCAGACTTGGAAATGAGGGAGAATAGAACCCGAAAGTTAAGCGTGCTCAGGCTGGAGTAGTGAGATGGGTGACCGTCCAGGAAGTTAGATGATTTGGAATGATGAGGGATGATTAGAGATTAGAGGTTAAATTGAGCAGTGATGAATGGATAAGGTGGACATATGTCTATGCCAGTATAGTGCGCAGTGGATATGTATGACAATGACGCGTACACATAGAAACTAGATCGGAATCGCGCCTTAGCGCGAGGGTGCCGGTCCCAGCATTTTGCCGAAGCATATAACACTATATTAGTAGAAACCAGGTATAACATTTGCACTTATAGAGGATAATAAAGTAAAGAGACATTTAATTGTGATAGAGCTCAAGATCAACATAAGTTTATAAGGCAGGATCAAGCTCGGTGAGTCCATAAGACCGCAAAAGACAACCATTCAACACGAAGTTCGATACCAAAAGTAAGAACACATAAGAGGAGGTAATAAGAACGGGACATAATAAAGAAGAGCCAACTACAGAGCCATAATCAGTAAGCATACTAATAAGTGCCGCAATTCATCTGTCTTGTCGATGTACTTCATATTGACTGCCTCGCACGAACCTGATACTATCGAGCATCAACCACATTACTTACAATTCCTCTATGCTTTTGTATGGCCAAACGATAGCACTCCAATCATTTTGATTAGAAAGTTTCTTAGAGAAGGACATGATACATGAATTTTTCAATCTGAACATAAGTACACAAAGCCTAAACAGTGTATCTATAGTTCTATGCTAATTTTCCATATTTATTCCATGGTTTAATAAATCTTAAGCACATGTAATGCTCAACACAAGCACATGAGTTGCAGGGTACTACAGGAATATGACCAGGCACGTGATAGTTATACCACAGGAATACCTGATGGACAAAATTATTATAAAAAGTTAGTAACCAGCTAAATGTAACAGTACACCTATCAAAAATTGAGTATACACAGGCGCCCCTGCCTGGCTCGGTGGCCCAAATCCTAACTCTATGTGCAAATAAAAGTGTTCATACACAATTAGTTCATGCAACAGATTGCCCACCACATTCTTCTCAAATAATGATGCAGGCATGATTCCAAAATAAAATAAATACAGTTAACAATCCCTCCCCACGAAACACAACACTATGAATTAATTGTAACCATGTTTATTTGATCCATAATCACATTCTTTTCAACAGGAACAACTAACTGCTTACGGATTAAAAATATAGATTGGCTGAAGCGCCACACAGGCATCATCCAACAATTTTATTTATTTGCTAAAATCCCCGCTACCCATGGCAACAAACACCAACCTTGTTATTTTAATATTTTCTATTAACTACATTTCTGCCGAAAAGTGGTGACACTTTCTACTCAAATCTGCAAGATGTAATTCAGCCAAACACTATATGATCGGAAATCTGACCTACCTTCTAGTCTATCCAGGCAATTTGGGATCGATCTGTTCTATGGATTAGTCAGATGACTGAGCGGAATCCCCAATCGCTGCCTCTGCCCCCACTTCCGCCGCACAGATTTGGCCGTCCACACTGCTTCCCTTATGGTGCGTCTACATAACCCCATTTACCAAAATTCAGGTTAGATGCAGAAATGCAGAAACAAATCCCTGCGGAACTGCGCACATCACTAACACAAATCTGTACATGTTAATCGGCTTCAGCAGGAACCCCATCTTCACGGGTATCCGCAGGTCCCTTCTCGCAGATGGTGGCTCGCCGAGGCTGCTGCTCTCGATAAAAGATGGATCCGGGCTCGAGAGGTAGGAGACAGCTGCTCCCAGCGACCCATGCTTGCGTTTACTCGGCTACTGTCGGAGTTACCGGAAAGCATCAATCCTGACCCATGGATCAGGACAGTGAAAACGACTCGAGCAACGGCTCTGTTCAGATCGCTCGATGGCGTTTAACACTCATATAGCATGCAACTTTCCCTCGCACTGAAACCGGAATAAGATTTTGTCAGCAAATATTATTTAGTAGCAAAAGGAAACACAAAATCCAATCATGTTAATACAACAGATCTAATATCATTTGGAGGCTAAGGAATAATAATGAATGAGATACGAAATCAGTGTTTTAACTTTACATGTTTCATAAAGAAAATGCTACAGTGGGCCATGAGAAGCAGAGTTCACCTGACTTGTTCATGAAGAGTAAAAAGATCACGCAGATCTTCTGTTGAAAGAGAATTCCACTGTAAAAGTGAAAACAGAGCCATGAGAAATCAATTTACTTGGCTGTTTGAAGGATGAAAAAAGCAAAGGATAACTTTATGTACTTGGCTATCAAACAAACAACACCATGATCATCTTCAGTAAGAAGCGCACACAACAATCATGCCTCGGTTGATAACTAATAAAGCATAAGAATGCATGAACTGACGCTGTATAAAAATGAATAAAATCACATGAAAATAGCATAAGAATGCACGAACTGACTCTATTCTAACGGGATATGCATCCTAGCCATATGAGGCCCGACAAAAGACATGTTGAACTGACTAATAAGACCACCACATCTAGAATAAAAAAATATAATCCCAAGGCCAAAGCACACCCTGAATACATGCTATGGTTGACTGGATTATGTGCCCTTCAGAGTCTTCTTCCATTAATGATATTCCTGGAGCTTATATCAGTCTAAGCGAAAATATATTCCAGTCAACCATAGTCTGATGTAATTGTAATAAGATTTAGGAAGAACTAATATTCCAAAGCAAACTAAATACTCACGTCCCCACAGGAAAGCACAAACAGTCCTTGTTCTTTAAGTTGAATCTGAACTTCGCAAGCAAAATAACATAGGAAATAAACAATATAGGAAACACCCAAAGAGACTTTAGTCCAAACAAGGAACCAAAATCGTGATACCCATCAATCCACTCCCTGATCCACATTAGCAGGGGTAGGAAATAACCGCCAAGAAATTAATGGTCGCATCTACTATGGGGTCCCAATGCAGAAACGGAGAACATAATTGTTTAACTAAAACAAAAAGCTACAGGCAAGAACATAGCAAGAGAAAAGGTTCGACAAAACTGTCTAGCTTTTGTATCAATCGATCATATATATACAATCATTTTGCGGCTATAAACAATATTGTAATGGTGGAGTACTCACCCGAGAAAATTTAAATTACAAACAGGTACAAGTGGGATGTGAGCTGCAAAGGAAAAGGAAGAAGACTCGATTATTAACCACTGCTAGTTAAGATTTACTTATTCTATAAAGTCACCAAAATGAGGAAAGCTTTTTTATAATTATAAACAATGGAAATATTTAAGACTTGGCATAGAAACAGTAGCGCTTAGTACCATTCAAGAACGAGATCCTGGTCTCAGGGTGTGAAGCAACACACTGCAATTAAAAAAAGAAGTAAAATGAAATTGAGGGGCAGATGGCAAGCAACCATGATATGAAAGCAGTAGTCTTCTCAATCCACCAGAAGGCCCACCAGGAGCGAGGGTTTCCTTTCTTTCTCATGTAAAAGCATACCTGAAGAAGTGCAAGTGCATTGCAGACACGGTTTGATGCAAATGGCGACAAAGTAGGAGATGAAAGTGAAGGGTAGATTGACACAATCTCCTGCATATATTTTCAAAACAGCAAGATAGGTTGAATAAGGAAAATGCACAGAACCATCAATAAATTTCATATTGAAAGAATCAATACACATGCACAACCACACTAACTCAAATAACCAAAACTGCACAAGTACATATTTACGCTTGCCATTGCAACTGAATTTAGAACTTTGCAATAATTGTAACCTACCTGGAGCAGTGCAGCAACGGTGCCAAAGGAGTGCCACAGCAGTGGAGCAAGGTCTTGAAAAATCTCTTGCTTCTGAAAGAGGAAAACTGAGATACTGAGTAGACAATGAATTTTCACCTCCTGCATCCCAGATTTGCAGCCATACTTTAAATGTTGAAGTAAAATGGTTCCATGTATCAACTGTTCAGTTTGGGATATTGTCTTTGGAAAGTTGATGTTTCCCTCAGAACATAATGATGATGCTTGCAATAGTGGCTCATACCATGGGTTCGTAATTTTGCTAGATAAAGAAGTGACAGGGAAAAAAACTAACTAAACTTCATCACTTATCTAGATAATCTGCAGAAGTAGAACAGACTATTTCGAACCTATAAATGTCTTCCTATATAGTTCATAAACTGTTTAGATTTATTAACACCGCCTCCTGATAAGTCATCAATAGGACAGGATTTCACAAAGTTTACACACCCTCCCTCTCCTTGAACATGGCATCTCCACCAGATACTAAAATTAAATATGCACAGCCGAATATAGACCTTGTAGCCTGCTCCAGCACAAAAATATTCATTGGAAGTTCACTTTTACCAAGTAACAAATACATCAGGAAGCAGGGGATATTAACAAAAATGCGCTTGTGGTATTCACTCCTGAGAGGTTGTATATGATAACTGCAGTATTTACCATTTTATTCAAAGGTGCAAATATTTTCGAAATTGTATAGAAACATGGAGGAAACCTCAGCGTTGCACTAAACAACAACACAGTAGTATACAAAAAAGGATAGAGGAATAAAGTTCATGATGAATTGAAGCATGAATATTCTGAATTAGTGTATCGCCAAACAAATATATTTTTCACATAACTAAAAATGTTCGGAGGAAAAAAAACAGTCATGTTGCGAGTGTTTATTGATTCACAGTATCAATGCCTAATTAGTTGCCACCAAAAATAGGCTAAATCATACAATCCCAACCAAATCATCAAGCAATCTCTAACAAAAGAGCAACTAAAATTCTGAACAATAAGCATTAAGCAGGTTAAAAGCTTATGAAGGGAAAACAATTATAGAAACCGACTCCAATTGATAAGTTTCAACAATACAACCATATACTCCCTCTGTCTGAAAAAGATTGTCATCTGCTTAGTTCATTTTCATTTTTGTAAAAAAAACCCTCGTGATTTTAAACCCCCTACTAATCACCCCCTACCCTTCCACCATTGCACACGGCAGGAACCAGCTCTAGCCACCGCCGGCAGCCGCTGTAGGGCCCAACGCCCCGCGCGCCCACCTGCGGTGTAGCCCAGCTGCACCGCCGCTGCCAATCTTTGCCGCCCCTCCTCGTCGCCTCGTGGCCGTGTCGTTCTTCGCCGCCGCGTCGCTTCAAAGTACCCCGGCTCCTACCACTCACCGCCGACAATCGCCAGAGGGCCCAGCGATCGCTGCCACATCGCAAATCTGCGCCGCCCCTCCTCGTCGCCTCGCCCAAAGACCACCCAGGCTGTTCTTGCCTCCTCTGTTGATTGGCAGCAGCAGCGGTTGTCATCGTCAGTTAATTGGCAGCATCAGCTGCCTCCTTTGTTGAATTGAAGCAGCAGCAGCACGGCGCCGGCGGACCAAGAGCAACAGTAATTCTGGAGACAAGAAGAGGAACAACAGATCAGCACGGCAAAAGCAGCAGACCAAACCATCGTTGCTTTAGTTTGGTACTTTGAGCATATTTGGCTCCTGCTATGTTGGCTACAAACTGTCTGTATTTAGCCTAGACTTTGCTGGGATGAGAGGCCCGATGTTTTATCTTTGTTTGGTTTGTATGTTTTAAACTTTGTGTGGATGCTGCCTAGTGGCTTTATTAATTTAAAGCCGGACACCTCTAGCGTCTACGTTCCAAAAAAGCAGCAGATCAACAGAAATAGCAGCAGGAGAAATAGCAGCAGCAGATGATCTGAATTACAATAGCAGCAAATCAACTGAATTACAATAGCAGCAGCAGATCAACACATCACTTTTTTCATTAAAAAAATACACGTCTCCCTCTCTATTGGCAAACACCATCTAAATTTGCCCCTGGAAACAATCATGCATGCTCAACACCATCTACATTTTAGCATCTTCTGACTGAATATTCTAGGGACTACAGCTAGGAGTATTTTGTCCTAAAAGATTGGAAATAATTATCCAAATAGTCTCCTTTGCACTATCCATAGGAGTAGTTCCTTAATTTATAATCCCATAGGAGTAATTTTGGCTTTGAAAAATTTAACCCACCACATTCTTGGTTTCCAGATGTAACATAAGCAGTACATAAATTGGATTATTCTGGGGTGAACATTTTGTTATAAGTGCTGACTAAATTCAGAAATGCCAAATTTCCCAATGTAACATAAGCAGTATAATGATCAATGTCAAGATTCAGTAATCAATCTGGAGTACAGCAGTAGCATCAATCTATATAACAGCTAGAGTTAACTGAATGTGTGTGTACCTGCAGTACAGTCGTAGCATCAATCCGTAGAACAACTGTGTGTGTACCTGTAGTAGTACCAATATTCATCATCCATCATTTTCTCTCTCATCAATACAAGGAGTAACAAGAAGAAACTAATAATGCCTTAAGGAATGAAGCAAAAATTAGCTAACATTATGAAACTGTATTAATTGTCACAGGGGATTAAACCCATTTTTTACAAACTACTCCATCCAAAGTACTGAGATGGCTACCATATTACTCAGAAACTACAGAGATGGTTATCAATGTCCCAAGAGAAGGACATGCTCCTAGCAATCCCCACTACCTGAAAACATTGTACTGTACCATCCCAGAACCTAGTGTAACCAATGACAGACATGAACACTAACAGGAGTATGCAACACAAATATATGCAGGCAACCTGTTTCTTAATTTAGTGAAAGGCAAATTGTATCTGCATGGTATTTGGAGTATTTGCACATACGGATTCAAGCATAAGTGAAAGGGAAGCATCATATTGCAATGAGAGTTTACTTCAAATCGAAGCATGTACTCACTCTAAGGGTTTGCAGGTTGCAGACCAATAATTTGCGACCAAGAACAGATTTGCAGAAACATTGATCACTTGCTCTCCATCTGGAGTAGACACTGAAGGCATATCATCTCCTAGGATACTGTGGTAAAACTACAACTAAACTTAAAAGTCATACTTTTCACAGAATAAGAATTGTAGCTGGATACACGACCCCAGATGATGCACCCTTCTTCTCGTCTACAGCTGGGCGACAACTACATAATTTCTTGCCTTGCACTAACACTACAAATAGTAGCCTATTCAGGAACTAAAATAAATGAATTCCTTACCTACTGCATTTTGTGAACCAAAATAAGTGGGACCATATCGAGAGTATCATTCTCATGTTCGACTCAGACGCAGGTTAATCGACGTGGTGTACATTCTCCTGTTCGCCTCGGACGCAGGTTAATCGATGTGGTGTAATGAAAGTCAGTTATAATTTAAAAGATTTATATTGTGGACTGTTGAATGCCTTATACACCGGTTAACCGACGTGGTGTACTGAATCTCAATTATAATTTAAAAGATTCATATTGTGGACAATCGAAGCATCCTACCACTTATTTTTTTAGAAGAATATACAATACATTCTAGATTTTAAGACATGACCAACAAATGCACAAGGTAAGTATGTACCTAGTAGGCATTGACATGAATATTACATAGTAGCACAAATAAGCAGAGCATAAAAATACAATCGTCGAAGAAACCTAAAGGGAAAAACACCAAATATATCAATAAAGTTGCACAACAGATGGGGAGAAATAGAACATGGTACTAAAATAAGCCTGTACATATACCGGACACAAACAAAACTCTTAACCTCAGTCTCAACCATGCTATACTAAAAAAACAAAGTTTGCACGCACACATGCTTTGACGGAATACATAACATATATCCACAAGAATAATAGGATTGTTTTTTCAAAGGGAAACAAATATATTACCTCAACTTCTTACATGTAGAAATATTGTTATTGGCTTTAGACCAAGCATCACATTTCCTTGCACAGACTGAATACTCAAGTTACACGTCAGTCCTAGTGCTTGATTCATGTTAAGATGTAGACCTTGGAAGTACACGGACTGAATACTCAAGTCACATGGTAGTCACAGTAACTCTTTAGATATAAAAAATATAGGTGTTCTCTTAAGAAAAAAAAAAGAGGTGCATACCACAAACTTTACACTGAATACTCCAGTTACATCAAGACCACCACATCAGAACCTCCTAAACTGAAGCAAAGTGATTTATCAGTCAATCTTATCGTGTTCCCATTCCTTGTATGACGTTCCCTTTTTTGTATCTTTTGCCGAGATATATATCTTCAGACACCTTGCTACAGTACAAACGAAATCCCCTTTTGTCAGACTAAAAGAAGGCTATTCTGAAACTACATCACCAGAATCCAGGAACACCGCAGATGGGGTAATTGTAACAGTAATACTAAACTGGGACATGCATTAGACTATATAATTATTACTCGGCAAAACACACTTTCCATAAAAATTAATTACTGAGCTCAAGAAAACCTACTCAAGATGGATGGAACCAACATTCTTCAGCTACACACAGATTGATGCAAGATGAATAGCTACCTAGGCCAAATATTAATCAAAAGTCATTGATTTATCGAGCAGTGCAGAAAGTAAAAAAAATGAACAGGTGACCATCTCCAAGCTCATAAAGCGAGCACGAAACCTGAAATTTATATCACATGAGGCCAACAACAGAACTGGCCGAGTAACAATTTATCCACATAGATTTTTCCTTCCTAATTAAGCCAAGCCCCAAATACTCTTATCCATACACAAAAGAACAAAAACATCAACATTCCATGCACAAAGGAACAAGTGTTGGCCCTACCAGGAAGGGACAAAAGGCAAGGCAACCACAAAAAAAACCAGTGCACAAAGTGACTGATACTTTTGGTTGTATCAGAAACAAGACAAGAAATAGAATGATCTTATTCTCCAGCCTATGCACAACCAGCATATCACCATAAAACCGTGTACCTAGCTCTGGAAAAGAAGGGGAGCATAAAGGAGGGGGAGAAGAAGGGTTGACCCGTAGATCAGTAAACAGAGAAGAGCAGCCATAGATCGAAGGAGGCATCGACCAGGGGATTGAGCCACAGAGGACCAAATCTGCAGGTATAGAAAAGGAAAAAAAAATAGAGATTAGCAGCATCCAATCACCAAGAACAGGAGAAAATAGACACATACCTAGAGATCGATGAGTGCATCAGTATATTCGGCAGAAAGACAGGAAGAAAGAGGGGACCTGCAACCAAACGAGATCCCAAATCAACAAAACACTGGTAAATAAATGGAACCATCTCCCTCTCTGCCTCCTCCTCATCTTCCTGGCTCTCACAGGCGGCGACGTACAGGCAAGAGAAGGCGAGGGGGTGGAGTGACCAAGCGGCGTGCCTCTATAGCTCGAGCTCGGATGCGGGCGGCGCCAACATGAGAGAGGCAGCAGGGGAACAAGCAGCCACCATGGCGCCTTGCCGGCGACCCTGAGCCACAGCTTGTGTTAGTCATCAGGGGCGTAGAGCTCGCTCTCCCTCACGGACAGGGCTCACCTGACGAGGACGGCGGCGAGCATGCCGTGGTGCGAGTCTTGGACCAGGCCCGAGTGCCTCTCCCCACGCACGGGCAGCACGCCTCGACCCGACACGGATCCCAGATCGCCATGAGCCGCTCGACAGGCAGGGCTGGAACGGACGGGCGGCGGGCAGTGAGGAGGGGCGGGTCTAGGGTTTGGAGGGAGGGAGAGAGGCGAGGCGGCAGGGAGAGGAAAGGGGCGCGACGCGAGTGTGGGCCTGTGGGGGGAGAGCGACGACAAGGCGCTCACACCTGCCGCTATTGGATATTTTCCCAGTCATGCGAAATGACAGAAATGCCCCCGGTGGGGCACCGGAATTGCACGCGGTGGCACGCGTTTTCGACTACTATTCATTGCTACAGCGCCGTTTTTTTGATCCGGCGGCCCAGGTCGTCCAGAGGCTTGATCCGACGGCTAGAATCGCATTAGGAAAATGGATCGGACGGCCAGAATTGCCTGAACTCTGAGAGCGCTGGGGAACGACTCGATCCCTTATATCTCGATACTTAACGCAGAAGGAACCAAGGGGTGCGTGTTGTTTACCGGTTCCATATGCCATTGCAGCAGCCGGGGAGAGGCGATGACCAATCAGACTACGCTTTTTCATCGTCATCTGCACCGTTGGTCCACCATGATTAGCCAGGTTGGCGCAGCCGTCTCGTACATCTATTGTTTTTTTTTTCTATTGTTGCTCCGTCATTTTTTTGGCTGACGTCGAACCTTATGTTACGTGCTCAACGCAGCTGATAAGACATCTACTAGTTGGCGTCTTCCAGCGCCTTTTTTCTTTATTTAATTATTAGAGAGGCTCAAGGCTAATGCTCCCTTCTACTAGGAAGCTTGGGGCAGTGGTACCTTGTGAAGCACGAAGAACAAACGCTAACAAGGCTGACGCCGGCCGCCAAAAAGAGAAGAAAGAAAAGGAAATCAGAATGCCTTTTCCTACGAAGAGATCAGCGGAGATGAACACGCTTGGAGAAAAGGCATTTGTCATTGGCCACTGGTAGAAGGACGAGGTTGGCAGCGAAGGCAAGCCACCGAGAGGTTGCCGCGCGAACGAATGGCATTGGCACGTCGTCTGGCTCCGGACTGCATTCCCTACGAAGTCACTGCGTGCGTATGTATGTATCGCCGTTGACGCAAGACACGGCGCCGCGGCGCACGCAGCACACTGCTTGGCGATGGGTGCTGGAGATCGATGCCATGACGAGCCGACATATCATCTTAAAATTTACGAAGTCACCATATCACCTCATTGTCGACGTGAACGTCTCCTTTCACTGAATGTAGATCATCGGAAATCCTGACACTAGTAGAAAAAGGGTCATCTGTCCTGGTTGGTAAGGGCCTTTTGTCCCGGTTGTTAAACCGGGACTAAAGGGTCGTTACTAATGCCCTAGCCCTTTAGTCCCGGTTCGTGTATTCTTACACGAACCGGGACAGATGGGCCTTCACGTGGCCGGTGCGGCGAGCCCAGGCAGGAGGGCCTTTGGTCCCGGTTGGTGGCACCAACCGACCAATAGGCATCCACGCCACAAGATTTCGTGGGCTGGGGTTTTTGTTTTTTTGAAAGGGGGGTTGGGGGTTTTGGGGGTTAATTTAGGTGTTTCATATATTGTGTTAGCTAGCTAATTAATAGAGAGAAGTGTCCTCTCTTATCTCCGTGCTTGGTCGACGCTACGTACTATATACGTATAGAGAGGACTAGACACGCTTGCTAGTAAGCAAATGAAGGAAACAGAAGATCGTCATGAACATATGCATATAGAGAGAAGTGATATCGACCACCTCTCCTTCTCCGAGAGATTGGTCGAACAACAAGTTCTCGTATATCTATCCGACACTACCGGTTACATACATACAATAATTATCTCTTACAATATAATCTCCTAATTATATACGAACACAGGGTCCACATAGTATTCTCCGTCTTCAGCAATCACGTGGTCAAGGAAGAATGCCGCCAATTCCTCTTGAATTGCTCGCATACGATCTGGTGGTAGGAGTTCATCCCGCATCCGAAAGATCTAATTTGAAGAAGGGGGTCAATATATATATATATATATATATATGAATAAATGAAACTCAACACAAATGATGGTAATAAAATAAAATTGTGAATATTATTGCTTACGCACTTCATATTGTTCGTCAGAGTAGCCCCACTCACAGGTCGTGTGGCGGATGGACTCGCAAACGTAGTATCCACAGAAATCATTCCTTGCTCCTGCCACAACCACTTTACAAGAAATAGAGGTCAATCAAACTGATAAGCAAGCATGCTAAATGGTATTGATGAAACTAGCGCTTGAATCACTAGGAGATGCGCGGAACATGCTACTATAGTACTTACTTTCGGGTGTCTAAATTGCAGCTTCTTCGGCAGTCCCAGAGCTTTTTTGGTGAATTTTCTCCAAACCCTGCCAGACAAAGAAAACAATTACTTGATATCAGGAAATGAACAAAGTTGCTGATATGGTGGATAATGATCGATTTAACTTACTTCTCGAGCATTTGAGTCATGTCCGCATAGTCCTGGGGATCTTTTTGTCTCGAGTCTAAGACGGTTACTAGTCCCTGCTCAAGCTTAATCTCTAGGAGAATATAGTGAAAGCTGTGCACGCATGCATAACTCATCAATTACATTACTATAACCTGGACTAATAAGGGAAACCGAATATGCACAAGAAAAGTAACACTCACTTGAACTTGTAAGGAAAGAGTATTATATCTTTGTTTTCATTTATTACCAATGATCATAGCAAGTTGGCCTCGGTATTTTTGGCATGATATTCAACCTCAGTTGCATCTATGAGATTTGTGTTAATCAACCCAATATCATCGGTTTGTCTTTTCTTCAATTCGGCGATCTTTAATCTGCATAATATAGTGAGAATAATTATAAATACATGCAATGAAAGAGCTGACCTATATAGAGAGACTTAACGAAAGAAGTAGTACTACTTACAGACAGTAGCAAGTGACCGTTGCTTTATCGAGGGCCTTTTGATTGAAAAACTGGAAGAATTACTCAAATGGAACATTCAACAGTTCAATTCCAACGAGGTCATGCTCCTCTTTAACTCTCAGCGTCAAAGTATTCCTCCCCCCAGACTCTCTGCAGGTTTTCATGTACCAATCATGGAATCTTCGCATCATCGTTGTTAGAGATCTTTCATATTTGACGAGAGGCTTCCCGTACTCGTATCTGTGTACCTCCACCTCCAAGAAATCATAATGTACATCGTCGTGCAGGTAATCTCCAAGATTGCTATAACCGGGCACCATCTTCGGATCATTAGCGACGATGTCGCTAGACACCTTGAGCGGGGGGCACGATTGGTTCGCTTGTTCGCCGAGCTGGGCAATTTTTTCCCAGCTCGTCGTTCTTTTAACCTTTGATCATCGACAAGATTTCCCGACCGCCCGCTCGACAAATGTCTTTGCAATAATGCGCCATAGTTGCTTCTCGGCGGAGACTTTGGTGGTTTTGTCAGGGCAGCAGAGTGCGCTTCGCTTTCACCGGATCTACCTTCTCCTCTCAAGGTGGATGTTTTTGCTTTCACCCCTTGAAAGAAGTTCGTCACTCGCTCGCACTATCTTCGCGTTCTTCTCCGGGTCCTCTCAGATGGTAGCTTCTCCGAGTCTTCGAGAAGGACCGACCAGATTGCCTCCCGCCTCTGGCTGTACTGCTAGACGCCGACAGAGCAGACGGAGCGGCTGTGGCTATCTTCTTTCCTTGCTTACGAGGCGGAGGAGAAGGACTATGACGCGCTGGAGCAGCTGGAGCGGTGGCGGGTCTCTTCCACCCTTGCTGACGAGGCGGAGAAGGAGGAGGCTGGCTGCTCGGGCGCGCCGGCGCAGGCGGAGAAGGAGGCGGAGTGCCGCCACGCGCCGGAGAAGGAGGCTGAGTGCCCTGATCACTCGCCGGAGGAGGAGGCGGAGGAGGAGGCGGAGTGCCCTTACTCGCCGGAGGAGGAGGAGGCGGAGGCGTCCAGTTTGGAAGGTTGATGAGCTCCTTCCGCCATAGGTATGGAGTCTTCAGAGCAGAACCCAGCCGAGTCTCCCCTTTACCGGTAGGGTGGTCAAGCTGGAGGTCCTCAAATCCTTCCGTTATTTCGTCCACCGTCACCCTAGCATATCCTTCTGGAATCGGACGACAGTGAAAAGTTGCGCCGGGTTCAGGAGGTCGAACATAGCCGACAGCCGCCTTGACTTTGAAGTTCTGCCATTGCGTCATAAGGTGGCAATGTTGAGACTCCGTGATAGCATCCACGGGGTAGCTAGTAGGAGCCGTCAAGACATGCTCCGGCTGAAGCAGCTCGATGGAAGCCACGGTGCTTCTCCGCTGAGATGGCGGGGTAGCTTCGGGGGTAGTTTCGGCAGGTCGCTTGCTGTGAGCTACTTCTCGTTCCTCTAGCGCTTGAACCCTTCGGTGCAGCGTCTGAATTTGGGTCTGCTCCACTTTTTTCTCCTCTCCTGGCATTTGTAACCGCCTGCGTCCGGAAAACCAGCCTTCCACGGAACGGAGCCTGGCGTGCCTCGTGTTCGTCCAGGGTGCTCAGGATTCCCGAGGGCCATTGTGAGCTTGTCGTTCTCTCTGTCTGGAACGAACGTCCCTTGCTACGCCGCACCGATATAGTGCTGAAGCCTCTTGACTGGTATTCTCATTTGCTCGTCCGTCCAAACGCACTTCCCTGATACAGGGTCTAAGGTTCCGCCAGCCCCGAAGAACCAAGTCCGGCAATGGTCTGGCCAGTTCATTGTCTCTGGTTTGATCCCTTTATCAAGCAGATCATTCTCAGCCTTGGCCCACTTAGGCCGGGCTTTGAGGTAGCCACCTGACCTCGTGCGATGGTGAAGCTTCTCTTCGCAGCATTTTTCTTGTTTGTCGCTGGCATCTTCTTACTATTTTCCGATGTCTTGTGGGCCACAAATGCGGGCCAGTGATCTCTGATCTTCTCATATTTTGCCGATGAATTCTGGTGTCTCTTCTTTGTCGACAAACGTTTTCAGCTCATTCTTCCACCTCCTGAATAGGTCTGCCATCTTCTTAAGAGCATGAGACTTGATTAATTGCTCTTTAACTAGCTTCTCCGGATCCTCCTCTGGCGGTAGGGTGAAATTTTCCTTCAGCTCAGTCCAAAGATCATCTTTCTGCATATCATTGACATAAGACACCTCAGGGTCTTCCTTCTTAGGCTTATACCATTGGTGGATGCTGATCGGGATCTTGTCCCTAACAAGAACCCCGCACTGAGCAACAAATGCTTCCTTTGTCCGGATGGGTTCAATCGGTTGGCCGTCGTGCACGATTCTTGTGATCTCAAACCTTTCATCCAAGCGCAACTTTTTCTTCGGGCCTCGTCTCTTTACCGAAGTTGTGCTCGATCCAGAGGCTAGAAAAAATAAGAAAGACGAGAGTTAATTAATATGTGTACATAACAAAACAATGAATGCATCAATTAGCTAGTCAGCACATGCTTAACTAATATATTTACCTGGTCGGACTCTGTTCGGTCACCGGAGCAGTCACCACGGGCTCCTTCTTGCACCAGCATTGGGTCACCGGAGCCATCATAATCATGTCTTTCCTCCTCCACTCTTCGATCACCGTAGCCTGCTTCTTCACCCTGTTCTTCCAGACCATCATTGTCGTTAAGATACGACAAGACATCACCTCCGGCTAAGATTATGTCCCCCAACACCTCTTCTGCTTCCTCGTCTCGCCTCAGGCTCCATTGTCTCGCAAATATTACAACATGGCAATTTTACCCAAACATGACAGCAGGTGGATATATTAGTGGCAACGAGACCTAGCTTATTCCGGGTTTGGGGTGGCCTCGGAAACGCTTCAAGGGTAGGGGCGCAGCGGGAGGGGGTAGGAGACCGACATTGTTTTTTTCTAGGGTTTGGGTGTCCTCGAGAGTTTTGGTCGAGCGAGAGGGCCGGGGGTGCTCCGTGGTATAAGTTATCACGATCGAAGTTATCCGGAGGGGTTATATTGACAACGCATTTACATACATACATGGGAAAATAATGTTATCGGGAGGGGTAGGTCAACCCCCTCGTGTTGAAGTTATCGGGACACGGGAATATCGACAACGACATATCCGATAAAAAATAAGAAGACGAAGAAGAAATAAAAGAGGAGAAGAAGAATTAATAGAGGAGAAGATTGAAGAAAAAAAAGAAAAAAAAGAAGGAGAGAAAGAAGAAGAGAGAAGAAGAAAATAGAATATCTATTTTCTCTTCTTCTCTATTCCTTTCTTCTTCTCCTCTTCTTTTTCTTCTTCTTATTTATTTCTCCTCTTCTTCCTCTGGTTGGTGGCATTTTTAATTTTTTTCTTCTGCTTTTTTGTTTTCTTTGTTGCTTTATTTTTTATTTTGTTTCTACTTACAACAAAATACTACTGTTGCTATTTTATTTATTTTATTAAGGTTTATCTATTTTCTTTTATTATAGTTTATTTTATTTTATTTTGTTTCTACTTATTTATTTTATAAAAGTTTATTTTATTTATTTTATTTTGTTTCTACTTATTTATTTTATTTTATTTTATTTTGTTTCTACTTATTTATAAAAGTTTATTTTGTTTATACTTATTTATTTTATTTTCTTTTTTGCTTTTTGTATTTATTTTATGAAAATTCTTTTTGCTTTTAATGTTTTGAACATAAAATACTTTGATAATTTTAGTTGCATAAATTTTATATAATTTTAGTTTCAATAATACTAGAGGTTTATAAAAGCTTTTTAGTTGATTCCTTTAGTACCGGTTCTTTCTTCCCTTTATGACTTCATTTGTTATTTTTCATGCATTTATTGATTATTTTGAGCTATAAGACCCTGAAATTGAAAAGCATTTCAAATGAACTCTGAAAAGGTTGAAAGTTGGCATGGTATCATCATTTCATCCACATAGCATGTGCAAGAAAGTTGAGAAGGTTATGACAAAAACTGGATGCAATTCGTGTTCAAAACGGACAATGGTATCATACTGGTCTGTTACAAAGTTGGCATGGTATCATCATAATAGTTGCGGGAGAAAGTCTTCACTTTTTCTTCGCTTGTGTCATTTGCTTATTGCGCCAGAATCGTGGATAATCTTCATCATTTATCGGGATGCTTGGGTCAGCCTTGACTTTGAAGGAGGAATTTCATGAAACTTTTCATAATCTTCGACATGTCCTGCTTGCCCTCCACTCCCACGATGTCCCTTTTTCCCGAAAGAACTATGTGGCGCTTTGGCTCATCGTATGATGTATTCGCCTCCTTATCTTTTCTTTTTTTCGGTCTGGTAGACATGTCCTCCACATAGATAACCTGTGCCACATCATTGGCTAGGACGAACAGTTCGTCAGTGTACCCAAGATTGTTCAGATCCACTGTTGACATTCCGTACTATGAGTCTACCTGTACCCCGCCTCCTGACAGATTGACCCATTTGCACTTAAACAAATGGACCTTAAAATCATGTCCGTAGTCAAGTTCCCATATGTCCATTATGTAACCATACTATGTGTCCTTTCCCCTCTCGGTTGTTGCATCAAAGCGGACACCGCTGTTTTGGTTGGTGCTCTTTTGATCTCGGGCGATCGTGTAAAATGTATTCCCATTTATCTCGTATCCTTTTTAAGTCAATACAATCGAAGATAGTCCCTTGGACAACGAGTACAGCTCATCACAAACAGTGGTGTCACCTCTGAGACGTGTTTCCAACCAACTGCTGAAAGTCCTGATGTGTTCACATGTAATCCAGTCGTCACACTACTCCGGGTGTTTGGAGCACAGACTGTTATTGTGTTCATCGACATACGGGGTCACCAAGGTAGAGTTCTGTAGAACTGTGTAGTGTGGTTGAGACCAAGAATGCCCGTCGCTGCATATTATTGAGTCCGCTCCTAGTGTGCCTTTTCCAGTCAGTCTCCCCTCATACCGTGATTTAAGGAGACCTATCTTCTTAAGGCCAGGAATGAAGTCAACACAAAACCCAATGACATCCTCTGTTTGATGGCCCATCAAGATGCTTCCTTCTAGCCTAGCACGGTTACAGACATATTTCTTTAGGACTCCCATGAACCTCTTAAAGGGAAACATATTGTGTAGAAATACGGGCCCCAGAATGACAATCTCGTCGACTAGATGAACTAGGACGTGCGTCATGATATTGAAGAAGGATGGTGGGAACACCAGCTTGAAACTGACAAGACATTGCGCCACATCACTCCTTAGCCTTGGTATGATTTCTGTATCGATCACCTTCTCAGAGATTGCATTGAGGAATGCACATAGCTTCACAATGGCTAATCGGACGTTTTCGGTAGAAGCCCCTCAATGCAACCGGAAGCATTGCGCCATAATCACGTGGCAGTCATGAGACTTTAGGTTCGGAACTTTTCTCCGCATATTTATTATTCCTTTATATTTGACGAGAAGCCGGTCGGGACCTTCATACTCGAGCATGCATTCAAAGAAGATTTTTTTTCTTCTTTCGAAGAGCGTAGCTGGCAGGACCTTCATACCGCTTCGGAGGCATGCCGCCTTTTTCGTGCAAACGTTGCAGGTCCTCCGTGCCTCGTGTGTATCTTTTGTCTTTCCATACACGCCAAAGAAGCCTAGCAGGTTCACGCAAAGGTTCTTCGTCACACGCATCACATCGATTGAAGAGCGGACCTCTAGGTCTTTCCAAAGAGGGTAGGTCCCAAAATATAGATTTCTTCTTCCACACGGGTGCGTGTCCTCTCAATATTCGAACAGCTAGTCCGCCAGACCCTTTCCAAAGATTACGGTAAATCATTGACCATAGCAAGTACGTGATCACCGATATGCATGGCGGGCTTCTTCCGTGATCTGCCTCGCCTTTGAAATGCTTGCCTTTCTTTCGACATTGATGGTTGGTCGGAAGAAATCGACGATGGCCTGTACACATTCTTTCGCATTTGTCCAGGTATATACTATCGGTGTCATCTAAACAGTGCGTGCATGCGTGGTATCCCTTGTTTGTCCGTCTCCGAAGGTTACCGAGAGCGGGCCAATCGTTGATGGTTACAAACAGCAACGCTGTAGATTAAATTCCTTCTATTTGTGCTCATCCCACGACGCACACCGCTTCCATTCCACAGCTGTAAAAGTTCTTCAACTAATGGCCTTAGGTACACATCAATGTCGCTGCCGGGTTGCTTAGGGCCTTGGATGAGAACCGCATCATAATGAAATTCCGCTTCATGCACATCCAAGGAGGAAGGTTATACATACATAGAGTCATGGGCCAGGTGCTGTGATTGCAGCTCTGCTCTCCGAAAGGATTAATGCCATCTGCGCCTAAACCAAACCATACGTTCCTTGGGTCACCTGCAAACTCAGCCCAGTACTTTCTCTCGATTTTTCTCCACTGCGACCCGTCAGTGGGTGCTCTCAACTTCCTGTCTTTCTTACGGTCCTCACTGTGCCATCGCATCAACTTGGCATGCTCTTCGTTTCTGAACAGACGTTTCAACCGTGGTATTATAGGAGCATACCACATCACCTTCGCAGAACCCTCTTCCCGGGTGCTCGCCGTCAACATCACTGTGGTCATCTCAGATGATCTTATACCGCAATGCACCGTGATACCGGGCATGCGTTCAGATCTTTGTACGCACCGAGGTAGAGGATGCAGTCATTAGGGCATGCATGTATCTTCTGCACCTCCAATCCTAGAGGGCATACGACATTGTTTGCTGCGTATGTACTGTCGGGCAATTCGTTATCCTTTGGAAGCTTCTTCTTCAATATTTTCAGTAGCTTCTTAAATCCTTTGTCAGGCACAGCATTCTATGCCTTTCATTGCAGCAATTCCAGTACGGTACCGAGCTTTGTGTTGCCATCTTCGCAATTGGGGTACAACCCTTTTTTGTGATCCTCTAACATGCGATCGAACTTCAGCTTCTCCTTTGACTTCAGATAGGCCCTTGCATCGACAATGACCCAGCAGAGATCACCTCATCGGGCACATCGTCTGTTCCTCTTGATCTTCAGAGCTTCCCCTGCAAAGATCATTGGGCACATCGTCTGCTTCCTCTTGATCTTCAAAGAGCTTTCCCGTCGCAGCATCACCATATTCAGGGGCACATAGTTGTCATCGCCTCTTCTTCTTCACCGCCTTCCATCATAACCCCTATTTCTCCGTGCCTCGTCCAAACATTATAGTGTGGCATGAAATCCTTGTAAAGCAGGTGGGTGTGAAGGATTTTCCGGTCAGAGTAGGACTTCGTATTCCCACATTTAGGGCATGGACAACACATAAAAACATTCTGCTTGTTTGCCTTAGCCACTTCGAGAAAATCATGCACGCCCTTAATGTACTCGGAGGTGTGTCTGTCACCGTACATCCATTGCCGGTTCATCTGCAAGCATTATATATAATTAACCGTGTCAAAAACCATCACAGAACATCATGAATAGATAATTAAGTGACCAAATTAATAGAAGTTCATCGTCACATTAAAACCAAAGTACATACATAGTTCTCATCTAACAACATATAGCTCTCCAGAGCATCTAATTAATTAAACCATACATTAAAACTATGTAAAACATTTCAATGCGAAAACAAATACGATCATAATCGCAACCAAGGTAACAATTGATCCAACGGCATAATGGTACCAAGCATCGGTAGGAATGACATATTTTCTAATCTTTCTAATCTTCAAGTGCATTGCATCCATCTTGATCTTGTGATCATCAATGATATCCGCAACATGCAACTCCAATATCATCTTCTCCTCCTCAATTTTTTTATTTTTTCCTTCAAGAAATTGTTTTCTTCTTCAACTAAATTTAACCTCTCGACAATAGGGTCAGTTGGAATTTCCGGTTCACATACCTCCTAGATAAATAAAATCTATGTCACGTTGGTCGGCATAATTTTCATAAATAATAAATGAACCAATAGTTATAAAGATAATATATACCACATCCGAACCATAGACCGGACGAGGGCCGACGGGGGCGGATACCAAAACCATCGCATTATATAATAACAAGCAATAAAATAGTAAGAAAATTAGACAAGTATCTATCTAAAGTAAGATTTTTTTTCTTTCAGAAAGAAGATAAGAACAAGAGCCTCACCACGGTGGTGCCAGCGACGACATCGGCGCGGGCGATCGACGGCGGTGAAGACGGAAATGGGACGTGACGGGCCACTAAACCTAGAAAAATCTCGAGGAAAATGGAGCTTTGAGGTCGAGCTTCGAGAGGATAAAGCTTAACTAGTGCGGCTCGGGCATTTCATCGAGCACCTCATGTGCATAGGAGGTGAGGTAGAGCACCACAAAGCCCTCCCCTCGCCGGCCAGAGAAAAACAGAGCACCTGGAGTGCTCGTCATGGGCGAGGGTATATATAGGCATTTCATTGGTCCCGGTTCGTGGCATGAACCGGGACTAAGGGCAGCCGTGGTCCCGGTTCAAGCCACCAACCGGGACCAATGGTGGTGGGCCAGAGCAAGGCCCATTAGTCCCGGTTCGTCCCACCAACCGGGACCAAAGGGGCTGACGAACCGGGACGAATGCCCCACGAGGCCCGCAGACCCTGCCTCACGAACCGACCACGTTCTATGGGTCCCGGTTCGATCGAACCGAGACTAACGGGCTGACCCGGCCTGAACCAAAGCCCTCTTTTCTACTGGTGTGAAATAAATTCAGGAATAAATGCGAGCACCAGGACTTGAACCCTAGTGGGTTAGGGATACCAGGGTCCCTCTAACCATTCAACCACAGGTTGTTTCGCGTCTGTCTGTTTGACTAGACTTGTTATTTTCCATTCTTCTGGTGCTTCTGACGAGCGGGTTGCCTCACTCACATGAATCCCGTCACACGTTTGTGCGGTTTTTCCAAATCATTTTTTTACGAAAATGATCGGATCTATTATAAAGGTTCATTTGAAATACAAAGCATCTTAAATATAATGAAAAATACAACGACATTTCAAGACCGTTGATGGGCCATTACTGTCACCAGAACGAGCCGTCGATGTGCCGTTGTCGCCAGTCCTCTACCGGAGCCGGTTTGACCTTGTCAATGACAACTGAGAAGTCTTCGTGCGCGTGCCTATAAGCAACAGTGCCATGGAGCCGCTGTCACCGCTCCCCTACCGGAGCCGCCTTGACCTTGTCAATGACAACTGGGAAGTCTTCATGCACTTGTCCCTTGGGACGAGCGCCCTGGAGCCGCGGTCGTCGCCGTTGAACCCTTTCATAGATCTAAAGCACCTCACACCAAATATCGTCACGTGATGAGAAACCCTAACCTCAACGAGCCGCCGATGCCTCGTTGGCGCCGCTATCCTATCGGAGTCAGCCTGACCTTATCGATGATAATCGAAAAGTCTTCATGCACATGCCCCTAAAGATCAACACTCCAGAGCCCCTGAAGCACATGACACCAAATATTGCCGGCGCACACGCACGTTGAGAAACACTCTAACCTCGTCGTCCCAAGGAGACAACATGAAGAATCGGAATATTCTTGGATTAATCTGTATGTGTCGACACTATCAACAGTATTTTTCTTCCTCTTATTACATCTTAGAATTTGCAAAAATATTCGTCTTTTCTAATCATATCGGAAGACACGCGGAATGTTCTGAATTTTGTCAACGGTGTGTTCTCAAGGGAGCTCCTTTTTTCTATACCACCTCTGTCCTGCTTTATTGATCCCTTTTGTAATTTATGTCAAATTTTGATCAAAGAATTAACTAAAAAATTGTTAATGCATGTCAATAAAAATTATATCGTTGGATTCGTATTTGAACATAGTTTTCAATAACATAATTTTTAGTGACATGCGTGAACATTTTGTTAGTTAAATTTATTATAAAATTTGGCACGGAATATAATAGGGACCAATGAACCAGCACAGAGGTAGTACATCACTCAAGAGAGCTCCTGTTCAGCACGTAGCGCGCTTAACAGCGAGCAATCGAACACCTTATGTCCGTGGTGCGCCGGCCCATCGGACAGTTTTTATTCTATTCTTTTTTTCTATTCAGGGATAAACAAAATTAATGTTGAGCTTACCGGTTTGGTGCCGGGTTCTTTTCTTCCAAAAACCGGATTAAAGAGTGGGTATTGTTGATTTTATAAATATATACGTTCTGGATTTTAAAATTCCCAAAAGTTTAACAATATCCATGAATTTATAATATTCCAAAAACATTTTGAAATGTTTATAGATTTTCAAAAAGATTCTGAATTTGAAAAGGGCTGACTTATGTAGTGTGCCGGACATCCAGGTATAGAGATTTGTCGACATCCATGTGAGTATGCGTAGAACAGGATCCGCCGATTTTGAAATATGTGAGGGGCAATACCTCGCTAATGATGTGCTCACCTCAGCCCCCCCTCCCCAGCAAGTTGGGAAACTATCTAAAATGGGAAACTATTTTCCTTGATAAATTTTATAAATAATGCCCATTTAACTTTTTATATAATTTAGAGAAAATGTTTATGTTGCTCAAAATTGCTGATAGCACTAATAAAATGTATGTGTCAGTTTTAAAGTGTTCACGTGTTTCAAAAAATGTTTGTGAGATTTAAAAAATCACGTATTTCAAAAAATATTGTGACATTAGAAATATATTTATCCAATATAAAAAGTTCAAATAATTCAAAAATGTTCTATGAAATTCAAAAAATGTACGTGACATTTTTAGAAAATGTTCACGCATTTTCAATTTATGTTCAAGACATTTTGTAAAAATGTTTATACAATGGAAAAAATGTTCGCATAGTTTAAGGAAATGTTTCATGCCGTTAAAAAAATCAATGTGTATTTGAAAAATATGTAACATGTATTTAAAATATATTCAAAAACATGTATTTGAAAATATGTTATCAGCGAATTAGAAAAATATGCGAAGACAATCACTATTATGTGGCTATTTGGCATTCTTGTAATCGTGTGAAGCATGGCGAAGATGGGAGGGGTCCTACCACTACAATCAGATTAACAAAGGAGGCGCTTGCTCTCCTTCATCTTCCTTGGAAAACCCCCCGCTGTCTTGCTAGGCTTCGGCTGGTGTACTCCCAATCAGGATCACGACCGATGGGGCATTTTATACTGATGGTCAGGATGGCGAGGGAGGTGTTGCACACTCGTCTTCGGCCATGCTTGGTGCATGGTGCAAACCGTACATGGGTATCTCTGACACACTGATAGCTGAAGCCTTTTCATTGCGCAATGGTGTTTGTTTCAAAATGCTTCGAGGATTCTCGCATGTTATAATGGAGGTAGACTGCCTGTAGTCGATGACACTCTCGAACAGTCGCCACAATTATATGGATGTAATTTTTATTATTTCTGGTGTTCGTTGTACTGTCATGATTGAAATGAATAGATTGGATGTTTTCCCGCAAAGAAAAAAGGGTAGAAAATAGAGGAGGGCTTAGTAATTTTTTTTAATATTCAATATGTAAACATGTCAATGAACCTACCGACTCATCTTTGTGCTAAGCATGCTTGCACATTGAATGACACCGAAAGTTGGCTTGATGAAACTCCCAGCTTTCTAGCGACCAACCTCCTAGCTGATTGTCCTAGGAACCCTTGTGTCTGAATAAAGCTTTTTAATTTGCCCGAAAAAAAAGAAAAATGCACAATGTGTATTGAAAAAAGTAGGCACGTGTTTAAAATAGAAAATCAAAGAAAACAGAAGAAAGAAACAAAGAATACCTAGAAAAAAACCAATTAAAATAGTGAAAACCGGTAAGAAAAAATATATAGAGAAAAAGGAAAAATAATCACGCTAGAGGTAACTACAGTACTGGACCGGCCCACTAGCCTCTCACTGAGATGTTTAAAATGGGAAAACAGGGGCAGAACAATTGGACTTGATGTTTTATTTTATGAAAATAATGAAAAAAGTCCACTCCTTTATGAATCCCAAGGGCATGCTCATTACCTTTTTTATCTCAATTACAGACAATTAACATCCTTAGGCCCCTTTACTACAAACTGGAACTTAGGGAATTAACATCATTTGTTGAAGACCATCATACTCTATGTTAGGCAAATATGTCAGGAATTCCCATTATTAATTTATGTATTTATATATATTTGAATTATAAACCAACATTAAATTATCCGATCTTGTGAAAACAATAATGAACATGATATATTGTCTCACTGGGGTATGATGTCAGCTATGGACCCTCAAAATTTAAATAGTTGCGGGAGCAAATGAGTCAAAAATTTGCATTGTTGATTGAAGAATGGAACATAGGGTATGATGTTGGCTATGAACATTAGTAGGAGAAATAAAAAATGATTGGGAGTGAGGAGGGGCCTGGTTGTAGTTGGGGACGTTTTCTAGCGTGGGTTGAGGCTTCTTCGGGTTGTTCCCTACCAGCAAATAGTGTCCCTCCATCCACTGTTGGTCTCCACTGCAGGCGGCTCCCATTGCCAGCCGCAACTCCTCTGGCGATGGTCGTCGGTGGTTGATCTACTAGAAGTCGGGGGAGAGGATGGGGTCGAGACTCAAGAGGCCGCGGTGCTGCTGTTGCGCTACCGCTCTGGGTACGCCGCCGCTGCTTTGCCCGTGTCACCGCCGCTGTCGATGCGTTTTTTTCTTTTCTTTTTTTTCGACCTATCGATAATTGACAGATAGAGGCTCCGAGAGAGCATTTTCTAGAGGAGATTTTTAAAGAGAGGAGCAGGCAAGCGGTGGATGCTTCAGGAAGGCCTTTGTTTCCGTAAAACCAAGCAACACCCCTAGATCAACGTAACCCTCCACATAAATCACCACAAATCAGTAAAAAGATCAAAAAAAGGAAAAAAAAGCTAGTGTGGGTCCACAACTTGGTGTCGTTAACCATGTCTGCTCGCACCCCTCACCAGTAGTGTTCGGCGTAGATTGTTGTGGATCCAGGGAGGTCTGAGGGAGGTAGCATCTGGTAGGGAGAGGTCGAGTTGGCACGTGGGTGGCAGACGTTGTCCCCATCACCAGCCCCAACGCGAACCCGACCGCGCCCAGGGTGTATCTCTTAGGATTATGCATTAGAGACAGTTGCATTTACGTTAAATAGGGCACAATCTAAATCCGTTGAAACGACACCGTATGAACTATGGATTGGCAAGAAACCAAAGCTGTCGTTTCTTAAAGTTTGGGGATGCGACGCTTATGTCAAAAGGCTTCAGCATGATAAGCTCGAACCTAAATCGGAGAAGTGCGTCTTCATGGGATACCCTAAGGAAACAATTGGGTACACTTTCTACCACAGATCCGAAGGCAAGATCTTTGTTGCTAAGAATGGGTCCTTTCTAGAGAAGGAGTTTCTCTCAAAAGAAGTGAGTGGGAGGGAAGTAGAACTTGATGAGGTAATTGTACCTTCTCTTGAATTGGAAAGTAGTTCATCACAAAAAACCGTTCCCGTGATGCCTACACCAACTAGAGAGGAAGCTAATGATGATGATCATGAAACTTCAGATCAAGTTACCACTGAACCTCGTAGGTCAACCAGAGCACGTTCCGCACCAGAGTGGTATGATAATCCTGTTCTGGAAGTCATTTTACTAGACCATGATGAACCTACGAACTATGAAGAAGCTATGGTGAGCCCAGATTCTGATAAATAGCCTGAGGCCATGAAATCTGAGATGGGATCCATGTATGAGAACAAAGTATGGACTTTGGTTGACTTGCCCGATAATCGGCAAGCATAGAGAATAAATGGATTTTCAAGAAGAAGACTGACGCTGATGGTAATGTTACTGTCTACAAAGCTCGACTTGTCGATAAAGGTTTTCGACAAGTTCAAGGAGTTAACTACGATGAGACTTTCTCACCCGTAGCGATGCTTAAGTCTTCCTGAATCATGTTAGCAATTGCCGCATTTTATGATTATGAAATCTGGCAAATCGACGTCAAGACTGCATTCCTTAATGTATTTCTTAAAGAAGAGTTGTATATGATGCAACCAGAAGGTTTTGTCGGTCCTAAAGGTGCTAACAAAGTGTGCAAGCTCCAGCGATCCATTTATGGACTGGTGCAAGCATCTCGGAGTTGGAATATACGCTTTGAAGAGGTGATCAAAGTATATGGTTTTATACAGACTTTTGGAGAAGCCTGTATTTACAAGAAAGTGAGTGGAAGCTCTGTAGCATTTCTAATATTATATGTGGATGGCATATTGTTGATTGGAAATGATATAGAATTTCTGGATAGCATAAAAGGATATTGAATAAAAGTTTTTCAATGAAATACCTCGGAGAAGCTGCTTATATATTGGGCATCAAGATCTATAGAGATAGATCAAGACGCTTAATTGGACTTTCGCAAAGCACATACCTTGATAAGATTTTGGAGGAGTTCAAAATGAATCGGTCAAAGAAGGAGTTCTTGCCTGAGTTGTAAGGTATGGAGTTGAGTAAGACTCAAAACCCGACCACGTCAGAAGATATAGAACCTATGGCTGAGTATGCCTCGGCCATAGGTTCTATAAAGTATGCCATGTTGTATACCAGACCTATTATGTACCTTGTCATGATTTTGGCAAGGGGGTACAATAGTGATCTAGGAGTATATCACTGGACAGCGGTCAAAATTATCCTCAGGTACCTAAAGAGGACTAAGGAAATATTTCTCGGTTATGGAGGTGATAAAGAGTTCGTCGTAAAGAGTTACGTCAATGCAAGCTTTGACACTGATCCAGATGACTCTGAGTCTCAATCTGGATACGTATTGAAAGTGGGAGTAATTAGCTAGAGTAGCTCCATGCAGAGCATTGTAGACATAGAAATTTGCAAAATACATACGGCTCTGAATGTGGCAGACCCGTTTAGTAAACATCTCTCACAAGCAAAACATGATCAGCACCAAGACTCCATGGGTGTTAGAATCATTACAATGTAATCTAGATTATTGACTCTAGTGCAAGTGGGAGACTGAAGGAAATATGACCTAGAGGCAATAATAATATTGTTATTTATATTTCCTTATATCATGATAAATGTTTATTATTCATGCTAGAATTGTATTAACCGGAAACTTGATACATGTGTGGATGCATTGACAAAAAAACTGTGTCCCTAGTAAGCCTCTACTAGACTAGCTCGTTAATCTAATATGGTTAAGTTTCCTAACCATAGACATGTGTTGTCATTTGATGGACGGGATCACATCATTAGGATAATTATGTGATGGACAATCCCATCCATTAGCTTAGCATAATGATCAATAAGTTTTATTGCTATTGCTTTCTTCATGTCATATACATATTCCTTTGACTATGAGATTATGCAACTCCCGGATACCGAAGGAATACCTTGTGTGCTATCAAACATCACAACGTAACAGGGTGATTATAAAGATGCTCTACAGATATCTCCGAAGGTGTTTGTTGGGTTGGCATAGATCGAGATTAGGATTTGTTACTCCGAGTATCGGAGAGGTATCTCTGGGCCCTCTCGGTAATGCACATCATAATAAGCCTTGCAAGCAATGTGACTAATGAGTTAGTTGCGGGATGATGCATTATAGAACGAGTAAAGAGACTTGCTGGCAACGAGATTGAACTAGGTATGAAGATACCGAGGATCGAATCTCGGGCAAGTAACATACCGATGACAAAGGGAATAACGTATGTTGTCATTACGGTTTGGCCGACAAAGATCTTCGTAGAATATGTAGGAACCAATATGAGCATCCAGGTTCTGCTATTGGTTGTTGACCGGAGAGGTGTCTCAGTCATGTCTACATAGTTCTCGAACCCATAGAGTCCGCACGCTTAACGTTCGATGATGATTTTGTATTATATGAGTTATGTGATTTGGTGACCGAATGTTGTTCGGAGTCCCGGATGAGATCACGGACATGACGAGGAGTCTCGAAATGGCCGAGAGGTAAATATTCATATATAGGATGATAGTATTCGGACACCGGAAGTGTTCTGGGGGTACCGGGTACGTATCGGGCCACCGGAAGGGGTTCCGGGCACCCCCCGGCAAACTATATGGGCCTAATGGGCCAAGAGAGGGACAGACCAGCCCCTAAGGGGCTGGTGCGCCCCCTTATAGGCCGAATAGGAGGAGAAGGAAAGGAAGGGAAGGGAGAAGGAAAGGGGAGGATTTGGCCTCCCCCTTTCCTTCCCTCCCCCTTCTCTTTCCTTCCCCCTCCAATGAATATGGAAGGGGGGCGACTTGGAGGAGGTGCCCAAGTTGGATCCCTCCTACTTGGGGCGCCCCTTGCTACTCCCCTCCCTCTCCCACCTATATATATGTGGGGGGGGGCACCGCTAGAACACACAACATTGATTCCTAGCCGTCTGCGGCGCCCCCCTCCAAAGTTTACGCCTCCGGTCATATTGTCGTAGTGCTTAGGCGAAGCCCTGCACAGATCACTTCACCATCACCGTCACCACGCCGTCGTGATGATGAAAATCTCCCTCGACACTTTACTGGATCAAGAGTTCGAGGGACGTCATCGAGCTTAACGTGTGCAGAACTCAGAGGTGCCGTACGTTCGGTGCTTGATCGGTCAGAACGATAAGAAGTTCAACTACATCAACCGTGTTGTCAAACTCTCCCGCTCTCGTTACTATGCATCTCCTAGATAAATTTTGCGTGAGCGTAGGATTTTTTTTGAAATTGCATGCTACGTTCCCAACACTATGGACCCATAGGTCTGAGGTAAACTTCTCACGCTTCATTAGAAGGGGAATAGGGTTGATGTAGATGCCCTCCGTGATCGAATCTCACTCTCGCAGGATGCCGGAAAAGGCCCCAAGATGGGATCTCACGGGAACAGAAGGTTGCAGTGGCGGAAAAGTATTTTCGTGGCTTGCTCCGAGGGTTTTGAAATATATGTGAATAGAGTACATATCTGGTGGAAATCGTACATTCAGCGAAAACATGGAAACTTGGTCTTGTGCCCTTGGATAGAAAATGTGTGCTGCGAGATGGAAGGATGTACAAATTGCAAATTTAACCCTGCAAGAATTCTGCACCTCGGTACAGACCCTGAGCCCTTCTGTACCTTTCCCCGTAGCAGTATGCCAATCCCCATTCTATTTCCTACCGTGAGAAGCTAGGGTTAGGAGACGAAGCTGGCCAGACCCTCTCGTTCGGCGCTGGACGGCAAGCGACGGGCGGCGAGCGGCGCCGGTGATTTCTCTACTCCTGGTGATTATCCCACTAACAGTGGCGGCCCTATTCCGAGCGTTCTGTGCTGGGCCGACGGCCGGCGAGCCGTGCAACTGATTCCTCTCCGGCGATTGTGCATCCAACTGTGCTCAATCCCCAACTATCTCCAATTGGATTTGGGTCCCTAGGTATGAGGATTTGTACCCTTCATATTTTCTGCTTTGCCCCATTCTCCTTTATCCCAATTGCTCATCTAGTGGGTTCCTCTTCTCTAGATTAGGCTAGATTTGCAAAGCAAATAGAGGAGGCGACTAGCTCGTGGCTCATTGGGCTGTCTCCTCCAAGTTCAGCACTTCTAAAAAGGAAATATGAGAGGGGACGAGGTAGTGGCATCTTGCCAGCAACTGCTCATTTTCCTAGAGGTCACTGTCCAGATTTTACTTGCTCCTAATTAAGTGTTATATACATCTATGACTATACGTGTGTCGCTGCTTGGCATGTGTGTTGTGTGTGGCAGTAATCTAATGAAAATTGATATCTGTATAAACTGCTACTGCTACTGTATAGATGGAATTTAGATGATAAGTATGTCCGTCCTATGATTCCACTTACAAACTGTATATCTTGTTTTGTGCAGAAACTATGGAAAGCCAAAGTGAAGTGAGCAAGGCTCCTTCTTTGGCTATTTGTGATGTCCAGTCTGATGCAGAATCAGCCGTCCACACTAGGCCAAGTCTAGACATTGGGTTTACTACACCATAGAAATCGTATTGTGCACCTTTCTGTGTAAGTACTTGCCTAACTAATATGTACTCCCTCACTACTTTAGTGATCTATAAATGATCTTATATTTCTTTACAGATAGAGTACAACAAAGTAAATCTATTGTGCTTTTCGTTCAAATTGTAGGGCTCATATTGTACTCCAGAGTGTGATGATGCCATCAGACCAGCCATAGGGATGACTTTTGCTAATTTGAACGCAGCCAAGGAGTTCTATGAAGCTTATGCATGTTGGTTTTTTAGTACGCGTGGGGCAGCAAAAGACTGTCAATGGTGTTGTTACTCACAAGCGTTTCTACTGTGACCGTGAAAGTTTCCGTGAAGAGCGAAAGGTAAGGAAACTTTGGTAGCTAGCACTGGTAGTAAGAGGAGACATGAGAGGAAAATCACTAGATGTGGGTGTGAAGCTAAACTTGCTGTCAAACGCACGGTCGAGAATAAGTACATTGTGACACTTTTCGAAGAGGAGCACATACACACACTTCTATGGCCTAGTAAAAAACAATTCATTAGATCAAATAGGAAAGTTAGCCAACAAGCAAAAACTACATTATGGAACTGTCATAAAGCTAGCATTGGCACATACCTAGCATACAGGTTCCTTCGTGTAAACTTGGGGGGGGGGGTTGAGAATGTTGGCTGTACAAAGAGAGACTTGCAAAATCACCATTGACACCTTAGGTGCCTCATCAAGTCATCCGATGCTCAAATGTTTGTTAACCAGCTTGCTAGAAAATATCTTGCAAATTCAGAATTTTATTTTGATTATGTTCTTGATGATAAGGGTAGACTAGTACATGTGTTCTAGGCGGATGCCACATGTAGGGAAAATTATGCTCTATTTGGAGAGCTTGTGTCCTTTGACTCAACGTATAGCACCAATCAATATAACATGATATTCACCCCCTTTACTGGAATCAATCACCATAAGGCAAGTGTTTGTTTTGATGCTGCAATGTTACACGATGAGAAGGCAGATTCCTAAAAGTAGTTGTTTCACACTTTCTTGAAAGCTATGGGAGGGGGTGCACCTAGATTTATAATAACCGACGAATGTAGTAGCATGGAAAATGCAATAAGGGAAGTTTTCCCAGCAGCCGCACATAGGCTATGCATGTGGCATATTATGAATAAGATTCCGCAGAAGGTTGGCCCTGATTTGAAGACGATCGGGATTTCCATGAACGATTAGGTCGGTGCGTGTGGTCTTCTGAAATTCCTACTGAATTTGAGGAATGATGGAAAGAAATTATGTCGGAGTATGGGTTGGAAGATGATGAATGGTTCAGTAAAAGGTTCAACCTTCGAGAATCATGGATACCAGCTTATTTCAAAGAAATAGCTTTGTCAGGGCTTATGCGGACCACCTCAAGGTCAGAGAGTGTCAATTCTTTTATCTCACGTATTATTGGTTACAAACATGATTTGGTTGAGTTTTGGCTTAGATATGACACGGCTTTGGAAGAACAACGTCGTAAGGAGTTGCAAGAGGACCATGTGAGCCTACATACGATGCCTGTGTTGAAGACATCGTGGGCGATTGAAAAGCATGGCAACGAGGTGTTCACGCATGAGATATTTCAGGATTTTCAACATGAGTTGCTTGCTGATAGGGATCGTTGCCTGCTACCTCTTGAGCACTGCGTTGGATTTCCTTCAAGAGGAAAGGGTGATGCAGCACAGTAGCGTAAGTATTTCCCTCAGTTTTTGAGAACCAAGGTATCAATCCAGTAGGAGGCTACGCGCGAGTCCCTCGTACCTACACAAAACAAATAACTCCTCTCAACCAACGCGATAAGGGGTTGTCAATCCTTCACGGTCACTTACTTAGAGTGAGATCGATAGATATGATAGGATAATATTTTTGGTATTTTCGTGATAAAGATGTAAAGTAAAATAAAAGCAAAGTAAAAAAGCAAAGGAAATAGCTAAGTATTGGAAGATTAATATGATGAAGATAGACCCGGGGGCCATAGGTTTCACTAGTGGCTTCTCTCAAGAGCATAAGTATTTTACGGTGGGTGAACGAATTATGTTGAGCAATTGATGAATTGAGCATAGTTATGAGAAAATCAAGGTATGATCATGTATATAGGCATCACGCTCGAGACAAGTAGACCGACTCGCCTCCATCTACTACTATTACTCCACTCATCGACCGCTATCCAGCATGCATCTAGAGTATTAAGTTCATGAAAACAGAGTAACGCCTTAAGCAAGATGACATGATGTAGAGGATAAATTCATGCAATATGATAAAACCCCATCTTGTTATCCTCGATGGAAACAATACAATACGTGCCTTTGCTGCCCCTCATCACACGGGAAAGGACACCGCAAGATTGAACCCAAAGCTAAGCACTTCTCCCATTGCAAGAAAGATCAATCTAGTAGGCCAAACCAAACCGATAGTTCAAGAGACTTGCAAAGATAACCAATCATACATAAAAGAATTCAGAGAAGATTCAAATATTGTTCATAGATAATCTTGATCATAAACCCACAATTCATCGGTCTCAACAAACACATCGCAAAAAGAAGATTACATCGAATAGATCTCCACGAGAGAGGGGAGAACATTGTATTGAGATCCAAAAGAGAGAAGAAGCCATCTAGCTACTAACTATGGACCTCAAGGTCTCAAGTAAACTACTCACACTTCATCGGAGAGGCTATGGTGTTGATGTAGAAGCCCTCCGTGATGGATGCCCCCCCGTGAGCTTGAACAGCCCCAAGATGGGATCTCGTGGGTATAGAAGGTTGCGGCGGTGGAATTAGGTTTTGGCTCCGTGTCGATCGTTTGGGGGTACGTGGGTATATAGGAGGAAGGAGTACGTCGGTGGAGCAACGGGGGGCCCACGAGGGTGGAGGGCATACTGGGGGTGGGCGCGCCCCTACCTCGTGCCTTCCTCTTTGTTTCTTGACGAGGGTCCAAGTCTCCGGATCATAATCTTCCTAAAAATCACGTTCCCGAAGGTTTCATTCCATTTGGACTCCGTTTGATATTCTTTTTCTGTGAAACTCTAAAATAGGAAAAAAAACAGCAATTCTAGGCTGGGCCTCCGGTTAATAGGTTAGTCCCAAAAATAATATAAAAGTGAATAATAAAGCCCAATAATGTCCAAAACAGTAGATAATATAGCATGGAGCAATAAAAAATTATAGTTACGTTGGAGACGTATCAAGCATCCCCAAGCTTAATTCCTGCTCGTCCTCGAGTAGGTAAATGATAAAAACAGAATTTTTGATGCGGAGTGCTACTTGGCATAATTTTAATGTAATTCTTCTTAATTGTGGTATGAATATTAAGATCCGAAAGATTCAAGACAAAAGTTTAATATTGACATAAAAAATAATAATACTTCAAGCATACTAACAAAGCAATTATGTCTTCTCAAAATAGCATGGCCAAAGAAAGTTATCCCTACAAAATCATATAGTCTGGCTATGCTCTATCTTCACCACACAAAGTATTTAAATCATGCACAACCCCGATGACAAGCCAAGCAATTGTTTCATACTTTTGACATTCTCAAACTTTTTCAATCTTCACGCAATACATGAGCGTGAGCCATGGATATAGCACTATATGTGGAATAGAATGGTGGTTGTGGAGAAGACAAAAAGGGAGAAGATAGTCTCACATCAACTAGGCGTATCAACGAGCTATGGAGATGCCCATCAATAGATATCAATGTGAGTGAGAAGGATTTGCCATGCAACGGATGCACTAGAGCTATAAGCATATGAAAGCTCAACAAAAGAAACTAAGTGGGTGTGCATCCAACTTGCTTGCTCACGAAGACCTAGGGCATTTTGAGGAAGCCCATCATTGGAATATACAAGCCAAGTTCTATAATGAAAAATTCCCACTAGTATATGAAAGTGACAAAATGAGAGACTCTCTATCATGAAGATCATGCTGCTACTTTGAAGCACAAGTGTGGTAAAAGGATAGTAACATTGTCCCTTGTCTATTTTTCTCTCATTTTTTTATTTGGGCCTTTTCCCTTTTTTTATGGCCTCTTTTTTTTTCGTCCGGAGTGTCATACCGACTTGTGGGGGAACCATAGTCTCCATCATCCTTTTCCTCACTTGGGACAATGCTCTAAAAATGAAGATCATCACACTTTTATTTTATTACAACTCAACAATTACAACTCGATACTTAGAACAAAATATGACTCTATATGAATGCCTCCGGCGGTGTACCGTGATATGCAATGAATCAAGAGTGACATGTATGAAAGAATTATGAACGGTGGCTTTGCCACAAATACGATGTCAACTACATGATCATGCTAAGCAATATGACAATGATGGATCGTGTCATAATAAACGGAATGGTGGAAAGTTGCATGGCTATATATCTCGGAATGGCTATGGAAATGCCATGATAGGTAGGTATGGTGGCTGTTTTGAGGAAGGTATATGGTGGGTGTATGATACCGGTGAAAAGTGCGCGGTATTAGAGAGGCTAGCAATGGTGGAAGGAGGAAGAGTGCGTATAATCCATGGACTCAACATTAGTCATAAAGAACTCATATACTTATTGCAAAAATCTAGAAGTTATCAAAGCAAAGTATTACGCGCATGCTCCTAGGGGATAGATTGGTAGGAAAAGACCATCGCCCGTTCCCGACCGCCACTCATAAGGAAAATAATCAATAAATAAATCATGCTCCGACTTCATCACATAACGGTTCACCATACGTGCATGCTACGGGAATCACAAACTTTAACACAAGTATTTCTCAAATTCACAACTACTCAACTAGCATGACTCTAATATCACCATCCTTATATCTCAAAACAATTATAAAGCATCAAACTTCTCATAGTATTCAACTCATTCATAAGAAAGTTTTACTATTCTTGAATACCAAGCATATTAAGATTATTTAAGCAAATTACCATGATATTTAAGACTCTCAAAATAATCCAAGTGAAGCATGAGAGATCAATATTTTCTATAAAACAAATCCACCACCGTTCTCTAAAAGATATAAGTGAAGTACTAGAGCAAAACTATATAACTCAAAAGATATAAGCGAAGCACATAGAGTATTCTAACAAATTCCAAATCATGTATGGCTCTCTAAAAAGGTGTGTATAGCAAGGATGATTGTGGTAAACTTAAAAGAAAAGACTCAAATCATACAAGACGCTCCAAGCAAAACACATATCATGTGGTGAATAAAAATATAGCTCCAAGTAAAGTTACCGATGGAAGTAGATTTAAAGAGGGATGCCTTCTAGGGCATCCCCAAGCTTTGGCTTTATGGTGTCCTTAGATTATCTTGGGGGTGCCATGGGCATCCCCAAGCTTAGGCTCTTGCCACTCCTTGTTCCATAATCCATCAAAATTTTCACCCAAAACTTGAAAACTTCACAACACAAAACTCAACAGAAATCTCGTGAGCTCGTTAGCGAAAGAAAACAAAAGACCACTTCAAGTTACTGTAATAAACTCATTCTTTATTTATATTGGTGTTAAACCTACTGTATTCCAACTTCTCTATGGTTTATAAACTATTTTACTAGCCATAGATTCATCAAAATAAGCAAACAACACACGAAAAACAGAATCTGTCAGAAAACAGAACAGTCTATAGTAATCTGTAACTAACGAAAACTTCTGGAACTCAAAGAATTCTACAAAAATAGGACGACCTATGCAATTTGTTTATTGATAAGAAGCAATTGGAATCACTATTTTATCGTGTTCTGGTAATTTTCAACAATTATTTTCATGAACAGAAAGTTTCTGGAAATTTCTGCAAGATCAAATAACTATCATCCAAGAAGATCCTATAGGTTTAACTTGGCACAAACACTAACTAAAACATAAAAACACATCTAACCAGAGGCTAGAACAAATATTTATTCCTGAACAGAAGCAAAAAGCAAAAAAACTAAAAATAAAATTGGGTTGCCTCCCAACAAGCGCTATCGTTTAACGCCCCTAGCTAGGTATTGATAATTTTCATGATGCTCACATCAAAGACAAGAATTAAAGCACAAAGAGAGCATCATGAAACACGTGACAAACACATCTAAGTCTAACATACTTCCTATGCATAGGTGTGACGCCCGGGTGATTACGCTACAGTAATCCCGCGTTAATGAGGACACGTCACCTCGGTTACTGCTATTAAACTCGCGTTAGTTCAAATCCGTTTCAAAATTCAAATTCAAAAACAAAGTCAAACAATAAAAATTTTCAGTTTTTAAAACTAAAGTGTTCGGGTGGTTCCAAATAATTCATAAGAGATTATGGTGGAGGAACCACACTTTTATAAAATGTTTAAATACTCTAAAATGAATAAAGCAGTAGCAAATACAATTATTTAAGTGCTTTAAAAATAATAAACATTTTCAAACAAAAAAAAAAGGAAAAGGCCCCCCTCAGGCCACCTGCCCACCTGGCGGCCTACCAGCCGCCCACACAGCCACCGACAGCCCCCGGCCTATAGGCCAGCGCCGCCCCCAAACCCTAATACTCACCAACCAGCCCCCACATCCCCCCACTCGCGCCCCACCTCCCTCTCCCGATCCAATCGGGATCGGGCTTGACGCCGCCCGCCCCGCCCCCCCCCCCGCTCGACCTCGCCTCCTTTCCCGGGGCGTGCCCCTTCCCCCCGCATGGCCTCGACGCCACCACCGATCGCTCGTCCTCGCTTCACCCTCTTCGCGGATGCCGCCCACGACGCCGCCGCAGGACGTCGCCGCCTCATCGTCTCCGCGCCGGCGTCGTCCCTCTCGCCCGAGCTTACGCCAGAGCTCCACCGCCTCCCCGCTTCCCTACGCGGATCCGCCAGCCGGAGCCCCGATCGACCGGATCGAGGTCATCTTCAACCTCCGCCCGCTGCTTGCCGTCTTCGATTCGGCCTCATCGGAACCTCCCCGAGCCCACTTTGCTCACCCACAGGCTCGATGTGAGCTCTCTCTCCGTTCCCCATCTCTTTCCCTCAATTTCGTTGTCGTTTGCCGCCCCACACGTTGGCCGCCTGACTGGTGCTTTCGACTTGGCCGCGCAGCCTCCCCCCCAGCGCTCCGGTGCGCCATGGCCTTAACCGCTGCCGTGGCTGCTTTGCTTCTTCTTTGTGCTTGTGCCACTGGCTCATGGGCCCGCCTCACTGCGACCCCCGCCTGACCTCCTCGCTCGACCGCCGTTGCCACCGGCCTCACTGCTCAGCCTGGCTCGGGTGGCACCCGCACCCGAGCGCCCAAACCCGCTAAGGCCCTCAGGGTTTATGACACAGGGGCCCCACGCCCCAGTACAAAACAATAAGAAAAATAATAATTAAAATGTTAATTAATTAATTAATTAATTAGAGAATTAATTAACTTAATTAAACCTGATTAATTAAACTTAATCACAAATTAAACCTAATTAATTAATGTTAATTAATCTGATAAGGTTAATTAGTCATTAGTGAATGACATGCGGGACCCACCTGTCAGGGTTGACTTAGTCAACCCTGTTGACTGATGATGTCAGCATGACATCATGCTGATGTCATAAATGCTTTTTCGAAATTATTTAAATAATTAATTAAAATTCCTGAAATTAATAAAACCTTTTATAAATCATATCTTTTAATCCTTAGTCCGGATTAAAATATTTTCAACATGAAAGTTGCTCAGAACGACGAGACGATTTCGGATACGCAGTCCGTTCGTCCACCACACGTCTCTAACCTATCGAACCTGCAAACTTTCTCCTCCGGTTCATCTGTTCGACAGACGTCAGGAGAGACGGACAACTCCGGATGCTTTTTCCCTAAACCAAGTACCCCTCTTCCCACGTTAGGGCACGCCTAGCATCGCTTCTTGGCATGTCATGCATCGTTATGCATCTGTTATCGTGTATTCATTGTTTCTTCCCCCTCTTCTCTTGATGACTAGACCGAGACCAAAAGCCAGCTGCGGTGGCGAGTTCGACTACAAGGTCGACGACCCTCTCTCTTGCTGGAGCAACCGGGCAAGCCCCCCTTTTGATCATCCCGATATCGCCCATTCCATTCTCTTATTGCTTGCACTAGATTTTCGCTACTGTTATTGTTGCTCCTATTCTGTTGCATAGCCTGTTTATTGTAACCTGCTTTGTTACCTACCTGCTTATCCTAAACTGCTTAGTATAGGTTGGTTAGAGACCCATCAGTGACCCCCACCTTGACCTTGTTGCCCCTGCTTCATCATTGAAGACCCGATCAACGGGATCGGAGACCAGGCCCCGACACCGCACATCACTTCCCCTTAGTTGCTCGACACTACTAGGTTACTATCGAGTACCGAGGGTGAAACCTCTACAGCACCTCTGATATTAACCCTGTAGTATAGCTATCCGGTTGTGGTCATCGAGGGTGATTTCCTCCTTAACCACTTCCGATACGACTCTGTCGTGCAACCCCTCAAGTGTGGACCTCGAGGGTGAATCCTCTTATGTTCACCTTGACGACTACATTGAGTGGAATACACCGGGGGTGATTCCTCGTGTTTTCCCCTTGATGTTTGGACTCACGGTTACTTGGACTTTACCACTGTTACTTGGAAAGACGGGTCGACCCTGAGGGGTACCCGCGCGTGCTTAATTGCGAGTGATGTGGAGACGGGTTGACCTGGAGGGTGCCCGCGAGATAATTACGAGGCGTGGCCGGGCATTCCTAGCCCTTGCCGCAAGTCCTCGAGACGGGGCAACGGGGTCACATCTTTCGTGAGTCTCTGCTTGTTACCGCGCGTTCCTAATCCACTACGATTTGGATATTTGATCCGAGGGGCCTCTGGCCTGATAGCACTAACCATCACGTGGGCTAAGTATGGGCGTTCTGCGTCGTATACATCAGCCGAAGCTTATTAGACGTCGGCGTCGGATGGCGCGCGCGGATTGGGCTGGAACGCTGTTAGGCTAGGTCTGCTTCGGCCGCCCTCGCAACGTCGTGTGAGTTCGGGAGATGGCCCATGACCCCGGGGCATAGGTTTAGTCCGCGGCTGGCCTCTCTATTAAGCCTAGGTCGGGTTGCGGCGTATTGTTTGGCCGAGGCGGGCATGACCTGGAAAGTGTGTCCTACGGAGTTAAGCGGCGTGGTGGGTAAGTTGGTGCACCTGCAGGGAAGAAAACATCTATCGATAGCCTGTCCTACGGTAACGGACACTTGGAGTTGTATCCCGATCGATACAACTAGAACTGGATACTTGAGATGAGACATGGATATGAGCATTGGTTTATGATGATAACTGGATAGTATGGCTCTGGGATTTCTTTCTCGCAGGGAGTCGAGAAAGGATCTCTGGCCGAGGTTGATAACACTACTTCTACTTTAAGTTATGTTACCCTACTCCCTCTTGTTTGCTGCAAGATGGTGGTTTCCGGAAGATGCTAGTCTTCGATAGGACTAGGCCTTCTCTCTTTTCTGGCATTTCTGCAGTTCAGTCCACTGATATGGCCTTTACACATATATCCATGCATATGTAGTGTAGCTCCTTGTTTAAGTAGTACTTTGGATGAGTACTCACGGTTGCCTTGTTCCCCTTTTTCCCTATCTCTACTCGATTGCTGCTATCGACGATGGAGCCCAGGATCGCACGCCACCGCCACGGCGACTACTACTCGGGCGCCTACTACTACGTGCAGCCCACGACGGCGACTGGGAGTGACCTAGGAGGATCCTAGGCAGGAGGCCTGTCCTCTTCGATCAGATCCCGGTTTGTGCTAGCCATCTTATGGCACCTTGTTTAACTTATGTCCGTACTCAGATATTGTTGCTTCCGCTGACTCGTCTATGATCGAGCACTTGTATTCGAGCCCTCGAGGCCCCGGCTTGTATTATGATGCTTGTATTGTTGGGGAACGAGTAATTTCAAAAATTTTCCTACGATCACGCAAGATCATGGTGATGGCATAGCAACGAGAGGGAGAGTGTCCGTCCACGCACTCGTGAGACCGAAGCGGAAGCGTTATAACAACGCGGTTGATGTAGTCGACGTCTTCACGATCCGACCGATCCAAGTACCGAACGTCACGGCACCTCCGTGTTCAAAGACACGCTCAGCTCGATGACGATCCCGGACTCCGATCCCGCAAAGTGTCGGGGATGAGTTTCGTCAAGACGACGGCGCAGTGACGATGTTGATGCTCCACCGACGCAGAGCTTCGCCTAAGCTCCGCGACGATATGACTTCTCCGCGCAGGCTTCGCCTAAGCTCATGACGATATGACCGAAGTGGAATATGGTGGAAGGGGCACCGACACGGCTAAGGAAAGATCCGTAGATCAACTTGTGTGTCTTGGGGTGCCCCTGCCCCGTATATAAAGGAGACAAGGGAAGGTGGCGGCCCTATAGGAGGCGCGACTAAGGAGGAGTCCTACTCCCACGGGAGTAGGACTCCCCCCTCTCCTAGTTGGAGTAGGATTGGGGAGGGGAAAGGAGGAAGGGCGCCCCCTCTCCTTGTCCTATTCAGACTGGAAGGGGAGGGGGCGCAGCCCACCTGGGCGGCCCTTCTCCTCTCCCTCAAGGCCCATGATGGCCCATATACCCCGGGGTTCCGTAACCCCGGTGTTCCGATAATATCCTGTTTCACTCGGAACCATTCAAGTCCAAACATAGGCTTCCAATATATCAATCTTTATGTCTCGACCATTTCGAGACTCCTCGTCATGTCCGTGATCACATCCGGACTCAACAACCTTCGTGCATCAATACTTATAAACTCATTATGAACTGTCATCGAAAGCGTTAAGCGTGCGGACCCTACGGGTTCGAGAACTATGTAGACATGACCTAGAACCATTCTCGGTCAATAACCAATAGCGGAACCTGGATGCCCATATTGGTTCCTACATATTCTCTGAAGATCTTTATCGGTCAAACCGCATAACGACATCGTTGTTCCCTTTGTCATCGGTATGTTACTTACCCGAGATTCGATCGTCGGTATCCAATACCTAGTTCAATCTCGTTACGGTAAGTCTCTTTACTCGCTCCGTAATACATCATCTCACAACCAACTCATTAGTTGTAATGCTTGCAAGGCTTAAGTGATGTGCATTACCGAGAAGGCCTCGAGATACCTCTCCGACAATCAAGTGACAAAACCTAATCTCGAAATACGCCAACCCAACAAGTACCTTTGGAGACACCTGTAGTACTCCTTTATAATCACCCGATTACGTTGTGACGTTTGGTAGTACCAAAGTGTTCCTCCGTAAACGGAGTTGCATAATCTCATAGTTATAGGAACATGTATGAGTCATGAAGAAAGCATTAACATACTAAGCGATCAACTGTTAAGCTAACGGAATGGGTCAAGTCAATCAGATCATTCAACTAATGATGTGACCTTGTTAATCAAATAACAACTCCTTGTTCATGGTTAGGAAACATAACCATCTTTGATTAACAAGCTAGTCTAGTAGAGGCATACTAGTGACATACTGTTTGTCTATATATTCACACATGTATTATGTTTAGGTTAATACAATTCTAGCATGAATAATAAACATTTATCATGATATAAGGAAATAAATAATAACTTTTATTATTGCCTCTAGGGCATATTTCCTTGATCTCCCACTTGCACTAGAGTCAATAATCTAGATTACAAAGTAATGATCCTAACACCCATGGAGTCTTGGTGCTGATCATGTTTTGCTCGTGGAAGAGGCTTAGTCAACGGGTGCGCAACATTCAGATCCGTATGTATTTTGCAAATCTCTATGTCTCCCACTTGGACTTGGTCCCGAATGGCATTGAAGCGTCTCTTGATGTGCTTGGTCCTCTTGTGAAACCTGGATTCCTTTGCCAAGGCAATTGCACCAATATTGTCACGGAAGATCTTCATCGGTCCCGATGCACTAGGTATGACACCTAGATCGAAATGAACTCTTTCATCCAGACTCCTTCATTCGCTGCTTCAAGCAGCTATGTACTCCGCTTCACATGTAGATCCCGCCACGACGCTTTGTTTAGAACTGCACCAACCGACAGCTCCACCGTTTAATAAAAACACGTATCCGGTTTGCGATTTAGAATCGTCCGGATCGGTGTCAAAGCTTACATCGGCGTAACCATTTACGACTAGCTCTTTGTCACCTCCATATCGAGAAACATATCCTTAGTCCTTTTCGGTATTTCGGGATGTTCTTGACCGCTGTCCGATGATCCACTCTGGATTACTTTGGTACCTTCTGCCAAGCTTACAGCTAAGCATACGTCAGTCTGGTACACAGCATTGCATACATGATAGAGCCTATGGCTGAAGCATAGGAACATCTTTCATTTCTCTCTATCTTCTGCATTGTGGTCGGGCATTGAGTCGACTCAATCTTACACCTTGTAACACAGGTAAAAACCTTTCTTTGCTGATCCATTTTGAACTTTTTCAAAACTTTATCAAGGTATGTGCTTTGTGAAAGTCCAATCAAGCGTCTTGATCTATCTCTATAGATCTTGATGCCCAATATGTAAGCAGCTTCACCGTGGTCTTTCATTGAAAAACTTTTATTCAAGTATCCTTTTATGCTATCCAGAAATTCTATATCATTTCCAATCAATAATATGTCGTCCACATATAATATTAGAAATGCTCTGAGCTCCCACTCACTTTCTTGTAAATCTGAGCTTCTCCAAAAGTCTGTACAAACCCATATGCTTTGATCACACTATCAAAGCGTTTATTCCAACTCCGAGAGGCTTGCACGGACCATAAATTGATCGTTGGAGCTTGCACACTTTGTTAGCACCTTTTGGATCGACAAAACCTTCTGGTTGCATCATATACAACTCTTCTTCTAGAAATCCATTCAAGAATGCGGTTTTACATCCATTTGCCAAATTTCATAATCATAAAATCGGCAATTGCTAACATGATTCGGACAGACTTTAAGCATCGCCACGGGTGAGAAAGTCTCATCGTAGTCAACCCCTTGAACTTGTCGAAAACCTTTCGCGACAAGTCGAGCTTTGTAAACAGTTATATTACCATCGGCGTCGGTCTTCTTCTTAAAGATCCATTTATTTTCAATGGCTTGCCGATCATCGGGCAAGTCAACCAAAGTCCATACTTTGTTCTCATACATGGATCCCATCTCAGATTTCATGGCTTCAAGCCATTTTATGGAATCTGGGCTCACCATCGCTTCTTCATAGTTCGTAGGTTCATCATGATCTAGTAGCATGACTTCCGAATAGGATTACCGTACCACTCACTCAGTGCGGATTTTGTTCTGGTTGATCTACGGTTCAAGTGACAACTTGATCTGAAGTTTCATGATCTTCATCATTATCTTCCTCACTAAGCTGGTGTAGGTGTTACACAAACTGATTTACGTGACGAACTACTTTCCAATAAGGGAGCTGGTACTATTACCTCATCAAGTTCCACTTTCCTCCCACTCACTTCTTTCGAGAGAAACTCCTTCTCTAGAAAGGATCCATTTTAGCAACGAATGTCTTGCCTTCGGATCTGTGATAGAAGGTGTACCCAATTGTCTCCTTTGGGTATCCTATGAAGACACATTTCTCGATTTGGGTTCAAGCTTATCAGGTTGAAGTTTCTTCACATAAGCATCGCAACCCCAAACTTTCGAAGCGACAACTTTGGTTTCTTGCTAAACCATAGTTCATAAGGCGTCGTCTCAGCGGATTTTGACGGTGTCCTATTTAACGTGAATGCGGCCGTCTCAAGAGCATAACCCCAAAATGATAGCGGTAAATCTGTAAGAGACATCATAGATCGCACCATATCCGAAGAAAGTGTGATTCGACGTTCGGACACACCATTGCGCTGTGGTGTTCGGGTGGCGTGAGTTGCGAAACTATTCCGCTTTGTTTCAAATGTAGACCAAACTCGTAACTCAAATATTCGCCTCCACGATCAGATCGTAGAAACTTTATTATCTTATTACGATGATTTTCAACTTCACTCTGAAATTCTTTGAACTTTTCAAATGTTTCAGACTTATGTTTCATTAAGTAGATATACCCATATCTGCTCAAATCATCTGTGAAGGTGAGAAAATAACGATATCCGCCACGAGCTTCAACATTCATTGGACCACATACATCCGTATGTATGATTTCCAATAAATCTGTTGCTCTCTCCATAGTACCGAGAACGGAGTTTTAGTCATCTTGCCCATGAGGCACGGTTCGCAAGTGCCAAGTGATTCATAATCAAGTGACTCCAAAAGTCCATCAAGATGGAGTTTCTTCATGCGTTTTACACCGATATGACCTAAGCGGCAAGTGCCACAAATAAGTTGCACTATCATTATCAACTCTGCATCTTTTGGTTTCAACATTATGAATATGTATCACTACTATCGAGATTCATTAAAATAGACCACTCTTCAAGGGTGCATGACCATAAAAGATATTATTCATATAAATAGAACAACCATTATTCTCTCGATTTAAATGAATAACCGTCTCGCATTAAACAAGATCCAGATATAATGTTCATGCTCAACGCGGCACCAAATAACAATTATTCAGGTCTAAAACTAATCCCGAAGGTAGATGTAGAGGTAGCGTGCCGACTGCGATCACATCGACTTTGGAACCGTTTCCCACGCGCATCGTCACCTCGTCCTTTGCGGTGTTAAGCAATCCGTAGTTCTGCTTTGAGTTGCAAATATTAGCAATGTAACCGATATCAAATACCAGTACTACTCTGCGAGCTCTAGTAAGGTACACATCAATAACAAGTATATCACATATACCTTTGTTCACTTTGCCATCCTTCTTATCCGCCAAATACTTGGGGCAGTTCCGCTTCAAATGACCGAGTCCGCTTGCGGAGAAGCACTCGATTTCAGGCTTAGGTCCAGACTTGGGTTTCTTCTCTGATCGACAACTTGTTTGCTGTTCTTCTTGAAGTTCCTTCTTCTTCCCTTTGCCTTTCTTCTTGAAACTAGTGGTTTTATTGACCATCAACACTTGATGCTCCTTTTGATTTCTACCTCCGCAGCTTTTAGCATTGCGAAGAGCTCGTGCATAGTCTTTACTAACCCTTGCATATTATAGTTCATCACGAAGCCTTTGTAGCTTGGTGGCGGTGATTGAAGAATTACATCAATGACACAATCATCCGGAAGATTAACTCCCGGTTGATTCAAGTGATTGTAATACCGGACATTTTGAGTATGTGCTCACCGACGTAACTATTCTCCTCCATCTTGCAGCTATAGAACTTATTGGAGACTTCATATCTCTCAATCCGGGCATTCTGTTGAAATATCAACTTCAACTCCTGGAACATCTCATATGCTCCATGACGTTCAAAACGTCGTTGAAGACCAGTTCTAAGCCGTAAAGCATGGCACATTGAACTATAGAGTAGTCATCAGCTCTGCTTTGCGGACGTTCACAACTTCGCTCGGCATCTGCAGCAGAACTGTCACCCGGCGGTGCTTCGGGGCGTAACTTTTACGTGCAGCAATGAGGATTATCCTCGAGTTACGGACCCGATCCGTGTAATTGCTACCATCATCTTTCAACTTTGCTTTCTCAAGGAACGCATTAAAATTCAACGGAACAACAAAGACGAGCCATCTATCTACAATAAACATAGACAAGAAAAATACTATCGGTACTAAGTTCATGATAAATTTAAGTTCAATTAATCATATTACTAAAGAACTCCCACTTAGGCAGACATCTCTCTAGTTATCTAAGTGATCACGTGATCCAAATCAACTAAACCATAACCGATCATCACGTGAGATGGAGTAGTTTTCAATGGTGAACATCTTATGTTGATCATATCGCTATATGATTCACGTTCGACCTTTCGGTCTCCGTGTTCGAGGCCATATCTGTATATGCTAGGCTCGTCAAGTATAACTGAGTATTCTGCGTGTGCAAAACTGGCTTGCACCCGTTGTAGATGGACGAGAGCTTATCACACCCGATCATCACGTGGTGTCTCGGCACGACGAACTTTGGCAGCGGTGCATACTCGGGAGAACACTACTTGATAATTTTTAGTGAGAGATCATCTTATAATGCTACCGTCAACCAAAGCAAGATAAGATGCATAAAGGATAAACATCACATGCAATCAATATAAGTGATATGATATGGCCATCATCATCTTGTGCTTGTGATCTCCATCTCCAAAGCACCGTCATGATCACCATCGTCACCGGGCGCGACACCTTGATCTTCATCGTAGCATCGTTGTCGTCTCGCCAACTATTGCTTCTACGACTATCGCTAACGCTTAGTGATAAAGTAAAGCAATTACATGGCGTTGCATTTCATACAATAAGCGACAACCATATGGCTCTGCCGATTGCCGATAACTCGGTTACAAAACATGATCATCTCATACAATAAAATATAGCATCACGTCTTGACCATATCACATCACAACATGCCCTGCAAAAACAAGTTAGGCGTCCTCTACTTTGTTGTTGCAAGTTTTACGTGGCTGCTACGGGCTGAGCAAGAACCGTTCTTACCTCGCATCAAAACCACAGCGATACTTCGTCAAATAGACTCCGTTTAACCTTCTCAAGGACCGGGCGTAGCCACACTCGGTTCAACTAAAGTGAGAGAGAGCAGACACCCGCGGTCACCTTTAAGCAACGAGTGCTCGGAGCGGTGAAACCAGTCTCGCGTAAGCGTCTGGCGTAATGTCGGTCCGGGCGCTTCATCTCACAATACCGCTGAACCAAAGTATGACATGCTGGTAGGTAGTATGACTTGTATCGCCCACAACTCACTTGTGTTCTACTCGTGCATATGACATCAACGCATAAAACCAGGCTCGGATGCCATTGTTGGGGGCGTAGTAATTTCAAAAATTTCCTACGATCACGCAAGATCATGGTGATGGCATAGCAACGAGAGGAGAATGTCCGCCCACGTACCCTCGTGAGACCGAAGCGAAGCGTTATAACAACGCTGTTGATGTAGTCGACGTCTTCACGATCCGACCGATCCAAGTACCGAGCGTCACGGCACCTCCGTGTTCAGACACGTTCAGCTCGATGGCGATCCCGGACTCCGATCCCGCAAAGTGTCGGGGATGAGTTTCGTCGACGACGGCGGCGTGGTGGCGATGTTGATGCTCCACCGACGCGAGCCGCCTAAGCTCATGACGATATGACTTCTCCGGCGCAGGGCTTCGCCTAAGCTCATGACGATATGACGAAGTGGAATATGGTGGAAGGGGCACCGACACGGCTAAGGAAAGATCCGTAGATCAACTTGTGTGTCTTGGGGTGCCCCTGCCTGTGATATAAAGGAGACAAGGGAAGGTGGCGGCCCTATAGGAGGCGCACCAAGGAGGAGTCCTACTCCCCGGGAGTAGGACTCCCCTTCTCCTAGTTGGAGTAGGATTGGGGAGGGGGAAAGGAGGAAGGGCGCCCCCTCTCCTTGTCCTATTCGGACTGGAAGGGGGAAGGGGGCGCGCAGCCCACCTGGCCGGCCCTTCTCCTTCTCCCTCAAGGCCCATGATGGCCCATATACCCCCCGGGGGGTTCCGGTAACCCCCCGGTGTTCCGGTAATATCCTGTTTTCACTCGGAACCATTCCGAAGTCCAAACATAGGCTTCCAATATATCAATCTTTATGTCTCGACCATTTCGAGACTCCTCGTCATGTCCGTGATCACATCCGGGACTCGAACAACCTTGGTGCATCAATACTTATAAACTCATTATGAACTGTCATCGAAGCGTTAGCGTGCGGACCCTACGGGTTCGAGAACTATGTAGACATGACCTAGAACCATTCTCGGTCAATAACCAATAGCGGAACCTGGATGCCCATATTGGTTCCTACATATTCTCTGAAGATCTTTATCGGTCAAACCGCATAACGACATCGTTGTTCCCTTTGTCATCGGTATGTTACTTACCCGAGATTCGATCGTCGGTATCAATACCTAGTTCAATCTCGTTACGGTAAGTCTCTTTACTCGTTCCGTAATACATCATCTCACAACCAACTCATTAGTTGTAATGCTTGCAAGGCTTAAGTGATGTGCATTACCGAGAAGGCCTGGAGATACCTCTCCGACAATCGAGTGACAAAACCTAATCTCGAAATCGCCAACCCAACAAGTACCTTTGGAGACACCTGTAGTACTCCTTTATAATCACCCGATTCGTTGTGACGTTTGGTAGTACCAAAGTGTTCCTCCGTAAACGGAGTTGCATAATCTCATAGTTATAGGAACATGTATGAGTCATGAAGAAAGCATTAACATACTAAGCGATCAACTGTTAAGCTAACGGAATGGGTCAAGTCAATCAGATCATTCAACTAATGATGTGACCTTGTTAATCAAATAACAACTCCTTGTTCATGGTTAGGAAACATAACCATCTTTGATTAACAAGCTAGTCTAGTAGAGGCATACTAGTGACATCTTGTTTGTCTATATATTCACACATGTATTATGTTTCCGGTTAATACAATTCTAGCATGAATAATAAACATTTATCATGATATAAGGAAATAAATAATAACTTTTATTATTGCCTCTAGGGCATATTTCCTTCATGTATGACTTATTTTATTTGTAGAGTTGTGTTGTGATATCTTCCCGTGAGTCCTTGATCTTGATCGTACACATTTGCGTGCATGATTAGTGTATGATTGAATCGAGGGCGTCACAAGTTGGTATCAGAGCCGACTGCCTGTAGGAATCCCCTTTCCAACTCCTTGGCCGAAGTCGAGTCTAGACATTGCAAAAACTTTTACTAACATGGCTGTGTGCCTTACGGGCCCACGTCGCCATCGGGTGGTATTAGGATCTATTACTCCTCGATCTTTACTCTGGGGTTCTGAACTCTCTTCTATTCGGGTTAAATGAATTTACTAAAAACAAAACTAACTTTAGGTTCTCGCAAGTACCTTCTCCCGGAGAGCCTTTCACTTGAGATGATAAATACGCTAATCGGAAGATTAGGAGATACTCTCTGATGATCTCACGAGACTTTGTGCCCATCACTTTTGCTATTCCTGGCCACCGATAAATCCGTATGGATGACTACTTACACTTGCAATTCATACGATCACCCCCCCATTGATCTTGTTATTACAAGATATCCCGGAGTTTTCTCTATTGTTCCGAGATTACTTTGTGCCTACTGCCTAGCAGTTCCTTACTACATGAATACCCCTTCAAATAATTACTCGCACTTGTCGAGTATCCGCTCATCCCCTGTTGTTCATGTGTTACACAAAATTCTTCAAAATACTATTCGATCTTCCGAGAATCCTCTGGAGCCTTTGGCTCTTGAAATTCTTGCTTGCTTGCATTATGGTTAATCCCATAAGTCCCGTAGTCATATTGACATTCCTTGTCATTATCATTTTGAGTCTGTTGACTCAATATGTTTCTGAATACCATAATCATCATTGATCCTTATAAATTACCTTCTGGCTGAGCTGCCATTCTTTTAACTGGAATTGGTTCTCGACCAATCCAATTGCCGTTGATTGTACCCTAAGGCTATTCAACTTATCCCTCCCTAATCAGAGCATTGCTTCTGATCCCTTGATTTGGGAATCATAATTCCTTTACATTTGACAATTGAGTTAGACAGTTGTTTCTATAATTTGATCTCCTTGCATTCCTCTACCTCTAGTTGAGTGCTGATGCTCACGTCAGATCCCTAGTGGACCAACAGATCCTTTGTTGGATTTTATCTGACAACGCCCTTCATATACAATAACCTTGTGAGCCTTTCCTCTGATACATAATACCTTTGGTAAATTGTATCCTCTGCTTTCCTAACCATGCTCCGCTTTCGAGCTAGTGGTATTTACTATTGAAGCTTGTGGTATATGTTTCCGTGATACCCTGCCGGGTTGAACCTATGCCTTCCTTTATATGTGTGAACTCGGAAGTTTACACGAGTCATACTCATCTGGTATTTCACCAGGTACAACTTTCAACACTAATGCCTTTATCAGAGCGAGAAGTGAATGGAAGGTTATACATTGAAGAAGTGGGAGTCGACCTTGAACTTGTGTTCATGCCCATGGACACGATGTAGATCTTATCATTAAAGCTTCTCTTAAAATAATTATTCCTTTGGTATAAGTTCATCTTATATCAGGGATCTGGCCTTTTGCAATCGTGGTTCGGGCCATGATTGTTCTTCTTTGATCTCATTTCACGGACAAGTTAAAACAATTGTCTGCTATGGATCAATACACCAGTCCAACCTTTACTTTAATCTTGTGTCGAGTATTACCCCCTGGTATCTCGAGATTATCATGGAACGCATAAATTTTATGAGTTCTCGTCAGCGCTACCTCCCACCGATTTCATTTTTTCGCGGGCTCGAGTTATTAAACACTCAATGATACCATAACTGAACCGAGTCCGCTTTTCACGGTTCAACAACTCTTGATGAAGCTTCTATAAATGCGAAGTTTGTACCCGATCCGCCATTCCTAGCCGGTTTGACTATATCGTTGTCGTGATGATTTTATCGGTACTACCCGTTCCTTCTTCACGGAGCACAATTTTCGACGAGGAATCGACCTTACGTCGATCCTCATCGACATATCATTTCGCCTTGAACAACAAGCTTGGTTTCGAGTTTGTGTCGTACCTTGGTTCTAATAACCTTTCACTTCATCATTACTTTGACTTGATGTCGTCGCTGTTTGATTACATCTGCATGAAATCTCTCGACAATTGTGTCGTGATCATCATCAACCTTGTGAGCTCTTCCAGGAATTCAATTGAATTCATGATGGGTAATACCATCCTTGCCCTCGATGATTCCTGTTCTCATCGACCGCTTTATTGCCTTCCGTTCAACACAAGTTGTTCGAGTTTTGTGTAAACCTTGAGATCCCTGCTATCTAGCATTTGTTCCTCTTTACCTTGGAGTATTACCATCTGTTAATATCAAGGATGCTGTGAGGACTGCTCCACCTCTTAAGAAATTCTTGGTATTGAGATGCTTCTCACCATCACCATTCTTTCTTGGTCCCCGTGTTGCTTCCAACCGGTGTACCAACAAGTGCACGGTGCTGTTTGAATTCTGCCCTTCTAGCAAGCCTCTTGCTTTGAAGTGAAATTCTTAGACTATCGATTATTAGATCACCATTCGGACATTGGTCGTGCAACCCAACCCATATTTTGGTCGCACCTTACGACCAAGGTTTAATTGTGTATGTTTCCTCGAGCATACTTCCTTATATCATTTGATATGACAAATGTTATCTCCTTGTTCACTTAATCGTGGAAATCCATCTTTTGGGAATCTCGATGAATTACCATTGAGTTCACCAGACACCACCTTGTCCTCTCCTTGGGTTAATGGTGGACTCTTGTTAGCGGAAATCACTACATAGTTCATTTCCCCGAGAATCTTACATTGTCTTCTCGTCAATTTGCGTTGCACCTTTTCTTCTCAGGTATCCTAAGTCTGAGGTATCCTGACACCAATCGGATCTGAATCTCAGTCAGACATGATGGTTGGGACAACTTTCCATGAATTATGATGTTGATCCTTTGATGACCCGGTAGCATGATGTCATGCCTAGCACCCAGATGGAGGACACGGCGCCCGCCTTCATTATAGATTCCTTTTCAGCAGGGTTATCCGTTCAGCCATGAGGAAATTGTAAGACTTGTTCCACCAGTTATTCCTGATGAATCCTTCGTGATTCCAAGTATGATCTTCATCTGAAGACCATGTCAATGCTATCTCGAAGCATGTCTGTGATACTCTGATTTTCAACAAGAACATTCTAAGCCCAATGCTAAATGTTTCTTGCTCAATTATCCGAACACCGTTGTTTGGGTATTGTCATGAAATTTCTCTCCCCTTACCTAAAGGGTTTTCTACATTATCTCCTATCGTGGATATCTTGCTCTGCTTATCCTTGGGAAGGATATGCCCTTGAATTATGTGTTTAAACACATTTTCCTTTCCATTGTTCTGTTTAATATGATAATCATATTTTACTTTCCATTGGTTGGTTGAACCTTTCTTGGGATATATATAATCTGAGCAGTGATAAACCCCTGCTTAGGTAAGCACCTCGTTGTACCACTCAATAATAAAAACCTATTACTCTTGTTGATGACATTCCGGTAACCACCGACGGACGAGAACCTTGCCTATTGGTCCGCCTCGTTCAACGAGCAGGAAAATGGTTCTCTTCGTCCCTCGCCCTTGGTACCTATGTTGTTGCCGACATGACCCTCAGACTCTCCTCGGACATGCCTTGCTTACATGATCGTGCAAGATGTCCCCGACCTTCCTATTTTTAACCACATGGTGGGCCCATAACCCACAGTTGCACAGGATCGAAACCCGACTCTCCTGTACACCCCTGTTGCCGAAGTTATTCCCCACGCTTGCCCTTGTATGTAATTCATGGGCCACTTGCCTGTTGATCAATCCTAGTATCAGGCGAGATACTTAATCTCGCTACTCTGAACCCCTTTCTCACTCTGGTTCAGGCTTCGAGCAACTATCTATCCGCTTGGAGCCTATTATGGTACCTTCGTAACTTACTCTCGAGGTATTTCATATGATCAACTCGAGAGATAATCTTATACTAATTCATGGGTTAGCCACAGATTGTTCCCCTTAAAAGCATTATGTCGCAGTGAGCTGCCCCTTACCTTTCGTAAATACGATAGAGTTCCCGAAGAAATGATGACCCGTTTATCATGATGCATCGGAATAAAGGGGTGGAAGACATCAACGAAAGGGATTAGCTCCTTCGAGAAGATCCGTTAGGTTTTCGTAACCAGACCTTTCCTCTTGCTCCCTCTTAAATCTGGGACGAGATTTCTTGTAGTGGAGGAGAATTGTGGCGCCCGGGTGATTACGCCACTGATAATCCCGCGTTAATGAGGACACGTCACCTCGACATTGCTATTAAACTCGCGTTAGTTCAAATCCGTTTCAAAATTCAAATTCAAAAACAAAGTCAAACAATAAAATTTTCAGTTTTAAAACTAAAGTGTTCGGTGGTTCCAAATAATTCATAAGAGATTATGGTGGAGGAACCACACTTTTATAAAATGTTTAAATACTCTAAAATGAATAAAGCAAGAGTAAATACAATTATTTAAGTGCTTTAAAATAATAAACATTTTCAAACAAAAAAAAAGGAAAAGCCCCCACAGGCCACCCGGCCCGTGGCTGCCTACCAAAGCCGCCCACTGCCCACCGGCAGCCCCCCAGCCTATAGGCCAGCGCCCCCAAACCCTAATACTCACCGAACCAGCCCCCACATCCCCCCACCCCCCTCTCCACTCCAATCGGGATCGATCCAATCGATCGGCTTGCCGCCCAGCCGCCCCCCCCCTCCGCTCCGACCTCGCCTCCTTTCCCCCGCGGCCGTGCCCTTCCCCCCCTCCCTGGCCTCGACGCCACCACGATCGCTCGTCCTCGCCCCACCCTCTTGGCCGGATGTTGTCCACACGCGCGCGCGAGGCATCGCCGCCTCATCGTCTCCATGGCGGCGTCGTCCCTCTCGCCCGAGCCACGCCAGAGCTCCACCTGCCTCCCTGCTTCCCCTCGCGGATCCGCTCAGCCGGAGCCCCACATCGACCGGATCGAGGTCATCTTCAACCTCCGCCCGCTGCTTGCCGTCTTGATTCGGCCTCATCGGAACCTCCCGAGCCCACTTTGCTCACCTCTGAGCTCGATGTGAGCTCCTCTCTCCGTTCCCCATCTCTTTCCCTCAATTTCGTCGTCGTTGGCCGCCCCACACGTTGGCGCATACTGACTGGTGCTCGACTTGGCCGCGCTCTCATCTGGCGCTCCGGTGCGCCATGGTTTTTAACCGCTGCCGTGGTGCTGCTTCTTCTTCTTTGTGCCCAGCGGGCTTCGCTCATGAGCCCGCCTCATCTGCGACCCCCCCGACCTCCTCGCTCGACCGCCGTTGCCACCGGCCTCACCTGCTCGGCCTTGGCTCGGGTGGCACCCGCACCCGAGCGCCCAAACCCGCTAAGGCCCCCAGGGGCCTATGACACAGGGGCCCCACGCCCCAGTACAAAACAATAAGAAAAATAATAATTAAAATGTTAATTAATTAATTAATTAATTAGAGAATTAATTAATTAATTAATTAGAGAATTAATTAACTTAATTAAACACGATTAATTAAACTTAATCACAAATTAAACCTAATTAATTAATGTTAATTAATCGATAAGGTTAATTAGTCATTAGTGAATGACATGCGGGACCCACAGTCGGGGTTGACTTAGTCAACCTGTTGGTGATGATGTCGACATGACATCATCTCGATGTCATAAATGCTTTTTGAAATTATTTAAATAATTAATTAAAATTCACGAAATTAATAAAACCTTTTATAAATCATATCTTTTAATCCGTAGTCGGATTAAAATATTTTCAACATGAAAGTTGCTCGAGCAGCGAGGCGATTTGGATCGCGATCCGTTCGTCCACCACACGTCTCTAACCTATCGAACCTGCAAACTTTCTCCTCCGGTTCATCATCGTCGACAGCGGGCGTCCGGAGGCAGGACAACTCCCGGATGCTTTTCCCTAAACCAGTACCCTCTTCCCACGTTAGGGCACGCCTAGCATCGCTTCTTGGCATGTCATGCATCGTTATGCATCTGTTATCGTGTATTCATTGTTTCTTCCCCTCTTCTCTTGGTAGACTACGAGACCGACGCCATTGCGGTGGCAGTTCGACTACAGTCGACGACCCCTCTCTCTTGCCGAGCAACCAGGCAAGCCCCTTTGATCATCCCGATATCGCCCATTCCATTCTCTTATTGCTTGCACTAGATTTTCGCTCATCGTTATTGTTGCTCCTATTACATTGCATAGCCTGCTTATTGTAACCACGCTTTGTTACCTACACGCTTATCCTAAACCGCTTAGTATAGGTTGGTTAGAGACCCATCGGTGACCCCCACCTTGACCTTGTTGCCTCGCTTCATCATTGAAGACCCGATCAGCGGGATCGGAGACCAGCCCGACACCGCACATCACTTCCCTTAGTTGCTCGACACTACTAGGTTACTATCGAGTACCGAGGGTGAAACCTCTGAAAGACCTCCGATATTAACCCTGTAGTATAGCTATCCGGTTGTGGTCATCGAGGGTGATTTCCTCCTTAACCACTTCCGTCGACGACTCTGTCGTGCAACCCCTCAAGTGTGGACCTCGAGGGTGAATCCTCTTATGTTCACCTTGACGACTACATTGAGTGGAATACACCGGGGGTGATTCCTCGTGTTTTCCCCTTGATGTTTGGACTCACGGTTACTTGGACTTTTACCATTGTTACTTGAAAGGCGGGTCGACCACGAGGGTACCAGCGTGCTTAATTGCGAGTGATGTGGAGACGGGTTGACTGGAGGGTGCCCGCGAGATAATTACGAGGCGTGGCGAGCATTCCTAGCCCTTGCCGCAAGTCCTCGAGGCAGGCAACGGGTCACATCTTCGTGAGTCTCGCTTGTTACCGCGCGTTCCTAATCCACTACGATTTGGATATTTGATCCGAGGGCCTCGGCTGATAGCACTAACCATCACGTGGGCTAAGTATGGGCGTTCTGCGTCGTATACATCATCGAAGCTTATTAGACGTCGGCGTCGGAGCGCGCTGCGCGGATTGGGCTGGAACGCTGTTAGGCTAGGTCTGCTTCGGCCGCCCTCATAGCGTCTGAGGAGTTCCCGGGAGATGGCCCATGACCCCGGGGCATAGGTTTAGTCCGCGGCTGGCCTCTCTATTAAGCCTAGGTCGGGTTGCGGCGTATTGTTTGGCGAGGCGGGCATGACCACTGGAAAGTGTGTCCGGCGGAGTTAAGCGGCGTGGTGGGTAAGTTGGTGCACCCTGCGGAAGAAAACATCTATCGATAGCCTGTCCTACGGTAGCGGACACTTGGAGTTGTATCGATCGATACAACTAGAACTGGATACTTGAGATGAGACATGGATATGAGCATTGGTTTATGATGATAACTGGATAGTATGGCTCTGGGATTTCTTTCTCGCAGGGAGTCGAGAAAGGATCTCTGGCCGAGGTTGATAACACTACTTCTACTTTAAGTTATGTTACCCTACTCCCTCTTGTTTGCTGCAAGATGGTGGTTTCGGAAGATGCTAGTCTTGATAGGACTAGGCCTTCTCTCTTTTACGGCATTTCTGCAGATTCAGTCCATCGATATGGCCTTTACACATATATCCATGCATATGTAGTGTAGCTCCTTGCTTGCGAGTACTTTGGATGAGTACTCACGGTTGCCTTGTTCCCCTTTTTCCCTATCTCTACTCGATTGCTGCTATCGGACGATGGAGCCCAGGATCGAGACGCCACCGCCTCGGCGACTACTACTCTCGGGCGCCTACTACTACGTGCAGCCAGCCGCGGCGACCGGGAGTGACCTAGGAGGATCCCGAGCGGGAGGCCTGTCCTCTTCGATCTGTATCCCAGTTTGTGCTAGCCATCTTATGGCACCTTGTTTAACTTATGTACGTACTCAGATATTGTTGCTTCACGACTCGTCTATGATCGAGCACTTGTATTCGAGCCCTCGAGGCCCTGGCTTGTATTATGATGCTTGTATGACTTATTTTATTTGTAGAGTTGTGTTGTGATATCTTCCCGTGAGTCCTTGATCTTGATCGTACACATTTGCGTGCATGATTAGTGTACGATTGAATCGAGGGCGTCACAATAGGCATCTTATAGGCAAACAAATTATCAAGGCAAACGAAAACTAGCATATGCAAGGAAGCAGAAAGAAACAATGGCAATCTCAACATAACGAGAGGTAATTTAGTAACATGAAAATTTCTATGACCATATTTTCCTCTACCATAATAATTGCATGTGGGATCATAAGCAAATTTAACAAAATAGCAATCACAATAAATATTTTCAACACGATCTACATGCATGCAAAGTTGACACTCTTCCAAAATAGTGGGATTAATATTAACTAAAGACATGACCTCTCCAAACCCACTTTTATCAAAAATTTCATAAGATTGAATATTCTCCAAATATGTGGGACCTAAAGTTGACACTCTTCCAAACCCACTCTCAATATTATTGCAAACACTATTATCAATCTCATATTCATCATGGGGCTTAAATAAATTTTCAAGATCATAGGAAGAATATCCCCAATCATGATCATTGCAACAAGTAGTAGACATAACAAAACTAGCATCCCCAAGCTTAGGGTTTTGCATATTATTAGCACAATTGACATCAAGAGAATTTATAGTAAAATCATTGCAATCATGCTTTTTATTCAAGGAGCTATCGTGAATCTCTTCATAAATTTCTTCATCACAATTTTCAGATTCACGAATTTCAAGCAAAACCTCATAAAGATAATCTAGTGTACTCAACTCACTAGCAATAGGTTCATCATAATTGGATCTCTTAAAGAGATTAGCAAGTGGGTGAGGATCCATAAACTTTTAGCAAGCAAAGATGCAAGAAAAAAGAAGGTACATGGTGACACAAGCAAACAATAGGTCTGGCAAGAAAAAAGGCAATCGAAAAAAAAGAAGGCGAATAAAATGGCAAGGGTGAAGTGGGGGAGAGGAAAACGAGAGGCAAATGGCAAATAATGTAATGCGGGAGATAAGGGATTTGTGATGGGTACTTGGTATGTTGACTTTTGCGTAGACTCCCGACAGCGGCGCCGAAATCTTCTCTGCTACCTCTTGAGCCTGTGTTGGATTTCCTTGAAGAGGAAAGGGTGATGCAGCACAGTAGCGTAAGTATTTTCCTCAGTTTTTGAGAACCAAGGTATCAATCCAGTAGGAGGCTACGCGTGAGTCCCTCGTACCTACACAAAACAAATAACTCCTCGCAACCAACACGATAAGGGGTTGTCAGTCCCTTCACGGTCACTTACGAGAGTGAGATCTGATAGATATGATAGGATAATATTTTTGGTATTTTTGTGATAAAGATGCAAAGTAAAATAAAAGCAAAGTAAAAAAGCAAAGGAAATAGCTAAATATTGGAAGATTAATATGATGAAGATAGACCTGGGGGCCATAGGTTTCACTAGTGGCTTCTCTCAAGAGCATAAGTATTCAGAGACTTGCAAAGATAACCAATCATACATAAAAGAATTCAGAGAAGATTCAAATATTGTTCATAGATAATCTTAGTCATAAACCCACAATTCATCGATCTCAACAAACTCACTGCAAAAAGAAGATTACATCGAATAGATCTCCACGAGAGAGGGGGAGAACATTGTATTGAGATCCAAAAAGAGAGAAGAAGCCATCTAGCTACTAACTATGGACCCGAAGGTCTGAAGTAAACTACTCACACTTCATGGAGAGGCTATGGTGTTGATGTAGAAGCCCCCCGTGATGGATTCCTCCTCGTGAAGCTCCTAACGAGCCCCAAGATGGGATCTCGTGGAGTGCAGAAGGTTGCGGTGGTGGAATTAGGTTTTGGCTCCGTATATGATCGTTTGAAGTGCGAGGTATATATAGGAGGAATGAGTATGTCGGTGGAGCAACAGGGGCCCACGAGGGTGGAGGCGCATACTGGGGCGCCCCTACCTCGTGCCTTCCTCTTTTGTTTCTTGACGAGGGTCCAAGTATCCTGGATCATAATCTTCCTAAAATCACGTTCGAAGGTTTCATTCCGTTTGGGCTCCGTTTGATATTCCTTTTCCGCGAAACTCTGAAATAGGCAAAAACAACAATTACGGGCTGGGCCTCCGGTTAATAGGTTAGTCCCAAAATAATATAAAAGTGAATAATAAAGCCCAATAATGTCCAAAACAGTAGATAATATAGCATGGAGCAATAAAAATTATTGATACGTTGGAGACGTGTCGATCATCGCCAGAGTTCCTAGGTCACGATCTGCAAAGACATACTGGGGAGGAAGCACTACACAAGTCGAGAATGTGCTTGCTGTTGACTTTGATCTGAAGTTCACATATGTCTTTGGCTGGTGGGAGGGTTAGCGCATGATGCTAACATTCTCACTGACAGCATGAGTCGACCTGATGGGATCAACATCCCCGACGGCAAGTTCTACCTTGGAGATGCTGGCTATGCATGTCGGCCGGGTATTCTTCCACCCTTAAGGAAAACAAGGTACCATCTCAACGAATTCTCTGGTAGGAACTATCCTAGGGCTACACAGGAGCTGTTTAATCTTAGACACTCCAGCCTTAGAGTAACTGTTGAGCTGGCATTTGGAGCTCTGAAGAATAGGTTTAAGATCCTGGATCAGAAGCCATTCCACCCATACTCCACTCAGGTTAAGCTAGTTCTTACTTGTTGCATTCTGCATAACTGGATCCTCAAGTGGGGCTTTGATGAACACGTGCCTGAGGAGGAAGATGTCGAGCCTGACGATGTTGTTAGCTCCGACCATGATGTGGAGGCATTTGACAATGACGCTTGGAAGAACAAAAGGTTGGAGTGGGCAGAGGCGATGTGGCTTAACAGAGGTCAGTGCAGGATTTGAAGAAGATGGAGGAAGAACAAGAAGCAGCAGCAGCGATGGTCAAGCGGCAATGAAGCGAAGCGTAAGCGAATGAAGAAGAGGAGAGGAAGAGGAAGATCTGGTAGCCCCGATGAACTATCCCCTATTTAGTCAATGGCTCTTAATAATTTGAACTGTCATTTAATAGTAGTTAGGATGAACTGTCATTTGTTTAAGTAGATGGTGCTACATGTTCAGATTCTATGTGGTAAGCTCACCACTAGTTAGAAGTGGTGACAACACCTTATGCAGGTTGCAACCAAACACCATGTCATATGTGCGCCTAATGCAATGCGGGCAACCAAACGCTAGATCGAAAATGGTTGTTTTGGCCTGCATCCCCTCAAACCGGCTCAATAGAGCCAGACTCGCCGGGCCAGGCTGGATCAGCAATGTAACCAAACACGCCCCTAGAGTTCGACGTTCTTCCCCATTCCCAATTTCTTAGCTTCAAAGCTTTTTAAGAAATGGGAATGTTTTCTCCATAATGCATATGCTCAACCATCTGTCATTACATAGTTCCAGCCTCCAACTGATTTAAAGCAACCAATAAATGGCCCAAACAAAACACACATTGTTCAAGAGCACGAAGAGAAAACTAGGCACAAATTCTTCTATTAGACATCCATCCAAGGTTTGCCAGGATTTCCATGATTGTTGTCTCCAAGATACTGGCATGCCCATTTCATTCCCGTTTTGTTCTCCTCATTTTCTGGAACAACGCCCATGACCTGGTCCAGTGTGTTCCCCTGAAGATCACCTACATATATGAATTTGTCTGGTTGAAAACAATATATTTTCAAGTTAATCAAATAACCCAATATAAGGCAGGTGCCCCAACCAGTACTTGAGTTCTCATTCGTATGTGAGGTACATTATGTTGGCGCAAACCCGGAAACCATACGCACAAGATAACCCAACTCGAGCACGAACTCAGAGCAATTGCGACGAACGCCGCGGCCGCGAACCGGCCTGTATCTTGGCAATCTTTATTCACTGGGTTTGGCACTCTACAGCTCGCACACACAAACTGCACACACACACACTAGCATCTCTGGCTACACACGCCAGGTACCATGGAGCCTACACACGGAAGCCTACATCTTGCCTCTCGTCTAGACTACTTTACATACAACGCAAGCTGTTGAAATAGCCTCACGCACGCACACAGCCGGGGCAACAAACCTGGTCTGGTTTTGTGCCACTAACCCACGCACCCACTAACCAACTGTGCATGCACACGAACATGCACACAACTAGCCAACTAACTCAACCGGCCGGCCACACATGACCCGGCCGTGCATGTAGTTGAACGAACCCAAGATCAGAATTATACTAACACATTAAGGATGGGGGCAAGACCAAAAGCTGCATGTACGGTTCTCCAAACTGGCAATCTACAAATAAATGCTGGATAGTTCATTACTGCCATAAATACAACAGAGTGCTCCATTACCGGTCAGTACAATCTACAAAATAACCATCCTACCTAAGTATCATAAAAAGATCTTAGCCCTTAAAGGTATTTTAAATTTCCATAACCAACCATATGAGTTAGCAAAACCTTCATTCATTATATGTTTATTCATCGATCGCACTGAGAACCTACAGGAAGGATTTAGACCCATATAAATATATCTTCTTCATCCTTCAATTACACAAAACCCAATTTTGAGTAGAAGATTGTTCCATTCATCTTGTTTCCTTCCAACAATTTCCCTTTGAAAAGATAAATTAATGTTGTCATTGTGGTCAATTTCTGCTAAACTCTGTTCGTTATCCTCGCGGTTTTGTAAAACCTTGGGAACCGCTGATTAAAAGTAGTATTCAATAAATCTTATTTGCTGGTCATTGTTCAGATTAAAAGCACCGAGCCTCCCTCCGAGCTACTTTGTAATTATGTAATGCAGCTTTTATCATGTGAAGGTTCTAATTATATCACAACTCTCCAGATCTGCAACATGTCCAAAAGAATAGTGACATATAATTTTCAAGATCAAACAAGGAACACTACACTCACTGCTGAGGGCAGAAGTACCAAACAAGTCTATGGAGTTTCATTTCGTGATATGCTCCATTCTCTATTTATCTTCAACTCTTCATATATAACAAACAAGAGTTTGGTTTTTTGTAGGACGAGCTACGCAGCACCCACTATCGCCACCGTTCAAACTGGAGCCAGATGCATGTGGATGTGTGTTAAGATTCCAAAGACAGGAGCTGGTCCAGCGTGCTAAGGGGTAATACTCTGACGGGAGACCTATAAAAGATTCCAAAACATGATGGGCCCACTGAGTCACTATTCATGACAGTAGGTGTCAACAGACTAGACCCTGCTACAGGCCTTTGTCCACAAGTGATCCGTGCCAATCCGCCTTTGCACATGTACTCTCTGCCACGGCACCTCTCTCATAGTAACAAAGAAAAATTCTCACTCTGTCTTTGTAAATCCCAGAAAGAAAGCACAGTATCAGTGATGGGAGGAGTGTGAGAGAGAGAGCATTTGCAAGTGTCCAACATAAAAATAAGTGTCCTGTGCATGCATGCGACAGAGCTTGCAGAAAGAGAAAGTTTATGGGAGATGTGCATGCATGTTAAAACAATTGTACTCCACTAAAGAGAGAAGGGCAGAGCGGTGGACCGGCAATATTTGGATGCAAAATCCTGGCGCATTGAGCTGTCATCGTCTGTCTCTCTTTTGCTTGGGTCCCATGTAGTAAATGCATGGTGCAGGAGGTGGCCGCTGACCACCTACGACTAGCATGCAGACCTACTGTTTCTCTAGACGGGACAGGTCCAGCTAATTACACCGCATCAAACTGATGCATAGCTGGTGATGCTCCTCGCTGTACAAATCTCGAAGCAAACCAATGTTCCAGATAGAAGGCACCACGAAGCTCGTCCTATGGAAGAACTTTGCGAACAAACTAACTAATTCCTTTTTGTATAGTTTGAACTTGCAAATTGTATCCATTAGACATTTGAACTTCTTAGCGTAGAAAATATTCAGACGCCATATAATTAAATAGATTCCTCATTTTGGTATGTGTCCGTCCCTGACTTGTTGTCGGCCGGGTGAAAAGGGACTGTTAGAGCAGTGGCGGAGACAGGATCTTAAAGATGGGTGTTCAAAATAATCAACATAGCTGGTTCTATGTGAGAACTAAAGATTAATATATAATGATAAATATTAAAACAAAATAATAATTAGTACATTATAGTGACCATGATGCATATCAAATAATGAGCTACTCCCTCTGTTCCTAAATAATTGTCTTTCTAGCCATCTCAAATGGACTACAACATACGGATGTATGTAGACATGTTTTAGAGTGTAGATTCATTCATTTTGCTCCATATGTAGTCATTTGTTGAAATCTTTAGAAAGACAATTATTTAGGAACGGAGGGAGTAGAAAATATTTTTTTGCATCACATATCCATATTTTCTACTCTATTATTGTATGTACATAGTATATATAAAGCTTCCTAATCAATGATCTTTTGCCAAAAATCATGGCTGTCCAACTGAATTTGGGACTGCCGACATGTAATGTTACTTGAAATTCAGTTGTTGCAACACTCGGTTGTAAATTAAAGTAGCAAATCTGTCTTTCAGAGTGATGTACGATTTATTTTTGTACTTTTGTTCTTTGAGATCTTTGTGTGTGTGTGTGCGCGTGTGTGTGTGAGAGAGAGAGAGAGAGAGAGAGAGAGAGAGAGAGAGAGATTACTACTGGGGTCGCCGTGCTGGAACTGCTCCATGATGTCGTAGTCGTGGAAGTAGAATTCGCACGCGCCGCCGTCAACCACGGCCTCAGCCTGCCTCTCGTACGGGCACAGCCTCTGCGCCTCCCGGAAGGCCAGCGCGATGCAAGCGCTGCAGTCCGCCGACTCAGCGTCCGGGTGCCAGGAGCAGTAGGCCGACACCACAATCCGGTTGGGGCTCTCGCCAGCGATGTCGCTGGATTTCGCATTCAGCTTGGCTGGAATGGTGGCGGCGAGATGGCGCAGGGTGGCCTCGTACGCGCTGCCCGGAGTGTACGTGCCCATGTCGCCGCACATGTGACTGGGCGTCAGGGCCATGCTGTCGTCGGAGGCGGGCCAGCCGTCGGCCGCAGCAACTAGCGTCGGAAGGAGCTCCGGCGCTGCCAGCAGGACGAGATCATGAGAACCGCGGCGGTGGCCATGCCATGGCCGGAGAAAGACAAGTATTGGGAGAGATAGATAGAGAATTTACTGCTGGGGCCGGCGTGAACGAACTGCTCCATGATGTCGTAGTCGTGGAAGTAAGCCTTGCACGTGCCGCAGTCGACGTCAACCGCGGCCTCAGCCCTCCTCTGGTACGGGCACAGCCTCTGCGCCTCTCGGAAGGCCAGCGCGATGCAAGCGCCGCAGTCCGGCGACTTGGCGTCCGGGTGCCAGCAGCAGTAGGCGTCCGCCGCAACCAGGTTGGGGCTCTCGCCGGCGAAGTTGCCGAAAGAACACTTGCAAGATTCCCCATACCTGGAGGATTCCGCATTCGCCTTGGCAGGAATGGTGGCGACGAGATGGCGTAGGTTGGCCTCGTACGCCCTGCCTGGAGGGTACCTGCCCATGTCGCCGCACGAGTGATTGGGCGTGAGGGCCAAGCTGTAGTCAGCGGCGGGCCAGCGGCTATCGGTTGCGGCGGCTAGCGCCGGGAGGAGCGATGCGAGCAGGATGAGGACCGCGGCGGTGGCCATGGCCGGAGAAAGACACGTATTTGTGTCTGATTAAGGGAGAATGATGCTCTAATATGGTGACGTTAAACAGCAGTACTCCGTCTAATAAGTACTCCTATATTGTGGATTAGAGCATCTACAGCCGGATGCCCTACGCGCCATCTGGTCACTAACCGGTCACAAAATACCGATTCAACCGGAGCTTTCAAACTTGGCCTCAAACGCTTGGACTGACCGACACGCCTCATATCCGTCCAAAATGTAGGACGGATATGCATTTCACAGACGCCTGGCGAGCCCGCCCATGATGGCCCACCCCGACCCCACAAAAACTCCCGTCCGGCAGAAACCCTAGCTCACTCCGCTTCGCCCTGCTCCCCTCCCCTTCCCTCCCCGACGCTCCCATTTCCCCAATCGCCAAATCCTAAGCGCCGCGAGCATGTCCAAGCACCAGCAGCCACTCCGACGGCAGCTCCGGAGGCGAGGAGCTGGCGCTCCGATCGCGCCGAAGGCCATGAAGTCGTCGTCGGGCGGCAGCTCCGGGACCGGTGCGAAGCCCACTGTCGCCCGTCGCGGCAGCGCCGATGCCGGCGCTGACCCTTCCCGTCCCGCGCGCGGATCTGCGAGGCCTGCTCGATCTGCTCCTCCCGCCCGACGGCCTCCTCCACCTTCACCCGCTGCTCCGCAGGGGCAGCGCTGGGTTCTAGTGCTCGGTCAGCCGACGTCGCGGATGCGGACTCCGGAGTCGGAGGCACGAGCTGCCCGTCGTGAGAGGCAGAGGGCAAGGGATATGGCGAGCGAGTCCGACGGGTCTGTGCAGTCCGCCCACCGGCGCCGGGTGCCCGACGAGGAGGACCGTCTCTTCGAGTGGGCATGCCGCCGGTCACTGAGTGAGGCGGATTCGAAGGCCCGACGGCTCCGGAGACTCAACGCCAAGCAACTCTGGCTCGGCATTGAGCAATCCGAGCGGGAGGCGGCGGAGGCAGCGAGGGTGGCCAAGCTCAAGCGCAAGGAAGACCGTGTCGTGCGGCGCTTGCAAGGCTTTATCGTCATCTCCGATTCCTCCTCCTCTGACGGGTCCGACGGCTCCGACATGGACCCACCTCCTGTCGCGGACTCCTACAACTGTGTCGGCGACCGGAAGGGCAAAGGGCCGGCGAGGAAGTGGTGAAAATCCGTCTTTATTTCAAATTTTTAGTTGTAGTTTGAACTTGTCCGCCGTATTATGTGTATTATGTGAACTTTTGCTATCTTTCGATGATCCGGTTGTGATTTTTTGATGAACCGATTGTGCATTTGTTTGTCCGCTCAAAATCTATGTAGTTTTGATCAACGTTGCATGGTTTAGAATGAATATAGATGACGAAATATGAGATACATGAATGTGAAGACGCAGATATAGGGAGTGCTTGGTCAGTGCATACGGACGCGCCGAAGACCGAATTTGTTAAGTCCGGCTGTAGATGCTCTTAGCTGAGCAGAGCTCTTGTCGACCGTTGACTACGAGCTACCGTCTATTGAGGAGTCAACATCTGGCAGCTACTACAAAATATTGGTAAATTAGCTCCCAAGTAACATGTTCTGAGTTGCCCACTATTCTGAATATACGTTGGCATACATGACCCGGTCGACGCGAATCTTTGACTTTAGACCACTGGTTTGCCCTGTCCATGTGAAGATTGCACGGAAATGAGAGCTTGAAGTTAGCTTAAGGCCCTGTTTGGATCCCTCCGGTTTTCCAAAATTGGTTTTGGAAACTGATCGAATCCAAACCGACTAGTTTTTATGTAAGATTTCAATGATCAACTACCCGTTCTTTTATTTTATTTTATGTTAAGATATAAAAAGAGCTAGTTATGGAGATCCAACAAATCTCACTCATTTAGCCGGATCTATCCAATGGTCTAATTCGCTCCAGTGTAAAGATGTTTAGCACTCTCCACTAATTAATATCATGTCTAATATCAACGTTAGCAGTAACCAAGTAACTATATCCTACCTCATAATAGGAAGCAAGTTATATCTACTCTTAATGGAGCAGTTGATAGTCTCGCTTTCAGGTTTTTTTTTCGTCCTATCTTTTATGATTTTTTTTTGTACCTCCTCCCACCTTTGCTGATTTTTTTCGTAGATTTTTTTTCGTCCCCTCCCCCACTTCATCGGTTTATTTCGTGTCACCCTCTCACACAACGAAAGAAATCTGAACAGATCAGAACTTTCCATACTGGCGTAAGTTATTTAGTAATGTAGAATCAATCACGAATAATCTCTAAAGATCAAATCTAAATTAATTAACCTTACCTTAAATCACTCAATCATGTTAATTAGAAAATAAATATTTGATTTTTAGAAAAAACGCTCAATCACATTAACCTTACGTTAACTCACGGATGGTAATCAATCTCCAAACAAGGAAAACAATACATCGAGGGAGCAGTAAATAAACTCCCTTTCTTATGACATGTATATGATCTTTCCTTCCTCTCCGTTGTCGGCGTTCTTGATTCTCGAGGCCGATGCTTGGGCTCGTCCTTTGGGTGCGACGGTGCGGAGGGCGAGGACGGCGAGGCGGGTGCCCTGGCACCGCGTTAGCATGACGGTGAAGGGGCGAAGGCGGCTTCCCAGCCTGGCTGTGACCGTGGCCACAGGAGTTGGTGCGTGGAAGCGGCACTTGAAGGACCCGGCATGGGTGGCGGCCATGAGACGCACTTGAAGCGGGCCCGTGGCCCGCGCCGGACGGCGCCGACGCCGACCCGGGCCACCTCCTCCGCATATTCTTGGAGCTGTGGCTGGCCAATTTACATGAAATTAGTTCCCTCAGTTGTGGTGGCAAATATAATACACATAAGCCATATTGTTATGCACTAGCGTGTGTGTGTGAAATAGATGGATTATGGTCCCGTACCTAATAAGATGGATATGTGTGTGTGTGTTAGAGAGGGAGAGGGGGAGAGAGAGTGAGGAAGAGGGAGGGAGAGTGTGTGTGTGAGAGGATTTGATGGTAAAAAAGGTCGCCAATGTCACTTGATATGTATGAGAATATTAATATTGAACTCTTAAAGTTAATATGCCCCGTTGCAACGCCCGGGCGTTCTTCTAGTATCCTTAATGTATTAATGTGTACTCCACCCGCTTCTTTTTAGTCTGCATATAAGATTTGGTCAAAGTCAATCTTTGTCAACTTTGACTAAGTATATAGAAAAAAATATTAAGATTCACAATACGGAATCAATATTGTTAGATGCATCATGAAATTACTTTTCCTACCATATAGCATTACTATTGTAGATGTTGATATTTTTTCCTATAAAGTTGGCCAAATTTTACAAAGTTTGACTTTGACCAACTCTTATATGCAGAGTAAAAAGAAACGGATGGAGTAATACAATCAAGGTTGTCAGAATCGCGATTTAATTGTAGGATTATACGACTTTACGACCCAAACTAACCCCTCTAATTCTATAGTTTTAGTTAATAGAATCTACACTTCTACAATTCTTATAGTTAAGATTCTACGATATGCGATCCTACCATCGAAGCTCCGATCCAATTCATAATCGTCATTCTGACAACATTGTATACAATTTATATCTTACTTAATAATAACGTGCATTGCACGTACACGATTATTAGTTTTTTAAACCCATCATGTGGTTTAGCCTAGCTTTATTTTTATATTTTGTCGCCCAAAACATCAAAGTATTCTTTAGAAAACAAGCGAATTTACCCACATTTGCCCCTGGTCTCCTCCCTCATCTGCCCCCACATTCCTAGACTTTCGGCCACATTTTTTGTTTGAACAAACTCCTCCTTTGAGCCACATTTGAGATATAAACTACTTACCAAAAAGTAGGATGAACGCGCAAGTCTCCATGCAAGCACCTACGCGCAAAAACCTGGTTTGTCGTGCGCCTATCACCTGGTTTGGCGCGGCGCGCAGTGCTGGCTCCAGCAGCCGCGCTAAAATACAGCGCGCGCGTCGCTCCAGCAGCGCGTAAAAAATGCATCGCGCGCGACTCGCCGAGGCATTGCATATATGGCATTTTGAACACAAAATGAAGTTGAAACATTCAAAATGCAATGAACATGACATATAAAATTTCACACAAACAAATTGATGAAGAAAAGTTCATGCCCACAAGTTCAAAATCATGCCCACAAGTTCATCCAACCAAGTTAAAAATGCAAATCAAGTTCAATACACAAATGAAAGACACATCATTGGGGGCATTTCCTCAAACATGTTGTGCACGTCGGCCTCCGGCTCAACGAGTGAGCTCTTGGCGGCTTGTAGCCCTAGCCGCCGCCGCACGCCCTGCAAGCTTCTTCCTCCTTGCCTTGGAGGTGCGGGAGCCGCCGCCTTGCTTTTCTTCGCCGATGTCTTGCCCTTCTTTGGCGCGCCGCATTGGGGAGCTTTGATGAGGAGGCGGCGGCAGGGGCGGCGCCGCGCGCCGCCGCCGCCCGCCGAGGTCATCCGCGGCGGCATGAATAGGCATGCGAGCCGATGGTCGGAGGAGCTCCGGCGAGGCGAGGCCAACGCCACCGGGCTAGGGTTTGCGGCGGCGGCGGCGGCGGCGGGGTCGCGGCTATAAGATGGGGTGAGCGGGGTGCCGGCGCGTGCGTCCATGGGGTGCGGGTCGCTGGCGCCGGCGCGCGCGGGGCGTTGGAGGCGGAGAAGACAGAGTGCAGCGCGAGCGCTCGAGTGTGCCGTGCGTGAAAGCGGACGCCTCAAATACACCGCGCGAGATAGCGATTCCGACCGCGCGCCCAACTCCTTAACCGCGCGCGCGGTTATTACGCGCCGCTGGAGGATCCGCCGGGTTGCGCGCGCGCTAAACTGGGTAAATTTACGGCGCGGTGTTTGTTTACCGCGCCTGTTGGAGATGCTTTCAGATTTCTTGGAACCTTAACCTTCCAAAGCCGCCTCCAGTTCTGTTCCTTATCTTACTTGTTTGATGATTCAAGCCCTGTTCTCTAGCTTCTAATTCGACCAAATCCGCCATACAAATTGTCCCGAACAATTGGGCTCAAGAAGCTGAATTCTCGAAGCTGAGCTTGAGAGCAGTGCAAAAAATTGGTGCGAGGTCGGCCCAGCTCCACCGAAACAAAAATCTAGAGTTTGCCCGAATTACAAAAGAAGTGTCATCGCCAAACATAACGATTCATTCCCCTCTCCCTAAAAAAATCCTATTGCTACACGATCCCAACCGTTGGGCTGGTGCCATGCCTCTTTCTCCACATCTCCCCTACTCGTCCCGAGCAGCCAACTCTACATGCCATTGCGACCCTCGCTGCCATGCACGCCACCACTTCGTCACCGAACACTGCTCCAACCCATGGTAGATTAAGTTGTTCCAGGCCCATCCCCTCCAGATCCAGTTACGCTGCCCGAAAGATGCATCCCCAAAACCAGGACCGATGCACCATCCGCACCGGCAGGACATGGCCCCAGCCCCGACACCGGTGCTCACCTCACCTTAGCCCGCCTCATCTTGTGATCCTCCATGTCAAACCTTATGGTGAGCTCTCTTTGCATCTTCCCTAGTCTTTGCTACATTATGCCATGGGAATGCTACTGTTAATGGAGATGGCAAAAAAATCATATATGTCTATTTTAGATTTTTATTAGTACTCCCTCTTTTCAAAATTATAATATGTTTTGGATATTTGAATATGGACTACGTATAAACTGAAATGAGTGAACAAACGCACCAAAGTGCGTCTATATACATCTAATTCAGAAAAAGTTAGAACATCTTATCATTGTGAATAGAGGCAGTGTGTTAGTAAGACTATATTGATCTATTTCTATGTGGTACTGTTAATTAGTTACAAACATTCACATGCCATATTAGTTGCAAACTTTTTGAGGAGGACCACCCTATTTTTAAATCCTAGATATGATGCCGAATCCAGACACCATATAAGGTCTCGTGCGGTGAGCAGCCACCGTTGAGCCAGTCTCGCATGGTCTAGAGTAGGAGGCTGCCTTAGGAGGAGAGGTTACTGTTTCTTGGCCTTCTTTCCTGCGCCCCAATCAGCCATGAAACTGACATGTGTGACCACCCCGACAGCGGCAGTGGCTACCACTCACCGGCGAGCTACTTACTAGAGTTGGAGGGGGTCTGCCTACTCCTCGACTGCTCCGTCAAACTCTCGGACCTCACAACGTTCGCCTTTGTACCACTCGACATGGATTCCGATGACGCAGGGGAGCTCATATGCGTGGTGTTCTACTATTGTCGCCATTGCCAAAGAAGGTGGCGTGGATGTCATGCTTGTATCGTCCACCACAAGGATGCCTGGATCCCCTTCCTCACCCGGCTCCCAAGCTTCCCAAACACCAAGCTGACTCTCACATCCCTGCTACCCTTTGATGCATAGCACCCTAGATTGCAAAAGTATCGCCTATGATGCAACTTGTGGTAGGAATTTGAACGATTGTTGTTTTTTTCCTAGTGAAGAGGGCTTTTACATTTGACATGTTAGTGCATGATTTTGGGATATTCAATAGTCGATAGCTATCCAAATCATATGGAATAAGAAGCCTATTGCATGCAAGATCTGATAGTCTAAAAGGTAGATGAGCTATTGTTTTTCTTTGAGAGAAGTGCACATTTCAACTATGAACTCATGTTGTAGTCTAATTTACAACCCTGAACTCCAATACCCTCTACATTAGAACCGCAAACTCTTAAAACCGGCCAGAATTCAACCCTTCCTTCCCGGTTGACAGGTTTTGACCCAGATGACCGTCCACTCATCAAGCCACGTGAGAGGAAAAAGTAAAAACATAAAGGAAAATAAAAAAATTGTAAAATAGAAAAACACAGGAAAAATTATTTACTTTTTTCAGAAAATAAATTTCAAAAATGAAAAATTCCAAAAAATAGAAATATTGTAAAACCAGGAAAACAATACTTAGCATTCTGGAAAAGTTTCAATTTTTGCGTAAAATAATAAGAAAAATAGCATCATTTTTCGTTTTCTGTCAAATATATTACCAAATTTGTTCAAAATAAGAAATTCCAAAAATTGAAAATTTAATTAAAATTAAGAAAAACAATGAAAATAAATTTCCAAAAATGAAAAATTCCAGAAAAATAGAAATATTGTAAAACCAAGAAAACAATACTTAGCATTCTGGAAAAGTTTCAATTTTTGCGTAAAATAATAACAAATTAGCATCAATTTTAGTTTTCTGTCGAATTTATTACCAAATTTGTTCAAAATAAGAAATTCCAAAAAATTGAAAATTTCTTTAAAATTAAGAAAACAATACCAAATCTTTTGGGGAGGTTTTATTTTTTTGCTTAAAATAATGAAAATTATTGTCAAATTTCATATTCAGCCATTTAAATTTTTTCAAGCATTAAATTATTGTCAAAATTCAAAAGGTTTTCTTAAAATAATGAAAATTATCGTCAAATTTCAATTTCGAGAAATTTTAATTTTTTTAGAAAAAATTATTGCTTTTTTTGGTTATTTTACATATATTTTTATTTTTCTGGAAAATTTGAATTTTTTGTTGGCGTGGCTTGTTGACTGGATGGTCAACGGGTCAAACCGGTCAACGGGAAGGGGAGGATTGAATCGCCAGTTTTAAGAATTCAGGGTTGTAATGTAGATGTTATTGGTGTTCAGGGTTGTAATTAGACTAGAGCAAGAGTTTGAGGTTGGAATATGCGGTTCTCTTTTTTTCTTTTTTTTCGGGGATAATTAAACTCCTCAGGATAGCACCGAGATGTATACAATGGGAAAGCATGGGCATAGCTGTTGGCCCTGATGTTTTATTTTAAGATAATAATGAAAACAATTGCACTCCTGTATGAATCCCAAAAGCGTGCTCATTGGTCTTCCTTATCTGGATTGTAGGAATTAACATCCTTAAGTCCCTTTACTGCAAAGTGGAACTTAGGAACAAGACCATCATATTCTATGTTAGGAAAATATTTCAAGAATTTTCATTATTAATTTGTGCATTTATATATCTCTAAATAATAAACCAGTTAAACTTGTGAAAACAATAATGAACGTGATATATTATTGTCACATAGAGTATGATGTCGGCAATGAACCCTCAAAAGTCAAATAGTTGGGAATAAATGAGTCAAATTTTGCATTGTTGATTGAAGAATGGCACCTAGGGTATGATGCGGCTATGGACATTACTAGGTGAAATACAAAATGCAAGAGGTGAACCGGCCCAATTTAAATAAGTTGGGGAGTAAAGAGTCAAAATTTTACATTGTTGATTAAAGAATGGCAAACTGCTTATTATCTTATTTTTCTTATAGAAAACAATTGTAGCCCAGTCCTTCGTAGTGGAATAATCTAGCATGTGACTTGACTTACAAAATCTACGACTTGTAGTCAATGAAAATACAGTGGACACAAATGGCAGGAGACTGCCTATTTACCATTCAGTCAATTACGCGGTTGGGTTTCTCAAACTCAGCTGGTACTACATTGATCCGTGGGTATTTGGATTATTTTAGCAAACTAGTCAGGAGAGTTGTTGATTATATTAAACAATAAGTAAGTCTATAGTTGGCAGTGGAATGAGCGCCCTCCCTCACAAGTGGCACAATGAAGAGAGACCACAATTGCTCATCAAGTACACAACATGTGGCCTCCACAACATTATCTCCCTGCAATAACATGATGTGCTTTAGACAAAACTCAAACTGTGTCAACAATCTGTTTGTTTTAACATTACATGTTTGAGCTAAGCTAACATAGATACCCGGCGGTAGTGGGGCCTATACCCCTGGCGCACCATTCCTAGATGAAATGGAACATCACACAACCGAGCCCAGTTTTATGAAACAAGATCACGACAAAGACATCAAGAAGGACATTCTCCAACAAAAATGACCTATCTTGAGAAACGGCGGATTTAACAGGGCAGCAGGGCGCTCCAGGACTCCCCGCTCTCAACTACGTGACGCGCCATGGATCCCTCTTCGGGCCCGTCCATTTTTAGGGCAGGGGAGAAATAAGATAAATAAGATGGCACTGCTGCCATGTATCGAGGTAGCAAACGAAGTATCCGTGGAATGGGCTAACAAATACTCCCTCCGTCCCAAAATAACTGTCTCAAGCTTAGTACAACTTTGTACTAAAGTTAGTAAGTTGAGACACTTATTTTGGGACGGAGGGAGTAGATGGGACGCAACTGGAAGGAGGGAGGTCACAACTGGGCCATTTGGCTGGCTAATTAGCCAACTTACGCGGATACACACTGAGCCACCCAATCAACGTGCCTCCATCTATAGCCCAGCTTAGCAAACATTGAATCCTAGAGTTCGACATTCTCCCCCATTCCCAATTTTCTCACCTTCAAGCTTTTTTAAGAAATGGGAATGTATTCTCCATAATGCATATGCTCAACTTTCGGTTATTACCTAGTCCAGCCTGCGGCTAATTTAAAGGAACCAATAAATGGCCCAAATAGAACACACAATAATTGTTCATGAGCATGGAAAGAAAACTAGGCACAAATTCTTGTAAGACATCCATCCAAGGTTTGCTAAGATCTCCATGATTGTTGTCTCCAAGATACGGCATGCTCATCTCCTTCTCATGTTCTCCTCATTTTCTGCAACAACGCCCATGACCTGGTCCGGTGTGTTCCACCGAGGATCACCTACATATATGAATTTGTCCATTTAAAAACAATATCATTTCAGTTAGCCAAATAGCCCAATATAAGGCAGGTGCCCTAACCAGAACTTGGGTTCTCATTCGTGGGTTAATATTAGTGAATCGACCTTCATATATGTGAGGTAAATGAAAGGGAGGGCAAGACCAAAAGCTACATGTACGGTTGTCCAAACTGGCAATCTACAAATAAACGTTGGCTTGTTCATTATTGTCATAAGTACAACAAAGAGTGCTCCCTTACCATTTAGTACACTTTACTAGATTATATTTTGTCAAAATAACCACCATATCTAATAAAAGATCTTAATCCTTGAAGGTATTTTACATGAGCGGTTTTAACATGGTCACTCTCACCTTCTCTTTTTTTAATTTTAACATGGTCCATCTTACCTCCTCTTTTCATACAGGAGGTAAGAAGGTAAGAGTTACTCGGATCCACTACTTAATAAAATCAACAGCTCAGATCTATTATATATATATGTATCTCTCATGTGAAAGAGGAGGTAAGTGGGACCATGTTAAAACTACTCCCTCGCCAAAAGAACAAAAAACTGCTCTCTAATTTTATCACAATCCTCTGGATATGCAACATGTCCAAAAGAATAGTGACATATTTTTCAATATTAAGCAATACTTAGTAATACTTCACACACTAATGAGGGCACACGTCAACCAGAAAAGTTCAGGGAGTTTAATTTCGGGATATGCTCCATTCTCTATTTGTCTTCAACTCTTCATATAGAACCAACTGACAAATTCCCTTTTGTGTAGATTTAACTTGCCAATTTTACGCATGAGACATTTGAACTTCTTAGTGTAGAAAATGTTAAGATCCCTTACAATTTTGGTCTGTGTCCACCCCTGCTCTGGAGGCGGCGTGGCCGGGCGAAAAGGTGCTGGAATTTTGTCTATTTTAGGCCAAGCTCAATAGCAGTTTCAGAAATTTCTAATAAATCCTAGAGGCCCACGCAGCCCATTCGTGCAAGGCAAGAGGTGGAATTAAAGTTTAGTCCCACATTGCTAGTTTAGAGGGAGTTGGACCTCTTTATAAGGGAGGCTCTTTGTCCACATGTACGAGGACGAGAACAAGAGGGACATCTACGCGCGCTCCTCCTCCGCCGCCCGCCCCGCCGCCGCGCCGCGGGAATGAGCCGAGCCGATGTATAATTTTTGCCACGCACGAAAGGTCACGCAGAAGCTGAAACGTTTTTGCTGTAGTGGAGATTGAATACGAACGGCGCACCTCTTCGCCTGCTGCCTGTTCGTTTCATCTCCCTCGTTCTCTTCAGCTCCCGACGCAGCCTCTCGCCTCCTTCTTTTGCGCCTATAAAAGGGAGGTCGCTCCTCTCAGAGAGACGCACCAGAACCTCTTCTTCCTCTCGCCACAAGTTCCTGAGCACTGCGAGGACACCGACTCCAAGACCGGTGCATCTGCTCCCGTTCCGCACGTTCTCATACTCTTCTTTTAGATGTTCTGTCACAACTTCTTGCTCTAGTGTCTGTTCTAGATGTGTTTGGTTCTAATTCATATATACAGATGCTATTTACCTTCTCTCTATCGAATTGCATGACTTATTTTATCTCTGCTATATTAGTCATGTTTTATCTAGTATTTCTGTCAATAAAATCATTCGGTAAATTGCTCATATTTTCAACAAAAGGGACGTACGGTTAGAGCAGTGGTAGAGGAAGGATCTTAGATGGGTGTTCAGTAATATAGCTAGTTCTATATCAGAACTAAAGATTAAAAATGATACATATATTAATGTTCTTTTGCCTGTCGTAATGTAGCAAATCTGGTTCTCAGAGCGATGTACGTTTTTTTTATAGTTTTTCTTCTTTGTTCTGGATCTAATCTATGCGAGAGAGAGAGAGAGAGAGAGAGAGAGAGAGAGAGAGAGAGTTTACTAGTGGGGTCGCCGTGCTGGAACTGCTCCATGATGTCGTAGTCGTGGAAGTGTGCGCTGCAGTTGCACGCGCCGCCGTCAACCGCGGCCTCAGCCATCCTCTGGAACGGGCACAGCCTCTGCGCCTCCTCGAAGGCCAGCGCGAAGCAAGCGCCGCAGTCCGGCGACTTGACGTCCCGGTGCCATGAGCAGTAGCCGGAGGCCACAATCCGATTGGGGCTCTCGCCGGCGTCGTCCACGTATGAGCGCCCGCACGCGCCGGCACCGTCGCGGCAGGACTCCCTGTAATAAGAGGAGCCGTTGGATTCCGCATTCGCCATGGCGGGAATGGTGGCGACGAGATGGCGCAGGGTGGCCTCGTACGCGCTCCCCGGAGCGTACGTGCCCATGTCGTACGTGCCCACGGCCACGGGCAGGACGACGCCGCACTTGTGACTGGGCGTGAGGGCCAAGCCGTAGTCAGCGGCGGGCGAGCAAAAATCGGTTCCGGCGGCTAGCGCCGGGAGGAGCGCTGCGAGCAGGATGAGGACCGCGGCGGTGGCCATGGCCGGAGAAAGACAAGTACTGTATTTCGGTTCGATTAACGAGAGGATGGTGCTCTGACCTGGTGAGGTTAGATAGTGTATATATTGTGGATTAGCTGAGCTCTTAACTAAGAGTGGTTGTCGACCGTTGACTACGAGCTACCGTCTATCGAGGAGTCAACATCTGCCAGCTGAAAACTATTGGTAGATTGGCTCTCAAGTAACATGTTCTGAGTTGCCCACTATTCATCAGTACGTAAAGTAGTTTTATACGGAATCTGAAGATACGTTGGCACACATGACCTGGCGCTAATCTTTGACTTCTGACCAGTGGCACCGCCAATGATTTGCACTACATAACTTAAGGGCATCTTCAACGCCGACGTGCAAATTTGCTCTTGCATCCATCCGCAGATAGAGGAGGACTAGTCAGCAAACACTCATGCGTGAGCCGGCCATCCAACACTGGCCGCATATATTTCAATCACTGTTTGAATTAATCGGATGAAATTCATGCAAAAACGGCGTATTCATATAAACCGGACGAGATTTATCACATTTCAGACATACTTCAACTAAAAGCGAAGTCGGTCCAACTCTGGAGGTATAATTTCACCTCCGTGGCCTCCCCTTCCACCATATCTTCCTTATATCCAGCTGCGCCGCTCATCGGAGTGGCCATACTTCAGCCGGAGGGGAAGAGTGGCTCCTCCGCTTCCATGAAGCCGAGGCGGGGGTCAACGATGACATGCGCTGAACTGGGCAAGACACCGGTTGTGTATGCCGGCGACGTGGTGGTGGTGGCCATCGTGGGACCCGAGCGGCGGCTGCCTCCCATGGTCTACTTTTCCTCGGTGTCAGTGGTGGTCGCGGACGTGTAGACCGTGTCTCGCTGGCAGGGCGCGGTTACGCCAACATCTGCGGTGGCTAGCACGGCCGAAGGCACGGGAGAAGCGTGATGACACAACGACGTTCACTGCAGCCATGGTGCCCGTGCCACCGTGCTCCCCCGCGTGCCGACATGGAGCAACTGGCCACTCCTCTTCGAACTGGGTTGGAGCGCTGCTTCAATGCTGGTGTCAGTAAGAGGCTGTGTCTGCTTTGGGCCGGCGTCAATGCGGTGAGGCCGCTCTACAACGGCATGAATGCGGACAGCTGGCGTCGGGCGGGAACGCATGCGGGCGAGGGAGGAGGGTTTTTGGTGGGCTAGGGTAGTCAGGAGTGGTCGTGGCAGTGGTGCGGACGCTCGCAAAGCCTCCCTCCCCCTCACTTTGTGTCCGGTTTGTGGGGAAAAACACGTCCGAACTGCCGAGCGAACCGATACAGGACCATGTTGGATGACACAACACATCTGTACAGCGCGATCCGAACGTATATGGATGGTTTGAGGGTCGGCATTGGAGATGCCTTAACATACCAATGGTTGGCGGGGGTACATTTGTTTTTTCAGCGGTGATACGGGATGCTGAAGGAAAGTTTCTAGCCGCACAATGCAAATTCATTCCCTATGTAGCTGATGTGATTAACGCGGAGGCAATGACAATGCGTGATGGACTGGCGTTTGCTAACTCCTTAGGTATGCCTCGGGTGGAAGCGGAATCGGACTCTGACTGTCATTGATGAGTGTATGGGACAGACAACAGGGTGGGATGCAAATTCAATAATTTTCGTAAAATGTGTGGATATTTCGTCTTCAACTGGGAATGTTGAATTAAGACATTGCTATCGTTCATGTAATGAAGCGGCGTATGTGCTAGCTAACTACTCTTGTATTGTAATATAAGATTACTTGTAGTTGGATGGACCAGCCTCCCGGCTGTCTTGCCTTCAAATTGGTGGATGATAATTCCTGTTTAAATCAATAAAGTTATCTATGACAACTTTTTCTTAAAAAATAAGTGTACTCTCTGTTCTATAATGTAAGATGATTTTTAAGCTATGTTATCTTACAGAAACGTCTTATATTATGGCACGGAGAAAGTAGTACATATCTATGGCAGGTGCTACCGAGAGTAGATTTCTTGCTCCCCAGCTTTTGTTTTTGAAAAATCAAAAATCATATTTTAAAATTTTAAAAGAATCTGAAATATACATCTGAACAATGAGATGTAAACTATTGAAAAACAGTATAACACAGCTAGTTAGAAGCTTCCACAGCGATTTGACAGTCTGAGCCGTCGGATCCTCGAGCGTACGACGCAGATCAAAGTCAGGCATCCCAGGACACCGTGCTTGTCGCGCCCCGTCTCGCGGGCCGCTGCTCTGCGGAACGACCTCGCGTTCGTCGCAGTAATCGGGCCGTTAAGGCCCACTTCTTTCCCTTCCAACGCCAACAACCCAAGTTGTCCAGGTTTCAGCGATATCCCATCCCGAACGAATGGTTTCTTCGTTCCTCTGCGCCGCAGTTCCTTCCTCCTCGATGTGACGGCGTTCCTTCCTCCTTGATCCGTCGGCATTCCATCGTGGGTACAGTCCACCCGCCCACTACTCTTCCTCCGTAGCCCTTCCTTGCAGTTCTTTAATTTCCTGTCTTGCATCGTCATGTGGTTCATCTGCCATCCGATCCCTCTCACGAGTGACGAAACCCCAAGCGAAGACAAGTGGATGGCAGGCGACGGGATCGGGATGCCTTATCTCCTTCTGTGCGAGGAAACATCGGCCAGATGATACACGCGAATCCAACATTGGGGCTATATTTCTGCACTTCTGCTCTGCTCCGTTCCGTTTAGATTCAGGTGAGCATGTGACATCGTATTGTAGTGCCCTTCACGTGCTGTGTATACTTCACCTTCTATTAAACTTTCCTTCCAAGAAACTATGAGATGACCTTAATTTCTTTTGTCTCAGTTTCCCTTGAGTGATAAACGTCAGGGTACCTAGAGTGACTGCAGTGCATGGATATCTTAGGTTTGAACACTGTTGCTCAGACCTATTCATGATTTGATGCTACAACATATACAAGTTTGGTTGAAAAGAGGTGATCAGAACACATTCATGTGTTAGTCCCATTTCGATGTTGTGGGGAAAGTGCATATTCAGTTGGTGAGAGCATGATCTAAGCTCGAAGTTCATCATGACCGACACTTATGATCAAGGTATATATATTTGCATCATGGTATCATAGCCAGTGGCGGAGCCAGGGGGACGAGCAGGCCCCCCCCCAACGATTGACGATTGTTTTACTACACACGAGTAATTAGCTATAGGATTGGGTTAACGCAGGTATTTGGCCCCCCCTAACTCAAACAGAAAGAGTAAAATATGTGAAAGGAAAGGGCCCATAATAGAGCCCAATCACAGTTATGGCCTCCGCCCTCTTCCTACTACTAGCCCATGTTGCCTCCAAAAGAAATATACTACTAGCCCATGGCGTAATTTCCCTGGCCCCCGACGTGATTAGCGCGTGATTTGAGGGTATTAGCGCTGGGCGCTGGCGGCTGCCGCTGCCTCTTGCGCTCCCTGCCCATGAGTAGAGATTTGAGTCCGATTAATCAACAGACACCGGCTCCATGAGGAGCGACCTGCAGATTACTCCTGTCAATTCTCTAGCGTCCCAGTCAACCAGCCAAGGTTAGCATCAATACTTCTATATCCAATTTTAGTTAATTTAATGGTGATTTACAATGCTAATTCATTTTTAATTTCTTTTGTTGATCTGCTTAGCGCTTATAAAAGAAAAGCACTGCCAAACATCACAAAATATTAATTTAATTTTTATGCATGTTGTTTTGAGCTCTCTACCTACTGATTATGTTAATGGGGCTAATGGGCAAGTTATCAATCCCGGTCCAATTGAATCCGTCTGCTGAATTGCATGATAATCTACACTGAGAAGGGAATTATCTAGGAATCAGGTCATCTTCTGATGAAATTATTAGTAATTTTGATCTTATTGGAAATTGTAGGGTAAACTTTAACTAATACAAATTTAACACGTCAATATAGTTTTGCAGTAAAAAAATCATTGAGTTCTTTTTTCTTGTATCAAGTTTACTTGCCCCCCTATACCCAAATCCTGGCTCCGCCCCTGATCATAGCGGCATGAAAAATAGATAATTGTTCTCCTGTATTTAGCTTTATTCATCACTTGCAAAGGCTAAACTTGGTTGTTATATATTTGTTTTCTGTGGGTCCGCATGAGAGAACTATATTACATTGTGTGAAATCTTGCTTTGTCTTACATGGTAAAGATAAGTATGCAAGCTGCAAGTGATAATGGTACTAACAAAAAATAGTCATACCTATTATAGTTAATAAAATTCTCAGTTTTTTTCAGATTTCCAGCCATTCTTCATTCTTTGTTTTACAACTTGACATTAACGCAACTGATAATGTTGTTGCAGAATTAGGAGGACAGTTTTACTATTGCCCTTGCAGATGTAGGACTAAATAAGGAAAGAACAGAAAAATTCATGTTTGTTTCCTAAACGAGCGGCAGTTCCCATTGTAGTCCATGTGGTGTGACCCCCCCCCCCCCCCTTTCCTAAGTGGATAAACTTAAACTTTATACCGTTTGGTTTGAGTGTTTGTTACCTTCCCTTTGCCGTAGACACGGACATGGGGTTTGGTGGGTTGATCCAGTGACCCTCTCCTTACCACAGACACCAAGGGGTAAGTTTAGTTGATTGACCCAGAGATAGGCTCGGCTGACCCAGTGGTACAAATGTATATAGCTAAGGTTCTTTGCTCATGTATATTGTTTTCCTTCTATTTGATTGCTTACAATTTGTTCGGGACTTTAGTAGTTGGAACTAGCATGGCGAGAGGTAGCAAGAAGATGACATACAACATAGGCTACCCCACACTTTTACCCTTGAAGACCATCAATTAGTTCATCTCAGTATTCATCGTGTGCTGGTAATTCTTTCAGTTATGTTCATGTTTGTGCAGTTAGAAGGAACGTCGTCATGTGATCATGCAATGTCGACAACTACTCTGGTGAGGCATGCTTTCATCATTTTACTGATTGAGAAGGAGATCATATACCGACTCGCCAGATTCTTGGTAATTTGTGCTGCCATTGTCATTCACTCATATAAGTATATAACAGTGTGTTGTGCAGTAAAGATTTAGCCTCTTTATGAAGATGAAATCCCCAAACATTAGCATAAAATTAATGATATGTGCATGATATTGTACAGTATATATTATATTTCTCTTTTAAACAATTTGGTATCTTGGTGCCAGGAATTAGTAGAGATGTAAATCATAACTGGATATGTAATTGCACCTTGAAGTGTTCATAAAATATTCAAGTGATGGTATTCATGATTTGTATTTACTTGACATGTTATAGTTGTGATCACTGATTCCCCGTTTTGTGAGGATGTTCAAATTTGTAAGCAATCTCTCTATCTATGCAGAATAATTTAGACAATACAAATTTAGCATATGCTATAGTTCCAAAGTCATCGATTATTTTTTTGTAGTTTCTTTTCTAAGATGGACGGGCGCGGCAACGCGCGCCTTCAAGATCTAGTATTTCCTTAAAGTTTCATGATTAAGTATGTTATGGTGTGAGCTGTATAAAAAAAACCATAGACTTTTACATCAAATAGTACCTGTGCTAGAAATAGTATGATTTTTCAGCTTGAACCACAAAGTATTTCTTCATGAAAACTTAATGGGACGTAGTACACATCCCTACATTCTTGTGTACGGTGGAGCAGGTAGAAGCGGCAGGGGCACACATACCAGGGGGGTGAGGGCGGCGGGTGGCACTATACGGACCGGCGGGGCTACCGGTGCTAGGATTGGATTATTTTTGGAGAGAAGCTAGGATTTTTTTAGGGAGGGGGGGGGGGGGCATTATGGCTAGCTTTATTGAAAATCAAAGAATAATTACATCGTTCACCAGTTGGCTAATTAAGAATCCAGGAGGTTCATTAGTCCAACTATCATTACGTTTATTACAAAAGCTAAATTAAGCTAGCTCATGTGCTACATAATTCTCATCACGAAGACAGTGCTTGAAGATGACCTTCTCAATTAACGTCGCCGTATCTATGCAATCCGCAAAAATTGCTGCTGCTGCTGCATCCCACCGTTGGTTTTGCCCTTGACAATAATTCACCACATTTATCGAATCCGATTCAGCCTCAATTCTGTTGAAACCCATGGAGTTTGCAAAAGATAAACCATCCCTCATGGCCATCGCTTCAACAGTCATAACATCCGCTGCGTTCTGAATATATTAGCACTGTGCAGCTATGAAGTATCCCCTATCATCACGCAAAACTGCTCCTGTTGCGCCTTGAGAAGCTAGGATTGGAAATGAATGATGCATTCTGAATATATTTGCACTGTGCAGCTATGAAGCGTCCCCTATCATCACGCAAAACTGCTCCTGTTGCGCCTGAGAAGCTAGGATTGGAAATGAATGATCGAGAAATGAGAAGCGAGAGGAACGAAATATACTTCGATTTGTAGCGGGACGACTAGTAAAATAATTGGGCCTATACATTTGGTACGGAGCGGCCCAATCCACCAACTCTTTCTTCTCCCTCAAAAAAGAAAAAAGAAAAGAAAATCTCGTGCCCACCCCTTCGACCCAGAAAGAACGCAGCAGCGCCGCCGCCGGCATCAACCCCTCGCGTTGCTGCCTGCTCGAACCTGGAGGAGGAAGAATATGTAAGGAGGGGTGCTTGCTCCGCCGTCGGGGACTCGGGGCGACCGCCCGAGCTCGCCTAGTGCTAGATCCGCCACTGCCGCCATGAAACTGACCTGCGTGGCCACCCCCGGCAGCGGCGGCGGCTACCACACGCCGGCGAGCCACCTACTGGAGGTGGAGGGCGTCCGCATCCTCCTCGAGTGCCCCGTCGACATATCGGCCCTCGCAGCATTCGCCCCGGTGCACGTGGGATCTTTTTCATTTTCCCCTAGCACTAATCATCTCTTACGCTCCAGCCCCTGGTTAACGTTTTATCAAGAAGAAATGAACTTTGTAGTTATAATCAAATTCCAACGAACTTAATTATAAATAGTCAATTTCCTCCGCGGACTGCGGTGACGCGGGGGACCTCATCCGCGCGGTTCCCTACTACTGGTCGCCGGCGGCGTCCGCCGCCGCGAAAGCAGGTGGCGTGGATGCCGTGCTTGTGTCGTCTGCCACGGGGATGCTTGGGCTTCCCTTCCTCACGCGGCTCCCAAGCTTCCCAAACACCAAGGTGACTCCCATCCCTGCTCTTCTTTCATGCATATAGCATCCTAGATTGCAAACTGGTATTGTTTGGGCTGCAGCTTGTGTTAGGAATTTGAACGATTGTTGTTTTTTCCCCTAGTGAAGAGGAGTAGTTGATAGCTATTCAAATCATCTGGAAGAAGAAGCCTGCTGAATGCAAAATCCGATAGTCTGAAAGACAGATGAGCTAGCTCATTGTTTTGTACTGAGGTGTATAAAATGGGGAGAACAGGGGTAAAACAGTTGGATTTGGTGTTTTATTTTAAGAAAATGGTCAAAACAAGTCTGCTCCTGTATGAATTCCAAAGGCATGCTCATTGGCATTTTTTTTAATCTTGAATCGTGAAATTTTGGTCATATTATGTTGTTTGTAAAATCTTCTGTGAGATGAATCATGAAACTTCACCTCCATAGGTAGGTGCTAATGCATACAATGAAATATAGAGTGCGATTGTTGACTGTCTGTATGAAACTATGAATAGGTTTATGTTACAGAGTTAGCTGCAAGGATTGGAAAGCTAATGATGGGGGAGCTCGTGGAGATGCACTCCGAGTTTGTAAGGTACTATGGGCCAGAATCCAGATACGGATGGGCCACCCAAGTGGATGCAAGGGGAGAAACTCCATAAACTCCTGTCGTTGTTGCAGAATATAGTGATTGAAGATGAGGGAATGGATTTAGCACCTTTGATGCCTCTCTACAGGTACACATTATTTAATAGGCCATATACTTGCCGAATCGCATATCGTGTTACCCTTTTACTATAGAGAAATTTATATATGAAAGCTACAAAATATACCCAGTTTCCCATATTTATCCTTGCCCTTTAGAAACTGTTTTTACTGGTTAATTAAAAATTGATAATCTTAGGGGGTGTGCTAGGAGCAAATAGTATCCAACCAGATCCATAAATTGACAACAGCCAAATTCCGATATTTTACTAGTCAAGTAGCAAGCCTACCCCAACTGGTTTCGGACCAAAGGCTTTGTTGTTGTTGTAGTAGTGAAGTAGAAAATTACGAAGTTTAATAGATACCAAACTTTCAGGAATATATGGTAAGTTTGTAACCTATGATAGTTTTTTTTAACCTGGAGTTACTTGAAAATGAAATACATACTTGACTCTGTTATTTCATGTACACATCTGATAGGACACATGTTTACATCCCTAGTAACCTAGCTTGGTGTTAGGCCAGTGTTGTTGGTGACAACTGAAAATGCCATTTGAGTAAAAGATCTACTGATCTACATGCTTACATATGCTTAGTATCACAGTTACATGCAAATAGAGCTTTAGTTCTTGCAAGGAAATATGTGAGATTGGACCATATGGCTGTCATTCAATTATATGACTGCACAGAAGATTCACTATTTAATAATGACATCAACACTGCTCTATCATCCTGCTTTATTATCTTAATTGGATTACACCTATTGCAGTGCCCCAAACATAGAAGAATGCATGCGAAAAACCCAGACTGTGAAATATGGAGAGGAGATTTGCTTTAATGGCATGTTGATGCTGAAAGCCTCTAGCTCTGGGCTGGAGCTTGGCAATTGTGTCTGGTCAATAAAGGGTCCAAGGGCAAGTATTACCTACTCCCTCTGTTCCCAAATAATTGTCTTTCTAGCCATCTCAAATGAACTACAACATACGGATGTATGTAGATATGTTTTAGATTGTAGATTCACTCATTTTGCTCCGTATGTAGTCACTTGTTGAAATCTCTAGAAAGACAATTATTTAGAAACGGAGGGAGTACTTGCCAAGCACAGTGTTTGTGTCAGCCCATGCCCTAGATAGCGACTATAACTCTCTGAAGGAAAATGATATCATTTTGTTTTCAGATTTCTCATCCTTGAATGCCATGGATGAGAATAATGAGAATCTGGGTTAGAATGCAATGCTTTGTGATGACTCAGTGTTCAGGTATGCTAGTGTGTCGGACTTCACTTTTGTATGACTTGCGTGTGTGTTAGAAATAACCTTCTGCCTTTCTTTTTGCATGGAATGTTACTTAAATCTTCAAGGAATGGTGGTGTTGATGAGGATGAAGACGTCCAATGCCTGTCTAAGAATGATGATATAGCAGAGGAGATTGAGAAAATCAGTTTCATATGCTCATGTATATCAGATGCAATTAAATCTGGAGGTTCTGTTTTAGTACCAATAGGACGACTTGGGGTTATTCTTTTAATTTTGGAACATATATCAGAAACGCTACATTCTTCCAACATGAAGGTAATTGTAGCAGTTCTTGACCCCTTATTATTGTATAGTGGACTATTGTTAATATTAATTATAAGATGTATTTTTGTTGTGCTTTGTGTATGTCAGGCTTTGTAGTAATGTTGTTAATAATACCAGCATATACTTTTACTTGGGATATGCATGGTTTTGCTAATGGTGAAATGTGAAGTTGACAATGCGTGACTTGCAGTCAACCGGCTGTAAGATTATTAACTTTAAAGGGTGTTCAAAGATGCATGCGGTACAAAGGGTGTTTTAGTTCTACACTGTAGTCATTTAAATATCAAGCTCCTTTAGTTCTACTATGTATATGAAATATTATGCCCATTCCAAATCACTATATTTTCTCTGCATCACCCATTTGTCTTCTCACATGTTTTGCATCTGTTGTTTTGGGCTGACATTTTTCCCCTGTTTGAGTCAGGCACCCATATTCATGATTTCTGGTGCAGCAGAAAAAATAATATCCTTTACCAATTCCATGCCAGAATGGCTATGTAAGCCACGCCAAGAAAAAGGTCATTCCCTTCTCTCTAAGGTTGTTTTGACATATGAACTTAACTGGTCTTACTGCAACACTATTTTATCCTGCAGCTATTCTCGAGGGAGGAGGAGGCATTATTTGGCCATGTGGAGCTTCTGAAGGAAGGCAGACTATTTCTGTTTCCTCATCTATACTCAAAGGGCCTGCTGTAAGAAGTTTATCAAAATTTTGTTGCTAGTTATTACTTTTTACAACTATACATGATAGGTAACCTTAAGATTGTTTAGTTTAGGATCACCAGCTTTGTCTTTATCATCTCTTTTAGTCTCCTTATAGAAAGCTCGGTACTGGTTGTTTCTTATTTTGGTTTTGATTGTTTGTTAATTTATGGAGGTCCAACAATATCTGGTTGCTACCTTGACATACCCTGCTTTTTATTCATGTGAGCTCACTTGAACAGTTGGATTTCAGTTACTTTTTAAATGTTGTTTCCTGCATTTTCTGCTGTGTAACAACACTGGAATCCTGTCAGGGCAGCGTGGAAGGAGCCCTGCATTGTATTTTGTCCAGACTGGAACCTTAGGCACAGCACAGCAGTCCATTTGCTTCGTCGGTGGCATGCAGATAAACGGAATCTTCTTGTTTTGGAGGTAAAACAGGTGTCCAATCTTATCACCAAATGTGGCATAATCTTAACTGCTTTTGGTGACGCTAGACTCATAATTATTTTAAGCGCAGCAAGGAGTTGATGCTGAGTTGGCTCTTAAGCCTTTCATGCCCGCCGCAATCCAAGTTCTTGAATGTTCTTTCCTCTCTGGAATAAAGTATGTTGAAAGTTCAAAAGCTTATGTTTATGTTTCACCACCTTATAGTAACAAAGCAGAATATAGACTAATGGCTTGAGTTTCTTGGTGACAGGGTGCGGAAAGTCAATCCATTGCTGTCAGTTCTCAAACCGAAGCTCGTTCTGGTATGCCATTACTTACTTTCCCACATCCTTCTGGTGGAGCTGATTTTCTTGAAGCGAGCGATCCTTTCATCATGCTCTACTTTACCCTGCAGTTCCCTGAAGAACTGAAGTCGCGGTGTCCATCGAAGGAGGACGCTCCATGGTCATATCTGTACTACTCCAAGGGCAAAACCATCGAGATCCCCAACATACGAGAAGACTTCGAGGTGGGGCTTCCAACCGATGTCGCCTTTGGGTTGCAGCCTAAGCAGTTGGACAAGGCCATCGCCATCGCGAGGCTGAGAGCAAAGCTCCATCTCAGCAACGGGCAGTACGTGCTGGTAGCAGCACCGAAGGGTCAGTCTGATCAGTCGATGCGGCAGCTGCTACACTGGGGAGCTGTGGATGCAGCCCGTCTGTTGTCGGCGTTGCAGGAGAAGGGGATCGTGTGCGCTTTTCCTGCAGACGACGATGATAGCTTGGTGGGGTGTGAGCGCTCGATTTTGATTACCAGTCCAGGAGAAGCTCTGGTGAAGATGGCGCCTGAAAGGACGGTGATCTACTGCGACGATGAGAGTACAACCAGGCAGATCTATGATGCTCTCAGCAGTGTTTGTAATGGGATCTAACTGCATGCTACTGCACGGTTAATGGTAGGGGTTCATGGGGACGTAATCTGAAAGGAAAGAGAGTCAGATGATGAATATGGAATTGCGCAACTGGAAAGTTGGAGTTGGTGGGTTTGTACATTTAGGACCCAAATTGGTATCAACAGAAGAGAAGTAGCTGCACATTTACCAGTTTGATCTCTGATGAAATCGAGAGGAAGAAGTGAAACAAATTTACCAGTTTGATCTTTGAACACGCCTGACCGACGACTGAGCATGCATCAATGAAGCAGTCGATCGATCTGCGGCGAGGAGGCTCCAGCGGGGGCGACCTGAGAACACATGATTGATCGAGGAGCTTGTCTCATGTGTTCCCAGTTCGACCCCACAGGAATTTCCTCGCGTATCCTGCCCTTATTCACCATAACGTCACTCCTAGTACGCTGACGGAAATCTATGGCTGTATATCCTCTTCTTGAGGCTTATTATTATAACTACTATATAAGTTGTTGCGATTGGTTCTATTTATAGCTTTTCGTGGCACCAAGGGAGGGAGGGATGTGACGGACGGAGATTGGTGTTGTACTGCACTGCATTTTCCTGGCAGGCACAAGTGAAGTACACGTATTACTACTACTACTATTCTCGGGGCGTCCATGTCCGAGACAGCCGGAGAGCGAGCGAGTACAGCTCGTTGTACTGCAGCCAGAGCCAGCGTTCCTCCCCCGGCACGGCAGTACATATTGTACTGCAGTCGGCAGCCACCCGTTGTGATGCCAGAAGCAGAACCTTCCACTTGCACCTTTATTTGCGTTGATTTTTTTTCGGAAAAACTTTCAATCTATTCATCTTCAATCATGACAGTACAACGAACACCAGAAATAAAAATTATACCCAGATCCGTAGACCACCTAGCGACAACTACAAGCACCAAAGTGAGCCAAAGGCGCGCCGCCGTCATCGTCCCTCCATCGCCGGAGCCGGGTACAACTTGTTGTAGTAGACAGTCGGGAAGTCGTCGTGCTAAGGCCCCATAGGATCAGCACCCTAGAACAGCAACCGCCGCCGATGAAAAATAACGTAGGTCGGAAGGATCCAAACCGAAGACACACGAACGTGGACGAACAACGACGAGATCCAAGCAAATCCACCAAAGATAGATCTGCCGGAGACACATCTCCACACGCCCATGTGCAAGTGCGACAGTAGGAGCACTCGTCACCCGCCAGCTCTGATTTGGAGTTTACATATCCCATCCACTGCAAAATTACCACCGAGCGTTTTCCTCATTTTTTTTTTTACCACTGAACGTGTTAATATCCTGTATGATGTGCCTTTCTGTCGGCACAATGCGACACTGCACAACAAAGAGTACATGCATCAGTTATCGGAGGGAGCAAAGAAGATGAATATGCGCAACTGCGGCACAATGAAACGCTGTGCATTCCGTTGTGACTGGAGGGTCCACTATCTCCAAAAATATCACTGTTAAGGCATCGACATCCCAACAGTCGTACTAAGATAAGTGTTAGCAAACTTGTCACCTGATGTGGCATGTAATAAATGAGGAGAGAGAGCAAAGTTGTATATGGATTAAATCAACAACCCTCACACAAGCTTCAAAGTGGAATAGAGAGCAATCACATTTATTTTCTTACCTAATGAATATAAGATAATCCATTGGAGTAGTTATATGATAGCTGGTTGATGACATGAACATTTTACTAACACAACTTATATACATCCGGACGACTCTGTTTGATTCAAGGGCCACTCACGTAGCCCTTCGCTCCTGCCTCTTGCAAACTCTCATCTAGGGTTTTCCCGTCTCTTGCCGGCGATGCCACTGGCCCGCCTCGTCTCCTATGGTCCTTGGACCATGGAGGCACGGTGGATCGCGGCCCTTGCCGGCGAGAGGGCTCCGTTTTAGGCTTTTTTTTAGTTTTATTAGGGTTTGTGTCATGCTTAAGAAAACGAGACGGCGACGACTTCTTGAAGATGGGATAAAGTTCTTCCTGCATAGCCCTCATCTCGGTGATGCTTCAAGCGTCGTCAGAGAACGTGTGCAGGTGTGTCTTTGGCGGATCTAGTGGGATCTGGTCATCGTTTGTCTTCCGTGGTCCTCCTGGATCCGGTCTTCGTTCGTCTACACTGTGTGTTTGCAGGTTGAATCCTTTCGATCTACGGTTTTTTTTCATCGGCGGCGGTTGTTGGTGCGTTGGTCCTATATGGGGCCTTAGCACGACGACTTCTCAACTGTCTACTACAATAATGTTTGCTCGGCTCCGACGAGGGAGGGGCGATGACGGCGACGTTCCTTTGGCTCGCTTCAGTGCTTGTAGTCGTCACCGGGTGGTCTACAGATCTGGTTGTAATTTTTTACTTCTGGTGTTCTTTCTACTACCTTGATAGTTGATGAACAGATCGAAAGTTTTCTCATAAAAAAAACTTACATACAAAAGATGCCCTTAACCGCCTAGCTATTCATCTCTATCTCCATGTTGTCTTCTAATGGTTATAAACCCATCCACTCTGATGAGCAAGACATGATTCACTGGAAACTATCCGTCAATGGATATTTTTTGTCAGAGCTATGTATCTAGACTTAATAAACTCTGGTCCAATTCCAAAATCAAGTAATATTTGGAAGATTAAAGTTCCTGTGAGAATCAAGATATTCATGTTGTTCGTTCACAAGGAAGTGATTCTTACAAAGGATAACTTAGCCAAGCGAAGATGGGAGGGTAGTAAGCGATGTTGCTCTTGTGATCAAGATCAGACTATAAAACACCTCTTTCTCAAATGTCCGCTCGCCAAAGTTTTATGGCGTACGCTTCAAGTAGCCTTTAATGTTAACCCTCCGTCTAGTATTAACGCATTATTTGGATCCTGGCTAGATGGAGTGTTTGCAGGACATATTCGGATAGGAGTATGTGCACTACTATGGGCAATATAGAACTGCGGAAACGACATGGTTTTTAACAGGGAACCTCTTATAATTTTTTTGCAGGTCATATATAGAGTAACGTCTTGGATCCATTACATGGTCCTTACTTAGCCATGCGGAAGCCAGGAGCATATGACATTGGGTGCTACCGTTGGGAGATGGTAGCATGGGTTATTTACAACTGGTTTGGACGACGGTCCAATAATAGACTATGTGTATAGTAATCTAGTAGTATTATTTTCGTCGGTTCTGGCACATTTATTTTTTATCTTACTTCGGCTCTTTTGAGAGCGACTTATATATCATAGGCCTTTTGTGCGACATTTTAGATTAATAATATGGCTGCATGCATCATTCAGATGCAGAGGCCATGGGTTTTCCTCCTTTTCAAAAAATGAAAAAATAAACCCATCCACTCTCATCAATATGTACATGAATTACTATATAGATATTAAGCCCTTCCTAAAGTTTTCTTTCTCAAAATTTAGTGTTGATTCGATCTGAAAATTAGTTGGGTCTATCAATTGGTATCATAGACTCTCAGTTCTTGGCTGCATGATGGTTCTCGAGGCATGAGAGCATCTCCAACCGGACTTGCCTAATCTGACCTCCTATATGTGTGCGGATACACCCGAACAGTATTCGGACTTGTCCGCTTTAAATCCTCATTTACCCATGCACGCAGCCGCACCCCTCAAATTATCCGAAAGCATGCGTATGATTGGTGTGGATGGAGAGAGAGAAAAAAAGGGAAAAACAAAGAAAATGTGGTCCAAGGTTGTCCGGGGTCCGACATGGCAGGCTATCCGAACACGTCCACACATGGGCTGGATTTGAGGGTTCGTGGACAGCCTGAACTATGAGAGGTTCGGTAGGTTAGACTTTTTTTTCTTCCATCCCCTATCCGGGTCTGTTCAGATTGTCTATCTAAACATACTGGGGAGGATTTTAGGCCCCGAGTTGAAGATTCTTTTAAGGGCTTGGAAATTTACGCCTAAACAAGTCTAATGTTCACACTAGTGCTTTGATACATCTCCAACGTATCTATAATTTTTTATTGTTCCATGCTAGTGTAAGTGCATCTAGTGCCACCCCTAGTTGGTTTTGGAGTATTCACGACAAACTTGGTTGAGGGACTAAAGTGTTTGTGAGAATTGCAGAATAACACAGGTAGTAGTTCCATATTGATTCGGTTTACCTACCAGAGATGACCCCTAAAAATGTGTGAAGACATTGAAGACAATGGTGGTCTGTGAAGATATTCACATTGAAGACTATGACATGAGAAGACATCGCATGAAGACTATGGAGTGCGAAGACATAGTTGTTTCATAGTTTCCTTTTCTTCTTTGTTGAGTCATAGGAACCACCGCACTGTTAAGTGGGGTCCAAGTGAACAAAGTCAGAGTGACTGATGTGATGCTCAACCAAATCCTATGTCTTCGAGCGAAGACAATGAGTGCAAATCTTATCCAGAGCTGGATGAGTCACCTTTGCTTGTAGCCCAAGTCAAGCTGCCACGCGTGTTCGAAATCTGACCATTGGACACGTGTCAGTTCCTTAGTGACCCAGGGTCATTTTGGACAAATCAGGTCGGGTTACCTCTTGGCTATAAATAGCCCACCCCCTACACCATAAATTGGTGGCTGCTCAGATTTAGTGCACGGCTTTTGTCGTTTGAGAGCGACCCACCTCCGAAGCATTTGAGAGAGAGATCCTTGCGAGGACAAAGCCCAAAACACCTAGAGCCAAAGAGTGTTAGGCATCATTGAAGTCTTTCTGTCCGCGTGATCTGAAGACTTGTTACACTTGAGGACTGTGAATCCTCCAGCCGGTTAGGCATCGCGTTCTGAGAATCCAAGTGCCATTGTGGATTGCCGGTGAATGAAGTCTGTGAAGGTTTGGAAGTCTACCTTGAAGACTTACCAGAGTGATTGGGCGAGGACTAAGTGTCCTTAGCTCAAGGGGAATAAGGTGAAGACACGGTCTTCTGAGTTGAATCTCAACCTCCCTAACCAGACGTACAGTTGTCATAGCAACTGGAACTGGCCCAACAAATCATGTCCTCACCAAGCAACTGGTTCTATCCTTTACCTCTCTTTACTTACAAGTTGTCTTCGTGAAGTCATTGCCTGCTTGCATGATCAGATTGTCTTCACTGTGTGAAGGCTGTTGTTGTTTGGCTTCATACTATCTTCCATCCTGATCCATACTACCTAGCTGCTAATAGTCTTCGTGCTTTCACATCATTGCTTACTTGACTATGGCCTGTCTAGTGTAGTCTACCTTCCGCTGCATATCAATAAGTTTATTTCCGCGGTTTGTCTTCAAAGCCCCCGTGTTTTGAAGACTTTCATAAAAATCACCTATTCACCCCCCCTCTAGTCGATAACTAGCACTTTCAATTGGTATCAGAGCAAGGTGCTCCCTTGTTCTGTGTGATTTGGTTTAACCACGTGGAGTTTTAGCTATATCGACTGCAGGGATAATTAAAGTCTCCGTTGCGTGCCTTGTCTTCGATGGCATTGATTACCTCTACTGGAAGAATAAGATGCGCATGCATCTTGAAGCCATTGATGTCGACCTCTAGTATGTCGTCAAGAATGGCGTTCCCAAGGTCGGTGAAGGTGTCACTGTTGCTGATGTCAAGAGGTTCATTCAACTGGACTCGACTGCCAAGAACATCATCTGTGGTCATCTAACCAAAGGACAGTATGGTCGCGTGAATGCTCTAGAAACTGCAAAGCTAATCTGGGACTGGCTCTCCAAGGTCAGCGAAGGCGTCTCAACCTAGAGAGACTCAAGGATTAGTGTTCTTCGCAATCTCTTCAACCGCTTCAAGAGAAATGACAATGAGAATGTCCAGCTCACATTTGATCGCCTCACTGATATCACATCATGCACTCGGCGCCACTGAGATCACCAAGCACGAAATCGTCAAGACGCTTCTGAGGTCGCTTGATAGCTCATTTGACACCCTGGCCCTGATGATTCAAGAACGCCCCGACTTCAAGACTCTCGATCCGTCTGACATACTTGAGAGGCTCAACACACATGAGTTCCAGCTATCTGAGAAAAGAGATATCTATGGACCCAACTATGGCGAACTCGCTTTGAAGGCAAAGGTTGTTTCCTCATCCGGAGAAGAATCATTGCAGATTCGAGAACTCGAAGACATTGGAAAGGAGCTTGCTATGCTTGTGAAGAAGTTCCAGAAGTTCACCAAGAAGAAAGACTTCAGAAAGTCTTCAGGATCCAGCACTAGAAACGATGAAGCTTCCACTCGTGATCACAAGAAGAGAACATGCCACAAGTGCAAGAAACCTGGTCAATACATCTCTGAGTGTCCATAGTGGGACAATGTGACCAAGAAGAACAAGAAGAGCAAGGAATATGATTTTGATGACAAGAAGAAGAAGAAATCCTCAGAGTCTTCTTCCAAGTCTTCGTCGAAGTCTTCATCACACAAGAAGAGCTCATCCAGCAAGGCTCGTGCATTTGTTGGCAAGGAGATGGATTCAGAGGAGTCTGCATCTGACGAGGCAGAGGTGGAGTCTGAAGAGAAATCTGATTCAGGCGTGGCAAGCCTGGCTCTAGCTTCAGCGTATGTCGCCAAGTCCATCTTCAACGCTGAAGACAATGGCCTCGTCACCAACACTGATGCTAATGATGATGAGGATGACTCTGCTCCCACCTACTGCTTCATGGCACGAGGTGCCAAGGTAAACTCACGCGATACTTACTTTCAAACATCAAGTCAAGATGACTCTGAATGTGAATCTAAACCTAGCTACAAAACACTTGCTAAAATTGCAACTAAACAACAAAATGCTATGGAACATATTCAAAAGTTGCTAGACAAAAGCGATGACCTGTGACGCGGAAATGACCCGATCTCAGTCCTTAATTGAAGACATCAAAAATCTTCATGTTAAGTACGAGGAACTTGAAAGTCGTCATGAAACTCTCTCAGCGACTCATGAGAAGCTTTCCGATGATTATCTTCAAAGTAAGCAAGAACTTGAGAACCTGAGAGCGTCTCATGTAGATCTTCAAAAGGAGAACGAGTCACTCCGCGCTCAACAGATTAGTTCCGCTCAGGAAGGATTTGAACCACCATGTCTAAAATGTCTTGAGCGTGACAATGTTGTCTCTATTGCTGAACGTTCTACTGCTGCTACTGTTGCAATATCTTCAACTGTTGATGTGGTAACTAACCCCTCTGCTGAGGATACCACTACTATTGCTGATAAATGCCAGGTTGAAGACATTGCTTGAGACAGGAATGTACAAAAGTCTCAAAGGGCATCAGACACTATGTGATGTCCTCAAAAAGCAGATTCTGAACCAAAACCCTAGGAAAGAGGGTGTTGGGTTTGAGAGGAAAATGAATCTTGATGATTCTTCTTTGGAAGCTTTGGCGGTACCCCAAAACCACATGGGTTGCTGCAAAGGGACCTTCAGTGGATCCATCTACCTTATCTGGCTTCACTTGTGCTAACCTGAATATCATTGATGAATCCTTTGATGCAAACTATAAACTATTTAAGAATCAGAATGGTGAAGTGTTTGCTAGGTATATTGGTACTAACTGCAGGAATGGACCACCTATGAAGAAGATTTGGGTGCCCAAGAGTTGTCTTGAGAATCTTCCTGTGAATGTCATCATGACACCACCTGGGAAGAAGACAAACCCAGACCAGAGGCTTCATATGGTCCAAAGGCTTCATACAGACAGAGGACTCACCAAAGTCACCCTAACGCCAATGTTTTGCAGGGAAACCATATTCAGACTTATGAATATGAGCGTGTTTCGTCAAACCGCTATGTTCATAAGACCAAAAACTTTTCTGCTTATTCTCATGAGTATTATTCACCTCCTGCAAGGCTATTTGCTAGGGCTCCAAAGCCGAAGTTCTCAGATGCTGCACTTAGACTCATTGCTTCTAAGCCACACCTGAAGATGTGGGTGGTTAAGAAAAACTAACTCTCTTTTGCAGGGGAAGGTCTCATCGGAAATCAAAGGCGTCTGATGCTTATGCTGGGGACCTAAAACATCTTGTGGGACTCAAGATAAAATGTCCAAATGGTCTTACTATGTATTTCGTCCCAGGATTCCTTGAAAATCATCCTATTTATCCTAACCAAGATCTGAACTTTCATAATCTGCTTGTTCGTCAAATGTTTATGCTTCACAATACCCTTGGTGAAGCCTATCCCCAAACTGCCTCAGAGGGTATGACACCAAAGGCTTCAGAATGGATTATGGACAGTGGATGCACTAACCAAATGACTGGTGATCGAAGTCTTCTGATGGATTCAACCCTACGTCCATCCGGCAAGAGTCACATCACATTTGCTGACACTGGTAAAAGCAAGGTATTGGGTCTAGGCAGAGTTGCAATCTCAAAGGATCAACCCATGGATAAAGTGATGCTTGTTGAATCCCTTAGTTCCAACTTAATGTCTGTCTCAATGCTTTGTGACTTGAACATGATTGTGATATTTGGAAAATATCATTGCCTTGTGCTTATGGAATCTGACAAATCTCTAGTCTTTGAAGGGTATCGAAAAGATGATCTGTACATGGTAGATTTATCAGAAGGACCACAGTTGGCCGTATGTCTTCTAGCAAAAGCTTCAGAGTGATGGCTCTGGCATCAGAGGCTAGGACATGCTGGCATGAGGAACTTGTACACTCTCGCGAAGAAGAAGCATGTCATGGGCATCGAGGGCGTCAAGTTCAAGAAGGATCATCTGTGTGGTGTCTGCCAAGCTGGAAAGATGACAAGGGCCAAGCATCCCTCGAAGACAATCATGACGACATCACGTCCCTTCGAGCTGCTTCACATGGACTTATTAGGCCCTACTCACTACTCTACTCTTACTACCACTGCTTGTCTCTATGGCTTCGTTATTGTTGATGATTACTCAAGATATACATGGGTGCATATAATCCTCTACAAGAATGAAGTGCAGGATGTCTTCAGAAGATTCGCCAACCGTGCCATGACGAACTATGGCATCAAGATCAAGCACATCAGAAGTGACAACGGCATAGAGTTCAAGAACACCGGCCTCGACACTTATCTTGATACATTGGGCATCACTCATGAGTTATCGGCTCCTTACACACCTCAGCAGAATGGCATCGTGGAGCGCAAGAACAGAATCCTCATTGAAATGGCTCGGACGATGCTTGATGAGTACAAGACTCCAAGGAAGTTCTGGCCTAAAGCCATTGACACTGCATGTCACGTCATCAACCATGTTTATCTTGATAAGCTTCTAAAGAAGACATCATATGAGTTACTAACTGGTAAGAAGCCAAACGTCAATTACTTCAGAGTATTTGGTGCTAGGTGCTAGATCAAGGATCCACATCACACTTCCAAATTTGCACCGAAAGCACATGAAGGTTTTATGCTTGGATATGGAAAGGATTCGCACTCCTACAGAGTCTTCAACCTTTTTCACTATAAAGTGGTTGAAACTGTGGATGTGCGGTTCAATGAGACTAACGGCTCGCAAAGAGAGCACCTGCCAAATGTGCTAGATGAAGTCCCACCTAGTGAGTCTATCAAGCTTATGGGTACTGGAGAACATACCTTCAGAGGCACAGGCTGAAGAAGAAATCATCATTTCTGCACCTAGTCAACCCGAAGACACTGCTCAGCCTGAAGCCAATACTGAAGATGAAGACAATGATCACCAAGGGCAAAATCTCCGTCCAGTTCATCCTCGTGTTGCAAATGAAGTACATATTGAGAAGATAATTGATAGGATCAATGCACCTGGTCCACTCACTCGTTCAAGAGCAACACAGCTAGCAAATTTCCATGGGCACTTTGCATTTGTCTCTATATCTGAACCCAAGAAAGTTGCTGAAGCCTTCATGGAACCTGAATGGATTCAAGCTGTGCAAGAAGAGCTTCAACAATTCGAGCTGAACAATGTATGGGAATTGGTCAAGCGTCCTGATCCTCGCATGCACAATATCATAGGCACCAAATGGATCTATCGCAACAAACAAGACGAGCATGGTCAAGTTGTCAGAAACAAGGCTCGTCTTGTTGCCCAAGGTTACACTCAAGTTGAAGGGATTGGCTTCGATGAAACATTCGCTCTTGTGGCTTGTAACACCCTGGGTGTCACGCTATAGTAAACTCCTGTTAATGGTGCCACGTCATCATAATTAAATTTTGCTAATCTTCCATTTGTTCCAAACCGACCTTAAATTCATTTTTTTGAAAGACAAGTCAAATTATTTTCCCTCGAACTATAAAACTAAAATGTCCGAATAGTTCTATAAATACCCCAGATCATTTTCTTGTGGAACTAACTTCATTTGACTCACAGATAAATCCCTAGGAATTTTATAAGTGTTGCAACATCAAATAAATTGGTCCTTTAAAAAATAAAGGATTAATTGTACGCTACAAAATGCCCCTATACTTTGTGGTTAGATCCCAAAGCATTGCAAGGTATTTATGTGATAAGTTTCATGTGCAACAAAATTCTTTTGAATTTAATTAAAATGTGAAACAGTGCCTAACAGTTGAGAACGGAAAGATAATAGAAAAGATGAGGTGGATCACTTTGTGCACTTAGGCCCAATGTGCACAACACAGCCCAGCCCACCCCAAAGACCTTCTCCTATCTCTGTTCACAAGGCGTCTTTGGACGAACAACACTCGTCCATTGCTCGATGGGCAGCGTGCGAGCATCCGCTATCTCCCCAGCGAGGATAAGGATGCCACCCGATTCCCCTTGCCCATGGGCGAACCCTAGCCCCCCTTCCCCTTTCCCTCGCTCTCTCTCTTCTCCCGCGTGAAACCGCCATCGCCGTCGCCATGGCGCGACCACCGTGCTCCCAGCGCGAGAAGACGCCAGATGGACCGCCACAGTCCGCCGTCCATCCCGAGGACCGAATCGGCGGGAAGGCTAGTACACTCGCCATCGCCACCATCTTCATCTTGTACATCGTCGCGGCCTCGCCGTCGATCCGCATCACCCATCCACCCGGCCTCAGACGAGCTCACCACCGACCTCCTCTCGGTGAGCAGCGCCGATCCCCGCCTTTCCCCATAGTTTCCGTCGGCGTAGGCCACCGCCCGACCTTCCCTGCCTAGAGTTGCGCTACTCGCACTCCACAGCGCTCACCGCCTCGGCGCGACCAAGCTGCGCCCAGTAGCGCGCGCCCGGCCGCGCCTTGCCTCGCCTCGCGCACTCCCGGTGCCCCACGCCCTTGTCGCGCGCGTCCGCCACGCCCGGCGTTGGCCGTCGCTTCGCCTAGCGCGTCAAGGTGCTCCCCTGCAGCCGCCCGCGACTCTCTGCTCGCCTACCGCCGTTCTTTGTCGCATTGCTACCGCTTGCGTGTGCTGCTGCTTCTGTCGTTGTCGTTATGTTGCTATCGTTCCCCTTCCTGCTGCTCCCGTGCGCTACTGCCGTCGCCCGCTGCCTGTACCTGCAGCTCTGCTTGCCTCGCCGGTGCTGCTGCTTTGCTGCAACTCCTGCTAGGTGCTGCCTCTGCTGCTGATGCATACGGCCGCTAGTATCGCTGCTCTCTGCTGTTGTAGCTGCTGGCTGTGGTGCCCCGATGGCGGCTTGGCCAAGCACACCGTGCGTGCATGCCCAAACACACTAGTGGCGGCTTGGGCCATGGCCGATGGGGATAGCCCTGTTTAGACAGACCGAGAGATGATAATTAGTGCTTACATTAGCCTATGTGTAGATGACATGTGGATCCCTTGCTAAATAAATCTGTTTAGCACTTTAGTTAAAACAACAATCAATGACAAGTAGGCCCCATGGCCACTATTCACACTTTGACCAGGTCAAACATTGATGTTGACTTGTCGATCGTGTATGCTTACTCAGCCCAAGGACCCACCTTTCATTCTAATAGACTAGCTGCCTGGGTGTATAAAACTAATACTCTGTTTAAATTCGAATTTAAGTATATTCCAGAATTCCAGAAATTGTTTAAATCTTTGAAAATTAATATCAAATAATCCGTAACTCGGATGGAAAAACTTTGTACATGAAAGTTGCTCAGAACAACGAGGTGAATCCAAACACGCGGTATGTTTACCTGTCAGATGCCTCTAACTATCTGAACATTGAACTTTCTCCCTTCGGTCATCTATCTGACACAGGTCCGGAACCGGGAAAACATTCCCGGTTGACTTCCCCCTTCGCCGGTATCGTGTAGCACCGCCTTAGAACACGTCTAGCTCTGCCTGTTGTCCTGTTATGCACTTGCTTGCTATGTATTTACTGTTTCTCCCCCCTTCTCTCCGATAGACCCGTGGCGATCTTGATGCCTCGTGATTGACTACGTCGACGACGACCCCTCCTTGCCAGAGCAACCAGGCAAGCCCCCTTTGATCATCCCGATATCGCCCATTCCATTCTCTCATGCTTGCATTAGATTTTGCTACTGTTATTGTTTGTTCCTATTCTGATGCATAGCCTGCTTTTGTATCTACTGTTGTACCTTACCTGCTTATCCTAAACTGCTTAGTATAGGTTGGTTAGTGATCCATCAGTGACCCCCACCTTGTCCCTGTTGCCCCTGCTTCATCACCGAAGACCCAATCAACGGGATCGAAGACCAGGCCCCGACACCTCACGTCACATCACGCCCCTTTGTTGCTCGACTCTGCAGAGTTACCATCGAGTGCCGAGGGTGGAACCTCATACATCACTCCTGATGAGATCTCTGTAGAGTAGCTATTCGGTCGTGGTCATCGAGGGTGATTTCCTCCTTAACCACTTCCGATACGACTCTGTCGTGCAACCCCTCAAGTGTGAACCTCGAGGGTGGTTCCTCTTACGTTCACCTTGATGTTTACATCGAGTGGGAATCCGACAAGGGTGATTCCTCAGGTTTTCCCCCTTGGTGTTAGACACACGGTTACTATGGTTACTATGACTTTGCACTGGACCCTGTTACTAAAGACGGGTTGGCCCTGAGGGGTACCCGCGCGAGCTTAATTGCGAGTGATGTGGAGTCGGGCGGACCTGGAAGGTGCCCGCGAGATAATCTGGCGTGGCCGGGAATTCCTAGCCCTTGCCGCAAGTCCTCGAGACGGGGCAACGGGGTCACATCTTTCGTGAGTCTCTGCTTGTTACCACGCGTTCCTAATCCACTACGATTTGGATATTTGATCCGAGGGGCCTCTGGCCTGATAGCACTAACCATCACGTGGGCATAGTATGGGCGTTCTGCGTCGTATGCATAAGCTGAAGCTTAATAGGCGTCCACGATCGGCGGCGACGCCGGGTTGACTGCGTAAGCACCTGCCTTGTTGAAGGAGGTAGCTAGGTCTGCTCACCGCCGCCTCGCAACGCGTCTTGAAGTTCCGGGAGATGGCCCATGACCCGGGGCATAGGTTTAGTCCGCGTCTGGCCTCTCTATTAAGCCTAGGTCGGGTTGCGCGTATTGTTTGGCGAGGCGGGCATGACCCGTAAAAGTGTGTCCGGCGGAATTAATCGAGCATGGTGGGTAAGTTGGTGCACCCTGCAGGAAGAAAACATCTATCGATAGCCTGTCCCACTGTAACGGACACTTGGAGTTGTATCCCGATCGATACAACTAGAACTGGATACTTGTGATGAGAATTGGATGGTGATGAGAAATGGATTGTGATGATAACTGGATAGTATGGCTCTAGGATTTCTTTCTCGCAGGAGTCGAGAAAGGATCTCCGGCGAGGTTGATAACACCTTGCTACTTTACTTTATGCTACTCTACTCCCTCCTGTTTGCTGCAAGATGGTGGTTTCGGAAGATGCTAGTCTTCGATAGGACTAGGCCTTCTTTCTATTCTCGCATTTCGCAGCCAGTCCACATATACAGCCTTCCTTTGATAATGTTGCATATGTAGTGTAGATCCTTTCATAGTACTTTGGATGAGTACTCACGGTTGCTTTGCTCCCTCTTTTCCCTCTTTCCATTCTTCTCGGATCTGCAACCAGATGGTGGAGCCCAGGAGCCAGACGAAACCTTTGACGACTGCGACTAGCCCGAGGGAGCCTACTACCACGTGGCGGAGACCGTCGATGACAAGGAGTAGTTAGGAGGCTCCCAGGCAGGAGGCCTTGCCTTTTCGATCGTTGCTGCTTTTGTGCTAGCCTTCTTAAGGCAAACTTGTTTAAACTCATGTGTGTACTCAGATATTGTTGCTTCCGCTGACCCTTGTATATTCGAGCTTATGTATTCGAGCCCTCGAGGCCCCTGGCTTGTAATATGAAGCTTGTATTTTTTTATTTGTGTCTAGAGTTGTGTTGTGATATCTTCCCGTGAGTCCTTGATCTTGATCGTACAAATTTGCGTGTATGATTAGTGTACGATTGAATCAAGGGCGTCACAAGTTGGTATCAGAGCCGACTGCCTGTAGGTAGCCCCCTTTCCAACTCCTTGGTCGAAGTCGAGTCTAGTCACTACAAAAAAAACTTTTACTAACATGGATGTGTGGCTTACGGGCCCACGTCGCCATCGTGTGGTATTAGGATCTTTTTTTCCTCGTCTATACTCTGGGACTCTGATCTCTCGTCTATTCGGGTTAAAACTTTGTACTAACTCTGACTCTAGGATCTCGTAACCACTTCCTTCCGGAGAGCCCCTTCACTACAGATGATCGCTTTCTTCGTCGGAAGATTCTGCAGATACTCCTCGATGTTTCCCGAGACCCTGTGCCCACTGCTTTGCAGTTCCTGACCACTGATAATCCCCGTGAATAACATCCTTGCCGCTTGTAACTTCATCCCCAGTTGCTCCTGTTGTTACACGATACCACTAGTACTCTCCATTGTTCCGATAATCCTTTGTGCCTTCTGCTTTGCAGCTTCTTTTCGAACTGCGGATAATTCACTTAACCGGTGTTCTATCATCCCCAGTTGATCATATGCTTTCCAAAATACCTGAAAATGCTATCTGATCTTTCAAAAATCCTCTGCAGCCTATTACTCTTGATTCTTCTTGCCTCCTTGCATTATGGATAATCCCATAAGTCTAGTAATCTTATTGGCATCCTTTTTCACTATCCTTTTGAGCCCGTTGATTCAATATGTTGCGGATGCTCGCAATCCTCGATCGGATCATAGAATTCATCCTTCGGCTTGGAAGTCATTTGACCAAGAGCTGTTTATCGACCAATCAAATTGTTGTCGATTGTATCCCTAAGGCTATTCAACTTACTCATCTTTTGATCGAGCCTCGCTTCAGATCTTGATTTGAAAATCGTAATTCCTTTGTATTCAAGCTTTGAAGTTATCCATTATATCTATAATCCGATGCCTTTGCATTCTTTCTTCTTCTAGTTGAGTCTTGATACTACATCAGATCCTATGTGGACCGCCAGATCCTTTTTGGATTTTATCGGACAATGTCCTTCATATTCAAAGAACCTCATGAAGTTCTTTCCCGGATACATAATGCCTTTGGTAATTGTATCCTCTCCTTTTGTCAACCATGCTCGCTTTCAAGCTTGTGTTGTTTATCGAAGTTTGTGGAATAGGTTCCTAAGATTCCCTATGGGTTGAACCTATGCTTCCCATAATCCGTTTGAACCGAGAGTTTTAACGAGTCTTACTCTTCTGGTGTTTAGCCAGATAACATTCCAACACTACAACTTCATCGAAAGTGAGAAGTAAATGAAATGATATGCATTGAAGAAGTGGGAGTCGACCTTGAACTTTGTGTTCATGCCCATGGACCCGATGTAGATCTTATCATGGAAGCTTCTCTTAAAATTAATTATCCCCATGGTATAAGATCATCTTATATTTGGGATTTGATCCTTTGCAACCGTGGTTCTGACCATGAGTGTTCTCCTTTGATCCCATTTCTCGGACAAGTCAAAGTACTCACCTTCTGCAGATCAATACATCTCCGCAACCTCTATCTTGATCTTCCTTCGGTTATTACCCTCCAATATCTCAAGGATATCAAAAGACTGTGTTGCTTCCTATGAGTCTTCATCTAGTATTGCTTCTCACCGGTTTCATATTTCCCCTGGGTTCTGATTTATTAGTCACTCAAGAACACCGATGAGTGAATCGATCCCGCACTCCGAATCAATAACTCTAAGTGATTTTCGTTGCTTACGAGTTAAATAATCCCTCAAGTCATTCCTAGCCTGATCGGGTATATCATTATCGTGCTAATTTTAACTGTGCTACCTGATCCTTATTCCTGGAGCACAACTTTTCAACAATGAGCGAAGCTTACGTCGATCTTCCTCATCTTATCATTCCGCCTTGAACAGCAAGCTTGGTTTCGAGTTTGTGATGTACTCGTGGTTCCAATAATATTTCGCTTCATCATTCCTTTGACTTGATGTCATCGCCGATCGATTACTTCTTCATGAAATCTCTCGACAATTGTGTCATGATCGTCATCAACAATCTGAGATCTTCCAGGATATCAATCGAATTCGTGATGAGAAATACCATCCTTGCCCGTCGTTGGTTTGTGTTATCATCGACAACATTCTTGTCTTCCCCCCCAACACAAACTTATTCATAAATTTTGGAAATACATCCTTTTTGACATGTCGGTGGATTGCTGCTGAATCCTCGGCCACCTCCTCATATTTTCCTTGCTGAAATTATATGACTTATTTTATAAGTTGTTCCGGATGAATCCTTTTGTGTTTCCAAAGTCCGACCTTTACTTGTTGACCATATCGATGCTATCTTGAAGCATCACGGTGGTACTCAAACATCAACCAGAACATTGAAAGCACAATGCTAGATGTTTCTTGATCAGTTACCCTAACACCGTTGTATGGGTAATATCATGATTCTTCCCTCTCCCTATTATCTAAATGCTTTTGAACTTGTTGTCCTATCATGTATATCCTGCTCCGCTTTTCCTTGGGAAGGATATACTCCCAACTCTTATGTGTAAATACATTTTCCTTTCCATTGGTATGTTTAACCCTTCTTGTGATCTATATGATATAAGAAGTAATAATTCCCTGCTTATGTAAACGCCTCGGTGTACAACTCTATCAGTAAGACCCTGTTACTATTGCTGATGACATTCCGGTAACCACCGATGGACGAGAACCTTGCCTATAGGTCCGCCTCGTTCAACGAGCAGGAAAATGGTTCTCTTCGTCCCTCGCCCTTGGTACCAACGTTGTTGCCAACATAACAGACACGCTATTCTTTGACATGCCTCGCTATCATGGCCATGCAAGATGTCAGCGCCCTTCCTACTTTTAATCCACATGGTGGGCCCGTAACCCACAGTTCCACATGATCGAACCTTGACTCTCCTGTACATCCCTGCTTCCAAAGTTATTCCTACAGATTGGCTTTGTGTGTTGTCACGAGCCACCGTCCGAGAGATGATATATTCCCGATGCTCTGAACCCCCTTCTCACACTCTGTTCAGGTATCGATCGTTTGTCCATTCGTTTGAAACTTCCTATTGTACCTTCATATTTTGCTCTCGATGTTTTCTAAAGTTTCAACTCGAGAGATACTTCTGCCACATTCCCTGGATTGTTCACCAGATAATTAACCATATAAGGGCCAGTTCTCCCGAAGTTACTCTTTACTTCCCCACTTAAATCTCGGGACGAGATTTCTTGTAGTGGAGGAGATTTGTAACACCCTGGGTGTCACGCTATAGTAAACTCCTGTTAATGGTGCCACGTCATCATAATTAAATTTTGCTAATCTTCCCTTTGTTCCAAACCGACCTTAAATTCATTTTTTAAAGACAAGTCAAATTATTTTCCCTCGAACTATGAAACTAAAATGTCCGAATAGTTCTATAAATACCCCAGATCATTTTCTTGTGGAACTAACTTCATTTGACTCACAGATAAATCCCTAGGAATTTTATAAGTGTTGCAACATCAAATAAATTGGTCCTTTAAAAAATAAAGGATTAATTGTACGCTACAAAATGCCCCTATACTTTGTGGTTAGATCCCAAAGCATTGCAAGGTATTTATGTGATAAGTTTCATGTGCAACAAAATTCTTTTGAATTTAATTAAAATGTGAAACAGTGCCTAACAGTTGAGAACAGAAAGATAATAGAAAAGATGAGGTGGATCACTGTGCACTTAGGCCCAATGTGCACAACACAGGCCCAACCCACCCCAGCACCTTCTCCTATCTCTGTTCACAAGGCGTCTTTGGATTTAACAACACTCGTCCATTGCTCGGATGGTCGTGCGAGCATCCGCTGTCCCCCCCGAGGATAAGGATGCCACCCGATTCCCCTCTGCCCATGGACGAACCCTAGCCTCCCCACTTCCCCCTTTCCCTCGCTCTCTCTCTTCTCCCCGCGTGAAACCGCCGCTGCCGTCGCCATGGCGCGACCACCGTGCTCCCACGCCACGGAAGACGCCCGAAGGATCGCCACCACTCCGCCGTCCATCCCGAGGATCGAATCGCGGGAAGGCTCGTACACTCGCCATCGCCACCATCTTCATCTTGTACATCGCGCGGCCTCGCCGTCGATCCGCATCACCCATCCACCCGGCCTCGACGAGCTCACCACCGACCTCCTCTCGGTGAGCAGCGCCGATCCCCGCCTTTCCCCATAGTTTCCGTCGGCGTAGGCCACCGCCCGACCTTCCTGCCTAGAGTTGCGCTACTGCACTCCACGGCGCGCTCACCGCCTCGGCGCGACCAAGCTGCGCCAAATAGCGCCCTACCGAGCGCGCCTTGCCTCGCACAGCCGCACTCCCGGTGCCCCACGCCCTTGTGCGGCGCGTCCGCCACGCACGGCGTTGGCGTGCCTTCGCCTTGGCGCGTCAAGGTGCTCCCCGCAGCCGCCCGCGACTCTCCTGCTCGCCTACCGCCGTTCTTTGTCGCATTACTCTGCTGCGTGTCTGCTGCTTCTGTCGTTGCCGTTATGCTGCTATCGTTCCCCCTTCCTGCTGCTCCCGTGCGCTCTGCTGTCGCCCGCTGCTGTACCTGCAGCTCGCTTGCCTCGCCGGTGCTGCTGCTTTCTGCAACTCCTGCTAGGTGCTGCCTCTCTTTGATGCATACGGCCGCTAGTATCGCTGCTCTCATCGCTGTTGTAGCTGCTGGCTGTGGTGCCCCGATGGCGGCTTGGCCAAGCACACGTGCGTGCATGCCCAAACACACTAGTGGCGGCTTGGGCCATGGCCGATGGGGATAGCCCTGTTTAGACAGACCGAGAGATGATAATTAGTGCTTACATTAGCCTATGTGTAGATGACATGTGGATCCCCTTGCTAAATAAATCTGTTTAGCACTTTAGTTAAAACAACAGTCAATGACAAGTAGGCCCCATGGCCACTATTCACACTTTGACCAGGTCAAACATTGACTGTTGACTTGCTGACTGTGTATGCTTACTCAGCCCAAGGACCCACCTTTCATTCTAATAGACTAGCTGCCTGGGTGTATAAAAACTAATACACTGTTTAAATTCGAATTTAAGTATATTCCAGAATTCCAGAAATTGTTTAAATCTTTGAAAATTAATATCAAATAATCCGTAACTCGGATGGAAAAACTTTGTACATGAAAGTTGCTCAGAACAACAAGGTGAATCCAAACACGCGGTATGTTTACCTGTCAGATGCCTCTAACTATCTGAACATTGAACTTTCTCCCTTCGGTCATCACATCGACATAGTCCGGAACCGGAAAACATTCCGGTTGACTTCCCTTCGTCAGACGTAGCACCGCCTTAGAACACGTCTAGCTCTGCCTGTTGTCCTGTTATGCACTTGCTTGCTATGTATTTACTGTTTCTCCCCCCTTCTCTCCGATAGACCCCGTGACGATGCTGATGCCCCTGTGATTGACTACGTCGACGACGACCCCTCCTTGCCAGAGCAACCAGGCAAGCCCCCTTTGATCATCCCGATATCGCCCATTCCATTCTCTCATGCTTGCATTAGATTTTGCTACTGTTATTGTTTGTTCCTATTCTGATGCATAGCCTGCTTTTGTATCTACTGTTGTACCTTACCTGCTTATCCTAAACTGCTTAGTATAGGTTGGTTAGTGATCCATCGATGACCCCACCTTGTCCTGTTGCCCTGCTTCATCACCAAGACCCAATCAGCGGGATCGAAGACCAGGCCCCGACACCTCACGTCACATCACGCCCCTTTGTTGCTCGACTCTGCAGAGTTACCATCGAGTGCCGAGGGTGGAACCTCATACATCACTCCTGATGAGATCTCTGTAGAGTAGCTATTCGGTCGTGGTCATCGAGGGTGATTTCCTCCTTAACCACTTCGACACGACTCGTCGTGCAACCCCTCAAGTGTGAACCTCGAGGGTGGTTCCTCTTACGTTCACCTTGATGTTTACATCGAGTGGGAATCCGACAAGGGTGATTCCTCAGGTTTTCCCCCTTGGTGTTAGACACACGGTTACTATGGTTACTATGACTTTGCATTGGACCCTGTTACTAAAGACGGGTTGGCCCTGAGGGGTACCCGCGCGAGCTTAATTGCGAATGATGTGGAGTCGGGCGGACCTGGAAGGTGCCCGCGAGATAATTACGAGGCGTGGCCGGGAATTCCTAGCCCTTGCCGCAAGTCCTCGAGACGGGGCAACGGGGTCACATCTTTCGTGAGTCTCTGCTTGTTACCACGCGTTCCTAATCCACTACGATTTGGATATTTGATCCGAGGGGCCTCTAGCCTGATAGCACTAACCATCACGTGGGCATAGTATGGGCGTTCTGCGTCGTATGCATAAGCTGAAGCTTAATAGACGTCAGCGACTGAGCGGCGCACGCCGGGTTGGCCTGCGTAAGCACCTGCCTTGTTGAAGGAGGTAGCTAGGTCTGCTCACCGGCCGCCCTCGCAACATGCAGAAGTTCCCGGGGAGATGGCCCATGACCCCTGGGGGCATAGGTTTAGTCCGGCGTGCTGGCCTCTCTATTAAGCCTAGGTCGGGTTGCGGCGTATTGTTTGGCCGAGGCCGGGCATGACCCAGAAAAGTGTGTCCGGCCGGAATTAATCGAGCATGATGGGTAAGTTGGTGCACCCCTGCAGGGAAGAAAACATCTATCGATAGCCTGTCCTACGGTAACGGACACTTGGAGTTGTATCCCGATCGATACAACTAGAACTGGATACTTGTGATGAGAATTGGATGGTGATGAGAAATGGATTGTGATGATAACTGGATAGTATGGCTCTAGGATTTCTTTCTCGTAGGGAGTCGAGAAAGGATCTCCGGCCGAGGTTGATAACACCACTGCTACTTTACTTTATGCTACTCTACTCCCTCCTGTTTGCTGCAAGATGGTGGTTTCCAGAAGATGCTAGTCTTCGATAGGACTAGGCCTTCTTTCTATTCTGGCATTTCTGCAGCCCAGTCCACATATACAGCCTTCCTTTGATAATGTTGCATATGTAGTGTAGATCCTTTCTTGCGAGTACTTTGGATGAGTACTCACGGTTGCTTTGCTCCCTCTTTTTCCCTCTTTCCATTCTTCTCGGATGCTGCAACCAGATGGTGGAGCCCAGGAGCCAGACGAAACCTTTGACGACTGCGACTACCCCGAGGGAGCCTACTACCACGTGGCGGAGACCGTCGATGACCAGGAGTAGTTAGGAGGCTCCCAGGCAGGAGGCCTTGCCTTTTCGATCGTTGCTGCTTTTGTGCTAGCCTTCTTAAGGCAAACTTGTTTAAACTCATGTGTGTACTCAGATATTGTTGCTTCCGCTGACCCTTGTATATTCGAGCTTATGTATTCGAGCCCTCGAGGCCCCTGGCTTGTAATATAAAGCTTGTATTTTTTTATTTGTGTCTAGAGTTGTGTTGTGATATCTTCCCGTGAGTCCTTGATCTTGATCGTACACATTTGCGTGTATGATTAGTGTACGATTGAATCGAGGGCGTCACAAGTTGGTATCAGAGCCGACTGCCTGTAGGTAGCCCCCTTTCCAACTCCTTGGTCGAAGTCGAGTCCAGTCACTACAAAAAAAAACTTTTACTAACATGGATGTGTGGCTTACGGGCCCACGTCGCCATCGTGTGGTATTAGGATCTTTTTTTCCTCGTCTATACTCTGGGACTCGATCTCTCGTCTATTCGGGTTAAAACTTTGTACTAACTCGACTCTAGGATCTCGTAACCACTTCCTTCCGGAGAGCCCTTCACTCTGAGATGATCGCTTTCTTCGTCGGAAGATTCTGCAGATACTCCTCGATGTTTCCGAGACCACGTGCCATCGCTTTGCAGTTCCTGACCACCGATAATCCCCGTGAATAACATCCTTGCCGCTTGTACCTTCATCCCCAGTTGCTCCTGTTGTTACACGATACCACTAGTACTCTCCATTGTTCCGATAATCCTTTGTGCCTTCTGCTTTGCAGCTTCTTTTTGAACTGCGGATAATTCACTTAACCGGGGTTCTATCATCCCCAGTTGATCATATGCTTTCCAAAATACCTGAAAATGCTATCTGATCTTTCAAAAATCCTCTGCAGCCTATTACTCTTGATTCTTCTTGCCTCCTTGCATTATGGATAATCCCATAAGTCTAGTAATCTTATTGGCATCCTTTTTCACTATCCTTTTGAGCCCGTTGATTCAATATGTTGCGGATGCTCGCAATCCTCAGTCGGATCATAGAATTCATCCTTCCGGCTTGGAAGTCATTTGACCAAGAGCTGTTTATCGACCAATCAAATTGTTGTCGATTGTATCCCTAAGGCTATTCAACTTACTCATCTTTTGATCAGAGCCTCTGCTTCAGATCTTATGATTTGAAAATCGTAATTCCTTTGTATTCAAGCTTTGAAGTTATCCAGTTATATCTATAATCCGATGCCTTTGCATTCTTTCTTCTTCTAGTTGAGTACTGATACTCACATCAGATCCTATGTGGACCGCCAGATCCTTTTTGGATTTTATCGGACAATGTCCTTCATATTCAAAGAACCTCATGAAGTTCTTTCCCAGATACATAATGCCTTTGGTAATTGTATCCTCTCCTTTTGTCAACCATGCTCTGCTTTCAAGCTTGTGTTGTTTACTTCTGAAGTTTGTGGAATAGGTTCCTAAGATTCCCCTATGGGTTGAACCTATGCTTCCCATAATCCGTTTGAACCCGAGAGTTTTAACGAGTCTTACTCTTCTGGTGTTTAGCCAGATAACATTCCAACACTACAACTTCATCGAAAGTGAGAAGTAAATGAAATGATATGCATTGAAGAAGTGGGAGTCGACCTTGAACTTTGTGTTCATGCCCATGGACCCGATGTAGATCTTATCATGGAAGCTTCTCTTAAAATTAATTATCCCCATGGTATAAGATCATCTTATATTTGGGATTTGATCCTTTGCAACCGTGGTTCTGACCATGAGTGTTCTCCTTTGATCCCATTTCTCGGACAAGTCAAAGTACTCACCTTCTGCAGATCAATACATCTCAAGAACCTCTATCTTGATCTTCCTTGGTTATTACCCTCCAAAGATCTCAAGGATATCAAAAGACCGTGTTGCTTCCTATGAGTCTTCATCTAGTATTGCTTCTCACCGGTTTCATATTTCCCCTGGGTTTTTATTTATTAGTCACTCAAGAACACCGATGAGTGAATCGATCCCGCACTCCGAATCAATAACTCTAAGTGATTTTCGTTGCTTACGAGTTAAATAATCCCTCAAGTCATTCCTAGCCTGATCGGGTATATCATTATCGTGCTAATTTTAACTGTGCTACCTGATCCTTATTCCTGGAGCACAACTTTTCAACAATGAGCGAAGCTTACGTCGATCTTCCTCATCTTATCATTTCGCCTTGAACAGCAAGCTTGGTTTCGAGTTTGTGATGTACTCGTGGTTCCAATAATATTTCGCTTCATCATTCCTTTGACTTGATGTCATCGCCGATCGATTACTTCTTCATGAAATCTCTCGACAATTGTGTCATGATCGTCATCAACAATCTGAGATCTTCCAGGATATCAATCGAATTTGTGATGAGAAATACCATCCTTGCCCGTCGTTGGTTTGTGTTATCATCGACAACATTCTTGTCTTCCCCCCCAACACAAACTTATTCATAAATTTTGGAAATACATCCTTTTTGACATGTCGGTGGATTGCTGCTGAATCCTCGGCCACCTCCTCATATTTTCCTTGCTGAAATTATATGACTTATTTTATAAGTTGTTCCGGATGAATCCTTTTGTGTTTCCAAAGTCCGACCTTTACCTGTTGACCATATCGATGCTATCTTGAAGCATCACGGTGGTACTCAAACATCAACCAGAACATTGAAAGCACAATGCTAAATGTTTCTTGATCAGTTACCCTAACACCGTTGTATGGGTAATATCATGATTCTTCCCTCTCCCTATTATCTAAATGCTTTTGAACTTGTTGTCCTATCATGTATATCCTGCTCCGCTTTTCCTTGGGAAGGATATACTCCCAACTCTTATGTGTAAATACATTTTCCTTTCCATTGGTATGTTTAACCCTTCTTGTGATCTATATGATATAAGAAGTAATAATTCCCTGCTTATGTAAACGCCTCGGTGTACAACTCTATCAGTAAGACCCTGTTACTATTGCTGATGACATTCCGGTAACCACCGATGGACGAGAACCTTGCCTATAGGTCCGCCTCGTTCAACGAGCAGGAAAATGGTTCTCTTCGTCCCTCGCCCTTGGTACCAACGTTGTTGCCAACATAACAGACACGCTATTCTTTGACATGCCTCGCTATCATGGCCATGCAAGATGTCAGCGCCCTTCCTACTTTTAACCCACATGGTGGCCCATAACCCACAGTTCCACATGATCGAACCTTGACTCTCCTGTACATCCCTGCTTCCAAAGTTATTCCTACAGATTGGCTTTGTGTGTTGTCACGAGCCACCGTCCGAGAGATGATATATTCCCGATGCTCTGAACCCCCTTCTCACACTCTATTCAGGTATCGATCGTTTGTCCATTCGTTTGAAACTTCCTATTGTACCTTCATATTTTGCTCTCGATGTTTTCTAAAGTTTCAACTCGAGAGATACTTCTGCCACATTCCCTGGATTGTTCACCAGATAATTAACCATATAAGGGCCAGTTCTCCCGAAGTTACTCTTTACTTCCCCACTTAAATCTCGGGACGAGATTTATTGTAGTGGAGGAGATTTGTAACACCCTGGGTGTCACGCTATAGTAAACTCCTGTTAATGGTGCCACGTCATCATAATTAAATTTTGCTAATCTTCCCTTTGTTCCAAACCGACCTTAAATTCATTTTTAAAGACAAGTCAAATTATTTTCCCTCGAACTATGAAACTAAAATGTCCGAATAGTTCTATAAATACCCCAGATCATTTTCTTGTGGAACTAACTTCATTTGACTCACAGATAAATCCCTAGGAATTTTATAAGTGTTGCAACATCAAATAAATTGGTCCTTTAAAAAATAAAGGATTAATTGTACGCTACAAAATGCCCCTATACTTTGTGGTTAGATCCCAAAGCATTGCAAGGTATTTATGTGATAAGTTTCATGTGCAACAAAATTCTTTTGAATTTAATTAAAATGTGAAACAGTGCCTAACAGTTGAGAACAGAAAGATAATAGAAAAGATGAGGTGGATCACTGTGCACTTAGGCCCAATGTGCACAACACAGGCCCAGCCCACCCCAGCACCTTCTCCTATCTCTGTTCACAAGGGCGTCTTGGGGCCGAACAACACTCGTCCATTGCTCGGATGGCGGCGTGCGAGCATCCGCTGTCTCCCCAGCGAGGATAAGGATGCCACCCGATTCCCTCGCCCATGGACGAACCCTAGCCCCCACTTCCCCTTTCCTCGCTCTCTCTCTTCTCCCGCGTGAAACCGCCGCTGCCGTCGCCATGGCGCGACCACCGTGCTCCCACGCCGAGAAGACGCCTGAAGGATCGCCACAGTCCACTTCGTCCATCCGAGGACCGAATCGAAGGGAAGGCTCGTACACTCGCCATCGCCACCATCTTCATCTTGTACATCGCCGGCCTCGCCGTCGATCCGCATCACCCCATCCACCCGGCCTCAGACGAGCTCACCACCGACCTCCTCTCGGTGAGCAGCGCCGATCCCCGCCTTTCCCCATAGTTTCGTCGACGAGGCCACCGCCCGACCTTCCTGCCTAGAGTTGCGCTACTCGCACTCCTGGCGCGCACTGCCTCTCGCGCGATCAAGCTGCGCCCCCAGCGCCCGCCCGGCGCGCCTTGCCTCGCCTCGTCAGACTCCCGGTGCCCCACGCCCTTGTGCGCGTCCACCACGCCCGGCGTTGGCGTCGCTCACCTTGGCGCGCCCAAGGTGCTCCCCTGCAACCGCCCGCGACCCTCCTGCTCGCCTACCGCCGTTCTTGTCGCGTGATGCTATCGCTTGCGTGTGTCTGCTGCTTCGTCGTTGCCGTTCTTTGCATTGTCGTTCCTCCTTCCTGCTGCTCCCGTGCGCTATCTGCTGCCGCTCGCTGCCTGCACCGCAGCTCTGCTTGCCTCGCCGTGCTGCTGCTTTGCTGCAACTCCTGCTAGGTGCCACCTCTGCTTCTTGATGCATACGGCCGCTAGTATCGCTGCTCTTGCTGTTGTAGTAGGCTGGCTGTGGTGCCCCAGTGGCGGCTTGGCCAAGCACACCGTGCGTGCATGCCCAAGCACACTAGTGGCGGCTTGGGCCATGGCCGATGGGGATAGCCCTGTTTAGACAGACCAAGAGATGATAATTAGTGCTTACATTAGCCTATGTGTAGATGACATGTGGATCCCCTTGCTAAATAAATCTGTTTAGCACCTTAGTTAAAACAACAGTCAATGACAAGTAGGCCCCATGGCCACTATTCACACTTTGACCAGGTCAAACATTGATCGTTGACTTGCTGATGTGTATGCTTACTCAGCCCATGGACCCACCTTTCATTCTAATAGACTAGCTGCTGGGTGTATAAAACTAATACACTGTTTAAATTCGAATTTAAGTATATTCCAGAATTCCAGAAATTGTTTAAATCTTTGAAAATTAATATCAAATAATCCGTAACTCGGATGGAAAAACTTTGTACATGAAAGTTGCTCAGAACAACGAGGTGAATCCAAACACGCGGTCTGTTTACCTGTCAGATGCCTCTAACTATCTGAACATGGAACTTTCTCCCTTCGGTCATCTGTCTGACACAGGTCCGGAACCGGGAAAACATTCCCGGTTGACTTCCCCCTTCGCCGGCATCGTGTAGCACCGCGTTAGAACACGTCTAGCTCTGCCTGTTGTCTTGTTATGCACTTGCTTGCTATGTATTTACTGTTTCTCCCCCCTCTTCTCTCCGATAGACCCCGTGACAATGCTGATGCCCCTGTGATTGACTACATCGACGATGACCCCTCCTTGCCAGAGCAACCAGGCAAGCCCCCCTTTGATCATCCCGATATCGCCCATTCCATTCTCTCATGCTTGCATTAGATTTTGCTACTGTTATTGTTTGCTCCTATTCTGATGCATAGCCTGCTTTTTTATCTACTGTTGTACCTTACCTGCTTATCCTAAACTGCTTAGTATAGGTTGGTTAGTGATCCATCAGTGACCCCCACCTTGTCCCTGTTGCCCCTGCTTCATCACCGAAGACCCAATCAACGGGATCGAAGACCAGGCCCCGACACCTCACGTCACATCACGCCCCTTTGTTGCTCGACTCTGCAGAGTTACCATCGAGTGCCGAGGGTGGAACCTCATACATCACTCCTGATGAGATCTCTATAGAGTAGCTATTCGGTCGTGGTCATCGAGGGTGATTTCCTCCTTAACCACTTCCGATACGACTCTGTCGTGCAACCCCTCAAGTGTGAACCTCGAGGGTGGTTCCTCTTACGTTCACCTTGATGTTTACATCGAGTGGGAATCCGACAAGGGTGATTCCTCAGGTTTTACCCCTTGGTGTTAGACACACAGTTACTATGGTTACTATGACTTTGCATTGGACCCTGTTACTAAAGACGGGTTGACCCTGAGGGGTACCCGCGCGAGCTTAATTGCGAATGATGTGGAGTCGGGCGGACCTGGAAGGTGCCCGCGAGATAATTACGAGGCGTGGCCGGGCATTCCTAGCCCTTACCGCAAGTCCTCGAGACGGGCAACGGGGTCACATCTTTCGTGAGTCTCTGCTTGTTACCGCGCGTTCCTAATCCACTACAATTTGGATGGCCTCTGGCCTGATAGCACTAACCATCACGTGGGCATAGTATGGGCGTTCTGCGTCGTATGCATCAGCCAAAGCTTAATAGATGTCAGCGACTGAGCGGCGCGTGCCGGGTTGGACTGCGTAAGCACCTGCCTTGTTGAAGGAGGTAGCTAGGTCTGCTCACCGGCCGCCCTCATAGCGTCTTGTGAGTTCGGGAGATGGCCCATGACCCCGGGGCATAGGTTTAGTCCGCGTGCTGGCCTCTCTATTACGCCTAGGTCAGGTTGCGGCGTATTGTTTGGCCGAGGCCGGGCATGACCCAGAAAAGTGTGTCCGGCCGGAATTAATCGAGCATGGTGGGTAAGTTGGTGCACCCTGCAGGAAGAAAACATCTATCGATAGCCTGTCCCACGATAGCGGACACTTGGAGTTGTATCCCGATCGATACAACTAGAACTGGATACTTGTGATGAGAATTGGATGGTGATGAGAAATGGATTGTGATGATAACTGGATAGTATGGCTCTGGGATTTCTTTCTCGCAGGAGTCGAGAAAGGATCTCCTACGAGGTTGATAACACCACTGCTACTTTACTTTATGCTACTCTACTCCCTCCTGTTTGCTGCAAGATGGTGGTTTCCAGAAGATGCTAGTCTTCGATAGGACTAGGCCTTCTCTCTATTCTGGCATTTCTGAAGCCCAGTCCACATATACAGCCTTCCTTTGATAATGTTGCATATGTAGTGTAGATCCTTGCTTGCGAGTACTTTGGATGAGTACTCACAGTTGCTTTGCTCCCTCTTTTTCCCTCTTTCCATTCTTCTCGGATGCTGCAACCAGATGGTGGAGCCCAGGAGCCAGACGAAACCTTTGACGACTGCTACTACCCTGAGGGAGCCTACTACCACGTGGCGGAGACCGTCGATGACCAGGAGTAGTTAGGAGGCTCCCAGGCAGGAGGCCTTGCCTTTTCGATCGTTGCTGCTTTTGTGCTAGCCTTCTTAAGGCAAACTTGTTTAAACTCATGTGTGTACTCAGATATTGTTGCTTCCGCTGACCCTTGTGTATTCGAGCTTATGTATTCGAGCCCTCGAGGCCCCTGGCTTGTAATATAAAGCTTGTATTTTTTTATTTGTGTCTAGAGTTGTGTTGTGATATCTTCCCGTGAGTCCTTGATCTTGATCGTACACATTTGCGTGTATGATTAGTGTACGATTGAATCGAGGGCGTCACATGGCTAGACTTGAAGCCATTCACATACTGCTAGCCTATGCCAACCATCACAACATTCTTCTGTACCAAATGTGAAAGTGCTAGTTATCGACTAGAGGGGGGGGGGATGAATAGGCGATTTTCATGGAAGTCTTCAAAACATGGGAGTTTCGAAGACAAACAATAGAAATGAACCTATTGACATGCAGTGGAAGGTAGATTACACTAGAGAAGCCATAGTCAAGTAAGCAATGAAGTGAAAGCACGAAGACTATTAGCAGCTAGGTAGTATGGATCAGGGTGGAAGATGGTATGAAGCCAAACAATAATAGTTGTTACACAGTGAAGTCAAACAGATAAGGCAAGCAGGCAAAGACTTCATGAAGACAAACTGTAAGTAAAGAGAGGGAGGAGATAGAACCAGTTGCTTGGTGAGGACAGTGATTTGTTGGACCAGTTCCAGGTGCTATGACAACTGTAGGTCTGGTTAGGGAGGCTGAGATTTAACTCAGAAGACCGCATCTTCACCTTATTCCCCTTGAGCTAAGGACACTTAGTCCTCTCCCAATCACTCCGGTAAGTCTTCAAGGTAGACTTCCGAACCTTCACAAACTTCATTCACCAGCAATCCACAATGACTCTTGGATGCTCAGAACGCGACGCCTAATCGGCTGGAGGATTCACAGTCCTCAAGTGTAACAAGTCTTCAGATCACGCGGACAGAACTTCAGTGATGCCAAACACTCTTTGGGCTCTGGGTGTTTTGGGCTTTGTCCTCGCAAGGATCTCTCTCTCAAATGCTTCGGAAGTGGGTTGCTCTCAAACGACAAAAGCCGTGCACTAACTCTGAGCAGCCACCAATTTATGGTGTAGGGGGTGGGCTATTTATAGCCAGGAGGCAACCCGACCTGATTTGTCCAAAATGACCCTGGGTCACTAAGGAACTGATACATGTCCATCGGTCAGATTTCAAACACACGCAACAGCTTGACTTGGGCTACAAGTAAAGCTGACTCATCCGACTCTGGATAAGATTTGCTCTCATTGCCTTCGCTCGAAGACATAGGATTTGGTTGAGCATCACATCAGTCACTCTGACTTTGTTCACTTGGACCCCACTTAACAGTGCGGTGGTTTCTATGACTCAACAAAGAAGAAAAGGAAACTACGAAACAACTATGTCTTCGCGCTCCATAATCTTCATGCGATGTCCTCTCATGTCATAGTCTTCAGTGTGAATATCTTCACAGACCACCATTATCTTCAATGTCTTCACACATTTTTAGGGGTCATCTCCGGTAGGTAAACCGAATCAATATGGGACTACTATCTGTGTTATCCTGCAATTCTCAGAAACACATTAGTCCCTCAACCAAGTTTGTCGTCAATACTCCAAAACCAACTAGGGGTGGCACTAGATGCACTTACAATCTCCCCCTTTTTGGTGATTGATGACAAACTGGTTGAAGTTTTCAACAGGGATAAAAGTATGTGAAAGTTTAGGGATTAGAGCATTGTCTTCATAAGTGGCAAAAGGCTCTCCTGAAGATGTGCATATAAGTAATTTGCTTTTGTATGCACATGCACATGGTAGGTTTTACTTGTGGAGATCCTCTTCAACTTATGGAGACAATTCATCATGCATATACAAATATAGTGAAGATAATGACATGCACAGTGAAAAATGGACATCTACGAACTGACTTCATGCGGAATTTATCATCACATCATAGAGTAGCTGAAAAATTAGCACACAACCATCAAGTTTAAGTGTTACAACCCAAAGAACCAAATGTATCAAAAGACAAGAGTTGTAAACACTTGGCAAAATATGGCAACCACCCATATGGAGCCGCTTGAAGACTATCAACTCATATGCTTCTCCCCCTTTTGTCATTAAGGACCAAAAAGGTTTGAATACATAGAGCATCTACTTGTTCCCATTAGGAGTAGATGAAGGTGTAGGGTCGACGTTGGAGTTTGGTGGTGCAGAGGGGCCTGGTGCAGTGTCGAGACGCGGTGAAGTCATAGTTGGTGAAGTAGCATCGTATTCTTTATCGACAACTCTTGCAACAACAGTTGTAGCCGAAGAGGAATACTCCGAATCTTCTAAGGAAGGAGTATGGCGCAAAACTGCATTGCGGGGAGGCGTGGAATCAAATTTTTAGCGCTCAGTGAAGCCATCTTCGCGAAGATCGTCTTCAGAGCTCAGCAAAGTCAGACTCTTCCATGACCTCCGACAGGCTTCATGTGACACGAATACGTTCTTGGTGGCAAGATTGCGAATGCAATTAACATCCACCAAGAGACTCTGCATCTGACGCTTTAGCCAGTCATGGTGCTTATCCTATTTTTTATGCAAGGCCACGAGAAGCTCTCGGTCATTGAGTACACGAGATCGCTTCCGAGGCCTTTGAGCAATAGTGCTTTCAGTGGCTTCAGTAGTTGCACGATGAGGTGCACGTGTATTTCCAGCCAGAGGATAAACACGATTTGCAGCAAGAACTCCTTCAATTGGTTGCGAAAAGCTTTGACGATTAACATTGTGAAGATAAATTGGCTCCTTGGCAGGCTCAGGGTAGATGGCTTCGACTGACATATCAACCTCAGGCAAGAAGATAAGATGGTTGCGTACAGAGGGCTGATAGTTGACAGAAGAGTGAAGCTTGATTAAGCGCATCACCCATGGAGCATAAAACTTCAGGCCAAATAGATCAATTCCAGATGCGGCAAGTTGACTGATGAAGAAATCTTGAGCACTGAAGCTGATGCCATTGAGAATATAGAAAACCAATGTCTTCATTGTGCCTTCAGGCTTGGCTATTATTCGCCGTACAATGTGATAGATGGTTCGGGGCAGATACTCGAGGTCTTCGACAAAGAATTCTTTAGGATATTCAGCATCTTGTGGCAGTGGCTTCATCATACTGAGCATATGACTCATGTTGGGCTCAGGCTTCTGAAATATGCTCTCCAATGCATTCCCGTGGAGCTGACAACCAGGTTCATAGAGCTCACCTGGAGTGAGCAGGGAAGTAAGCTCAATGATATCTTGAGCTTTGGCTTCATGGTGCACATCACCTGTCATCCACTCAAGGACCCAAGTCTTCGGATCCCTGTTGTAGCCACAAATGTGAAGAGTGGCATAGAATTGCAGCAAAAGCTCCTCATTCCAGTGCTCTTTGTGTAAGTGCATCTAGTGCCACCCCTAGTTGGTTTTGGAGTATTGGCGACAAACCTGGTTGAAGGACTAATATGTTTGTGAGAATTGCAGGATAACACAGATAGTAGTCCCTCATTGATTCGGTTTACCTACCGGAGATGACCCCTAAAAATGTGCGAAGACATTGAAGACAATGGTGGTTTGTGAAGATATTCACAGTGAAGTCTATGACATGAGAAGACATCGCATGAAGACTATGGAGCGCGAAGACTTAGTTGTTTCATTGTTTCCTTTTCTTCTTTGTTGAGTCATAGGAACCACCGCACTGTTAAGTGGGGTCCAAGTGAACAAAGTCAGAGTGGCTAAAGTGATGCTCAACCGAATCCTATGTCTTCGAGCGAAGACAATGAGAGCAAACCTTATCCAGAGTCGGATAAGTCAGCTTTACTTGTAGCCCAACACTACAAAAAAAAAAAGACACACCCGTGACATTTTGGGCCGAACGAATTTTTTCCCTGTCATACATATGACACTTCTATGACGATAATTGTGACAAAACCCGATATCATCATAGATGTGGTGGGCTCCTACTTCTATGACAAAAAATCATGACAGAAAATGGGCTTTTCGTCCTGGGCGGGCCGGAGACGCAGCTGCATGACATTCTTTGGGCCGTCCATGACGGAAAAAACCGTGGTAGAAGCGAGGGGGAGGAAAATTTCGGGGAGTTCCCTGTTACGGTGGGAGGTCGGGGGCCGAGCGATGCGTGTTTCTCTCGTACACGTACGCGCGTGTGTGTAGGCGTTAGCTCTAATCGAACCCGAGTGAGGCGTTGGGCTCTAACTAAACCCGGCGATTGCCTGCGCAGCTATGCTTTATGAACCCGAGCGATCGATCGATGGCTGTTAATCGAACCCGATCGAGCTATTCTTCGCTATCGCCGCTAGCTGAAGCCGATCGATTGGATGAGCAAAGTGGCGTTGCGGGGGGTTGGATGAGCGATGGCGGTGGCGTTGCCTCGGATGAACAGGACACCGTGGTGTGGTGGAGGGCTGGATGAGCAGTGAGCGGTGGTGGGGTGCCCGTGGAGGGTGGTTGAACAGGACCCCATGGTGTGGAGGGCTGGATGAACATGAGCGGTGGAGGGGTGGTTGAACGAGAGCGGTGGAGTAGCGCGGTGGAGGCTCGATGAATAGGAGCCCGTGGAGGTGGAGGAGGTCGACGGTGGAGATGAACAGTATCCCGTGGAGTCCCGTTTTGCGACGCCACACCCTCCCGATGAATAGGACCCCGTTTGACCGTAGGAGGTCCGTTTAATCCGTTTTGCGACGCCACACCCTCCCGATCAACAGGACCCCCGTTTCGACCGTAGGAGGTCCGTTTCGCCCGTTTTGCGGTACGCCACACCCCTCCTGATCAACAGGACGCCCGTTTTGACCGTAGGAGGTCTGTTTCCTCCGTTTTGCGGTATGCCACACCCCTCCCGATCAACAGGACCCCCCGTTTTGACCGTAGGAGGTCCGTTTCCTCTGTATTGCGGTACGCCACACACCTCCCGATCAACAGGACCCCGTTCCGAACGTAGAAGGTCCGTTTCCTCCGTTCTGGGGTACGCCAGGCCTCGTTTCCATCGCCTGTTCCGTCCAGGCCCTCCCGATGAACACGACCACGCATTTCGTTCCGACCCAGCCGGTTGGCTCCCCATGAACACGACGACGACTCTGTTTCTCCGTTCCGACCCAGCCATGTACGTAGGCGTGAGTAGGCGTTCGAGACCCCGCCCGTATGTACACATACGTGGCCATATTTTCTTTCTTGCACCCTAGCCGCTGTACGGACGTGTACATGCTACGTGCGCGCCTCTACTATGACACGTGCGCGCCTCTACATCGACCAATATATATGTACGTACACGTTCACGACCAGAATGACAATGCTACGTACGCTTCGACCAGGTGGGTCCCGACTGCCAGGCACTTCCTTGCGTGCGAAGATGTAGCTGGTGGGTCCCAGCAGTCAGGGGAGCGAATCGTTTTATTTTTTTGCCCAGACGCACTTCCTTGCGTGCGAAGGTGTAGCTGGTGGGTCCCAGCAGTCAGGGGGGCGAATCATTTTTTTTTGCCCGGACGCACTTCCTTGCGTGCGAAGATGTAGTAGTGGTTCCAGCGATCCAAGGCGAATCGTTTTATTTTTGCCCGGACGAACTTCCTTGCGTGCGAAGATGTAGCTGGTGGGTCCCAGCAGTCAGGGAAACGTTTTTTTCGTGAAATACGATGGCCCGTCCGGTGGGTCCCCACTGTCAGGTGGAGGAATCATTATTTTGCGCGTAATAAGGAGGCACTTCCTTGTTGCGGCCGTGGACCCAGCTGTCAGCCTCTCCATGTATAGTCCACGTCCGATGGAAGTCGTTCCTTGACCATGTTGACCACGCCGCGCCGAGAGCACCACGGCGGTGGACGATGCTACCTCTTGAGCACTGCGTTGGATTTCCTCGAAGAGGAGAGGATGATGCAGCAAAGTAGCGTAAGTATTTCCCTCAGTTTTTGAGAACCAAGGTATCAATCCAGTAGGAGGCCACACACAAGTCCCTCGTACCTGCACAAAACGGTAGCTCCTCGCAACCAACGCGATTAGGGGTTGTCAATCCCTTCACGGTCACTTACGAGAGTGAGATCTGATAGAGATGATAGATAATATTTTTGGTATTTTTGGTATAGAGATGCAAAGTGAAAAGTAAAATGCAAAGTAAAAACAAAGCAAGTATTAAAGTGATGGAGATTGATATGATGAGAATAGACCCCGGGGGCCATAGGTTTCACTAGTGGCTTATCTCAAGAGCATAAGTATTCTACGATGGGTGAACAAATTACTGTTGAGCAATTGACAGAATTGAGCATAGTTATGAGTATATCTAGGTATGTTCATGTATATAGGCATCACGTCCGAGACAAGTAGACCGAAACGATTCTGCATCTACAACTATTACTCCACTCATCGACCGCTATCCAGCATGCATCTAGAGTATTAAGTTAAAAACAGAGTAACGCATTAAGCAAGATGACATAATGTAGAGGATAAATTCATGCAATATGACAAAAACCCCATCTTGTTATCCTCGATGGCAACAATACAATCGTGCCTTGCTGCCCTTACATCCTTTGGAAAAGGACACCGCAAGATTGAACCCAAAGCTAAGCACTTCTCCCATTGCAAGAACTACCAATCTAGTTGGCCAAACCAAAAGGATAATTCAAAGAGACTTGCAAAGATAACCAATCATACATAAAAGAATTCAGAGAAGATTCAAATATTATTCAAAGATAAGCTGGATCATAAACCCACAATTCATCGGTCTCAACAAACACACTGCAAAAAGAAGATTACATCGAATAGATCTCCACGAGAGAGGGCGAGAACATTGTATTGAGATCCAAAAAGAGAGAAGAAGCCATCTAGCTACTAGCTATGGACCCGAAGGTCTAAAGTAAACTACTCACACTTCATCGGAGAGGCTATGGTGATGATGTAGAAGCCCTCCGTGGTGGATGCCCCCTCCGGTGGAGCTCCGGAACAGGCCCCAAGATGGGATCTCGTGGATACATGAAGTTGCGGCGGTGGAATTAGGTTTTTGGCTCCGTCCTGATCGTTTGGGAGTACGTAGGTATACATAGGAGGAAGGAGTACGTCGGTGGAGCAATAGGGGGCCCACGAGGCAGGGGGGCGTGCCCTAGGGGGGCGCCCCCCACCCTCGTGACCGCCTCTGTTGTTCCTTGGCGTAGGGTCCAAGTCTCCTGGATCACATTCAGTGAGAAAATCACGTTTCCGAAGGTTTCATTCCGTTTGGACTCCGTTGATATTCTGTTTCTTCGAAACACTGAAATAGGCAAAAAACAACAATTCTGGGCTGGGCCTCCGGTTAATAGGTTAGTCCCAAAAATAATATAAAAGTGGAAAATAAAGCCCAATATAGTCCAGAATAGTAGATAAAGTAGCATGGATCAATCAAAAATTATAGATACATTGGAGACGTATCAGGCATCCCCAAGCTTAATTCCTGCTCGTCCTCGAGTAGGTAAATGATAAAAAGAGAATTTTTGATGCAGAGTGATACTTTTGCATAGCTTCAATGTAAATCCTCTTAATTGTGGTATGAATATTCAGAACCGAAAGATTCAAGACAAAAGCTCATATTGACATAAAAATAATAATACTTCAAGCATACTAACTAAGCAATTATGTCTTCTCAAAATAACACGGCCAAATAAAGTTATCCCTACAAAATCATATAGTCTGGCTATGCTCCATCTTCCCCACACAAAATATTTAAATCATGCACAACCCCGATGACAAGCCAAGCAATTGTTTCATACTTTAACATTTTCAAAACTTTTTCAATCTTCACGCAATACATGAGTGTGAGCCATGGATATAGCACTATATGGGGAATAGAATGGTGGTTGTGGAGAAGACAAAAAGAGGGAAGATAGTCCCACATCAACTAGGCGTATCAACGGGCTATGGAGATGCCCATCAATAGATATCAATGTGAGTGAGTAGGGATTGCCATGCAACAAATGCACTAGAGCTATAAGTATATGAAAGCTCAACAAAATAAACTAAGTGGGTTTGCATCCAACTCGCTTGCTCACGAAGACCTAGGGCATTTGAGAAAGCCCATCATTGGAATATACAAGCCAAGTTCTATAATGAAAAATTCCCACTAGTATATGAAAGTGACAAAATGAGAGACTCTCTATCATGAAGATCTTGGTGCTACTTTGAAGCACAAGTGTTGTAAAAGGATAGTAACATTGTCCCTTCTCTCTTTTTCTCTCATTTTTTTTCATTTGGGCCTTTTCTCTTTTTTTATGGCCTCTTTTTTTCATCTTTCTTTTTTTTTTATTTTTCGTCCGGAGTCTCATCCCGACTTATGGGGGAATCATAGTCTCCATCATCCTTTCCTCACTTGGGACAATGCTCTAATAATGATGATCATCACACTTTTATTTTTCTTACAACTCAACAATTACAACTCGATACTTAGAACAAAGTATGACTCTATATGAATGCCTCCGGCGGTGTACCGGGAAATGCAATGAAACATGAGTGACATGTATGAAAGAATTATGAATGGTGGCTTTGCCACAAATACGATGTCAACTACATGATCATGCTAGCAATATGACAATGATGGAGCGTGTCATAATAAACGGAACGGTGGAAAGTTGCATGGCAATATATCTCAGAATGGCTATGGAAATGCCATGATAGATATGTATGGTGGCTGTTTTGAGGAAGATATATGGTGGGTGTATGATACCGACGAAAAGTGCGCGGTATTAGAGAGGCTAGCAATGGTGGAAGGATGGGAAAAAGTGCGTATAATCCATGGACTCAACATTAGTCATAAAGAACTCATATACTTATTGCAAAAATCTAGAAGTTAACAAAGCAAGGTATTACATGCATGATCCTAGGGGAATAGATTGGTAGGAAAAGACCATCGCTCGTCCCCGACCGCCACTCATAAGGAAGACAATCAATAAATAAATCATGCTCCGAGTTCATCACATAACGGTTCACCATACGTGCATGCTACGGGAATCACAAACTTCAACACAAGTATTCTTTAAATTCACAACTACTCAACTAGCATGACTTTAATATCACCATCTTCATATCTCAAAACAATTATCAAGCATCAAACTTTTCTTAGTATTCAACGCACTCAAAAGAAAGTTTCACATATCTTGAATACCAAGTATATTAACATTAAGCAAATTACCATGCTATTAACGACTCTCAAAATAATCTAAGTGAAGCATGAGAGATCAATAGTTTCTTTAAAACAAATCCACCACCGTGCTCTAAAAGATCTAAGTGAAGCACTAGAGCAAAAATTATCACGCTCAAAAGATATAAGTGAAGCACTATGAGCAAAACTATCAAGCTCAAAAGATATAAGTGAAGCACATAGAGTATTCTATCAAATTCCAATTCATGTATGGCTCTCTCAAAAGGTGTGTACAGCAAGGATGATTGTGGTAAACTAACAAGCAAAGACGCAAATAATACAAGACGCTCCAAGCAAAACACATATCATGTGGTGAATAAAAATATAGCTCCAAGTAAATTACCGATGGAAGTGGATTTAAAGAGGGATGCCTTCAGGGCATCCCAAGCTTTGACTTTTGGTGTCCTTGGATTATCTTGGGGGTGCCATGGGCATCCCCAAGCTTAGGCTCTTGCCACTCCTTGTTCCATAATCCATCAAAAGAATTCACCCAAAACTTGAAAACTTCATAACACAAAACTCAATAGAAATTTCATGAGCTCCGTTAGAGAAAGGAAACAAAAGGCTACTTTAAGGTACTGTAATGAACTCATTCTTTATTTATATTGGTGTTAAACCTACTGTATTCCAACTTCTCTATGGATTATAAACTATTTTACTAGCCATAGATTCATCAAACAAATAACACACGAAAAACAGAATCTGTCAAAAACAGAACTGTCTGTAGTAATCTGTAACTAACGCAAACTTCTGGAACTCTAAAAAATCTACCAAAATTAGAAGACCTAGAAAATTTGTTTATTGATCAGAAGCAATTGGAATCCGTATTTTATCACGTTCTGGTGATTTTTAATAATTCGGGCACTGAGCGCAAAGTTTCTGGAAATTACAGCAAGATCAAATAACTATTATCCAAGAAGATCCAATAGGTCTAGCTTGGCACAAACACTAATTAAAACATAAAACCACATCTAAACAGAGGCTAGATGGATTATTTATTCCTAAACAGAAGCAAAAACAAAAAAACTAAAATAAAATTGGGTTGCCTCCCAACAAGCGCTATCGTTTAACGCCCCTAGCTAGGCATAAAAGCAAGGATAGATCTAAGTGGTGCCGTAGTAATAAGATAAATCGGTGAAACTCATTTCATATTCTCTACGTTCGGCAGAAAGTTTTCTTTGAGGAAAGCAAAAGTAATCAAAAGGGCTAAATTTAATAGGACAAAAGTCCCCAAGATCAATTTTAGGAGGTATAGGTTCCTCTTTCGGCCCTTCGTATTGCACAACCAATTCATCATTATAAGCGTTCTTTTGACAGAACTTGGTGAGCCTATACTCAAGAGAGCATCCTAGCTCATTATTTCGAATAGCCAAATCATCATTAAGCTCAGAGATTCTATCAATCAAAATATTGGTAGGCACTTTTTTCGAAGATTTTCATTGAAAGCAACATAGTCGATAGATTGAAAACGCATTATTTCTTCTTGATAAAAAAGGATAGATTCTATGGGAGGACGGCCAGCGTCCACCCTATAATGCTCAAAGATTTCTTTGGCTTCTTTTATTATAAATCTGAATTCATGAGCCAAAAATATAGTAGCGGCACGCTTAACAGAGGAGTGTTCAATATTAGAAAATTCTAGGAAAATTCTTTGTATAGAAGGGTGCATATGCATAAATTGCCTTTCAAGTTCAATGATAAGCATGGCAATAGCGTCCGCAAGGCTACTAGTTCTATGAAGAATAGAACCACCCATAGAGGATAAAGCACCAGCACAAGTAAAGAAATCTTGAATAACTCCTTTCCCAATAATATTACCACTACCAATTCAAAATCTTTTTGTATGATAGGTAGGGGATTCTTCAGCAGGAGCTTCAGAATTTTCCATGATATTATTATCGCCCATATCGGCAATATTTTCCCCAATTTCAGACATAACGACAAGCAAGCAAACGAGCAAACAAGCGAACGAGGAGAAGGCAACGGGAAGGAGAGGAGGAGATTGGGAAAGAGAGAGCGAATAAAACGGCAAGGGTGAAGTGGGGGAGAGGAAAACGAGAGGCAAATGGCAAATAATGTAATGCGAGAGATAGGGATTGTGATGGGTACTTGGTATGGTTGACTTTTGCGTAGACTCCACGACAACGGCGCCAGAAATTCTTCTTGCTACCTCTTGAGCACTGTGTTGAATTTCCCCGAAGAGGAGAGGATGATGCAGCAAAGTAGCGTAAGTATTTCCCTCAGTTTTTGAGAACCAAGGTATCAATCCAGTAGGAGGCCACGCACAAGTCCCTCGTACCTGCACAAAACGACAGCTCCTCGCAACCAACGCGATTAGGGGTTGTCAATCCCTTCACGGTCACTTACGAGAGTGAGATCTGATAGAGATGATAAATAATATTTTGGTATAGAGATGCAAAGTGAAAAGTAAAAGGCAAAGTAAAAACAAAGCAAGTATTAAAGTGATGGAGATTGATATGATGAGAATAGACCCGGGGCCATAGGTTTCACTAGTGGCTTCTCTCAAGAGCATAAGTATTCTACGGTGGGTGAACAAATTACTGTTGAGCAATTGATGAATTGAGCATAGTTATGAGTATATCTAGGTATGATCATGTATATAGGCATCACGTCCGAGACAAGTAGACCAAACGATTCGCATCTACTACTATTACTCCACTCATCGACCGCTATCCGGCATGCATCTAGAGTATTAAGTTAAAACAGAGTAACACCTTAAGCAAGATGACATAATGTAGAGGATAAATTCATGCAATATGACAAAAACCCCATCTTGTTATCCTCGATGGCAACAATACAATACGTGCCTTGCTGCCCCTTCTGTCACTGGAAAAGGACACCGCAAGATTGAACCCAAAGCTAAGCACTTCTCCCATTGCAAGAACTACCAATCTAGTTGGCCAAACCAAACGGATAATTCAAAGAGACTTGCAAAGATAACCAATCATACATAAAAGAATTCAGAGAAGATTCAAATATTATTCAAAGATAAGCTGGATCATAAACCCACAATTCATCGGTCTCAACAAACACACTGCAAAAAGAAGATTACATCGAATAGATCTCCACGAGAGAGGGCGAGAACATTGTATTGAGATCCAAAAAGAGAGAAGAAGCCATCTAGCTACTAGCTATGGACCCGAAGGTCTAAAGTAAACTACTCACACTTCATCGGAGAGGCTATGGTGATGATGTAGAAGCCCTCCGTGGTGGATGCCCCCTCCGGTGGAGCTCCGGAACAGGCCCCAAGATGGGATCTCGTGGATACATGAAGTTGCGGCGGTGGAATTAGGTTTTTGGCTCCGTCCTGATCGTTTGGGAGTACGTAGGTATACATAGGAGGAAGGAGTACGTCGGTGGAGCAATAGGGGGCCCACGAGGGGCGCGCCCTGGGGCGCCCCACCTCGTGACCGCCTCTGTTGTTCCTTGGCGTAGGGTCCAAGTCTCCTGGATCACATTCAGTGAGAAAATCACGTTTCCGAAGGTTTCATTCCGTTTGGACTCCGTTGATATTCTGTTTCTTGAAACTTGAAATAGGCAAAAACAACAATTACGGGCTGGGCCTCCGGTTAATAGGTTAGTCCCAAAAATAATATAAAAGTGGAAAATAAAGCCCAATATAGTCCAGAATAGTAGATAAAGTAGCATGGAGCAATCAAAAATTATAGATACATTGGAGACGTATCAGGCATCCCCAAGCTTAATTCCTGCTCGTCCTCGAGTAGGTAAATGATAAAAAGAGAATTTTTGATGCAGAGTGATACTTTTGCATAGCTTCAATGTAAATCCTCTTAATTGTGGTATGAATATTCAGAACCGAAAGATTCAAGACAAAAGCTCATATTGACATAAAAATAATAATACTTCAAGCATACTAACTAAGCAATTATGTCTTCTCAAAATAACACGGCCAAATAAAGTTATCCCTACAAAATCATATAGTCTGGCTATGCTCCATCTTCCCCACACAAAATATTTAAATCATGCACAACCCGATGACAAGCCAAGCAATTGTTTCATACTTTAACATTTTCAAAACTTTTCAATCTTCACGCATAATACATGAGTGTGAGCCATGGATATAGCACTATATGGGGAATAGAATGGTGGTTGTGGAGAAGACAAAAAGAGGGAAGATAGTCCCACATCAACTAGGCGTATCAACGGGCTATGGAGATGCCCATCAATAGATATCAATGTGAGTGAGTAGGGATTGCCATGCAACAAATGCACTAGAGCTATAAGTATATGAAAGCTCAACAAAATAAACTAAGTGGGTTTGCATCCAACTCGCTTGCTCACGAAGACCTAGGGCATTTGAGAAAGCCCATCATTGGAATATACAAGTCAAGTTCTATAATGAAAAATTCCCACTAGTATATGAAAGTGACAAAATGAGAGACTCTCTATCATGAAGATCTTGGTGCTACTTTGAAGCACAAGTGTTGTAAAAGGATAGTAACATTGTCCCTTCTCTCTTTTCTCTCATTTTTTTCATTTGGGCCTTTTCTCTTTTTTATGGCCTCTTTTTTCATCTTTCTTTTTTTTTATTTTTCGTCCGGAGTCTCATCCCGACTTATGGGGGAATCATAGTCTCCATCATCCTTTCCTCACTTGGGACAATGCTCTAATAATGATGATCATCACACTTTTATTTTTCTTACAACTCAACAATTACAACTCGATACTTAGAACAAAGTATGACTCTATATGTATAACGCCCTCGATGCGGCTATATCTCCCACGTGTCGAAGCACGACTTAGAGGCATAACCGCATTGAAAGCAATGTCGCAAGTGAGGTAATCTTCACACAACCCATGTAATACATAAGGGAAAAAGAGATACATAGTTGGCTTACAATCGCCACTTCACACAATACATGAGTAAAGCATTACATCATACAGATACAATCAAGGTCCGACTACGGAACCAAAATAAAAGAAGACTACCCCAAAAGCTACACAGATCCCCGATCGTCCCAACTGGGCTCCACTACTGATCGACTGAAATGAAACAACACAATGAACAAGATCTTCATCGAGCTCCTCCTTGAGCTCAGATGCATCACCTGCACGGTTTCATCGGCACCTGCAAACTGGTTTTGGAAGTATCTGTGAGTCACGGGGACTCAGCAATCTCACACCCGCGAGATCAAGACTATTTAAGCTTAAAGGTAGGACAGGGTAGTGAGGTGGAGCTGCGGCAAGCGACTAGCATATCTGGTGGCTACAATCGCAAAAGAGAGCGAGAAGAGAAAGCAAGGCACGGTCGAACAACTATGATCAAGAAGTGATCCTGAAACTACTTACGTCAAACATAACTCCAACACCGTGTTCAATTCCCGGACTCCGCCGAGAAGAGACCATCACGGTTACACACGCGATTGGTGTATTTTAATTAAGATCAACCGGGTTTTCTACAACCGACATTAACAAATTCCCATCTGCCTCATAACCGCGGGCACGGCTTTGAAAGATAATACCTGCAGGAGGTCCCAACTTAGCCCATTATAAGCTCTCACGGTCAACGAAGGATATTCCTTCTACTGGAAGACCCGATCGATCTCGAATCCCGGACTACAAGACATTTCGACAGCAATAAAACAAGACCAGCAAAGCCGCCCGGATGTGCCGACAAATCCTGATAGGAGCTGCACATATCTCGGTCTCAGGGCACACCGGATGAGCAAGACGTCGGGTTGGCATAGACCCTGATTGCCCAGGGGGCACCGGACATCGCTCGGTTTGGGCCAGCACTCGAAGGAGCACTGGTCCGGGGGTTAAAATAAAGATGACCCTTGAGTCTGCAGAACCCAAGGGAAAAAGGCTTAGGTGGCAAATGGTAAAACCAAGGTTGGGCCTTGCTGGAGGAGTCTTATTCAAAGCGAACTGTCAAGGGGGTCCCATAAATCACCCAACCGTGTAAGGAACGCAAAATCCGGGAACATAACACCGGTATGATGGAAACTAGAGCGGCAAGAGTGGAACAAAACACCAGGCATAAGGCCGAGCCTTCCACCCTTTACCAAGTATATAGATGCATTAATTAAATAAGATATATTGTGATATCCCAACAAGTAAACATGTTCCAACAAGGAACAACATCTTCATGTTCCAACAAGGAACAAACTTCATCTTCACCTGCAACTAACAACGCTATAAGAGGGGCTGAGCAAAGCGGTAACATAGCCAATCAACGGTTTGCTAGGAGAGGATGGTTAGAGGCTTGACATGGCAACATGGGAGGCATGATATAGCAAGTGGTAGGCGTCGCAGCATGGGCATAGCAAAAGAGCGAGCATCTAGCAAGCAAAGATAGAAGTGATTTCGAGGTATGGTCATCTTGCACGAAATCCCGCAAGGAAGAAGAACGAGTCCATGAAGAAGACAAAGCAGAGCGTAGTCGAGCGAATCCTCACAACTCCGAACGGAACGAAGCTAACGAGAGAAGCAACCGGAAAGAAGCAAACAACATAGTAAAACAACCATCACATGAACATGGCATGATGCACAAGCGAGTATGATGCATGTCCGGTTTAATGAGGCATGGCATGGCAATATGCACAAACAAAACTACAAGTTAAAGGAGCCCAATATGCAACGAGTTGCATATTGACGAACAACCACATTCAAATATTTAGTTCTCTCTCGGTTAGGTACCCAACAATATTAAATGTTATTAAACATGGCAAGGGTGAAGCAAATGAAAACTAACTATTTAGGCAAGTTTAAATGAGGCCGGAAACAACAAACGATAATTCGGAAAATCCTCATGTGCATATTTGAATTTGCTACTGTTCTGCCCTAAACACAATTTTAGAGTTGTTAAACATGCAAATAAAGTATACCATGTTAAACTAGGCATTTTCTACCCCATTTACATATATAATTTATTTAAAATGGAGCTACGGTTATTTAGTTATGAAATAAATCATTTTAGCATGGCATTTAAGCAAATTAATGCAAACAACAATTTTAAACATTTTAATTGTTGTTATCATGATGCGGATGACATGTGCAAGTTTATGCAATTTTTATATGAAAACGTTGACAGGAGCATGTTATGAAGCATTGTGTCACCGTGGTGGAAGAAAGGGGTGCCACGGCAACGAAACGAAAATGGTGCCACGGCAACATTTCGGTTCCGGTAGCTCACGGAGATATCGGTGCAAAAGAATGTGTGACGGAAGCGAGTTGAGCAAGATGGTGGGGTGTTCCCGGTTACCGGGTTCCCACGAGACGATGGCATGGCAACGAGGAGGAACAAGCGAGCGACAAACTTGGACACGGTGCAAACATAGGGTGCCTCTCATCAACATGCATTCGTCCACGGGCGGTCGTTCCGGCGGGTATACCTTTGAAGCGTGCCTTTCCGGAACGGGTCAAGTTCGGAGGGGAAGTAGTGGAGGTAGACGTTCTCGGAACGGTCATAGTGGAAGTAGTGGTACACGGCGACGGTAGTGGTACACCATTGGAGACGTACACGTTCCGTAGATGAACTTGGCGTAACCGTGCGGTAGTCGAACTTGGCGCTCGTGGTACACGTTTTTTCGTAGAGGTTCGCGTCATCGATAGCGGTACTTGATGAATCCCGAAACGGACTTGGCGTCTTCGCGTGTAGGGGTACTTGGCGTTTCCGGTTCGGTGGTCGTCGGGTCGTCATGTAGCCGTACATGTTCGTCGTGGTACACGAGTCGTAGTGGTACTTGGGATCTTCTGAACTTGCCGGTATTGACGAAACGAAGGGGTACTTGGCGTCACCACCGTAGTCGAACTTGGCGGTCTTGAGGAACTGTAGTGGTATTGGGCGAGATACACGCCACGGTAGTCTTCGGACTTGGTTTTCGTGTAGTCGAACTTGGGGTGGTCTTGGACCGGGTGGACTTGGCGCATCCGACAGCAAAAGGTACATAAACCGTGGTCGGTGGTGGCGGAAGCCAACGACAAGGCACTCAGCACCGAGGTCCCGCAGAGCATCAGCGGCAGGAGGCAGGCCCTAACAGAGACGTATCATGGCGGACTGAGACGAAGGGGAACGCGACGAGGCGGACGGCAGCGGCTTGCTCGCCGGCAACGGCTGGAGGCGGAGGTCGCCGGCGCAGACGCATGGAGGCGTGGCGGGTTGGTGGCTCGGGTAGAAGGCCATGGAGGGGCACGGCTGGCCAGGAGGGTGCGAGCAGAAGGGAGGCTTGGCAGGGAAATGACGGCGAGGCACGGGTCTGGTATCCGGCAAGGACGGCCGGACTGGTCGAGGGGATCGAGGGGTAGGAGGAGACCGGGTCGGCGTGGTGGCAGAGCAGAGATGGAGTCCGGGAGGACCAAGGAGGCACGGCGAGGCTGGTGGTGCGGCGTGAAGAAGGAGAGGCCGGAGCGACGACGAGCCGAAGGACGGCGAGGAAGAAGGAGCTCCTCTCCTCGAGCGCTCGGGCGACGAGGGTTTAGCGAGAAGGAGGCGCGAGATCGAGAGGGAGAGAGTGAGATGGGGATCGGGATGAGCGAGGGAGATGGCGGCGCTGGAGGAAGGGATCGAGGGAGAGAAGTGGATCGGGAGAGGACAGCTCGAGCTAGGTTAGGAGGGTTGGTGGGCCTTGGGCCTCGGGAGGCTAGGCCGGCCTGGTGGGAGGAGAAAGGCCGGGGGCGGCTGGGCCTTAGAGGCTGGACCGGGCTTACTCTCTCTTATATTTACTAGCGAGAAAAGAATTAGAGATAAGAAAAGAAGGGAAGGTTAGGGAAAGAGTTTGCGCATGCGGACAATTTTCCTGGACTCATAAAAATAAGCACGATCCAGGAAAAATAGAAAAGAGGCACGAATGCAAGATTTAAATTCAAACTTATTTGAATTTAATTCAAATGGTTTGAACTAGAACAAGGTTTTAGAAGTGTCCAAAAATGTTCGGATTTTTGGTGGAGCTCCGGAAAATGATGAAATAATATTGGCAAGGTTTTGAGGTCAACTCGGAGCAGAAAAGGCATGGGATTTATTATGCAAGTGGGTTATGGTGATTCCAAAACAATGGAATAATTTTATATAGCTCCATGACTATTAGGAGGATATGTTATAAAGAGAAAACACCATGTGAATTCCCTCGATTTAAATGGATCGAGAAATCCATGCAATTTATTTAGAAGAGTTTTAAAAATTAATGATATGATGGCATGATGACATGATGCAATGCAAGAGATGACATGATGAAATGCAAAAATAAAAGAGCAAGCACAAAAGAAACACACGGCGAAACCCGGAATAGCTGGAAGTCTTCTGAAGCTCCGGTCTTGGGGCGTTACAACACTCCACCACTACGAGAGGATCTCGTCCCGAGATCTAGGATGGCACCGGAGAAAAGCGGAAGAGGAAGAGGTAAAACAAAGTTGCTTCTTCGACAAATGAGTGAAAACAAAGAACTTTGAGAGGTTGAAAAGTTGAGAGAAAGAACACAACAGAGATGAATGAGATTGCAAACAATCCGTTAGAAAAGAGGAACAAGGAACATTACGAGAACTTGAAGGTTGCAAAGACATGAATGACGAGCACAAAGGACAAGAAGGAAATTGAAACCACTCTGGTTGAAACGAGATAAGAATGAATAAGAATGATATAATTTGGGTAGCACTCCGACTGCAAATGGAAGGAATTGAACATGATCTTGAGAAGATGAGAGGATACTTGATGAAATCAACAACACACTGCCTCCGGAACTATTGAAAGAATGGCACAAGGGGTAAAAACATTTCAGACCGCACTCCGGTTGAGGAAGCATGCAAAACTTGATAAGATGAGAGAACTCGAATGAAAACATGACACTCCGGTTAAATGGATAAGTACGAAAAGAACTTGATCTTGGCAAAACGAGGTGATGGGTGAAAATAGCAACATCACAATGCCTCCGATAGAAATGAAAGAATGCAATGAAAAAAAAATTAGATGGTTGGAAAGAAAAGAACGGAGAAGATAATGGTAACTTCTACCACAATTGAATTTTTGAAGCATCCTTGCCAAGAAGGTTAGAGCGGAGTTGTTGGAAAACCAACAACGAAAAGAACAAGCTTGTTGTGGGCTTATGGCAAACATCTCAAAATTATGAGGTGAGTTTCTGCCACCAACGGAAACAAATGATTGGATTGATATCAACAAGGAGACGAGAAACTTATTTCACCGAGAGGACAAATGAAGAACTTGGGTCATAGGTAATCATCGGAAAGAGCAACATTCCTTAAGGAAGGCTTTAGGTGTAACATGACACAAGATGACTCCAACGAAGAGATTGATGGTTGAAAAGATCTCTGAACAAAGATAAAATGATGGATTTAAATATGTCACTCTTGAAAATCTGTGAATCATGAAACGCGAAGGAAAATTATCAACAATGACATAACACCGTCTCAAAAGATAAGATAGAGAGAATTGCACTTTGGAATGCAAGATGAAGAATGCTTGAACTCCTCAAAACAAAACATGTGTTGGAACCATGTTTATTTTGAAGTATGGCTTGACGGATCTTAACTCCGCGAGAAAACTTGATGAACAATTGAAGAATGAAAAGGATCCTTGAGGAAGCACCATGTAGAGCCTCCATGATGAACTCCGATAAACAAAAAGGGTGATAGAAAAAAAAGAGAAGTTGAAAACACCAGGTGAAGCCTTGCAATGATTTAGATGGATGTTCGTGATGATGAGAGCTTGGAACTCCAGGAAAAGAAAAGATGAACAACTGAAATCAAGATTTTTGATGAACCTCCGGAATAAGGAATTGAACTTACTCGATGAAACAAGAATAAGAATTATGTTATGCTGATCCTTCACCAATTAAATTGATGGCAAGCAATGGATTAGGCATATTACTTATTCTCGTAGAAAGGATTGAAGAGAGATATTGCTCAACTTGGGAAGGTCTTCAACGATCCGCCGGTAGGATTGGAAAGAACGAATGAATCTGTATGATAACGAAGGAAGAGCACTCTTGAACGAACCACCGTAAGAATTGAGAATGAACGAAGAAGGCACAATTCACCGGGAAGAATTGGAAAACGAATGAAGATATTTGAGGGGATTTAGATACAAGTGAACGCAGAGATCCCGAGCTGGTTAGATAATACTTGAATGATGCACCGGTAAGATTTGGGGAACAAGAGCTGAAAGCTGGAATGAATAATTCTGAGATGATGGGCTCGGAAGAATCAAACTGAAAAGACTCTGAATTGCTCGGATGGGTGAAAAGAATTCTCACAATCTAAAACAATTATGAGAGGATGGCACGAAGCTAGAACCATGAATCTTGAAGAGAATGGAGCAAGATTAAAGAGAAACTCTTCTTGGTCTTCAAATTTCGAGAATGACGACGAGAAACACCACCATGAATTGTTGAGGCACTCCGGGATGAAAATTAGAAAGGTTGAACCAATGATGAAAATAATTTGAAAGTTCTTGGGAAAGCCATGGTGATGATAATTCATTCTTACGTCAAACTTGAAAAGAATTTGGGAATAGCTCCGGAAAATTAGAAGAGTCGTAAGATCCTCGAAAAGACCGTGGGTTAGGGCCCACTCAAAAGATACACCGTTGAACGATTAAAAGAGAGATTGCGCCGTTGAATTAAATGGCTTGAATGAGATAATTATCTCGAGATAGCTTGAACGGATTGGGAATGGAAATGCGAATCTTCCGAGATATCTTCGCACTCCGAAACAAATGAATAACAAGAAGTGAAAAATTAAGAGGTGCACCGCATGAGAAAACATTTGAAACGAGGAAGGAATATGATCAACACGAAACTTGACTTAAATCCACGGAGAAGAAAATTAGAATGGAACAATGATAAGGTTGAAGCTTCCTTAGCGTCTTCATGAGAAATCACCGGATAAAACATTAAAGGAAAAGAATGAAGAAACTTCACTCAATAAAATGGATTCTTGGTTAAGAAATCTGAGTCCTTGAAGAAAAAGGGTGGGAGGGCGGGGAAAACAAAGACAACTTGGGGGCGGATGAAATGAACACCGTTGAGAAAAAGCTTAGAATTGATCTTGCGAATGTTGGAATGATCGGATTTAATTGGAGAGAAGCACACGGTTGGAAAGGATTAACATGACGACCTCGATGATCAAGAAGGATTAGTATTCACATAGAAATATGAGAACACCATTTAGGAAAGGTATGGAATCAACACTTGACATTGAAGCAACTCGAATACCACAAAACGGAACAAAAACAAAGGATTTGGCTTGTAGAATAAGCCGGAAACAAACATATGATAGATCCCATATCGTATCATGTGTCTGTTGGAAAGATATCCCACGAGATACTTGAATTCCCACCTATAAACTCCGAAACTTTCTGGTTATGCAATCAGGTGTTGGGGATCAGGGACACAAAATATATCACCCAAACTAACAATACCTAGATCCAATTGTATCCATCCTTCAACACATAACCAAGAAAACTCCGAAATCGTGTACCTCGACCTTGAAAAACATCCGTTATACAAGTCATGGCAATACTCCCAGACTCGCCTCAAGATCGGGCTATCGGGTTATCTCACCAACAACGCACAAAAGAGATTTCGATGTCGGCAAAACTCAGGTATTCCAGAACTGCAACGATAAAATTGTGACGACAACACCTCGGAGCTCAACTCCCCGGGACACTGCCACAACCCCTAAATGTCAGGAGGCACCAAGAACAATGTTCTCGTCACAAAACCATCGAACGATTCCAAGATACCAGCGTGATCCTAAATTTTTTTAGTGAAATTTGAGGAGAGGAAAGTCAAAACTCACGTCGGGATGCCTCACCAGAGCGACGAAGGGACCGAGGAGTAAAAGAATCCTACTCTCGATATATATAATCCTAAGACTCAAAACATTTTCCGTTCTAGACTCAACAACGCCAAACAAACAATCAAGTAGGGGGCTCCTAAGTCGGGAAGGCTCGATTACCAACTTATAACGCCTCGATGCGGCTATATCTCCCACGTGTCGAAGCACGACTTAGAGGCATAACCGCATTGAAAGCAATGTCGCAAGTGAGGTAATCTTCACACAACCCATGTAATACATAAGGGAAAAGAGATACATAGTTGGCTTACAATCGCCACTTCACACAATACATGAGTAAAGCATTACATCATACAGATACAATCAAGGTCCGACTACGGAACCAAAATAAAAGAAGACTACCCCAAAGCTACACAGATCCCGATCGTCCCAACTGGCTCCACTATTGATCGATGAAATGAAACAACACAATGAACAAGATCTTCATCGAGCTCCTCCTTGAGCTCGGATGCATCACCTGCACGGTTTCATCGGCACCGCAAACTGGTTTTGAAGTATCTCGTGAGTCACGGGACTCAGCAATCTCACACCCGCGAGATCAAGACTATTTAAGCTTAAAGGTAGGACAGGGTAGTGAGGTGGAGCTGCGACAGCGACTAGCATATCTGGTGGCTACAATCGCAAAAGAGAGCGAGAAGAGAAAGCAAGGCACGGTCGAACAACTATGATCAAGAAGTGATCCTGAAACTACTTACGCCAAACATAACTCCAACACCGTGTTCAATTCCCGGACTCCACGAGAAGAGACCATCACGGTTACACACGCAGTTGGTGTATTTTAATTAAGATCAACTTCGGTTTTCTACAACCGGACATTAACAAATTCCCATGTGCCTCATAACCATGGGCACGGCTTTGAAAGATAATACCTGCGGGGGGTCCCAACTTAGCCCATTATAAGCTCTCACGGTCAACGAAGGATATTCCTTCTACCGGGAAGACCCGATCAGTCTCGGAATCCCGGACTACAAGACATTTCGACAGCAATAAAACAAGACCACCAAAGCCGCCCGGATGTGCCGACAAATCCTGATAGGAGCTGCACATATCTCGGTCTCAGGGCACACCGGATGAGCAAGACGTCGGGTTGGCATAGACCCTGATTGCCCAGGGGGCGCCGGACATCGCTCGGTTTGGGCCAGCACTCGAAGGAGCACTGGTCCGGGGGTTAAAATAAAGATGACCCTTGAGTCTGCAGAACCCAAGGGAAAAAGGCTTAGGTGGCAAATGGTAAAACCAAGGTTGGGCCTTGCTGGAGGAGTCTTATTCAAAGCGAACTGTCAAGGGGGTCCCATAAATCACCCAACCGTGTAAGGAACGCAAAATCCGGGAACATAACACCGGTATGACGGAAACTAGGGCGGCAAGAGTGGAACAAAACACCAGGCATAAGGCCGAGCCTTCCACCCTTTACCAAGTATATAGATGCATTAATTAAATAAGATATATTGTGATATCCCAACAAGT